>OY743220.1:2009316-2675386 GCA_963555745.1 Cardamine flexuosa | reverse complement strand
AAGTAGCTTTGTGCCTGGAAGGTGTTAAACTGTCTTCCCTGTGGAATGACTCCTGATAAGTTGTTGTATGAGATATTGAACACAGCAAGGCTGCTTAGATCTGTTGCAAGTTGTTCACTCGGTACAAAGATATCACTCAACTTTCAAGCATTGGTTTCATGGATTGGAACAATGTTGTAGTAAGGCTTAGCGAACACGAGAAAAGTCATGATCACATCACGTGTATGAGCAAGTGGATGGAACTAGAGTTGAGGTTTCAAAAGAATCAGACAATTGATAAGTGTGTCCAAGAGGAAATCAACAAAGAAAAGAATCATTGGAGAGAGTTGTTATTGAGATTATTTGCAGTGGTGAAGTATCTGGCAAAGAGTAATATAGCGTTTCGGGGAAATAGCGATAAAGTTGGTGAAGATAACAATGAAAACTTTTTGGGAAATATCGAAATGATTGGTGATTTTGATGCAGTAATGCGGGAGCACGTTAGGCGAATTAAAACAAAGGAAACTTACTACCATTACCTTAGCCACAAGATTCAGAATGAGATGATAGGAATGTTGGGATCTGAAATCAAGCTCATGATCATTAAGAAAATCAAAGCAGCAAAATACTTCTCGGTTATTCTTGATTGTACTCCAGATATTAGCCACAAAGAACAGATGTCTCTTATTATTCGATGTGTAGATGTATCGGTGGATCAAGCTCATGTTGAAGAATTTTTTCTTGCTTTTGTGGAAGTTGATGATAAGTCAGGAAAAGGACTTTTTGAGCTACTTTGCAAAACATTGGATGGTCTTAATCTGGACTTTGATGATGTTAGGGGACAAGGTTATGACAATGGATCTAACATGAAAGGAAAAAACAAGAGAGTGCAAAAGAGATTGCTTGATATCAATCCGAGGGCCTTTTATATACCATGTGTCTGCCACAATCTGAATTTGGCTATTTGTGATATCGCCAAATCTTCTGACAAGGCAATGTCATTCTTTGGGATGATCCAGAGTTTATATCGATTTATTTCTCCTTCTACGACTAGGTGGGAGATGTACAGAAAAAAAGTGGGAGGTCTTACACTTAAATCCTTATCAGATACGCGTTGGGAAAGTCATCTTGAAAGCGTCAAAGCAATACATTTTAAAGCTCCAGAAATCAGAGATGTCTTACTTGAATTTGCAGAAAACAGTGATGACCCACAAGCGAGAAGTGATGCTGAATGTCTTGCAACAAGTGAAACACATGGAATTGAAGGATTTGAGTTTTTGTTTGGTATGGTTATATGGTATGAGATTCTGTTTGTTGTGAACACAGTAAGCAAGACGCTACAATCTGAAGATATGGATATCGATGATGCCATTGCTCAACTAAAAGGGTTAGTTTCTTTTTTCCAAAAGTATAGAGAAACAGGTTTTCAAGAAGCAAAATGTGAAGCTTTAAAACTTGCAGTTGATATGGATATTGAACCTGTGTTTCAAAAGAAGAGCAAACGCCTTATTAAAAGAAAACGTCACTATGATGAGGAACCAGAAAAAAATGATGATGCAGGACTCGTTCTAAGCTTGGAAGAGGATTTTAGAATTAATTATTTCATCAAAATCGTGGATCAAGCTCTAGTTTCTTTTCAAACAAGGTTAGAACAATTTCAAGAGTATGAAAATATTTTTGGATTTTTGTTTAGTTTACAAAAGCTCAACTCAGCAAATGAAGATAGTTTGAAGACATCATGTATTAACCTTGAAACTTTTCTTAAGTATGGAGCAGTTTCAGATATTGATGGGAATGATTTGTTTCTGGAAATTAAAGTTTTTAGAGAAGTTATACCAAAGGATTTGAAGAAGACTGCAGAGATATTGGGATTTTTGAAGAGATTGAAGGATTGTTATCCAAATGTATGGATTGCTTATAGGATAATGCTGACTATTCCGGTTTCAGTTGCCTCGGCTGAAAGAAGTTTTTCTAAGTTGAAGTTGATAAAGTCTTACCTACGGTCAACTATGTCACAAGAAAGGTTAAACGGATTAGCTATGATATCGATAGAAAAGGCCATGGTTAAAAACCTCGATTATATAAGTTTGATGGATGATTTCGCAGAGAAAAATGCAAGAAGGGTTGTTTTTCAGACTTTTTAAATTGTTATTATTTAAAAAAAAAATTATTATAGTTTTTTTTACTTAAGTTTTGTAGAGACTAGAAAAAAAATTCTCTAATTGAAGAACAGTTTTTTATATTATAAAAATTAATTGTTAGTTTATTTTTTCGCTTGGGGCCTTAAATTTCTAAGGACCGGCTCTGCCTTCCAACGAGTTGTTTGAAAGTAGTATTGCAGATAAGAATGGAAGCTGGCCAATCCAACTTGGAATAACACCTCTGAGATTGTTGTTCGAGATGTCAAGCATCGACAATGATTCCAAGCTTCTCAAACCTTGTCCAATCTTTCCTGTAAACTGATTGTTTTCCATAAACAACACACATATATCAGTAAAGTTTGTTGATCTTGGAAAGATCTCACCACTTAGTTTGTTATGTGACAGCTTCAAGGTTAACAAGGAATAACAGCCCTCGAAAAAGCTTCTCGGTAGCTTCCCATGGAAATTGTTGTGAGATATATCCATATAATTAAGCCTTTCCATGTTACCAAGAGAAAATGGCAGGTTTCCTTGAAAACCATTATTCGCAAGATTCATATGCAGTAAGAGAGGAAGTATCCACCCAATGTTCTCTGGAAATAGCTGATTGAATTCATTAACTGACAGATCCAGGAAAAGCAGATTATGTGCAGATTTTGGTAGTTGAAAGCTCGTAAAGGAATTATTCTGTAGAAGCAAATTTTCGAGTTTCGTATTGTTCGCCATCAACCAAGAAGGAAAACTTCCAGTAATATTATTATCAGAGAGATCAACTTGACGCAAATCTCTCTGGTGTAGGAGAAAATGAGGAACCTTCTTCAAGTTGCAAGACCGTAGTTCAATAAAACTCAACTGAAATTTTGGCTTCCAAGAAATTTCAGATTCTATTTGAAGTGAGTTTGATTTTGAAGAAAGTTTGAGCACCGTAAGCTCTGAGAGGTTGGCGAGCCAACGAAGAGAAAAATGGCCTTCGAAGTTGTTATCAAACAACGACAAGTACTCAAGGGATTCAAGGTTAGCGAGAGCAGATGGTAGATTTCCAGTCAATTGATTCGATGAGAGATCAAGCACTCGAAGTCCAGTCAAGCTAGTTATGCATAAAGGAAACTGACCTACGAGTTTGTTTTTACTGAGATTGAGCTCTTCCATATTCTTCAATTCGCAAATCCCTAAGGTAATGAATGAATGCAAAACTTTAATTCACATAATGAAATGTGAACTCACCAATAGACTTAATGAAAAAGTAAAAGATTTGTGTAGACTTGCCTTGCAATTCCATTGATGCAGAAAAATCGTTCTCGCGTAGGTCCAAAGCTTTCAGCTTCCTTAAGGCAGGTAAATCTGCCACAGAGCCACACAAAAGAAACACTTTAAGTACGAGCCTACTGATGTTGTAAGCATCAGTTAAATTGTATAAAATTCCACCTATGAAGCCGTTAAATCTGTTTTCACTTAGGACCAAGAGTCTCAAGTTTGTCAAATCTTTGAGTTCTGAAAAAGAGGTCAACGAAGATAAGAATGATGCTAAACTGAATTTATGACATGAAAAAAGTTATAACAATTTAGTAAAAATATACATCATCAAGAAATCGGCCATGCTAGATACAAATGTTAAAACGCACCTTTAACATGAAAAATGCCATCCATGTTGTTGCTCCGAAGAAACAGAGTCTTAAGTGAGGTAGCAACATTAAGAAACGGAAATATGCTGCTATTGAATGCATTTGAAGAGAGATCCAGAATCTCCAAGTTTCTTAATCTCCTTAGGCTTTTATAACCTGCAAAATAAATATTTGCTAAGCATATAATGATAACACATCTCACTCAATGCACATGGAAAGAGAAAGTATGGGAGCATCTGATGTGATTGCAACATGCAACATAGGACACAGACATCAGCAAGTTAATGCCAAAATAAATAAATCCATCCATAATCTTTAGAGAAGGAGAACCCTAACGCAGAGAAAAAAAGCAAAATTATAAAATTAAACACTAGGGAAACTATGGTATACCTTCTACATCGTCAAACATGCCACTGAACCTGCATTCAGATAAGTCCAGTCTTCGAACTTCTTCAAAGGGATGCAACAAAGAAAGATTTAGAAGAGAACTATCTGCGATGAACATCCGATCAAAGGAAAGCCCAATAACCCGTCCTGTTGTATGATTGCAAGTAACGCCCTCCCAATGGCAGCAATCGCTAGTTGTGTCATTAGTCCAAGTAGTGAAATCAGAGTGGGATTGATTCATTGGGATGGGGTATTTCTTGAGCTCCAATAAAGCCTTCCTTTCTTTGTGAATACAGCCTTTGTTTCCATGTACCTTCCCCAATAGTAATATCACCCATATCAAGTATTGTCCCAAGGAAAGCTTCCCCTCCATTGCAAATAGGATAAAAAGCAAATGAATCCAGAACAATGTGGGAGTGTGAGTTCAATGCAAATACCTCCAAGTTTATAAGAAGTCAAACAAGAACTGACTGTAAGTTTAGAAAAACTCAAAGTCACTGTTAATGAAAACACTAATAGCGTTTACTTTGAATTGTATGATTAAGCAAGTCAACGTCTTTGTAGTGCCATTACATCAGCTGGAAGAAAAGTCAGAAATGTTAGGCTGACGCGAAAATAAATAATAAGAAAATAAAAATTAAAGAGACAAAAACATCATGTGTTATGTTCTTGTGAAAAGGGGATATATATACCACATAATTACATATAACCAATAGCCACTGTGTAAGGTAAATTCCAGAGAACATAAACACACAAACACAATATATAATGTATTCAAGCTTTTGTTTTGATAAGTATTATTAGATAACTGAGTTGAAACGAGTTCAAAATAACATACTTTTGGCAGAGGCGATGAAACCATCAACAATGCGAAGCCATCCTCGACGCCAAGGACAATCAAAGCACATAAGTACAACAATGCCTATCAACGCAGTCACAAAAGTTGAAGCAGAACTCCAATAGAAGACTATCAAGTCAATAACAGCTTCATCATCATCTTCTTCTTCTCCTCCTCCATTATCTACCTCCTTTGAGTTTTTCTTAGCTTCACAACTTATATCAGTTGGTGGTCCACAAAGAAGAGGATTGCCTAAGTAGCTGTTCTCACTGAAGGTGTTAAATTGCCCTCCTTGAGGAATGATGCCTGATAAATTGTTGTAAGAGACGTTGAAGACAGCAAGAGAAGTGAGGTTGGTTAGCTGGTGAGGAATACTTCCATTTAACATGTTATAAGAAAGATCAAGGCTCTCAATGTCCTTCAGTTTGGAGAAGCTATCTGGGATAGGACTTGACAATAAATTGCGAGATAGATTCAAGGCACGTAGTTTTGAGAGATCTCCAAGCTCTGCTGGGATAACACCACTTAATTCATTGCTTGAAAGATCCAAGCCATACATATAATCAAGTGTTCCTTCGCCGAACTGAGATGCTCCAATATAAGAATAATACCTTTGCTTTGTTGCAAACTGGATTTCTAAAGTCATATATGTATCATAGCGTAGCGTGAACTCATCTACAAAAAATGTGGATTTGTAAAATTCCAACTGAAGCTGTGGTACAAAGCCAAATAAGCCGCCAGAGGAGCGACGCGTCCACTCATCTTCCAATCCAAATGATAAATTATAGAGGCATGAAGGTATGCTTCCATTGAGCTTGTTTTCTGAAAAATCTAAAAGTCTGATCTTGCTCAAATCACAAAGCTTCCTTGGAAGAGATCCTGTTATATTGTTCCCCCTCAACATAAAAATACTCATGTCCCCGGTATTGACAAACTCTGGGATACTCCCAGACAGTTTATTATTCCCCAAATCAAGTATATTAGCATTTTCTAACAATGTGCCCGGAAGTGGCCCTGTGAAGCTGTTGTTGTGAAGGACCAACTTTATTCCGTACATAGAATTAACAGATGATGATGGTAGGTCTCCAGATAAGAGGTTTCCAGAGAGGTCCAGAAATTCAAGATGATGAATGGCCAGCAGAGAAGGTGGCAATGTACCTTCTAAGAGATTGTCTGATAGCAACAGCATAATCAAATGAGCTGAGTCAGGTATCCAACTTGGAATAGCACCTGCGAGACGATTGTTTGACGCGTCAAGCACTGACAAATTAACCAAGGTAAGCAAACCGACTCCAATCTCTCCGGTAAATAAGTTGTTACTCATCCTCAACACAATCAATGAAGTGAGGCTGGTTTGTATTGGAAGAATATGGCCAGTAAATTTATTGTGAGACAGCTGCAGGGTTGTTAATGAAAAACAACCTGTGAATAAGCTTCTAGGCAGCTCCCCAGAGAAATTATTGTGAGATAGGTCCAGAAACGAAATGTTCTTCATCTCACCCATAGAAGATGGAAGATTTCCTTGAAACACATTATCAGAGCCATTCATATGTACCAGATTCGGAAGCATATGGCCAAGATTGTCAGGGAGCACTCCGACAATATCATTTGCTGAAATATCCAAGACTTGCAACTTATGCATTAATGTATGCATCTGAAAGATAGTGAATGAATTATTCTTCAACTGTAAAATTTCAAGTTCTGGATTATTTTCAAACAGCCAGGTAGGAATGTCTCCGGATAGTCTATTGCTGGATAGATCAACTAGACGCAAGTTCTTCTGGTAGACGAAAAAATTAGGGATTTTTTCCAAGCTGCAGAATGGTAGTGAAGCAACACTCAGTTGAAATTTTGGCTGCCATGTACTCTCTGATTCTATTTGTACCATATCAGATGTTGATGAAAGTTTGAACACCTTGAGCTTTGTCAGGTTGGCAAGTGGATCGAGCAAAAATAATCCCGTGAAGTCATTATCTGCTAATGATAAATATTCAAGGGACTCGAGGCTACTGAAACTCGATGGTATATTCCCAGTGAATTGGTTTACTGAGAGATCAAGAACCCGTAGCTTTTTCAAGCTACCTAAACACAGAGGAAGTTGACCTAAGAAAGTATTTCCACCGAGGTAGAGCTCCCGCAGATTTTTCATTTCACAAAAAACTGCAAAAAGATAGTTCAGAAAACAACATGATGATGAGGAATAATAAGAATTCATGAGGCACGTAAAATGTTCAGATGGAGAATCTTGAAAGGTGAAGCAAAAACAGATAACCTTCTATTGGACCCAGATCGCCCAAATGATTCCAAGCAAGACCCAGGACTTCCAAGTTTTCTAAATTCTTTAGTTCTAAAATAAAAGTAAAGGCCAAAATGTTGTACCTTGAAAAATGATTATTGTCGAAAAACAAATGAGCTATATTCATCTCCATTGCTAATAAAAAAAAAAGGTTAAAGAAAAGAAGAACCTTGCCTTGCAATGCCATTGAGGTAGAAAAATCATTGTAACTTAGATCCAGAGCTTTCAGCTTTTTCAGGTGAGTAAACTCTGCCATAGGACAAAAAGACACAAACCAGGCAAGACACCTACTATTGATTCAACAATTGTGTATGGAGTTTTAAATCTGTTAAAATTCTACTATGAAGAAAAAAGACATTGACAATTGACGTAGATGCTACCTGGCATGGAGCCATTATATCCGCTTCCACTCAAGTCCAGCAGTTCCAGGTTTGTTAAGTTTTTTAGTTCTGAAAGCGAGTCATGTAGATTTATAAGAATTATAAGAAGTGAAATTAAAACAAAGAAAATTACAGAGATTGCAATACAAAAACCAAAGATACATCATAAATAAGATAGGCACTTCGCTACAAATGGAAAAACACACCTTTAACAGGCAAAGGGCAAACCATGTAGTTACTGCGAAGAAAAAGAGTTGTAAGAGATGTAGCAGCATTAAGAAAGGGAAATATGCTGTTGTTGAATGCATTATAAGAGAGATCCAATTTCTCAAGCTTTCGTAATCTCCTTAAGCTTTCATAACCTGCAACCGAAAAATCAGCAGGTTAGTTAATACAGAAAGATACTACATGGCATAGACACCAACATATTAGATAATACAGAAAATATACAATAACCTTATGATATAAAGGAAAATCTAAGTACCAAAGGTATAAAGAGTGTTAATTTCAAGACCATCTAGAATTCAAAACTTTAAATGAAGGGAATGTTCCCATATAGAGACGACAATAGTAAACTAAACAATCTAAAAATCCTGGTACCTTCAACATCATCAAACAAGCCATTGAATAGGTAGGATCCGTCCCAAGATAAGTTCAAACTTCGAAGCTCTTCAAACGGATGCATCAAAGAAAGGTTAAAAAGAGAACTCTCTTTAAAGTACATCTCGCCAATGGAAAACTCAATAATCCGCCCGCTTGTTTGATTGCACTTAAGGCCCTCCCACCGGCAGCAATTGCTCTTTGTGCCATTAGTCCAAGTAGGAAAAACATCATTACCTGCCTCTTTTTCACTAATTGAGAGCAGGTATGTCTTGAGCTCCAACAAACCTTTTCTTTCTTTCTGAATACAGCTTTTGTACCCATGTAGCTGTCCCAACAGTAGCATCACCCATATCAGGTTTTGACTCAAGAACACCTTCCCTTCCATTGGTTTGAGCCACACAAAAATACAAAATCAGAAACTAAAAAATTGGATTGTAAGCATTAAAACTGTGGTTTGATTAAGAAGGAATTGGAAAAAGCAAGTTGCATAAGAAAATATATTTTACAAAGTCAATCTTTGAAAAAGTACTCGTATCATATGACATACTTTTGGTGTGCTTAGCATTATCAAGTTCAAGCACAACTAACAAAGACAAATTGAATGAATCAGCCACGACAATTTACTCATCCTAAATCATACAATTTAGAGTCTGCCATAACTGAATTCTGTGATTCAGAGTATTAACAATAAAAAGATGACATGATATCATATATTTGAAACCATTATAAGAGATAGATGAATGTTATGCAGGGTCAGTATTCACACATATGGGGGATCCAAAACCTTTTCAAATTCTGCCAAAGAAATTACCAAAAACACTCAAACGGTAACTGAGATGCTGATGTGGCTCTCTTAGTTAGTCAGCCACGTCGGAATTTACCGCGAGAAATGAAAACGCCGTAGTTTCACATCGTTAGGTCTCAAACGAAATCCCTAGATTTTCATCCAAATCGCCAAACGCTATAATAATGGAGAAGCTGCCATCGTCGCCGCCATTCATCGAGATTGAGAACAGAGATTATGACGAAGTCGAAGACAGAAGGGAAAACCACGGCGGAGATGATGATGATGGCCAAGAAGAGTAAGAGAAAATTCCTGAGGCTACAATGTGAAAGAGAAGCGAAGAGCTCAATCTGAAGCTTCTATCTATGACTGATCCAGTTTTCCAAAATCTCCAACAAATGACCCTGAGATAAGCCAAGAGAATGTATGATCCTTCACCTCACGTTCAGAGAGTCACCGAGAAACTAGATGGCTTTTGATTAAGACTCCTATAGACATGATAGGATTCTCTGAGGCCTTATGGTCAGTAGCAGTCCACTCTTGTTGAGTCTTTTACAGTTCTTACAAAAGAAGCACGCACCTTGATACACTGTTGGTTATGAAGATTGTCTACAAGGAAACTGTTCCATGCAAGTTCCTGAATTATGAAGATTATCTATTGAACCAACCACTAAACCAGTTTATAGATTATTTTCGGACATTACATTAATTCAAAGAGAGAAGAGATAGTACATAACAAACCTGTATGAAACCATAATCTCAAAAAAAAAAGATAATAAATACAGAGAACTTCTGAGATTATTGTTTCATACAGGTTCTTGTATTTTAATAGTATAAGATTTATTGAACCAACTACCAAACCAGGCTCCAAGATATGTTTGAGGCATTATTTATTACATTTATTCAAAAACAAAGGCAATACAGAGGAATCAAAACATAAGTTATATTATGGTTTATAAGAAGGAGGTTTGAGAAGAACAAAAACAGATGAAGGACGACAATGAAACTAGCACATAAGAAGCATTTGGCACATGCAGTGTTTTACCATAACACATTTTTCGCATTGTGAATGAAAACATCAACGATGTAGAACCAAAACCTGCTCCAGGGAGAATCAAAAGAGAGAGATGCAAATATTCCAACAAGTATAGTCACATAGGCTGCAGCAATACTCCAGTAGAATGATACCATGTCTATTGTGGATTCATTAGCATCCTCTCCATTATCTTTTTCTTGAAAGTTAATAATACTCTCGCAGCTTAGGTTGGTAGGTTTCCCACATAAAAGAGGATTACCTAAGTAGCTTTGTGCCTGGAAGGTGTTAAACTGTTTCCCTGTGGAATGATTCCTAATAAGTTGTTGTATGAGATATTTAACACAGCAAGGCTGCTTAGATCTGATAAATGTGACGGGATCCGACCTTGTAATCTGTTGAAAGAAAGATCAAAGCTTTCCACATTCTCCAGACCTGAAAAGCTTTCTGGTATTGCTCCTGATAAATTGTTGTGAGAAAGATTAAGAGCTTGTACTTCTAGAAGACCTCCAAGCTCTACTGGGATCTCACCACTTAGATCATTTTCTGAGAGATCCAATCCAAATAATAATCTGAGATGTCCTCCCCAGTATGCATCGTATCTGTGTTTCGTTGCAAATGCAATTTTCGTCTGGGTGTTGGCATCGTAATATTTGGAAAATCGATCTTCCATAATCAGAGATTTGAACCATACTACGGAACCACTCATTGAACCATAATACTGCTTGAATGTATGATCTTCCCCAAAACCAAATGACGTATTGGTGAGACATGAAGGTATGGATCCATTCAGTCTGTTTTTGGAAAGATCCAGAAGGTGGATGTTGCTTAGGCCACACAACTGGTGGGGAATACGACCTGTTAAATTATTCCCACGGAGAAGCAGAATACTGAGGTTTTCAGTGTCGATGAACTCTGGAATATTTCCAGACAATCTATTATTACTCAGATCAAGTGCACTGACATTCACTAACAACGTGTTTGGAATATCCCCTGATAAATTATTACCTTGCAGAAGTATCACTCTCCCTCTCTGATATATAGAACTGACATGAAATGAAGGTATGCCCCCAGATAAATTGTTTGCAGACAGGTCAAGCAGCTGAAGATTGGACATGTTGAACAAGGAAATAGGTATTTCACCTTCTAATGAGTTGTTTGAAAGCAGTAATGCTAATAAGTTTGGAAGTTGGCCAATCCAACTTGGAATAACACGTGTGAGATTGTTATTCGAGATGTCCAGTGTTCCCAATGATCTCGAGCTCCACAAATCTTTTCCAATCTTTCCTGTAAACTGATTGTTATCCATAGATAGCACAAACATACTAGTAAAGTTGGGTGATACGAGGAAAACCTCTCCACTAAGTTTGTTATATGACATTTTCAACATCTGCAATGAATAACAACCTTTTAAGAAACTTCTCGGTAGCTTCCCATGGAAAATGTTGTGAAATATATCCAGATGTTCGATACTCTTCATGTTACCCAGAGAAGATGGCAGCTTTCCTTGAAAACCGTTATTGCAAGATTCATATATTGTAAATGAGGAAGTATCCACCCAATGTTCTGAGGAAGTAGTTGATCAAATTTATTAACTGACACATCCAGGAAAAGCAGATTATGCTCAGACTCCGGTAGCTTAAAACTTGTAAAAGAATTATTCGGTAGAAGCAAAACCTCCAGTTTTGTATTGTTCTCTAACAACCAGTACGGAAACTTTCCATAAATGCTATTGTCAGAGAGATCAACATATACCAAATCTTTCTGGTATAGGAGAAAATGAGGAACTTTCCCCAAATTGCAAGCTCCTAGTGAAATAACACTCAGCTGGAATTTAGGCTTCCAAGAAGTTTCCGAAACAACACTCAACTGAAATTTTGGCCTCCAAGAACTTTCCGATTCTAGATGAAGTGAGATGGAAGTTGAGCTAAGTTTCAACACCTTAAGCTTTGAGAGGTTGGTTAGAGAACCAAGTGAGAAAACGCCTTCAAAGTTGTTATCAAACAACGATAAGTACTCAAGGGATTCAAGGTTAGCGAGAGCAGATGGTAACTTCCCAGTCAATTGATTCGATGAGAAATCAAGAACTCAAAGTCCAGTCAAGCTAGTTATGCATAAAGGAAACTGACCTACGAGTTTGTTTTCACTGAGACTGAGCTCTTGCATATTCTTCAATTTGCAAATCCCTAAGTAATCAATGCAGAATTTTAAGTCAATTAAACGTGAATCAACCACAATTCTTTATCTAAACTTTGAATTATTTGAGCAAGCTTGCCTTGCAAATCAATTGAGCCAGAAAATTCATTGTCACTCAGATCCAGAGCTTTCAGCATCCTCAGGGCAGATGAGAACTCTATCACAAGACAGAACCACACGGTCGTGGACAACTTTAAATACGAACATGTTGATCTCAATGATAAATATATAAACCATCCATTAATGTCATTTGTAGCCAAACATTTATGGACAATACCTCGTATTGGTATGGAGCCGTTAAATTTGTTTCCACTTAGGTCCAGTAATTCCAAGTTTTTCAAATCTTTGAGTTATGAAAGGGAGGTCAACGAATTTATGACACAAAAACAGTTATAACAATAATTTTAAATTGCATCAACCTATCAAAAGTTACATCATCAAGAAATAGGCTACGCTATATATTGACTTAGAGAAGAATAGAGAAGTATACCTTTAACATGAAGATGGCCATCCATGATGTTGTCGCTGAGAAACAGAGTTGTGAGTGATGTAGCGGCATTAAGAAAGGGAAATATGCTGTTGTTGAATCTATTTGAAGAGAGATCCATAATCTCCAGGTTTCGTAATCTCCTGAGGCTTTTATAACCTGCAGACGAGAATCTTGTTAACATAGTATATGAAAATAACATAGCTCACTCTAATCACTTCAATATTTCCAATTATAATTTTAATCTGCTCTACATGCAAATGAAGATTATGAGAGTGGAATTGTATGAACTCTTAATGGAAACATGAGTGATAATTGGATGTAATTATGTGCTACACGGCATAGACTTAGATATCAGCAAGTTAGTTAACACTGATCTACAAATTTTTGATGAATGTAAAAATCTAAGTACCCTAATTTTAAATTGTATCAACTTTCAAAAGATGAAACCAAAGAAATATGGTAAAGCTCATCTAGAATTTAAATTTTCAGTGCAGGGGAAAATGTTTCCAAATAGAAACCACAAGATGTTAAAAATAAACACTAGGAGACACTCTGGTATACCTTCCACGCCATCAAAAAAGCCACCGAATCGGTCGCCGTAATTGTGGCTGTCCCTGGAAAAGTTCAGACTTCGAATTTCTTCAAAGGGATGCAACAAAGAAAGATTTAGGAGAGAATTATCTTTGAGGTACATATCACCAAAACCAATGGAAAGCCCTATCACCCGTCCGCTAACACGATTGCACTTAAGTTCCTTCCACTGGCAGCAATCGCTAATTGTGTCATTAGTCCAAGTAGGGAGAACATCGTCGGAATACCCTTCTTCACTAATTGATAGCAGGTATGTCTTGAGCTCCAACAAAGCTTCCTTTTCTTTCTCAACACAGCTTCTGCATCCATGTATCTGTCCCAACAGTAACATCACCCATATCAAGTATTGGCCCAAGAATACCTTCCCTTCCATAGGAAATATGATATAAAAACCGAAATAAAAGAAACTTAAAACGCAATATATGACTGTGAGTTCAATGCAAATATCTCCACGTTTTGTAAGAATTTCAAAAATTCCAGAAAAAAACAGCAAGTTCAACAAGAAAGAATTGTGCATTTACAAAGTCGAAGTCGTTCGTTTACTTTGATTGGTTGGCATACAAGTCAAGGTCTTTCACTAGAAAATGTGTGGTCAGCATCTTGCACTCCGAACAAGCATTTTCTTTCATATGATATTTTGCTTATTACTAACCAAACAAGTTGAGGAACGAAATAATTGTAACCAACAAATGAAAGTTTGAATTGATTTTTTTCAAAAAAGCAAATACTCAAATAATATGCCAAACAAATGACCATCCACTCAGTCTGTAACAAAAATTTCAACTAGTTTATGTCAGAAAAGAATTCCTCTTAACTATGATCTTCTTGTTATTCTAACTGCACACCATCAAACAATACAAGAAACGCCGTTATTTTAGTCGCATCATTTTGAGAAATTGGATTGATTCTTGTAAGTTTGGTTACCAAATACATTCATATGCTTACAAGCGCTGAAACTGTTTGAAGTTGGAAAAAAACAAGTTGCTCAAGCCACAACATATGATGATGATAATAAAGAAAGTAGCAAATAAAAGGACTGATAGTTTACCAATAACAAGCTCCCCACCTTGTGGATGAAAGCATCAACAATGTAGAACCAAACTCTGCTCCAAGGAGAATCAAAAGAAAGTGATGCGACTATCACGTGAACTCAGAATTCAGAGAGCAATGTTATACCAGATGGAAACACGTGATCTCAATCCCTTCAGTTGGCAAGTCTTCAACATCTTGACCATCATCTGCAAATAGTTGATGTTCTACACATTTAATGATATAAGAAAAGTAGTACACATAAATTTAAGCAGTAAGTATAGGAGCAACACCGTAAAAACACCTCACAGTTATATTTGTGCTCTTCAAATCGAAAACATGGCTTCTAATCAAATCGAAATTATAACAATCAAATCGAAAACATGGCTTCTAATCATCCCATAATTTCCAAAATTGTATAATTGCAACAGCATATCAATCTTAACTTCTAAGGTATTAAAAAAAAAAAAAAACAATGACAGGTCCTATTAACAAATGCGCATTGACCAGTCCTATTAACAAATGCGCATTGACCAGTCCTATTAACAAATGCGCATTGACCAGTCCTTTAGTCCATAGCCACATTCCTAGTAGACGATGCTTTCAAATTTTCACCAATGTTTTCAAAGAGCTAACTGCAGATTATTGCGATCCAGAATGCATTATATAGTACATCCTTTGCAAAGAAAAAGGGGTGAGAAGAGGACCTTCACCGCCAGATTCCGACTTGTCATCAAAGCCAAGGCCGTTGTCGAAAATTCTTTTCGATGTTCTTAACACTCGAATTTATTTACTGCTCCAGTGAGATATGTGAATCTTCCCAGAGAAAAATTTCCACTGAACGAAGCCATCTCCACCAGAAATCTGAAACTCGTTCAGAACAATGTAGCTTCATACGGTGCAATGCAAGTTGTGGTCAAACCAAAATCCTAAAACCCAATGAGCCACCAAAACTACGACATATCACTAAGTAACCACACCACTTAAAAGTCTACAACTTTAGACTAACCAATCAATCTCAATATATAACCTATAGTCTATAGAATCAAGTAATGAAGAAAGAGAGACCTTGAAACCATGGCTGCAAATGCTCCTGATCCATTTTCCTTATCTCTAATCTTCTCCCCCGCTTCTTGACCTCCACCAACCAACACCGAATCTCAATCAAATGCCCGTTTTGAAGAAGAAAAGGAAATAAAACGGCTTCAAAGATCAAAAAAGGAAAAATCTCTCCTCTGAATTATCATCAGCAATAAGACCAGGAAAAATCTCTCCTCTCGATTTCGTCTGGTTCGACCCGGTGTCTTGTAAACCGTTTCTAATATGTAATTCTCAGAATTCCTGGTTTGAGATTAAAAATAATTCGGAACGCTGCGTTTTTATAATGCAATAGTTGTTATGTTGCTATTTTGCTTCTTTTTGACTAATATACCCTTGTACCATTAGTGTTAGAAAAAATAAAAGTTTATACCCGCATGGTTTTTTGGTCAGTACAGGGAAAGTAACAAAAGCTGTGAATAATGGGTCCGTGGCGTTAACTCGCTTAGCTGCGCGTAGACTTGTTTATTTTATTAATCTGGCTTTGATGGGCTTAATTGAAAAGCCCATTTGGTTTTATGAAATGAGATTTAGAGCAAGACGAAAACTTTAGAGATGGAAGAAGAGCTTGAGCAAGAGCTTAGGAGGATTCTGCAATCATCTTCAAACCAGCCGCGATGCCTTCAATCGGCGGCTTTGAAAATCAATAAAGACTCAAGGCCAATTTATCATTTTCTCTGGATCTAGGTTTTAGTGTGAACTCAGGGATGATGGTTCTTGCAATTCTGTCGTTAAGATGAGACAAGAGAGATGATAAGAAAATCCCCAGGTTTGATCCGACAAGCTTGAGATGGGGATGAAGCTGTATATGAAGACAATGGGATAGTTGTACGCTGAGTTTTTATAAATTGCACTTGGAAGATTTGTTCCTGATGCGATGCCTTGTGCAGGAAAAAAAATTGATTCTTTGAGATTTCTGATTGAAGTATTATCAAGAGTGTTAGATGGCCAAGTCTTCTTTCTCAAATCCTTAAGAAGCAGAAGAATCCAGTTACCGCATTTCAACTTTTTGAGGAAGCAAGGAGAGGTTTCCTAGTTATGGTTACAACAATGACTCGGTGTATGCCACCATGATTGGCATCCTTGGTAAATCCAACCCTGTTGCGGAAATTAAATATGTCATTGAGAGAATGAAGGAAGATTCTTGCGAATTTGTATCCCTTGAATACAGACGAAATGAAATCCCTCCGGACTTTGTCTTCGGCTCATAAGCTATTGGATTGGTGGTGAATCTGCTCATAAGTATTGGATTGGTGGTGGGGGCAGCTAACGTAACTACTGACTACTTGGCTGATGTCATTGAGATTGAGTTTTTACCCCTGATTTATCATATACTGACTTTGTATTACTTTTTGTTGTTCAGCTTGCAACGCATACAATTGTGTGTTTCACAGCTTCATATAAACGGAACCAACCAGGGGGTTCATGCCTTTATCGCCCATAAAATTGGTCTAAATGGTGTTGACAATGGCCGGAATATGGTACTGCACACTACTCACTGTTATGTAATTTTACCTTATACTAAGGTAAGGTGTGTACTTGATGGAAGATTGCACTGTGATTTTATAGGTCTGACAATCTTCGGATTCCAAGAGAGAATTTATTGAACTCAGTTGCTGATGTTTCAACTGATTAAAGATCCTGATCAGGCACCTTGGAACTATTTTTAGGATAATGTTTTTTGAAATCAATGTTTTCCAATTATATTTCAGAGATTTGGAGCATTCATGGCCCCTTTGACCTCTGGTCGTGTCACAATTGCTCTGCATTTAGCATTGTCAAAGCTTTCAGGGGATTTTGATAAAGACTCTTAAGTTGTCATTGCAGCGGATCTTTAGAAAACGGAGATTTTTTGTGATATCAACGGGTTCGCTCAACCTTGATCTAGCTCTTGGAGTGTGAGGGGATTGCCAAAGGTTGTTAATTTAGAGGCTGAGATAGGACTAGCCAAGCTTAAAGTAATTGTCTTCTTTTTCACGTAATGAGGTCTCTAAAAGTGTATTTACAAGAGAAATTTGTGGGGTTATTTAGTAGGGAAGAATGGTTGAGGTTTACGGAAAAGAAGGTTTTGGAAAGACAACTTGGATGTACTGTTTTTGAATCTTCCATCCTCAATACATTTGTTTGAAACAGAAACCTTGGGACTTGGTAACACAGATCATCTAGTTTCTTTCTTGCTTGTTTCTAGTGCGACAAGTTAGATTTGATTTTGTGAAGTTACACTTGCTTGAGTCTGATTCTTACCTGGCTGACTCGCTTTTATTCTTCACTCCATTAACTTTTTTATTTATATAAGAAGAGTTTTTTTTTTCTGTTTTGTGTCAGGTTATTGCGCTTATCTTGATGCCGAGAATGCTATGGATCCTAGTCTAGAAGAATCGATAGGTGTGATTGTGAACACCGAAGAGCTTCTGATATCACGACCCAGTTCTGCTGAAAAGATGCTTAGTATTGTCGATGTGCTGACCAAGAGTGGGTCAGTAGATGTAATTGTTGTTGACAGTGTGAGTTCTTATTCTTTCTTCTCAATTTGTTCATCATGTATTCTGTCTGCATCCGTTAAATTAAAAAGTGGAATTGATAGGTTGCTGCTCTTGTCCCTCAATGTGAACTTGATGTTCCTGTAGGAGAAAGATAGAAGGAGACACAGTCAAGAATAATGACACAGGCGCTCAGAAAAATCCACTACTCAGTTGGCTATTCTAAGACACTGATCGTTTTTCATAATCAGGTAAGAGCAATTTTATGGTTTATCCTCTTTTGCTCTTTTAGTTGGATCATAATTACCCACTTACCAAAGATAAGATCTCTCTGCTAATTATATGATCACATGTCAAAGCTAGTATGCATTTCCCCCACCCCGAAGAAGTGACTTGTGTAGGAAAGCGAAACGCATTACCGTTTCACACAGCTATATGTCTTAAAATGATAAGAACAGGGCTTATCAAAACTGAATAAGGTATTGTCATTGTGTTATTGTAAAGCTTGATCTGCGTTAATCTCTAAAATATTGGATAATTATGTGAATACCAGTATGGCCAACATCTTCATCTTCTTTTGATTGCTTTGTTTCCTCAGATAAGTGGTCTGGTCTGAATGTCTGCGTCCAAGTGGTGGAGAATAAACTGGCGCCGGACAAGAAGAAATCTGAATCTGAATTTTGACTATCTTGTTTCTTTCTTCGCAGGGGATATATCGCTTATGCCTGAAGTATCAGTTGAGCTTGTGTGCAACCTAATGGAAGGTATTCAGCTTCATTTTGGCTTCAAATTTTTTTTTTCATTGAAGGTTGATATACATTTCTCAGTAAGATAGCCTAAAACTATTGTACGATGTGATATTGATGCTGTTTTCTGGTTATCAAAGACTCTAGGAAGCACTGCTTTTACAAACACAACCAGGTGAATGCTCTGCCCGTCTTAATGTTTTACTCCTTCAAGTTTTTTTGCTTTTATTAAAAGTAATTGATCGATCTTTCTTGCAAATGAAAGCAGACATACCCAGAAATCACATCACATGAGCATTAAGCAATATGTAGTGGGGGTTGGACCATGGAAGGATACAATTTTTCCAGTAATGAACAATTATATACATGCCCCCCATAGATTTGGTCAAAAGAGCTAGGAGAAGATCTTATCAATCCTTTTAAACTCAAGTCAGCGAACTTGAATAACGAAATACAAGTATCACAATGGTATTGGCACATCAAAGGATATATATACCTTCAAGAGACCAGTTAACAGATAACTGTCAACCAATGTTATTTAGAAGAACAAAGTTTTCATCTTATGGACAAAAGCGTCAACAAGACTAAACCAAGCTCTGCTCCAAGGAGAATCAAAAGAGAGTGAAGCGAGTATTCCCAGCATTATGGTCACATAGCCTACAATAAAACTCCGTTGGAAAGATACCATGAAGACTGTAGTTTCATCATCTTCTGGTTCTTTTGAAAGATTGTTGTTACAACTTCTGTTGGTGGGTTGTCCACAGAGAAGAGGATTCCCAATATAGCTGCTTTCATCGAAGGTGTTAAACTGTCTTCCCCGTGGAATGACACCAGATAGGTTGTTGTAAGAGACATTGAAGACAGCAAGACTGCTCATCTCTGTTAGTTTTGATGGGATTTGCTCTTGTAAACTGTTGAAAGAAAGGTCAAGGCTCTCCATATTCTTTGATCTAGAAAAACTTTCCGGTATGGCACCCGATAAAGAATTGTGTGAAAGATTCAGCGCATGAAGTTCCAAAAGATCTCCAAGCTCTTCTGGGATATTACCACTTAACTCATTTTCTGAGAGATCCAACCCAAACATATATCTGAGACTCCCACCCATGTAGGTTTCATAGCGTTGTTTTGCTGCAAATTTTATTTTAGTCTGGATGGCTGTGGTGTATTCCATAGTAAAGTGATCTAGCACAAGCAGAGAGTTGTAATATCTTCTTGAAGTTATAGGGGAAAAGCCGTCCTTTTCCGTACCTATACCATAGCTAGCGCCAAACTCATAACCAGATGGCTCAATAAATTTTCCTTTACCAAATGATGTCTTGCTAAGACATGAAGGTATGGATCCATTCAATCTATTGTTAGAAAGATCCAGGAGTCTGATGATACTGAACTCGCACAACTTTTGAGGAACAGAGCCTGTTAAGTTGTTCCCCTTCAAAAGAAGAATACTGATATTTTGCGTATGGACGAAGTCTGGAATATTACCGGACAACTTGTTGTTTCTCAGATCAAGCACGGCCAGATTTTCCAGCAATGTGTCCGGGATAGGCCCGCTCAGATTGTTATCTTGAAGATTTAAAGCAACACCAAAAATTGAATTGATACGTGGAGGTATGGCCCCTGATAACTTGTTTGCAGAGAGGTCCAATGGTCCAAGGTAAGGCATGTTGAACACAGAAACAGGTATTTCACCTTCCAACAAATTGTTTGAAACGAATAGCATATGCAAATTATAATATTCTCCAATCCAACTTGGAATAACACCTGTGAGATAGTTTGCTGACATATCAAGTATGCCCAATGATCTCAAGCGCTTAAAACCTTCTCCAATCTTCCCAGTGAACTGGTTGTTATCTATTAACAATAAAGATAAGTCAGTAAAGTTTGGTGATATTGGAAATATCTCCCCACTTAGATTGTTATGTGACATCTTCAAGAATTGCATGGAATAACAACCCATTTCAAAACTTCTCGGTAGCTTCCCGTCGAAGCTGTTGTGAGATATATCAAGAAAGTACATATCTTTCATGTTACCCAAAGAAGATGGCAGGTTTCCTTGAAAACTGTTCTCCGATAGATTCATATGCAGTAAGTTAGGAAGTATCCACCCGATGTTCTCAGGAAAGATTTGATTGAACTTATTAACTGACACATCCAAGAACAAAAGGTTATGAGCATCTTTCGGTAGCTGAAAGCTTGTAAATGAGTTATTCTGCAGAAGCAAAACTTCGAGTTTTGTATTGTACTCCAATAGCCAAGAAGGAAACAATCCGGATATTATATTGTTGGAAAGATCAACTTGACGCAATTCCTTCTGGTGCAGGAGAAATTGAGGAACCTCTCTCAAGTTGCAAGATCGTAGTGAGATAACACTCAGCTGGAATTTTGGTGCCAAAGAAGTATTCATATCTAGTTGCAGTGAATTGGATTTTGAACAAAGTGTGACCACTTTAAGCTTTGAGAGGTTGGCGAGTGAACCAAGTGAGAAGAAGCCTTGGAAGTTGTTATCAAAAAGGGATAAGTATTCAAGGGATTTGAGGTCACCGATAGCTGATGGTAATTCCCCAGTCAATTGGTTGGATGAGAGATCAAGAACTCTAAGTCCAGTTAAGCTAGTTATACATAAAGGAAACTGGCCTGCAAGTTCGCTATTGCTGATATCAAACTCTTGCAGATTTTTTAATTTGCAGATTCCTACAATGATCAGTTGAAAAAGTTGATAAAATAGACTTTAAATCACCTAATTCTTTTTATTTAAAACGTTAAATAATTGAGTAAACTTGCCTTGCAATTCCACTGACTTGGAGAATACGTTACCACTTAGATCCAGTGCTTTCAGCTCTTTTAGGTGATGAGACTCTGCCACATGACAAACCAAGAAATTCACGAAATTATGACATGATGATCTCAGATGGCATAAACCAATCCGGCTCTGTTGTATGGAATTAAATCTGTTAAAGTTCTACTCTAGGAAATAAAGACAAGCATATGAACAGTCACAATCACTGGAGATGATATACCTTCTGTTGGTGTGAAGTTGGTAAAACTGTTTCCACTTAGATCTAGCACTTCCAAGTTTGTCAAGTTTATAAACTCTGAAAAGAATTCCAAGAGAATATATGAAAGATAAGAAGAGAATGTAAGACATAAAAAGGTCACAAGAATTGCAATAAATTATTGTAGGTTGCGCTAGATATAGACCTTGTTAATGATGAGGAAACACACACCTTTGAGATGAAATGAACCATACATTACGTTTCCCCGAAGAATTAAAGTTTTGATGGACGTAGCAGCATTAAGAAAGGGATAGATGCTGTTGTTGAATGTATTTGAAGACAAATCCAGAAATTCTAGTTTCCGTAGTCTCCTTAGGCTTTGATAGCCTGCAAAACAAAATCTTATTAGCAAAAACATACAAAGATAAGTACCTGTGCAATTATAATTTTAGACTATATGGAGATTACGAGAGAACTGTATGGACTTTTGAAGGAAATGTGATGTTGTTTGTGCAACAGAGTTGAAATTAACAGAACAAAAAAAAAAAAAAAATCTTTAAACATTACCAACTTTCAAGAATTAGAATTACACCATATAGATTCTTAAAAGAATTCAAATACCTAACGCAGGGAAAAAGTTTTAGTGACAGCCATAACATAAAAACTAACAGTGGAAGAAACTTGGTATACCTTCAACATCATCAAACATAGCACTGAATCCGTTTGCTCCGTCCCCAGATAAGTCCAGACTTCGAACCTCTTCAAAGGGATGCAGCAAAGAAAGATTTAGGACAGAATCCTCTAAGACAGACGATTTACCAGTGGAAAGCGTGATAACACGTCCGCTTGTACGATTGCACTTAACGCCTTTCCACCGGCAGCAATCGCTTTTTGTGTCATTAGTCCAAGTAGTGAAAAAAAAGTTGTATTCCCACCCTTCTCCGCTTGTTGAGATTATGTAATTTTTGAGCTCCAACAAAGCAATCCTTTCTTTTTCAATACAGCTTTTGGATCCATGAAGCTGCCCCAACATTAATATCACCCATATCAAGTATCGGCCTAAGAAAAGCTTCCCCTCCATTGGATTGAGCAAAAATAACAAAGAAACAAACAGAAATTTAGAAGTTGAATTGTAAGTTTGATGTCCAAACACCCCCATGGTTATAGAAATTTAAACCGCTGTTTGAAAAAGAGGAATTAAAAAGGAAAAACAAGTTGCATAAGAATATATATTTACTAAGTCAAATGTCAACTGACATACTTGTCCGTGCTTACGACCATCGACCACAATGAAGCTTTATGCATAGCTAGCAAAGAAAATTTGTATGTATTAGCTTTCTTCACCTTCCAAAATACAAGCTCATTCATAACTAGAGTTTACAAACTTAATAGCATGTAGGGTCAAGACCTCACAAGAGGACGATTAAAAAAACAAAAATTGGGATCCAGTTGGTATGCTATTCTAAAAACTATTGTTGCCAACTAACAAAAAAAATAATGTAAGCAAAAAAAAACCTTACAAAACTAAATATTTTTTATTAAAGAGCAATTCTCTTAATTTGTAACTTGGTATTCCTTGTGTATGTGTTTGTTACTAGCAATGGAAATTGCAAATAGTAACTATTAACCTTGAGAGAAACTCTCTGTCAATGCATTTTATCTACAAAGAACCACTGCAAGTTAAATTTTAGTTGTCAAAACCCAAGCTTCTATAAATTCCTGAGGCTGCAATGTGAAGCAAAGCTTCTATAAACCACTGCATTTCAGTTTCAGGACTCAGACCTTGTTGAGAGTGTGAAGGAGAAGAAGCAAAGTATATCAACATAATCGTCTAGGGCTATCTATGACTGGTCCAGTTTTCCAAAATCTCCAGCTAATGACCCTGATGAGTCAAGAGAATGGATGATCCTTCACCTCACGTTCAGAGAGACACAAAGAGACTAGAAGGCTTTCGATTAAGACTCCTATGACAAGAGAGGATTCTATGAGGCCTTATGGTTAGTAACAGTCCACTCTTGTTGAGTCTCTTGCAATTTCTAACCAAAGAAGCAAGCACCTTGATACTCTGTTAATTATGAACACTATCTACAACGAAATTGTTTCATGCAAGTTCCTGAATTGTAAAGATAATCTATTTTACCAACCACTAAACCAGTTTAAAGGTAAGTCTGGGCCATTACATTTCTTCAATTCGCATGGATAAGAACTTAAAAACATCAAAGTTACTTTAAGATTCTATGACCATGGGTTCAAACTCTTACATCTATCTGTATCTTTTTTTGTTAGGGAAAGTTTCTCTTTTAAAAAATTTTCAATACGAGGATTTCAGTGTTCAGTTTCCTTCCAATTTTGACTCAGAACTGATCATGTGGTAGGTAATGTTGCCCATGAATCTGGTGATGAACATTGTGAGGACCAGTGGAATCCAGCATACAGTTTCTCAGAAACCACATCAAGCTTTTCGCCAGAGATAAACCGCAAGAAGCTTCAGAATGTTGAGCACTTGGTTCAAAAGCTCAGACGATTGAACTCTAGCCATGATGAAGCCAGCCAAGACTATATTGTATCTCTGAGATTATATTAGCGTCGGGTCTTCTGCTTAGAGACCTTGACTCAGGATTAACAACGTTTTAACTACACCCTTCATGCGGAGACTAGCCGTCTGCAAACAAAGTAAGGAAGGCGAAGAACGCTTTTTGAAGACCAGTACATTTATTCAACGACAAAGAAAATACACAGGAATCAAAAACATAAGTTATAATATGGTTTTTAAGCAGGAGGTTTGAGAAGAACAAAAACAGATGATGGGCGACAATGAGAAGCCTTTGGCACACTGCAGAGTTTTACCATAACATATTCTTCGTCTTGTAGATGAAAACATCAACGATGTAGAACCAAAATCTGCTCCAAGGAGAATCAAAAGAGAGAGATGCAAATATTCCAAGAAGTATTGTAACATAGGCTGCAGCAAAACTCCAGTAGAAAGATACCATGTCGATTAAAGATTCATCAGCTTCCACTCTGTTATATGGTTCGGCAGAGTCATTATTACCATTGCAGCTTCTGTTGGTAGGTTTCCCACATAGAAGAGGATTACCGAAGTAGCTTTGTGCCTCAAAGGTGTTAAACTGTTTTCCCTGTGGAATGATTCCTGATAAGTTGTTGTATGAGAGATTGAACACAGCAAGGCTTCTTAGATCTGTTAGTTGTGACGGGATCGGACCTTGTAATCTGTTGAAAGAAAGATCAAAGCTTTCCACATTCTCCAGACCTGAAAAGCTTTCTGGTATCGCTCCTGATAAATTGTTGTGAGAAAGATTGAGAGATTGTAGTGCCAGAAGACCTCCAAGCTCTACAGGGATATCACCGCTCAGCTCATTTCCTGAGAGATCCAGTCCAAATAAAAGTTTGAGATTTCTACCCCTGTAGGCATCATATCTGTGTTTTGTTGCAAAATCCAATTTCGTCTGGGTGCCGGCTTCGTATCCCTTGAAAACCTGATCTTCCACGATCAGAGATTTGAAATATATATTGAAAGGTATTCTGGTAGTAATGCGTGAATCATAATAAGAATCGTCGAATGAATCCTCTTTCTTCAAACCAAAAGATGTATTGGTGAGACAAGAAGGTATGAATCCATTCAGTCTGTTGTTGGAAAGATCCAAAAGTTTGATGTTGCTCAGGCCACACAACTGGTGGGGAATACCACCTGTTAACTTATTCCCCCGAAGAAGAAGAATCCTGATGCTTTGGGTGTCGATGAACACCGGAATATTCCCAGACAATCTATTGTTTCTCAGATCAAGTGCAGCGACATTTGCTAGCAAGGTGTCTGGAATAACCCCCGATAAATTATTGTCTTGCAGAAGTAACACCATCGGATATGTAGAACTGACACGATGTGAAGGTATGCCCCCAGATAACATATTTGCAGAGAGGTCCAGTAGCTTAAGACTGGACACGTTGAACAAGGAAACAGGCAGTTCACCTTCCAACGAGTTGTTTGAAAGCACTAATGCATATAGTTCTGAAAGTTCGCCAATCCAAGTTGGAATAACACCCGTGAGATTGTTGTTGGAGATGTCAAGCGTCCACAATAATCTCGAGCTCCGCAAACCTTGTCCAATCTTTCCTGTAAATTGATTGTTATCCATCAACAACGCAACTATACGAGTAAAGTTGGCTGACTCTAGGGAAATATGTCCACTAAGATTGTTATTTGACATCTTCAACATACGCAATGAATAACAACCCTTTAAGAAACTTCTCGGTAGCTTCCCGTGGAAATTGTTGTGAGATATATCCAAATATTCAATACTCTTCATGTTACCCAGAGAAGATGGCACATTTCCTTGAAAACTGTTATCCGCAAGATTCATATATCTTAAATGAGGAAGTATCCACCCAATGTTCTGAGGAAATAGTTGATCAAACTTATTTACTGACACATCCAGACAAAGCAGATTATGATCAGACTCCGGTAGCTGAAAGCTTCTAATAGAGTTATTTCGTAGAAGCAAAACCTCCAGTTTTGTATTGTTCTCTAACAGCCAGTAAGGAAAATCTCCATAAATTTTATTCTCAGAGAGATCAACATGACACAAATCCTTCTGGTATAAGAGAAAATGAGGTACCTTCTCCAAATTGCATGTTTTTAGTAAAATAACTCTCAACTGAAATTCTGGTTTCCACGAACTTTCCGAAATAACAATCAACTGAAATTTTGGCCTCGAAGACATTACCAACTCTGCTTCAAGTGAGTTGGAAGGTGAGCCAAGTTTCAAGACCTTAAGCTTTGAGAGGTTGGCTAGCGAACCAAGTGAGAAGACGCCTTCAAAGTTGTTATCAAACAACGATAAGTACTCAAGGGATTCCAAGTTACCAAGAGCATCTGGTAGCTTCCCAGTCAATTGGTTCGATGAGAGATCAAGCACTCGAAGTCCAGTCAAACTAGTTATGCATGTTGGAAACTGACCTACAAGTCTGCTATTACTTAGATCGAGCTCTTCTATATTCTTCAATTTGCAAACCCCTACGGTAATCAAATGCAGAATTTTTAGTCATTTAATAACGTGAATTAACCACTATTCTCAATCCAAACTTTGAAATATTTGAGCGGACTTGCCTTGCAATTCAACTGAGCCAGAAAATACATTGTCACTTAGATCCAAAGCTTTCAGTTTTCTCAGGGCAGTGTACTCTGCCACAAAAACCACACAGAGATGAACAACTTTAAATACGAACATGGTGATCTCAATGATAATATATAAACGAATCCAACAATGTTGATCTTAGCCTTTTAATCAATTAAATATCCACCCTAGAAAAGAAAGCAAGCATTTACGGACAACTATCTTGTACCGGTATGAAGCCGTTAAATCTCTTAAACGTTAATTAACCACAATTCTTTATCCAAAGTTTGAATTATTTGAGCAAACTTGCCTTGCAATTTAATTGACCCAGAAAATCCATTTTCACTTAGATCCAGAACTTTCAACTTTCTCAGGGGAGTGAGCTCTGCCACAAGACAAAACCATAGAAAGCTGAACAACGTTAAATACGAACACGATGATCTCAAGGATGATATATAAACCAATGCCACAATGTTGTTTGCAGCCCTTAAATCAATTAAATTTCCACCCTTGAAAAGAAAGACATTATGGACAGCTACCTCGTAGTGGAATGGAGCCGTTAAATCTGTTTCCACTTAGGTCCAGCAGTTCCAAATTTTTCAAATATTTGAGTTCTGAAAAAGAGGTCAACGAAATTTTGATACAAAAAAGTTAGGAAACTAATTTTAAATTGCATTAAACTAGCAAAAGATACATCATCAAACAGTTGACTTTGATAAGAATGGAGAAATATACCTTTAGCATGAAGAGGGCCACCCATGTAGTTCCTCCTAAGAAACAGAGTTGTGAGTGATGTAGCAGCACTAAGAAATGGAAATATGCTGCTGTTGAATTTATTCTCAGAGAGATCCAGAATCTCCAGTTTTCTTAATCTTCCGAGGCTTTTATAACCTGCAAACGAGAATCTCGAGAAACAGAATATGAAAATAACATAACTCACTCTAATCACTTTATATCTACTATAATTTAATCTGCTCTACATGCAACTTGCAATAGCACTGTATGGACTTTGCAAGGGAACATGAGTGATAGTTGGATGTAATTATGTGCTACATGGCATAGACTTAGATATCCGCAAGTTAGTTACTACGGATCTATAACTTTTTGTTGCAGATTAAAAATTTAAGTACCAAAATATTAAACGGTATCAACTTTCAAAAGATAAACCAACGACATACAGTATTGCTCATCTATAACTCGAACTTTTCAACGCAGGGAAAAATGTTTCCAAACAGAGACCACAAGAGGTAAAAATTAAACACTAGGAAGAAACTCTGTTATACCTTCCACATCATCAAACAAGCCACTGAATCCAGACCAGTTTAAGTGTAGACTTCGAACCTCTTCAAAGGGATGCAACAAAGAAATATTTAGTAGAGAATTCTCTTTGAGGTGCCGGTCACCAAAACCAATCCCGATCACTCGTCCGCTAGTACGATTGCACTTAAGTTCCTCTCACTGGCAGCAATCGCTCTTTGTGTCATTAGTCCAAGTAGGCAGAACATTGTCGGAATACCCCTTTATAGTCCTTGAGAGTAGGTATTTCTTGATCTCCAACAAAGCTTTCCTTTCTTTCAGAATACAGCTTCTGCATCCATGTATTTGTCCCAACAGTAACATCAGCCATATCAAGTATTGTCTCAACAACACCTTCCCTTCCATAGCAAATATGATTATATAAAAGTGAAAAAGAAAAAAAACTCAAACGCAATATGCGACTGTGCGTTCAATGCAAATATCTCCACCAAGTTCAACAAGAAATAACTGTGCATTTACAAAGTCGAAGTCCTCCTTGTCGTAGTGTGAGTTATCACTATCGTTCGTTTACTTTGATTTGTTGGCCTACAAGTCAAGGTCTTTGTAGAAAATGTGTGGTCATCTCATTGGAAAATAATTTTGTTGAAATGTCATCTAAGATTTTTTTTCCTGGCTTATATACCACAAAATAATTAACGGTTTGCTTTTAAACCTTTGAATTGTGTTAAACATGTGAACAACTAGACTTGACGAAATGCCTACGGCATTGCCAATGTGGTATTTAATTAATTGAACTAATAAGTAACTTTCAGTTAGCAAATTCAAGTCGTTTAATTGAACAGAAACCCTAACCTTTTAGACTCTGCCAAACAAATGACAATCCACTCAACTGTAACCAAATTTTCAACTAGTTTATCGTCAATATTTAATTCCAATTAATGTTTCAATATATATATATATATATATATTTGTATGAATGTAAAATTATACTCATAAAAAAACATGTATTACATAGAATGCATCTTTAGTTTTAGTAATACTGAAAAAACAAAATTTAACTAGAACATCAAAAGATTTTAAAGATACGACATCAACTTCTAGTAGCAAACCAAAATTGTAGTCCTTCACTTAGTCGAGGTTGGAGCAAGGAGAGACAGTTACGAACAATGCAATCTATACTTTTCAGTATACTGCTTGTAGGAGTCGAGGTTTCCCATGTCTTCTTCTATTTCTTTCTCTCCATATAGTGTGGATTGAAGCTTGAAAAACATATCTCATCACAAACCTTAATGTTGAGCTGAGAGTATGATCAGATAAGACAAACCTTAACGTTTCAATATTTAATACCTCTATGATCTTCTTGTTATTCTTACTGCACACCATCAACCAATATAAGACACGCTAATAACGTCATTTTGAGAAATTGGATTGATTCTTGTAAGTCTGATTACCAAATTCCTCCATGTAGGCATCATATCAATGTTTTGTAGCAAATTCTATTTTCGTTTGGCTGCTTTTGCTTGAAAAGGAATATCCAAGAACTGAACTGAAGGATTCAAGAAAACATCTTTTTTTCTGTGCTGATGAAAGCATCGACCAGGCGGAGCCATGCTCGACTCCAAGGACAGTCGAAGTACATAAGTCCAAGTATACCTATCAGTGCAGTCACATAAAATGAAAAACTACTCCAGTAGAATACCGACATGTCAATAACAGCTTGATCTTCTTCTTCTTCTTCTTCTTCTCTTTCATTATCTGGTTCCATTGAGCTCAAAGTTTTGTCCCCTGTTCCATTGAGCAGCGGATTTCCAAGAAAGCATTCTTTGTCAAAGGTTGTCAATTGTCCTCTCGTTGGTATCACACCAGAAATGAAAGGGTTGTATGAGATGTTGAACTTACTCAGCTCATTCAAGTCATTCAAACTCGTCGGAAAGTCTCCAGAGAAATTGTTGTAAGACAGATCAAGATTCTGTAGGCACTTAAGATTTCCAATTTTTTGAGGAATCTGGCCTGAGAAATTGTTTCGGGGGAGGTTGAGGAAAGAAAGAGGTAATTTTCCTATCTCTTGAGGCAGTTTCCCCTCAAACTCATTGAAACCCAAATGTAGCAAGCCCAGCTTCTTCATCTGAGCGATATCCGCAGGAACCTCACCTGAAAACTTATTCCCACTGAGCTGAAGATAGGCAGAAATGTCAAGCGTGCGTACCGTGGAACCAGCAGAGCAGACAGGAAAGAGACCGTACCCTTTAAGAACATGGTCCCATAGACTTCTGCAACTCTTTTTTGTAAGAATTGCGTAGAAAAACATGAAAGGAGGGAACTCTGCTGGAATCCATCTCTTCATCGCCAAGCATTCACCGGAACCAGCAATTATGTTGTCGTTGTTTAGCCTATTCACTTCAAATGTTGGCAAAGGATTACTACCCATTTTGGTCAATTCAGGATGGAATGCACCAGAGAGCTGGTTGTTCGCCACATTAAACCACAAAAGGCTCGAGCAGTTGCCAATCTCTCGAGGGATTTCTCCTGATAGAGAATTATTTGCTAGCATTAGCCACAAAAGAGAAGTCAATTTTCCAAACGAAGCTGGTATGGAACCGTTCAGCTTATTAAAGGAGAGATCAAGTGCTTGAAGTCCCGGCATGTTCCCATACTCCTGTGGTATATCGCCACTGAAGTTATTATAAGCAAGAATCAAGAACTTCAAACTCTGGATCTGGGAAATTTCAGCAGGTAACCGTCCTGAAAACTTGTTGTAGCTCAGATCTAACCTAAAAAGATTAGGCAACTTGAGGATGTTAGAAGAATAGATGCCTCCAACGTATGAGTTCCCATGGAGGACTAGATAGTTTACTTGAGTGAATCTCCCAAATATTTCCTGAATGTCTCCTCCAAAACTGTTTCTACTCAAATCCAAGAACACCAAGTTTCTCAAGTTCAGGAGAGTTTGCGGTATGTCTCGAGAGAAACCATTATTTCCCAAGTACAAACCTCTGAGAGAGGATATGGAGCCTATCTCGGCTGGAATGTTCCCAGTGAAGTTGTTTCCCCTTAGATTCAATACACTTAGATCCTGGCAATTCGAAACTTGGCCTGGAAATTCCCCACCAAAACCATTCTCAGACAAATCCAACATTTGCAAAATGCAGTTCCCTCTGAACATTGAAGCTGAGATATTCCCAGAGAGATTATTTTCAGAAACTGAAAACTGGACCAGCCTCCCAAAACCATCCCATACTTCTCCAGAGAAGCTATTGGAACTGAAGTCAACATACTTGAGATACCGACACCCATTGAAGATGTTATCAATTCTGCTAGTAAAGTTGTTGGTCGACAGATTTGCAACAACCAAGCTGTTGCAGAACAATGGGAAGCTAGACTGAATATCACCAGCAATCCTATTCAGCGACAGATCAAGAACCTCAAGATTTGACAACCCGGATAAGCTAAGCCCTCCTTTAAGGATATTATGAGAAAGATTGAGATGCTTTAGGTTGTAACAACGGCTCAGGTCATCTGGAATCTCCCCTTCGATAGTGTTCTTTGATAAATCGAGATATGTGAGCTGTGTTAAGGCCGAGAAGTTCCTGAAAAGAGCACCTGAAATGGTGGAACCACTTAGATTGATTCCAGTGACTCTACTGTTTTGAAGGCTACAAGTGATTCCAGGCCATTCACACACATGTTGCTTCTCCATTTTCCATTCTGTGTACATTCCTCGGTTCTGTGGGTTCAGTGATTCAAGGTACGATTTCAGACTTAGCAAGACTTCTGTATCACTTTCCAGAGAATCTCCAGCTACGGCTATAGCTGCCATGAAAGAAAATCAAAACACAGAAAACAAAAATCATCTACAATACGGGTAAACTGCGTTATCATTTTAGTTAAACAGAGGAAAACTAGAAACTGTTTTCATGAATACAAAGTAAAACTCAGAATCGCGATACTTGAAGTTCATCACTCGAAATCACTAAGTAAACAACAGTAATCCGGATAAACGAGGTAAGGAAAAAAACATGTCAAACTTGACACATGAATTTAAGCCATTGAAGTAAAGTAGTAAACTTCAGCGAATAAAAAACCAGAATAGAAACGGAGCACACAGTTTGATTCCCCACGAAAACTAACGTCAACAAGAAAGAAAGAAAGATAGAGGAGAGAAGAATTACCGATGATCAGAACGAAGAGTAAGAAAGAAATCAAATTAAGTGATTTAGAACGATCAACTGCCATTATCACACGGGTTACCATTTTCATCATCCTTCACATCTTCTTCTTCAAGTTTTCAATGTTTCCGTGGAAAAAGCCAAGTTCGCCAAGGAAATAGTTGTATAAATATCTACAAAGTCGAGGTCCAGATTAATGGAAACAATTCAAAGTCGTGTTACATACGTAGCGTTCGGGATCACCATCACTATCGTTTACTTTGAATCATATGAGAAGACTCGTATAGAAAGCCAAGGTCGTTGTAGAAAAAATCTCTTAATCGTTTGATATGTATGCCGTTCTCAGCATCTTTTACTTCGACCAAGCTAACATATATGAAATTTCCTACTAGTAAACAAATTAAGAAATATATAGAAAAAAAAAACAGATTATTTTTCGCTGGCTTATATAGAACGAAATAATACAATGAAAAAATATCTAACCTTTAAAATCTGCTGAACCATCACTAGACTTGGAGAAACCTGAGACATAAGTTTCAAGGTTACAAGAGCTTTGGCTAGTTCAAGAAATAGGAGAAGATCTTATCAATCCTTTTAATTTCAAGTCAGTGAACTTGAATAATGAAATACAAGTATCACAATGGTATTGGCATGGTATTGGCGGTATTGGCACATCAAAGGATACATATACCTTCAAGAGACCAGTTAACGGATACGGCGATAAATGTCAACCAAAGTAATTTAGAATGACAAAGTTTTCAACTTATGGATAAAAGCATCAACAACACTAAACCAAGATCTGCTCCAAGGAGAATCAAAAGAGAGTGAAGCAAGTATTCCCAGCACTATGGTCATATCCTACAACAAAACTCTTTTGGAAAGATACCATGAAGACTGCAGCTTCATTATCTTCTTCTCCACCCTCTGCTTTTTCTTTCGAAAGATTGTTGTTACAACTTCTGTGGGTGGGTTGTCCACAGAGAAGAGGATTGCCTATGTAGCTGCTTTCATCAAAGGTGTTAAACTGTCTTCCCAGTGGAATGACGCCGGATAGGTTGTTGTAAGAGACATTAAAGACAGCCAGACTGGTCATCTCTGTTAGTTTTGATGGGATCCGGCCTTGTAAACTGTTGTAAGAAAGGTCAAGGCTCTCCATATTCACTGTTCTGGAAAAACTTTCGGGTATGTCACCCGATAAATAATTACGAGAAAGATTCAGCGCATGCAGTTCCAATAGATCTCCAAGCTCTTCCGGGATCTCACCAGTAAGCTCATTTTCTGAGAGATCCAACCCGAACAGATATTTGAGACTTCCTCCCATGTAGGTATCATAGCGTTGTTTTGCTGAAAAACTAATTTTAGTCTGGGCGGCTGTGGTGTATTGTAGACTAAAAGGATCTAGCACAAGCAAAGAACTGTAGTATCTTCTTGAATTCTCTGGGTCCATCTCAAGACCTAAATCACCAAAGCCAATGTCGAAATCATAACCATATGGCTTATAATCTTTTCCTTTACGAAATGATGTATTGCTAAGACATGAAGGTATAGATCCATTCAATCTATTCTTAGAAAGATCAAGGAGGCTGATGATACTGAACTCACACAACTTTTGAGGAACAGAGCCTGTTAAGTTGTTCCCCTTCAAAAGAAGAATACTGATATTTTGCGTATGGACGAACTCTGGAATATTACCAGACAACTCGTTGTTTCTCAGATCAAGCACGGCCACATTTTCCAGCAATGTGTCCGGGATAGTCCCCGACAAATTGTTATCTTGCAGGTTTAGCACTACATCAAAAATTGAATTGACACGTGGAGGTATTGCCCCTGATAACTTGTTTGCAGAAAGGTCCAATGGTCCGGGTTCAGACATGTTGAACACAGAAAGAGGTATCTCACCTTCCAACGAATTGTTTGAAATGAATAGCGCATTCAAGCTTGGGAGTTCTCCAATCCAACTTGGAATAAGACCTTCGAGATAATTGTTGGACATGTCAAGCACATTCAATGATCTCAAATCATGCAAACCTTCTCCATATTTCCAGTGAACTGGTTGTTATCCATCAACAATACAGATAATCCAGTAAAGTTTGTTGATTCTGGAAATATCTCTCCACTTAGTTTGTTATGCGACAGCTTCAAGATTTTCATGGAATAACAACCCATTTCGAAACTTCTGGGTAGCTTCCCGTGGAAACTGTTGTGAGATATGTCTAGAAAGTACATCTTATCCATGTTACCCAGAGAAGATGGCAGATTTCCTTGAAAACTGTTCTCCGATAGATTCATATGCTGCAAGTGAGGAAGTATCCACCCAAGGTTCTGAGGAAAGAGGTGACTGAATTCATTCATTGACACATCCAGGAAAGACAAATCATGAGCCGCTTTGGGTAGCTGAAAGCTCGTAAACGACTTATTCTGCAGGTTCAAAACCTCTAGTTTGGTATTGTTCTCCAGCAGCCAAGAAGGAAAAAATCCAGAAATTTTATTGTTGGAAAGATCTACTAGACGCAATTCCTTTTGGTGTAAGAGAAAATGAGGAACCTCCACCAAATTGCAAGATCCTAGCACGACAACACTCAACTGAAATGTTGGTTTCCAAGAACTTTCAAATCCTACTTGTAGTGAAGTGGATTTTGAACAAAGTGTGATCACTTTAAGCTTTGAGAGGTTGGTGAGCAAATTGAACGAGAAGAAGCCTTCAAAGTTGTTATCAGCAAGTGATAAATACTCAAGAGTTGTGAGATTACCGATAGCAGATGGTATCTTTCCAGTCAAGTGGTTCGATGAGAGATCAAGAACTCGAAGTCCAGTCAAGCAAGTTAGATACACAGGAAACTGGCCTGCAAGTTTGTTATGGCTGATATCGAGCTCTTGGAAATGTTTCAATTCGCAGATTCCTACAATGGTCAATGCAAAACTTTATTATAAAAACACATTAACCCACATCGGTTCATAATTTCAAACGTTATATAATTGAGCAAACTTGCCTTGCAAATCCATTGAGTCAGACAATTCATTTCCACTTAGATCCAAGGCTTTCAGCTTTTTCAGGTAAGCAGACTCTGCTACAAGACAAAGCAAGACAGCGCTAAATATGGGCATAATAAACCAATTAAACACTGTTCCATAGAATTAAAATCGGTTAAAGCTCTACAATGTAAAAGAAGCTACCTTATACTGGTATGGAGCTGTTAAATTTGTTTCCACTTAGATCCAGCAGTTCCAAGTTTGTCAAGTTTATAAGTTCTGAAAATAATAAATTCCAAGAGAATATAAGAACAAGGACATCAAAAGGTCTAAATTTGGGATAATTAAAATAGATATAGCCGGAGATACTTAGTAGGTTGTGCTTGATATATATAGAGCTTGTTAAAGATCAAGAAACACACCTTTAACAGGAAATGGACCATGCAATTTGTTATCCGGGAGAATCAGATTTTTAACCGATGTAGCAGCACTAAGAAAAGGAAAGATGCTGTTGTTGAACAAATTTGACGAGAGATCAAGGATCTCCAGGTTTCTTAATCTCCTTAGGCTTTTATAACCTGCAGCATACAATCTTGTTAACAAAGCATACAGAAGTTAAGACAGAAACAGAGTAAAAACAGATAAAACTAAGATTGTATCAAGTGCAGGGAAAAGAGTTCTAATAGCAATCATAACGTTAAATTATTGAGGATAAAGTCATCTTGTATACCTTCCACATCATCAAACAAGGCACTGAATCCACTATCACTGTCCCCAGATAAGTCCAGACTTTGAATCTCTTCAAACGGATGCAGCAAAGAAAGATTGAAGAGAGACTTCTCTTCAATGAGCAAAAAATTACCAATGGAAAGGTTGATCACTCTCCCACTTGTACGATTGCACTTAATTTCCTCCCACCCGCAGCAATCACTTTTTGTGTCATTTGTCCAATTATTGAGGATAAAGTCCTCGTTCCATAGTAAACTCTGTGAGATCAGAAATTTCTTGAGCTGCAGTAAAGCATTCCTTTCTTTCTGAATACAGCTTTTGTTTCCATGTAGCTGCCCCAACAGTATCATCACCCATATCAAGTATTTTCCTAAGAACACCTTCCTAGCCATTTGATTGAGCAACAAAGAAACATAAAAAAAATTAAAATCGATTGTAAGTTTGTGACATAATATATTCAATGTACAAAAGATGAATAAGAAAATCCAAGTTGCATAATATATATATACAAAGTCAAATACTTTTGGTGGTGTTAAAGGTGTAACAGTCTAACCTTGACTTTCTGCCAAACAAAAATGAGCCTATAAACACTCAAAAGTCAAACGGTAACTGAGTTGCTGACTCGGCGTTCTCTAGTCGGCCACGTCAGAAGCAAGTGAGTAATGAAAACGCCGCCGTTTTTCATTACGGCGAATCCCTAGATTTCCCAATCGCCAATCGCGATTGTGACGAAGTATCCGTCCGGAGATCGCCCACCGTCAAGGAGAAAGAGATGAGACCGGTAATACGGAGACGGCGATGATAATGGCGGCAGCCCCGACGGCCATTCTGTGGAACCAATAATGCTATCGCCATTTTCGGAGGAGTTCAACTTTTTTTTTTTAACTGTGATGAGAATGTGAGAAGAGATTAAACGAAGGGTTTTGTTTGCAATTATCGATGAGTTTGGGTTTCTCTTCATAAATATTTTTTTCCTTTTTAATTCAGATTTAAGGCATTATGTCCCAAACCCAATTCTCTTACTCATCTCGGCCATATCTCGGCTTGGTAACAGTAGCTATTCCACATCCGATGAAGGACGGCAACGATGGTAGCTTCTGCAATCGTGTTATAACGCGATTGGTGTTTGACGAGTGGCGGTAGAAAATTTAGGGATTTCGCTCGCGACTAAATTTAGGGATTGGCGTTTTTATTTTAAGCGGTAATGGTGCTTGTTACCGACGTGGCAGACTAAGCGAGCCACATCAGCAAGTCAGTTACCGTTATGAGTGTTTAGGGTCATTTGTTTTGCAGATTTTAAAGGTTAGCCCATTTTAACCAACCACTAAGCGAACTCAAAGACAAGTTTGGGACATTACATTTATTCAAAGAGATAGAGAACTGATTCTATCACTTGTGTCCTCACGGCCATCGACATCATCTGAGAATGTTGGCATGGATAATTACTTGAAAACATCAAAGTCACTTTAACATTCTATAACTAGGGGTTATCTTTTACATCTGTTTCCGTCCATTTTTGACTCAGAACAGATAATGTGATAGGTAATGTTACCCATGACTCTGGTGATGAACATTTTGAGGACCAGTGGAATCCAGCTTACAGTTTCTCAGAAACCACATCAAGCTTTTCCCAAGAGATAAACCGAAAGAAGCTTCAGAATGTGAAGCACTTGGTTATATGTTTTATTTGTCTTTTCTAACTATTTAACTGTGTTATATGTTTCACTCTTGTCTTTTTCCGTCTTGCTGGTTTCTTTGGTTCTGTGTTCCACAGCAGGATAATAATGATATGGTGTGTTATATAATTTACTGAAGTTCTTGAGATGGTATTACCTGGAAAAAAAAACTGTAAAGATTAAGAATTCATAAAAGAAAAAAGAGAACTAACGGCAAGTTCTCTGTATTTTTTAGTATCTGTTTTTGTGTCTGCATACTCTTTTCTACTTGGAGATTATTTCATGCAAGGTCTTGTATTTCAGTAGATTATATATTGAACCAACCACTGAACCAGCACCAAAATATGTTGGGGACATTACATTTATTCAAAGAGAAAGACAGTACACACGAATCAAAACATAAGTTATATTCTGGTTTTGTGAAACAAAGCAGGAGGTCTTGAGAAGAATAACAGATGAGGGGCGACTATGAAACTACCAGTGTTTTACGATAACAAATTTTTTGCCTTGTGGATGAAAGCATCAACGATGTAGAACCAAGCTCTGCGCCAAGGAGAATCAAAAGAGAGTGATGCAAAGATTCCAACAAGTATTGTCACATAGGCTGCAGCAAAACTCCAGTAGAATGCTACCATGTCAATTAAAGATTCATCAGCTTCCACTCTGTTATATGGTTCGTCAGAGTCATTATTACCATTGCAGCTTCTGTTGGTTGGTTTCCCACATAGAAGAGGATTACCTAAGTAGCTTTTTGTCTCGAACGTGTTAAACTGTTTTCCCTGTGGAATGATTCCTGATAAGTTGTTGTATGAGAGATTGAACACAGCGAGTCTGCTTAGATCTGTTAGTTGTGACGGGATCGGACCTTGTAATCTGTTGAAAGAAAGATCAAGGCTTTCCACATTCTTCAGACCTGAAAAGCTTTTTGGTATCAATCCTGATAAGTTGTTGTGAGAAAAATTGAGAGATTGTATTTCCAGAAGACCTCCAAGCTCTACAGGGATCTCACCGCTCAGCTCATTTTCTGAGAGATCAATTCCAAATAATAATTTGAGATTTCTACCCCTGTAAGCATCGTATCTGTGTTTTGTTGCAAATTCAATTTTCGTCTGAGTGCCTGTATCGTATAGCTGCAAAAACTTATCTTCCACGACCAGAGATTTGAAATATATATCGTAATATACTGCTGAAGTGATAACGCTTGAATCATAATATGAATCCTCTTTCCTAAAAGCAAAAGATGTATTGGTGAGGCAAGAAGGCATGGATCCATTCAATCTGTTGTTGGAAAGGTCAAGAAGTTGAATGTTGCTTAGGCCACACAACTGATGGGGAATACCACCTGTTATATTATTCCCACGTAGAAGCAGAATACTGAGGTTTTCAGTGTTGTTGAACTCCGGAATATTCCCAGAAAATCTATTATTCCTCAGATCAAGTGCAGAAACATTCACTAACGAGTTCGGAATATCCCCTGATAAATTATTGCCTTGCAGAAGTATCACTCTCCGAAAAAAAGAACTGACATGAAAAGAAGGTATGCCCCCAGATAAATTGTTTTCAGAGAGGTCCAGTAGCACAATACGGGACAAGTTGAACAATGAAACAGGTATTTCGCCTTCCAACGAGTTGTTTGAAAGCAGTAATGTATCTAATTCTGGAAGTTCGCCAATCCAACTTGGAATAACACCGGAGAGATCGTTGTTGGAGATGTCAAGCGTCCACAATAATCTCGAGCTCTGCAAACCTTGTCCAATATTTCCTGTAAACTGATTGTTATCCATAGACAAGGAAAACATACTAGTAAAGTTGGCTGATTCTAGAAAGAGAATCTCTCCACTAAGATTGTTATGTGACATCTTCAACATTTCCAATGAATAACAACCCTTTAAGAAACTTCTCGGTAGCTTCCCGTGGAAATTGTTGTGAGATATATCCATATATTCAATTCTCTTCATGTTACCCAGAGAAGATGGCACATTTCCTTGAAAACCATTATTCGCAAGATCCACATATTTTAAGTACGAAAGTATCCACCCAATGTTTTCAGGAAAGAGTTGATCAAATTCATTAACTGACACATCGAGGCAACGCAGATTATGATCAGACTCCGGTAGCTGAAAGCTCCTAAAAGAGTTATTTCGTAGAAGCAAAACCTCCAGTTTTGTATTCTTCTCTAACAGCCAGTACGGAAACTTTCCAGAAATCTTATTATCAGAGAGATCAACAAGACGCAATTCCTTCTGGTATAAGAGAAAATGAGGAACCTTCCCCAAATTGCAAGTTTTTAGTGAAATAACACTCAACTGAAATTTTGGCCTCCAAGAAATTTCCGACTCTAGATGAAGTGAGTTGGAAGTTGAGCCAAGTTTCAAGACCTTAAGCTTTGAGAGGTTGGTTAGCGAACCAAGTGAGAAGACGCCTTCGAAGTTGTTATCAAACAACGACAAGTACTCAAGGGATTCCATGTTACCGAGAGCATCTGGTAGCTTCCCAGTCAATTGGTTCGATGAAAGATCAAGAACTCGAAGTCTAGTGAAGCTAGTTATGCATAAAGGAAACTGACCTACAAGTCTGTTATTACTGAGATCGAGCTCTTCCATATTCTTCAACTTACAAAACTCTACAGTAAACAAATGCAGAATGTTAAGTCAATTAAACGTGAATGAACCACAATTCTTTATCTAAACCTTGGATTATTTGGGTAAACTTGCCTTGCAATTCAACTGAGCCAGAAAATTCATTGACACTCAGATCCAGAGCTTTCAGCTTTCTTAGGGCAATGAACTCTGCCAGAAGAAAAAAATCACACAAAGCTACGTTAAATACGAACACAAATGATCTTAAGGATGATATATAATTCACAGCAACTACGAAAGGAAGATACTCTGGTCCTGGTGGTTCGTACAATTCACAACAATAAGGCAATAATACAGGAAACAAGGATGATATATAAACCAATGCAACAACGTTGTTTGCAGCCCTTTAATCAATTAAAATGTGACCCTAGAAATAAAGCCAAGCATTTTATGGACAGCTACCTCGTACTTGTAAGGAGCCGTTAAATCTGTTTCCACTTAGGTCCAGCAGTTCCAAGTTTTTCAAATCTTTGAGTTCTGAAATGGAGGTCAAAGAACTTATGACACAAAAAGGTTATAGCAACAATAATTTTGAACTGCATCAATCTATCAAAAAAATCATCATCAATAATAAATAGGCTACGCTAAATATTGACTTAGATAAGAATGGAGAAATATGCCTTTAACATGAAGAGGGGCATCCATGTAGTTATCCCCAAAAAACAGAGTTGTGAGTGATGTAGCAGCACTAAGAAATGGAAATATGCTGTTGTTGAATCTATTCCCAGAGAGGTCCAGAATCTCCAGGTTTCTTAATCTTCCCAGGCTTTTATAACCTGCAAACGAGAATCTTGTTAACAAAGTATATGAAAGTAACTCTCATCACTTCAATATCTTCAATTATAATTTTAATTTGCTTTACATGCAAATGAAGATATTGAGAATTGCACTGTATGGACTTTTGGAAGGAAACATGAGTGATCGTTAGTAAAGGCAGATCTATAAATTTTTGATGCAGGGGAAAAATCTAAGTTAACAAAATTTCAAACGGCATCAACTTTCAAAAGATGAAACCAACGACATACAGTAAAACTCGAACTTGGGAAAAATGTTTCCAAATAGAGACCACAAGAGGTAAAAATAAACACTAGGAGAAACTCTGGTATACCTTCCACATCATCAAACAAGCCACTGAAATAGGATCGAGACAAGTCCAGACTTCGAACTTCTTCAAAGGGATGCAACAAAGAAAGATTTAGGAGAGAATTATCTTTGAGGAAGTACAGGTAACCAAAACCAATCCTGATCACACGTCCACTTGTACGATTGCACTTAAGTTCCTCCCATTGGCAGCAATCGCTTCTTGTGTCATTAGTCCAAGTAGGGAGAACATCGCCGGATTGCCCTTCTCTACTAACTGAGAGCAGATATGTCTTGAGCTCCAACAAAGCTTCCTTTTCTTTCAGAATACAGCTTCTGCATCCATGTATTTTTCCCAACAGTAACATCAGCCATATCAAGTATTGTTTCAAATACACCTTCCCTTCCATAGCAAATATGATATATAAAAGCGAAATAAAAGAAACTCAAACGCAATATGCAACTGTGCGTTCAATGCAAATATATCCACCAAATTCAACAAGAAATCATTGTGCATTTACAAAGTCAACTCCTCCTTGCTGTAGTGTGAGTGCAAATATCTCCACCAACTATCGTTCCTCGTTGGCGTACAAGTCAAGGTCTTTGTAGAAATTGTTGAAATGTTCAAGGTCATCACATAATGTGCTGCACTTTGGAAAACAATTTTGTTAGAAATGTCCTCTAAGATCATTTTTTTCCTGGCTTATATACCATAAAATAATTAAATTCTTTTTGTAAGGTAAGACGTTGAATTTCTGTTAAATAATGTTTCTATAATATACTAAACGTGTGATCTTCCCTAAGTATAGGATTCTCTGCAATCACCACTAACTGCTTTGTCTAAATCAAGTGAAGTAATAACTAACTTTCACTCTTTCAGTAAAGCAAAAAACAAAAAAGAACCTGTCAGTAAGAAAATGATGTCGTTTAATGAACAAAAAATCTAACCTTAATATCCCACGTCAGAAACAAGGACGTTATCGCCAACTCCAAAACGCTGCCGTTAACAGCGGCTACGGATCGCCATTTTATTTCTGTCTCTGACTTAAATCCTCCCTCATGCAACAGCGGCTACCACCGTCGCGGTCCATCAATCAGAGTTGGAAACAGCAATTGAGTCGACCCCAACCTTCGATCGATCAAGGTTGGAACAGATTGAGTCTTACCGGACCTTCGATAGGGGATTGAATCAACAATTGGGTGGCAAAAAATATATATTCCGGCGAGACGCAGAATGATGTTTCGTCGTTTCGATGGTGAGTAAGAGAACAATCGCCATTTTTGTGGGATTTAAATCTTTCTTTTTTTGGGTGGGAATAAGAGTATGAGAGACGATTGCAATTTTGGCAAAAGGATTCTTGCACACAATTAAAAAAAAAAAAGGAGTACTATTATTTATTTTTCAGAAAATTTAACAATACAAATTAATTACTTTCTCTTAATTTATTTGGGAAAAAAAACAAAAAAGCAACCCCAAAAAGTCTTCTCTCAACCAAAATGCGGAATATTCGGGAGAACATGAATTGAAGAAGAATGATAGATTCGTCCGAGAACGGTAAGCCAGCAGCAGGTCAATGAACTTAAGACTGATGATATAAATAGATCACACAATAATAAAAAAAAAAACTTTTATAGTAAACGGACAAGAAACAATAAGGTCCGATAAGAGACAAATAAAGAGAATAATCAAACAAGCAAAAATCCCGATTGATCTAGGGGATCGTCATGATTCTTAAAAGTAAGTAAAGCTTCTCAATTTCACCTCCTTTTTTTTGTTGTTATCTGGATTTCTATGCATTAAATCTTTCTACGCTTCTCATTGTTCTACCTTTCTCCATCTGGGTATTACTTAATTGATTGATTTTTCTATTGCATTAGCTTCTGGTTTTGCTGAAATTTGTCTAATTTATTGCTTCCTCGTAAAATCTCTTTGTCTTATGGAGTTTGCAAAACACAATCAGTAGTAACCTTTGACTTTCTTGTGCATCCACAAAAATGAATAGCAAAATAGTTTGACAAGTAAGAAAGAATCTTATGATTGTTTCCTTCTGTTTTTACTATTTAGTAATACTTATCAAAAAAAAGTTTTGACCTTCAGAGACTAAAGCTTATATAATCTGGATTTGTTTCTTGTTTCATTGTAAGCTCAGAAAAAGTTTGAGTCTTGGATCTGTTTTTGGCTCTGTAAAAACTGAAGCTTGTAGGAAAATAAAGTTTAATACAAAGTGGTTATTGATGATCTTACAGAATGTTTTCCCTTGATATGGCTATCTCTACTTACTCTGTGTGCTGGGAGGACATTGTACCCACTCCCTGGTCAAGGACCTAAAACCGTTAAGCTGCCACTTCAGACTTCACGTCCCTATAACATTGCACACAGAGGTTCCAATGGAGAGATCCCTGAAGAAACTACAGCTGCATACTTGGTATATATACCAATGATCTTTCTTGTTCAAACTTCTTCTGATTATTGGAAGTTGATCTGCTTCCATACAACATTGTTGGTAAAGCAATTCTCTTTTTTGTTGACAGAGAGCAATTGAAGAAGGTACAGACTTCATAGAAACAGATATCTTATCATCCAAAGATGGTGTGCTTATATGTTTCCATGATTGTATTCTCGACGACACAACCGATGTTGCGAGCCACAATGAGTTTGCTGATCGTAAAAAGACATATGAGGTGCAAGGAGTCAATGTCACTGGCTTTTTCACTTGTAAGTTACCACAATTCTCCTTCTGTTTCCTAGGTCTAAGTCGATGCATGCTGATGGATTCAGTCTCAACATTATCTTTCTTTTCTTGGCATTTAGAGTCTTTTCATTAGCTCAAAAGATATTGTGCATCTAATAAAGCTTCAAGTTGGTTTATTTGAGTATGAATGATTTCACTAACTAATGGTTCATCTTTCATTGTTTACAGTTGATTTTACTCTCACAGAACTAAAGAAGCTACGTGTAAATCAGCGATTTAAATTCCGGGATCAGCAATACAACGGTTAGCTCACCTTTCTTTCCTGGATTTAGCTGTTGGAAGATATAAAGTTAAGAATTGCATAGCACATGAAAGATTTAACCATGGCCATATCTTGTTTGTATTTCAGGAAAGTACTCTATCATTACATTTGAAGAGTTCATTACCATTGCTAGGGATGCTCCAAGAGTTGTCGGGATATATCCTGAGATTAAAAATCCAGTTTTAATGAACCAATATGTGAGTCACAATCCTCCTACAAGCTTGACTTAAAATGCCTCATATACCACTAGGTTCAATTTTGCAGAAAGTGATTACTTTTTGGCTTTTATTTTCCCTTAAGGTGAAACCTTTACCATCACTGTTATATATTTGCAGGTCAAATGGCCTGGTGGTAAGAGATTTGAGGATAAAGTTGTGGAGACACTTAAGAAGTATGGGTATGGAGGCTCATATTTGTCCAAGAAGTGGTTGAGGAAACCATTGTTTATTCAGTCATTTGCTCCAACTTCACTTGTGTACATATCAGATTTGATAGACTCACCAAAAATATTTCTAATAGACGACGTTACCATACCAACTCAAGACACTAACCAGGTGAGAATGCTCTGCTCAGTTTTATTGTTTTTCTCCTTCAGGTTCTTTTACTTCTATTAAAAGTGATTGATCGATCTTTCTTGAAAATGTAAGCAGACATACGCAGAGATCACATCAGATGAGTATTTCAACTACATTAAGAAATATGTTGTGGGGATTGGACCATGGAAGGATACAATTGTTCCAGTAATGAACAACTATATGCAACCCCCCACAGATTTGGTCAAAAGAGCTCATACATATAATCTACAGGTAGGAATGATTCAAGATTCTTCCAGAGACTAAGAGTTAGTAAAACATGCTAATAACTTCTTGGCCATGTTCTTTGTGATACAAACTCAGGTGCATCCATACACGTACAGGAATGAACACGAGTATTTACACTTTAACTTTAGCGAAGACCCATATAACGAGTATGCCTACTGGATCAATGAGATTGGAGTTGATGGACTCTTCACTGACTTCACAGGCAGCCTCCATCACTTTCAAGAGTGGACATCTCCTTTATCATCTGAAACCTTCAAGTCTCCACGAAAGCTCTTGAGTCAAATTGCCTCATTGGTCCTTCCTTATGCAAAGGCTTGAAACCTTCAAGTCTCCATTAATTGTGTAAACTAAAGTTGTAATCATCATTCTTATCAACAACACATTTGTTAAGAAGTAAAGGAGTCTTAAAGATAAATCAAATCAAAGAAAAAAAAAGGACGCAACTTTATCAAATTGTAATTGTTCACTTCACAAGATTAAACAAAAAAAAGAAGTTAAAAACAACCTTGTAAATCTTGGAACAGACTTCTTATAAATACCAAGAAGGAAACAATTTCTCTATCAAACCGAAAGATAGTATAAAAAATCAATCTCAATCCTCTCAAAAGATCTTTTATTTTAGACACAGAAGGTTGTGCAGCAAGGAAAGCAAGATAGCCATTTAGGGTTGCCATTACTGGGACGATCAGCTTCTGCTTTAGAAGCTGCTGATTTAGGAGCTTCCTCTTTCTTCAATCCTTCATCTCCTTCAGCCTCAGTCGAAACCTTCGGTGTCTCTGGCTGTGATGGCTTACTACTCTGTTTCTTTTGAGGCGTTGAACCTTGTAATCCGCCTTTATCCGCATTCCCCAATCTAAACAATAAACAACAACAAAAAAAGTGAGAACAGAAACACACATTTCCATTAGTAGAAATGAAAAAAAGTTTCTGTTTTTTTTTTCTTACATTGGAAAAGCGAAAGACTTGACGCTTAAATCTTCGGACCGACGAGAAACAGAACGATCTAGTTTATTTGTTTTGTTGTTGTTGTTGTCTTTGTTAGCAGCTTCATTAGCCATGATAACCTCTCTTATACTTGCTGCAGCTTTTTGTTCTTCTTCTTTACTTGCGCGGTACGCTTTGTCTGTTTCAGCTGCTTTCTTGCCTATATCCACCGGAGTTTTATCCTCCGCCGCCAAAACTCCTACACCTCCTCCTTGGTTCGTGTTGTGGATTGGTGATTGTAAAGGAGAATGCAAAGAAGGAGTAATTGGTGAAGGAGGCTGAGGAAACGTAAGCTCGCCGGATTTGAAGTATTCTCCTCCGTTGAAGCTATTGTTTCCCATATGTATGCTGAAGAGAGATTCATTTGAGAGATTGCTCCATTCAACTGGAGCTGTAGATGTTGTTCTTGCAAAGACATGTGAAGGGATTCGATAAGGAGGTGTGTTCGGGTTTGAGGTCGTTGTGGTTGTGTTGTTTGTCGATCTTTCCATGATTTGTGTCGGAGGAGATTGTTCTGCATTGTTGTTTAGATTCTGATCAGGTTTTGGTTCGGCTTCTATGGAAGAACAAGAAGAAGAGGAAGAAGAAGAAAGTCTTATGATTGGATCTTCTGTTTCTTGCTTAGAGGTTACGTTTGCAGAGTTTTGGTTATTGGGGTTTAGAAAGTTTTGTTCCATGACTTCAAAATGAAAGAATCTGTTTTTTTTTTTTGGTTTTAACTACTTCTTGCCAATATTCTCAATCTGCAATGTGATAAAAAAAACAACACAAATAATTAAAGATTTTGATCACATCAATGGTATATTTGAAGATATTTAATTAACTAACCTGACGTTTCAGATGATGACGATGAAGACGAAGAACGCAAGCAAGAAGAGGTTAATTTTAGAAATTTTCAAAGACAAGTTTGAAAGATAGAGAAGATAGATAGACAGAGGCAGAGAATGTTTTTTTTGGGGGGGTTTTGGAATCAGGAGATTGAAAGTTTAAAGGACATGCACGCGTATAGGAGTTTTTTTTCTTACTGAAAATAATAATTAGTGCCCAATTTTAATCAAACTATTTTTCGCCATTGCTAAGTAAAGAGATCAAAGAGATTGATCATATTAATCCGTTTTCGGTTACGACTTAATTCGATTGGTTTGTAACATTGGTTTAGTTATACCGGGTCTAAAATTAAAACTACTTATGTGGCAGATCAGCGAGCGAATCCAAATCAACGGTCAAGATTATGTCAAATAAATCGACGGACAGGATAAGCCTCTCGTACATTGTTTCAGGGTTTCTTCACATTTCACTACTTGGCGAGAATTGAAAGACGCTTCCAGAGAGATCATCTCCGTTAAACCCTAGAGAGTGAGTACGGTCTCGTCGATTCTTCTTTTTATCTGTGCTTAAATTTTTCTATTTTAATCTAATTTGTGGTTTCGATTTGATATTCTGATGTTTGATTAACTGATCCAAAATTAGACTGTTCTCTGTTTGTTGATTCTCTGCTCATTCTTTGTTTACGATTCTCTTCTGCAACTTTAGGAACTTGATTTCGAATTTAGATGTGTGTATTGATGTTTCATTTCATGGTTTGACTGTTAAGTAATTCAGACATATGGGTTTAGTGAGTTGACCTTGTAAGCTTTGATTCAAAATTTATAGATTCTCCGTTCGAGCTGATAATTATAGAATTTTTGATAACAGATCATGAAGTTTTTGTTTTTCTTGTATTGTGCATGATTTATTTAATGAAAGAAAGTATTTTTTCTTGTTTCTGTTGAAGATTGATTTGATGGGTCTTATGCTTACATATTCATCACTTTCATCTTTTGATTTTACCTTTCTGAAATAGCTATCTATATTTTGGTATGTCCTTAATTTTCCTAACCACTAAGGGAACGCTCTTTCGTTTGCTTCTAGAATACGAATATACACAATATGGCTTTCTTAAGTAAAGTCGGAAGGATATTTAGGCAGACCAGCACCAATGTCACTGCCTCTAGCTCGATGCTACAGAGCATCCGTTGCATGTCTTCCTCGAAAATCTTTGTTGGAGGTGACTTTAACTCTATTTTGGGTTGTCTTAGTTTTTGTTCTGTTTCTCTCCGCTTGATTGTCTCAAAATTGTATATGTTGCTTCAGGTATCTCCTACAGCACTGATGAGTATGGCTTAAAAGAAGCTTTTAGCAAATATGGAGAAGTTATTGATGGTAGCTAGCTATCTCCGTTTTAGTTATTGCAAAACTCTATCATTTGTGCTTCTGAATAATATTAGTGGTTTTACTCTTGGATTTGACTGATTTATGTCAATTGTAGCGAAAATTATTGTGGACCGTGAAACTGGCAGATCGAGGGGATTTGCTTTCGTAACATTTACTTCAAGCGAGGAGGCTAGTAATGCTATGCAGTTGGATGGACAGGTGCCACACAAATGATACAGCTTCTTTTGATACTAAGATGTCGTGTGGCTTAAATTTTTGGCATTTTTGTTTCTTTTCTGACTCAATGTCTTGTTCTAGAACACAAGGTCATCATCTAGCTTAAAATACTATTCATCCGTTTAGTAGTGACTGGCTCTCTCTTAATGAAGGGCTGAAATGTGGAGCAATATATCATTCTGTTTGTGGTTTGTATACCTCTTACAAAATGAAAGCTTTGTATTCCGACTGCGTCTAGATGAATCAGAAACGCTGAAATTGTACCTTCTTTGCTTAGCATTGTCAATAAGTGGTTAATCCGGTGGTTTTTTTTTTTGAATACAGGACCTTCATGGTCGAAGAATCAGGGTAAATTATGCAACTGAAAGAGGAAGTGGGTTTGGAGGAAGAGGATTCGGTGGTCCTGGTGGTGGTTACGGTGCTCCAGCTGGTGGTTACGGAGGCAATGCTGGTGGTTATGGAGGCAACTCTTCTTATGGTGGTGGTGGTGGTTATGGAGGCAACTCTTCTTATGGTGGAAATGCTGCTGCTGGTGGTGGTTATGGAGGCGGCAACTCTCCTTATGGTGGAAATGCCGTTGGTGGTGGTGGTGGTGGTTACGGAAACAACTTTGGCAGTGACGGTGCTGGTGGCGGTTATGGAGTTGCAGGTGGTGTTGGTGGAAGTGACAACTTTACCCAAGGCAGCTCCACTAATACTGGCTTTGATGATACTTTTAGCAGCAACGGACCAGTGGGCAATGATACAGATCATCAGCTTCCAACAGGTGTAGGTGGAGATGAACAATATGGTGGCAGTGACAATCAATTTGGTGATGCAGAGAATGGTCCAGATGGGTTTGATCAGACTGACGATGGCGATGTTGCCAAGAGAGCCTAATCGTCTCTACAATGTTGAGCTATCTTCGTTACTGTTTGCGTCCTGGAACTTTTGTTTTACAGTTTAAGCCTGAACTTATGGAAGTTTCTTAATTTCTTGTCTGAGTTGTTTATCATGTAGAAGCCTCTGTTGTTGGTCTCTTTTTTATGTTTTCTGACATTTTAGGCGAATTAATAAAGAAACTGTAATAAATACTGACGGAGACGTGTTTAATGTTTATTATATTGAAGATACAGTGTTAAATTTCTACTAGAGATTACTAACTATAATTCACTGAGTTAACAAGATCTGCAAAATTGAAGACAATCCAAATATCCGATCTGCGATTTCTACTAGCTTAGCATATGAACATGAAGAAGAAAAGAAGAAGATCAAACCAGATGGCTCCTATACTAATATTTACATTAGTGAAAAAGCTGATAAAATGATAACAGAAAATTTACAATTTTACCCGTTAGATTTTCTGAAGAAAAAAAAAAACACTAATATTTTAACTGAATTAATTGTTTCAGTAAATCGTTGCGGTTCACAAATTGGTATTTCGCCGCCGGTCACGGCGAATTGGTGAGAAGTGCAACGTTGCCTTCACTAAAACCTCATAAACCCTAACATAATCTGGGAAGGTTCGAGAGATTCATTCTATTTTCTCTGCGACGAAAATGGCGAGCAACAGCTCGGATTCGAGCCATGAGCAACCTTCTCTGAATTACCGGAAGAGCGTCGAAATCAAAGCCTCGCCGGATCAATTTTTCGGTAAGTGCTGAGTTTCTTCTTCTTCGACTCATCGTTCTCTTTGGTTTATGTGCCGGGAAAATCGTTGTAGATTGATTTATGCTCATGATTACGCTTATACGATGAGTGCGAAATGTTAAGATTCCGTCAAGTGATTATGATGAGAACACTTCGATCATGCTCAGTGGCGTTTCATTTTCACCTTTTCCTTTTTAGCATCGTACGTATTTTGAAATAGTCTAAAGTTCAACACATTGATGTAGTTTGGAGAGAGTTCCTATGGGGAGGTATAGCTGGAGCTTTTGGAGAAGGAATGATGCATCCTATGGATACTCTCAAAACTCGACTTCAGAGTCAGATTATTATGAATGCAACTCAGGTACATTACTTGCACTCGCTATTGGCTTTTCAAAATCAGATTAGACCTGATTGTGTGCTTACCTACAGTTCTCGGAGTATAGCATCTCTAATATTGTTCAGTTGTTGATTTCAGAGACAAAAGAGTATTCCACAAATGCTCCAGACTGTCTGGGTTGGTGATGGATTAAAAGGTACATAATCCATATTCTTTACCCTCATCTTCTTCCAGCTTTCACAAATGGCTGTATCATACATATGTGTGATTCACTTTCCTAATTATCATTGTTCTAAGCAACACACTGCCTATGCTATACTTGTTTTGTGCTGCGGACTTGGAAATAAACTATCAATGCTGCGAATTTTCTGTATATATTTGTCCGCTGACATTATTTTAGGCTTTTATAGGGGCATTGCTCCTGGAATCACTGGATCTCTTGCCACTGGAGCAACCTATTTTGGTTTTATTGAGTCCACCAAGATATGGATTGAAGAGTCTCATCCCAGCTTAGCGGGGCACTGGGCGCATTTTATAGCTGGAGCTATTGGTATGTTATCTAAGCTCTCCTCTCTCGCTCATGAGTCATTTGTTAATTGAAATGGTGGTATAATATAGAAGGGAAACATATGTTTACGCAAGTGGAAATTGAATTAGAATGCCAAGTAGGCAGCAGGTGTTATGATTATAACTTACGGATATGGTAGGTCTTTAAAAGATAAGATCCAGGTTTTCATCAAACCACACAAGAGCAAGGTTGCAAGCATTGCTGATTGCTTACTTGAGAACATGTAGAACTGCATTTTTTCTTACTCTTTCATGAGACCACATTGATTGGCTTTTTTTGTGTGGATATCATCATGAAAAATTGTGGCTGAATGCTTTTCATACACTTTTATGAGGGAATTCCACGAAAAGATTGATTGAAAGTAAACCCAGAGTTATCTGAAGTTATAAAACTTCTGATTCCTTTGTGTTCTGCTGCTTCTTTCCTTGTTTCAGGTGATACACTTGGTTCTTTCGTATATGTTCCTTGTGAAGTCATAAAGCAGCGGATGCAAATTCAAGGCACTAGTAGCTCCTGGAGCTCTTTTATTTCGAGGAACAACCTCCCGGTAAAACCAAGAGGTGATATGTATGTTTACTATACTGGGATGTTCCAGGCTGGATGCTCAATATGGAAAGAGCAAGGGCCAAAAGGACTGTATGCTGGGTATGTAACTTTCCTTGAGGTCATTATGATACAGTTGGAGATATCATTATCTATATTGTTTCGCCTATTTGAAGAGATTCATGTTATCATTTTCTTTTTTTTTCCTTTGCCAGATATGGGTCTACAATTGTGAGGGATGTACCTTTTGCTGGTCTTATGGTATGACTGTGTAATGTGGCACCTCAGTGAAACTGTGATTTCCATTCATCTTAGGGTTCTTTGTCTCGTAATGTTTGCTCTGTTTTTTTTCCTCTCAGGTAATGTTTTATGAAGCATTAAAAGATCTAACCGAACAAGGGAAGAAAAAGTTTCCACAATATGGTGTCAGCGGTTCTATAGAGGGTCTCGTATTGGGAGGTTTAGCTGGTGGTACGTTTGGATGAGATCACTTTAATGAAACCGTTTCAAATAACTCATCCTTAGTGACCAATTTTGATTAACATCTCTTCAGGACTAAGCGCTTATATCACAACTCCACTTGACGTTGTGAAAACAAGATTACAAGTGCAAGGCACAATGATCAAGTATGTCTCATGTCCCAACAGATTCTTATGATCATCTAAATATCATGCCCAAGTAAGAATCAAGAACTTGTTTTGATTAAATTTGGTTATTTTAGGTACAAGGGATGGTTGGATGCAGTTGGGCAGATATGGAGGAAGGAAGGTCCAGATGGGTTTTTCCGGGGAAGTGTTCCGAGAGTCATGTGGTATATTCCGGCGTCAGCACTAACCTTCATGGCCGTTGAATTCCTTAGAGATAATTTCAGAGAGAAAGGTAATAATGATAACAATGTAGTCTCAAACTTGAGCATAGAGAGGAAAACATCTTCTTCAGTACATGAGGTTAGTGAGAACTAGTGGGGCATTCTAGTCTTCTTTGGGATTCATAAACTTGTCCATATATGGCTCAATGGTTTTGTTACTTTTGTATTAACAACGATCTGATCCTCTTTTAATAAGATGCTTGTCTTTAATATTTGTTGTTTCCGTTTTTACGAGCCTGAAGATAAAAAGTAAAGTGTTAAAAAATAAAATAAAATAAAGAACAAGTTTTAGACTTTATATATATCTCCAAGGTCAAAACTTAGACAGCTTCGAACTGGGTTTGCGTTTAAAAATCGATAACAACAGAGAAATAGCCTAAACCCTAAAAAAAGCCAGGAGATGGCGTCTTCGTCTCGCTCAGAGAAACGATGCCACTACGAGGTACTCGGTATCAGCAAAGAATCTACGGCGGACGAGATTCGATCCTCCTATCGGCGTTTAGCTCTGCTTCGTCATCCCGACAAGCTAATGAAAGCCGGTGGATTATCGGAGGCTGAAGCTACCGCCCAGTTCCAAGAGCTCGTTCACGCCTACGAGGTTCTATCCGATCCAAAGGAGCGAGCTTGGTATGATTCTCACCGATCTCAAATTCTATTCGCTGACCATGGTTCAGCTGGTGGCTCAAAATCAGGTGGAATGCCTGGTGGCTCTGTCCCGGATCTATTCGCTTTCTTCTCTGCAACTGTGTATTCCGGTTATTCAGATACCGGAAAAGGATTCTTCAAAGTATATTTCGATGTGTTTAACAGTGTTTACCTCAACGAGATTAAGTTTGCGAGAATGTTAGGGTTGGGATTGGATTCTGTGAGGGAAGCTCCGATTATGGGGAATCTAGAGAGTCCATACGCTCAGGCGACTGCGTTTTATAATTATTGGTTAGGTTTTTGCACTGTTATGGACTTTTGCTGGGTGGATGAGTATGATGTGATGGCTGGACCGAATCGAAAGTCGAGAAGGATGATGGAGGAGGTGAATAAGAAGTTGAGAAAGAATGCTAAGAAAGAGTATAATGAGACTGTGAGACGTTTGGCTGAGTTTGTGAAGAAGAGGGATAAGAGAGTTATTGATATGATGGTGAAGAAGAATGCGGAGATGGAGAAGAAGAAGGAGGAGGAGAGGCAGAGAAAGAAGAAGATGGAGAGGGAGAAAATGGAGAGAGCTCTGAACTATGAGGAACCTGATTGGGCAAAGGCTGAGGATGAAGAGGAGGAAGAGGCAGGGTTCAATGTGGTGGAAGATAATGTTGATGAGGATGCTAAGAGGAAGCAGCTTTATTGCATTGTTTGTAGCAAGAAGTTCAAAAGTGAGAAGCAGTGGAAAAACCACGAACAGTCGAAGAAGCATAAAGAGAGATTGGCGGAATTGAGGGAGTCATTCACTGATTATGAAGAGGAGGAAGAGATTAATGAGCCATTGGAGTCACCTGAAAGTGTAGAGCAGCTGCATGAGAAGTTTCAGGAGGGGTTAAATATGGACGATGAAGAAGAAGAAAGTGAAGAAGAAAAAGATGTTGAGGATGAAGTTGTAGGTGAAGCTGATGAAACTGATGATGAGTATTTTGTGGCAGAGGAGGATTTGGAAGGATCTAGTGAGAGTGCGGATGAGGATGGCGATGATGAGATGAGTCTACTCAAGAAAATGGTATCTGGAAAGAAGAATAAGCGAAAAAATGTTGTCTCAAGGAAAGAAGAAGATGAAGTTCAAGTCGAGATTGAGAGCGATAGCGAATTAGATAACCAGAAAAAGACAGGTCGGAATAGAAAAAGTAAGAAAGAGAGAAATAAACGTAATGGTGGAAAAGACATGACAGATGATGCCAGTAAAGTACAGACACCTAGAGACGATGATAATACAGATGAAACTGTGAATGCAGCAACGGACACAGCTTCTGGAGTATTTGAGGTTTCTCAGAAGGTTGAGGCAGATTTAATGGAGTATAATAACAAGAAAAGCACAGGAAGGAGACGCAGAAGTAAGAAGTCTAAGGATAAGGATAACATTGGAGGGTTAACGGAAAAGACCAAGGAAGCGGATGATACTCAAGATGGAAATGGAGACATGGAAGGATCTCAGTCTGAAGCAGTTGAGGATCGAAGTGAGTATATAGATAGACCGCAGGATTACAAAAGGGCTGCTAGATCAAAGAAATCCACCAGAGGAATGAAAACCAAGGTACAAATTTTATCTTCTCTTATAGCATTACTAAACCATAGTTTTTTGGTGTGATAATGTTTGAAATCATAATGCAGGGCACATCGAAGAGAAACAGTGGTAACGAATGCGATAGATGCGGAGAGGAGTTTGAGTCGAGGTTGGTTCGTTAGATATTTGTTCTGTCATTTCTGATTCTCCATCAGTAGAATTTTTTAATCATTCAAATGTTGATTCACCATTTCATCTACCATGGGCAGAACAAAACTACACAAGCATTTGGCTGATAGCGGTCATGCGACAGTGAAATCCTGATGATTCAGTGGTCATTTTTAATTTGCATCTTAGGATTATGCAGAGAAGAACCTAAGATTGGCTGGAGAATTGTATTTCTTTGATTTAATTTTATACATGGAGACAATGAACAAGGAGGGATATAGCACAAATAAGCTACGTTTTGACATTGTTGTGACTGCGTGTATGTTTGAAGCAATGATTTTGCAGAGAATATATATAATTAGCATTCTTTGATGTATACATATACATCGTATTTAATATTTATTAGAATTAAGAGTACTGGTTTCTTTCGATATTGTCTAAAACTAAAATTTCATATCAGGTGATCCAATTTGTATAATCTTCCTGTAATAAGACGGTTAAGAACTTCAGGTGTTGAATTTCAATCATGCAGACGATCAAATAGTCAGTATTGAATTCGAATTCATATATTATTCGAAATATTGAATACAACGTGAAGGAGAAAAATCACTTAATCAAGTCTCACTAAAAAGCACATGACTTTGTCGAGAACATTCAAAAACTCTGCAAAAACACCAAACGCACAACAAAATCCTGCAGATAAAACTTATATCAAGAAAGCAGGCTTAACATGACTCTAACCAGTCCCTTGCATTCTGGAACATTTTCAACCACGGACTCGGTCCAGCTTTCTCAACGTCCCAGCTTGTTGGGTACCAAGGATACTGCCACATCATGAAACAACGCTCAGGATGAGGCATCATCGCCAAATGTCTCCCATCAGGTGAACATATAGCCGCTATTCCCAACGGTGAACCATTGAGGTTAAATGGGTAAGCTTCAGTTATGATTCCATCATCATCACAGTATCTCAATGGTGCCAAATCTGAGTGAAGCATATGGTCCAAGACTCCTTCATCTGGGAAATAAGCCCTTCCTTCTCCATGAGCTGCCCAAACCCCTAAAGTACTTCCTTCCATTCCTTTCAGCATAATCGAGGGTGAGTCCTTTATGGTCACGCTTGTGAACCTACACTCAAACCTTCCTGATTCGTTGTGAACAAACCTTGGTTGCGATGTATCAAGTGACCCGCCAACTTGAGGACCTGGAACCCATCCTAACAGTGCCATTAACTGACATCCATTGCAGATTCCAAGACTGAATGTGTCTGGTCTTTTGTAGAACTCCTGAAATTGACTCAAGAGAGGCTCGTTGAACCTTATTGAAGCAGCCCATCCTTTCGCTGAGTCGAGGACATCCGCATAACTGAACCCTCCCACAAACACAATCCCGCGGAACTGATCAAGAGTGATAGATCCGGCTAGAAGATCAGACACTGTCACATCCCAAGGTTCAAAACCGGCAGCGAAAAACGCAGCTGACATTTCTCTGTCTCCATTGCTGCCTTCCTCTCGGATCACTGCTACTTTTGGCTTAACATCTGAGAGCGTATACAATAAACAGACATTCACATCAGGAAACATACGCTTAATAAATGATTAAAAAACAAACTCATAGAAAACGATCTTACCTTGAGACATATAGTTATTGTTGGTCGAGGAAGGAGTAAATGAGAGTTTCCAATTAGGCTCATGCCTTGACTTCAAACCTTCTTTCTCCATAACGACACAAGACGCCAATCGCTGCAACTTTTCCAACTGGAAACTGGTGTCTTCCCACATGTCTCTGAGGAATGAAGTTTTCTCACTCAAATGAGTAATGTCATCCACTTTAACCTCTATCAAAGGCGAGTTGGTCACTTTTCCAATGATCTCAGCAGTAACATCAAAACCACGGAGTTTCTCCATCACAGCGTCTAGGTTTGTCTTGCTGATCTCCATCACAAGACCAAGTTCTTCAGAAAACAAAGTCTCAAAAAGGCTAATCCCGTTTGAAGCCAAGTTGAGACTTAAACCTTTGTTTCCAGCAAAAGCCATTTCCAAAGCTGCCACTACTAGTCCACCATCACTGATGTCGTGTCCCGCGGATACCAAGTTTTCTGAAATGAGAGCTTGAATGCCCTCAAAAACGTTTTTCAGATATGGAACATCATCAAGATCAGGACAGTCGTTTCCAATCTGACCAAAAACCTGAGCCAATGCAGATCCACCTAACCTCCGCTTTCCCTTTGCCAAATCAACATGCAAGAGAACACCATCATCATCTCCTAGCTTCAGATCCGGAGTCACAGTCTTTGTTATGTCTGGACAGGTAACATAGGCACTGATCACAAGATTTCCTGGAGCTTTTACAACTTCACCATCAGCATGAGCTGCCATTGAAAGACTATCTTTTCCACCATCAATTGCAATACCAAGTTCAATCATCGCTTCAGATAGAGCGATCGCAGCATCATACATAGCTGATCCTTCTCCTTCAAGCTTGGCAGCATACATCCAGTTACCACTGGCTTTAACGTCAGAAAGTGCAGTGACCTTTGCCCAAACCAGATTTGTCAAAGCCTCTCCAACAGCTAGTCTAGCCATGGCTTTTGGATCAAGCAAGCCTTTGATCGGTTGCTCACCAATGGCACATGCACCACCAGTTAAATCTGTGAATGTCTGTGCGATAACGGCAACGTCAGCAAGGGTGATCTGCAATGGTCCAACTGTTTGCTGCTGAGCAACAAGACCTGTCACACATCTATCAACTTTGGTTGTCAAGAACCGCTTCGAAGAAACCGATGGTAATCGCAGAACCCTTTTCAAAGAATCCATTAATGTAACACCAGGAGCAATATCAAGTGGCTCCCGTGCATAAGCAACGCGGTTGAACTCAAACGTCTTCTTAGGCATATCACCAAGAACCTTCTCGAGTTCAAGATCCACTGCTGGAGGAGGAGGAGGTAAGCCTTCTTTACTGCACTTAGCTGCAGCAGTGCTGTCAATCAAAGTACAACGACCCTCACCATTAATGGTTCCAATCACAGCCATTGAAAGCCTTTCTCTCTTACATATCGATTGCAAAATCTCACGGCTCTCAGCTTTCACTAAAATCGCATCTTGCTCTTGATATTCTGCTCCCCAGATCTCCAACACTGACATAGTATGATCACCCACAACAACTGCTCTTATGTCAATCTCTGCACCTTCTGGATAAATAATCTCTTTAACAACATTGCAGTTTCCACCAGCGCCTTGATCATGAATACTAATAATGGGATTCTTCTCTCCCATCTCAATACAAGCTCGGACAACTCGGTACAACTTCTGAGCCATCTCAGCATCTCCACGTTGCACAGCATTGAAATCAAGCTCTGCATCATTCTGACCACTAACCATACTTGAAGCTGCTCCTCCTCCCATTCCAATACGGTACGCAGGTCCACCAATCTTAACAACAAGCATACCAACCTCGGGCTCCCCTTTAGTTATATGAGTATGATCAATCTGTCCAATCCCTGCACTGAACATAATCGGCTTCAACCATTCTCGTCTATCTCCACTTGGTAGTCTCATTCCAAAAGTCCTTGTATATCCTTGAATCATAGGCTCTCCGAATTTGTTCCCATAGTCAGACGCACCATTGCTAGCATCAATGAGAATCTGTAAAGGTGAGGCTAGGTTTGATGGGTACTGGAAAGATGAATCTTCCCATGGAGCATAAGATCCTTCCATGTTAAGGTTCCCAACACAGTAACCTGAAGTGGATGCAACCACAAAAGAACCTCTTCCTGTTGCATGTGTATCCCTGATTCGACCTCCAGCACCAGTCTCAGCACCAGGGTAAGGAGCCACAGCACAAGGGAAATTATGAGTCTCGGCAGTGAACAATATGTCGAGATCACGTGCACTGACATCAAGTAGACACGCAGAACCAGGAAGTAAAGGACGTAGCTGGTTCACCAGAAAGCCTCTAATAGCACTAGAGTTATCCTTAAACCCAATGACTGAATTATTTCGATTTGCCTGCCATGTGCTTTTTACAATCTGCATAAGAGACATATCCATAGGCTTTCCATCAATAACCATGTTCCCTGCAAAGAACCAGTGTCTACTATGCTCACTGTTGGACTGAGCGATATCAAACAGCTCTACATTGGTTGGATCACGCTTAATGTCTTCTCTGAAAAGTTTAGTATAATACTGTAAATCTTGTTCATCAAAGGCTAAACCCATCTCCTGATTGATTTCTTCCAGAGCCTTACGACCTTTCTCCATCACAGGCACGTACTTAACTTCCTCTGGAACCACATTTGTCTCGAATGAAACCAGCTTTTGAGAGTAAACACACTCGGTCATTCTATCGTGAACCATTGCAGCAAAATCGTTGATTTGAATATCCAACAATGGCTCCTTGCTGAACAAAAGGTACCTCCTTGACCTTTCCAAGCGAGTCACTTCGTTTAAACCACATGCTCTACATATTGAAACTGCATTGGTGGACCATGCTGTTGTAAAAGACAATCTTGGACCAACTTCAACAATTACAGCATAGAGTCCTTCTTGCTTCTTCTTCTCAAGAAAACTATCCCTACCTGGAAATTAAACTCAATCGTCAAGAGACTAAAAAAAAAGTTTTAACCATATCAAAAAGATAGGATGGAACTAAAAGTACCTAAATTCTCTGGCTCATATGTTTCTTGAAGAATCCACTTCAAAACCACGAGCTTTTCGTCTTTTAACTCCGATTCAAGCCCAACATTGAAACACTGTTCTGTAGTCAAACTAACAATCTGGTTACAGATTTTGGTTTGAACCGCCTTGAGGAGTTCAGCGTTTGCGCTTTCTTGAATCAAAGGCACACGGTAAAAATGAATAACCTCTGAAGCAGGTTTCTCAACCAAGCTCGGTAGCTCATCAGCAGAAACAAAAGAGCCAGTAGAAACAGCTGCTCCAGGCTTATTAGGTTGAGCAGAACATCTCAAGCTAACAGCTTTTGTTCGATTCAGAGACAACAAAGAAGTTCGCGCTCTAACAGAACCCCACAATTGACTAGTTGAGCTTCTCTGTAAAAGCATCGCTTGTCTATTGGAACCCTGCAATAACCACTTAACTTGTTAGTAAAACGGAAAATATCGAATCTTTCACCAAAAATAGGATAAGAATAGAGATAAAAACATAACGAATGCAAAAATAAAATGATGTTTCTAAGAAATCAGAGTCCTAAGTTAATTCTATTAAACTCCTTCCATTTACTTAACAATCATCAATAGAAATTCAAATTCCCAATATGATGATACTTTTCGACTGTATCCTGATTAATAATATATGAAAATTTTATGCAATATAACTCAATAGAAATAAAGTTCATCAACCATCGACACAAAAAGAATAAGTGAAGAGAATATTTACGTTTAGAAACAGAGCCGCACGAGTTGCTTGGGATGTATTCATCGTGAGAGATGACACGAGCAACAACCAAAGTGAAAAAGGGGTTTAGGGTTTCTCTGTGGTACTGTCTTAACGGGACCGAAGCTCCGACTCCGAGAGTTGGACAGTCGACACACAGTCCTTATTTGTCTGCTGCTCTCAACGAATCTTAGGTTTGTTGTATTTTTTTTGTTTACAGGTGAACAAAATTCTGATTAAAAGTATCAAAATTGTGCTAGCTTAGCCCAATAAAGGCCTAATGGATATTATTATAAAGATTTTAGGCCCAAACTATTAGGCCCATGAAAAAATTCTAACGATGAGAAGGAGGGTTAGTATAAAAGCCTAGTTAATGGTTTAGGGTTTCGTCTTCGTTTTCGTTTTCCTGAGTAGCGGCAGTCTTTGAGTTAATCGGCGGAATCGAAAATGGTGAAGGGACGCCAAGGAGAACGTGTCAGGTCTTTCTTCTAAACAATTTAATCTCTTTTTGCTCTTCCAGTTTGATCTTTCCCTCATTCATCGATTTAATCGTTTACGAGTTTACAAAGTTCGTAAAGTTTATGTATTGATCGAATCTTATCAAATATTGCAGACTCTACGTCAGAGGAACCATCCTCGGATACAAAAGGTGTGACCCATTACTTTAATCTCACTTTAATTTTCATTTTATATGCTTATTAGTCTTTGATTTAGCTTCACTTGACGTAATGAATCTTAGATAGTAATTTATGTAAGTGAAAAATGATAGGATCGGTTCTATAGCAAACTTGTTATGTTTCTGTTACCTCTAACAAAATCTTTTTATAGACTTGTTAGTTTTATGATCAGTGTACTGTATTATCATTATTGAGCTCAGCTAAAATTGCATTGTCAATGTTGTCATCTAAAATCTAGTCCTAACTATTTGATCTGACATTTGCTTATGGTGCAGGTCAAAGTCAAACCAGTATCCAAACACATCCCTAATCCAGATCGAAGGAGTGAACACCACAGAGGAGGTGAACTGGTACAAGGGAAAGAGGTTGGGTTACATCTACAAGGCTAAGACCAAGAAGAATGGTAGCCATTACCGTTGCATTTGGGGAAAAGTTAACAGGCCTCATGGTAACAGCGGTGTTGTTCGTGCTAAATTCACATCAAACCTTCCTCCCAAATCCATGGTACTTATATAATAAACCATTAATCATTTTGTTGTTTTATGTCTTTTGCATGGGTTTTTGAACAAAAACGCTTTTTTTTCTTTGTAATTGCAGGGTATGAAGGTTAGAGTCTTCATGTATCCAAGTAACATATGAAGAAGCAATGTAATGGCAATTAGCCGCCGTGGTTTTGTCCACTAGTTTCGTTATTTTTGTATTTTGATATTGAAAGCATTTTCCTTTTGGTTGTTTAAAAGTGTTTGGAGAATCTCTGAATAGTCTTTTGATCATGGATCTCGTTTTTAAATCCAATATTAGAATCTTTGTTTCCCTTAATATTGAATTGAAAGTTTAAACCACAAATGAACAAATCATGTCTCCTAGTTTGTTCACAACATCAAACAGATTTTAGTGGTCACAGCTAATATGGGAGATATGAAAAAAACAGGTGTTTGTATTTATTTTTATGCCAGATTATTCCTTTTAAATTAAGGATACTACATTCTCTTATCGTAGTTCACCATTTCTCCGATCATTGTAAAATGGTCAATGGTCGATTCGTGTTGCTCACTATGCTCCTTGGCTGATTTACTGGTGGAACATATATTATTGGTTCCCGGGTTCGAGATATGGAAACCGAAATCGCGGAATTTTGTCACAGACCGAGAAAGATATCATTTTGAAGCTTGGATCTTCGTGGAAACCGCATTTGGCAGAGGTAAGGCAGCAATGAATTCATGAGAGTATTAACCGTGATATGATTGTTGGTTTTGGGAATTGGGAGTTTGATCCTATAGAACTTGTGAATCCGTTTTTGTACAATGAAGGCTCTGTGCATTTGTGGCTAGGAGAAGAAGACATGTTAGTGCCTGTGACGATCCAACGTTACATTGTACCAAAGCTTCCATGGATTCACTATCATGAAAGTTTTAAAAAAATCCATTCATACTTTCAAAACTGGACCTGTGCTCTAATAATTTCATTCATCAATTTATTTGGTTACTAATAAATGCTTGGTCAGAGTAAAAGATGCTGACCACTCATTTTCTACAAAGACCTTGACTTGTAAGCCTCAAAGTAAACGAACAATAGTGATTCACTCACACTACGACGTTGTCAATGTACAATTATTTCTTGTTGAACTTGGTGTTTTCTTCTGAAATTCTTATAAACGTCGAGATATTTTTATTGAAGTGACAGTCATATATTGCATTTGAGTTTCTTTTATTTCGCCTTTTATATCAAATTTGCTATGGAAGGGAAAGTGTTTTTGGGCCAATACTTGATATGGGTGATGTTACTGTTGGGACAGCTACATGGATGCAGAAGCTGTATTCTGAAAGAAAAGGAAGCTTTGTTGGAGCTCAAGAAGTACCTGCTCTCAACGACTGAAGAAGCGTTTTCCGACTTTTTTCTCCCTACTTGGACTAATGACACAACGAGCAATTGCTGCCAGTGGGAGGAACTTAAGTGCAATCGTACTAGTGGACGTGTGATCAAAATTGATTTTGGTTACATGTTCCTCAAATATAATTCTCTCCTAAATCTTTCTTTGTTGCATCCCTTTGAAGAAGTTCGAATTCTACGATTAAACGGGACCCATCTTAGTGGCTTGTTTGATGATGTGGAAGGTATTCCAGAGTTTCTCCTTGTCTTTATTTTTTTTACCTCTTGTAAGTGATTAGAGTGAGCTATGTTATTTTCATATACTTTATTAATAATACTATTCTCGTTTGCAGGTTATAAAAGCCTAGGGAGATTAAGAAACCTGGAGATCCTTGATCTCTCTAGGAATGGATTCAACAACAGCATATTTCCATTTCTTAATGCTGCTACATCACTCACAACTCTGTTTCTGAATTTGAATCTCATGGATGGCCCTCTTCATATTAAAGGTACATTTCTCCATTCTTATCTAAGTCAAGATTTAGCGTGGCTTATTTCTTGATGATGAATCTTTTGATAGATTGATTCAGTTCAAAATTTACTGCTTAATTAACTCTTTCCTTGTGGCATAAACTCGTTCATTTCAGAGCTCAGAGATTTGAAAAACTTGGAACTACCGGACCTAAGTGAAAACAGATTTAACGGCTCCATACAAGTACAAGGTAGCTGTCCATAAAATACTTGGCTTTATTTCTAGGGTCACATTTTCAATGATTAAAGGGCTGCAAACAACATTGTTGCATTGGTTTATATATCATCCTTGAGATCCTTCGTGTTCGTATTTAACGTTGTTCAGCTTTGTGTGATTTTTTTTCTTGTGGCAGAATTCATTGCCCTAAGAAAGCTGAAAGCTCTGGACCTAAGCGACAATCAATTTTCTGGCTCAATTGATTTGCAAGGCAAGTTTGCTCAAATAATTCAAAAGTATAGTTAGATAAAGAATTGTGGTTCATTCACGTTTAATTGACTTAAAATTCTGCATTTGTTTACTGTAGAGTTTTGCAAGTTGAAGAATATGGAAGAGCTCGATCTTAGTTATAACAAACTTGTAGGTCAGTTTCCGTTTTGCATAACTAGCTTGACTAGACTTCGAGTTCTTGATCTTTCATCCAACAATTTGACTGGGAAGCTACCAGATGCTCTGGGCAACATGGGATCCCTTGAATACTTATCATTGTTATATAACAAGTTCGAAGGCGTCTTCTCACTTGATTCTCTAACCAACCTCTCAAAGCTTAAGGTCTTGAAGCTTGGCTCAACTTCCAACTCACTTCATCTAGAGTCGGAAAGTTCTTGGAGGCCAAAATTTCAGTTGATTTTTATTTCACTAAGAGCTTGCAATTTGGGGAAGGTTCCTCATTTTCTCTTATACCAGAAGGAATTGCGTCTTGTTGATCTCTCTGATAATAAGATTTCTGGAAATTTTCCGTACTGGCTGTTAGAGAACAATACAAGACTCGAGGTTTGTTTCTCCAAAATAACTCTTTTAGGAGCTTTAAGCTACCGGAGTCTGATCATAATCTGCGTTGCCTCGATGTGTCAGTTAATGAATTTGATCAACTCTTTCCTGAGAATATTGGGTGGATACTTGCTCATTTACAATATATGAATCTTGCGAGTAATGGTTTTCAGGGAAATCTGCCATCATCTCTAGGTAACATGAAGAGTATTACATATATGGATATATCTCACAACAAATTCCAGGGGAAGCTACCGAGAAGTTTCTTAAGGGATTGTTATTCATTGCAGATGTTGAAGATGTCACATAACAGTCTAAGTGGAGATATTTTTCAAGAATCAGCCAACTTTCCTGCTATTAATGTGCTGTCTATGGATAACAATCAGTTTACAGGAAAGATTGGACAAGGTTTGCGGAGCTTGGAATCTTTGACAAGGCTTGACATCTCTAACAACAATCTCACGGGTGTTATTCCAAGTTGGATTGACGAACTCTCAAGCTTATTTGCATTAGTGCTTTCAAAAAACTCGTTGGAAGGTGAAATTCCTGTTTCTTTGTTTAACAAATCCGGTCTAGGGCTACTGGACGTCTCTGCAAACAATTTATCAGGGGGCTTACCTTCACTTCATGTGAGAGTGTTACTCCTGCAAGGCAATAACTTATCAGGGGAAATTCCAAACACGTCGTTAGTGAATGTTGCTGCTCTTGATCTGAGTAATAATAGATTTTCTGGGAATATTCCGGAGTTCACGGACACCCAAAGCATCAGTATTCTTCTTCTTCGGGGGAATAATTTAACTGGTGGTATTCCTCACCAGTTGTGTGGCCTAAGCAACATCCAACTTTTGGATCTTTCAAACAACAGACTTAATGGATCCATACCTTCTTGTCTCACCAATGCATCTTTTGGAAAAAAGGATACACTTGAACTCGATATTTATTATGATTCCTACGGTTTTGCCGGAGAAAATTTCGGACTATATTTCAAATCTCTGATCGTGGAAGATCAGTTTTCCAACGATTTTAAGACCAGCACACAGACGAAAATCTAATTTGCAACAAAACACCGATACGATGCCTACTGGGGTAAAAATCTCAATTTATTATTTGGACTTGATCTCTCAGAAAATGAGTTGAGCGGTGAGATTCCAGTGGAGCTTGGAGGTCTTCTGGAAGTACAAGCTCTCAATCTTTCTCACAATGACTTATCAGGAGTGATACCAAAACGCTTTTCAGGTCTGAAGAATGTGGAAAGCCTTGATTTTTCTTTCAACAGATTACAAGGTCCTATCCCGCCACAACTAGCAGATCTAAGCAGCCTTGCCGTGTTCAATGTCTCATACAACAACTTATCAGGAATCATTCCACAGGGAAAACAGTTTAACACCTTCGAGACGCAAAGCTACTTTGGTAATCCTCTTCTCTGTGGGAAACCAACCAACACAAGCTGCAATGCTAATGACTCTGACGAACCATATAACAGAGTGGAAGCTGATGAATCCACGATCGACATGCTATCTTTCTACTGGAGTTTTGCTGCGGCCTATGTGACAATACTTGTTGGAATATTTGCATCTCTCTCTTTTGATTCTCCTTGGAGCAGATTTTGGTTCTACATCGTTGATGTTTTCATCCACAAGGTGCGGAACTTGTTATGGTAAAACCACTGTTGGTAACAAATATTAAAATTGTGGACTTCTGTTCTTCACAAAACCTCCTGCTTTGTGTAGCAAACCAGAAAAAAAACTTGTGTTTGAGTTCGTATGTCTTCTCTTTGAATAAATGTATGTCCCAAACTTATCTTTGAATTGGCTTAGTGGTTGGTTTAAATAGATAATCTTCATGAAACAATTTCAATGTAGAAAATAGTGCAGATGTGTTAGTACAATTTTATCTTTTATGAATAATCTTAGTCTAAACGGCTTTACCAAATATATATCAAGAGCTTCAGGACACACATCATATGATTATTAATTCATTATCAAATGAGACAACACAGTTAAAGAGTTAGAGAAGGAATACACAGACGAGTGAGAATTAACTAAGATGCCCAAAGAATTATGGGTACAACAATGTAGATTGATTTGCTTTTACGGAACAAAAAAGTAGACATCTTACAAATCACGATAATTCAAATTTCGTAAAGTTTATGTTATTGATCAAATCGTATCAAAGTTTTCATTTTACATGCTTATTACTTTGATTTAGTTACAGTAATAAATTATTACTTCATGTAATAAACCTTACATAGTAGTTTATGTAAGTTAAAATGATAGGATCGGTTCCTAGGTAACAAACTTGTTATGTTTCTGATAACTCTAACAGAATCAAATGTAGGTTATTGAATCTCTGCATTGATTTTTTAGACTCTTAACTTATTAGTTTTATGATTAGTCTTATCATTAATCTACTCTGAGAAGTTGTTTATGGAGCTCTGATCGTAACGCTGGTGAACGACACATCTCCGGTGGTTTCTTTCTCTGATATTCTTCATCTCTTTCTATTCTCTCATTCCTAATCCTCTATCCCTCTTCTCAGAGCTTCAATCTGGTTTTCTTTCTCTCCTCTCAAAACGGAGACGGTGAGCACACACACCAAACAACCGTTGTCGTTGTGTATTTTTCACTTGGGCCATTAATGGGCTACAAAATAAAGAGACACAACAATTGGCCCAATAATGAATAATGTGAACGGGAACTGGATGGATGTTATTCTCAATTATAGTCGCTGTTGGCCTCTCACTTCGTAACCACCATTTTTCTCCGGTCATCTTGAAATGGCGAGTGAATCATCATGCAGAAGTTTATTAAAGCCTTTGACTCGAAACAGTCTCCTTCTTCTTCCCCCAAGTGTGATGATCATAGTTGGGATATTGATTGCGTTGACATATCATTCAATGTTGAAACCTCCTCCGCCGAAGCTATGTGGCTCTCCCGGTGGTCCACCAATCACAGCGCCGCGGATAAAGCTACGAGACGGGAGGTATTTAGGTTACAAAGAACATGGACTTCTGAGAGACAAAGCTAATCGCAAAATCGTCTTCGTTCATGGATCCGATAGTTGTAGACACGACGCCATTTTCACCACTCTCCTCTCTCCGATACTTAGTTCATAACAGTTCCTGGAATCAGAATTTAGTGAAGGAACTAAGCGTTTATATGGTTTCTTTCGACAAACCGGGTTATGGAGAGAGCGATCCGGATCCAAATCGTACACCGAAAAGCTTGGTTTTGGACATTGAAGAGCTTGCTGATCAATTGAGTATAGGATCGAAGCCACATGGGGATGCCTTAAGTATATACCTCATCGGTTAGCCGGAGTAACATTTGTTGCTCCGGTGGTTAACTATTGGTGGAAGAACTTACCTTTGAATGTTTCAACTAAAGGTTTTAACTTGCAATCAAAGAGAGATCAATGGGCGGTTCGTGTTGCTCACTATGCTCCTTGGCTTATTTACTGGTGGAACACACAACATTGGTTCCCGGGTTCGTAGATTTTTGTTGACTTCTTATAAGCTTGGAGGTATTTGCATTGAACTCAGAGTCAGATATTGCGTTTGAGTTTCTTTTATTTCGTTTTTTTATATCATATTATTTGCTATGGAAGGGAAGGTTTCTGGGACAATACTTGATATGGCTGATGATACTGTTGGGACAGATACATTGATTTACTTATTACGGAAACATAATAAAGGTAAACCTTTTACATTTTCACACGATTGTAGTCAACCGAAAAAAGTCAAAACGAAAACAGAGCACGAGTCTCTTCGGACTCTAAAAGCTTAAGCTGCAACACTTGAAAGAACTCTTAAAAGTTGAAAAACCTCAAAAGGTGAAGACTTCAATCCTCGACCATTTCCTCATCATCATCTTCTATTTCCTCGATCCTCATCTTCTTCACTGCCTGAGCTGCATCACTTCTCTTGGTCCCGTTTGCAAGATGAATCAGCACATCCGACTTCTTCCCTGTGGAAGCATCCACAAGTCCTCCACTCTCTACCCGGTAAACAAGATCAGATCCATCAGTGCCTGCATATATGTAAACAGTGGAGTTTTCATCGATTTCCTCACGCACAACCATCTTTGACAATTCTGTCACCACCTTCTTCTCCATCCATCTCCTTATAGGCCTAGCCCCATACACCTAACGACACAACACAAGAAAGAGCCACAAGAGTCAGCCAACAGACCAAACCAAACCTGTAAGATTAGCGCATGATAGACATTGCATCAAGCAAAGAGACTTACCGGGTCATAACTCTCAGCCAGAATATAGTCCAATGCTGCATCAGTGACTGCCAAAGCAATACCTCTCTCGGCAAGTCTGACAGCTACATCTTTCATTTGGAGCCGAGCAACTTTCCTCAACTGGTCATGTGAAAGAGGATCGAACACCACTATCTCGTCAAGCCTATTCAGGAGTTCTGGTCTGAAGTGTTTCCTCACCTCCCGCATCACACACTCCCGAGCCACTTCCATTGTCACTTTCCCTGTTAGCCCTGAAAGGAGGTGCTCAGCGCCAAGGTTCGATGTCATGATTATCACTGAGTTCCTGAAATCGACCGTCCTGCCTTGCCCATCTGTCAATCTACCATCATCCAGAACTTGGAGCAGAGTGTTGAAAACCGCCACATGGGCTTTCTCTACTTCATCAAAGAGTATGACGCAGTAAGGTCTCCTCCTCACAGCCTCAGTAAGTTGTCCACCTTCCTCGTGACCAACATACCTGTCAACATCAACCATGTAAGAAAGACAAACTTCAAAAACAAAACATCTTGAAAAGTAAAGAAGATTAGGTACTTACCCAGGTGGTGCACCAATGAGGCGAGAGACAGAGTGTTGCTCCATATACTCTGACATATCAATCCGAACCAAGAGGTTTTCATCATCAAAGAGCTGCTCGGCAAGGGCCTTAGCGAGCTCAGTTTTGCCAACACCAGTTGGGCCAAGGAATAGGAATGATCCAGTTGGTTGCTGTGGCCTTCCAAGTCCTGCCCTTGACCTTAGAATCGCCTCAGCAACTGCATTTACCGCTTGATCTTGTCCCACTACTCTTTTGTGCAACCTATCAGAAAGACCAATCAACCTTTCCTTCTCGTTTTGGCCAAGTCTCGTCACTGGGATCCCTGTCCAACGGCTCACAACCTCAGCAATGTGTTCTGGTCCAACGTTTTCTGTGAGCATTACATTCTCTTCAGAAGATCCTTCAAGCTGAGCAATTGCAGATTCCACTTCTTGAATTGCCCCATATCTTAGATCAGCAGCTCTTGCAAGGTCATATCTTCGTTCAGCCTCCTGCAAAGCAAACATGAGCTCTTCTCTTTTCTGTTTAAGCCTTCGAATCTCATCAATTCTCTCCTTCTCTTTTCTGTACTTCATCGTGAGAGGCTGAAGCTTGTCTCTCAGGTCATCAAGCTCTTTCCGCACCTACAGATTCATAATTTTGAGTAAACTATATCAAAACCCAATCTCAAAAAAGATGCTAACAAGAAACAATTCTTGAACAAGCTTTGAAAGGATTTGTATACCAAGCGAAGAAGAAAAATTTCTCATACCTCAATAAGTCGAGCTTTGCTGGCTTTGTCCTTCTCCCTTTCCAAGGCATGAAGTTCAATTTCCAGCTGCATCCTCTTCCTTTCAAGGTTATCAATCTCTTCAGGTTGACTATCAAGCTGGACTCTCACATTCGCGCAAGCCTCATCAACCAAATCAATAGCTTTATCCGGTAAATGCCGACCTAATTAACCACACAAAAACCACAAAATGTCACGCCAAGAACAAAGTTATACCACAAACATCAAATTAGGAAAAAGAATCTTAACCTACCAGTTATGTAACGAGCAGAAAGCTGAGCAGCATTGATAAGAGCTCTGTCTTGGATCCGCACACCATGATGTCCTTCATATTTCTCTTTGAGCCCTCTGAGAATACTAATAGTGTCCAGCACACTTGGCTCAGCTACATAGACTTGCTGAAACCTCCTCTCAAAGGCAGCATCTTTCTCAACATATTTCCTGTACTCTTCAAGTGTCGTAGCACCAATGCAACGAAGCTGACCTCTAGCTAACATAGGCTTGAATAGATTCGCTGCATCCATTGACCCTTCAGTCTTGCCAGCTCCAAGAACCAAATGAATCTCATCAATAAAGAGAATCACTTTGCCTTCAGCTTCCTCAACTTCTTTCAAAACAGATTTCAATCTTTCTTCAAACTCTCCTCGGTACTTAGCACCAGCAACCAATGCACCCATGTCCAAAGAAATCAATCTCACATCAGTAAGACTGTTGGGAACATCTCCTTTCACAATCCTTTGCGCTAAACCTTCAACAACAGCAGTTTTCCCAACTCCTGGCTCTCCAATAAGCACAGGATTGTTCTTTGTTCTTCTTGAAAGAATCCTCACAACTCTTCTAATCTCCTCGTCCCTACCAATCACAGGATCAAGCTTCCCTGCTTGCTCAACCAAATCTCTTCCATAAGTCTTCAAAGCTTGAAAATTTGTATCCCCTGAAGCACTCTCTACTTTCTTTCCTTCTTTCCCACGAAGCTTCTCAACCTCAGACTTCACCCTCGCCGTTGCAACACCGACTTCATTCAACAAATCTCGGATTTGAGAATCTTCAAGAAGTCCCATAATCAATTGATCAACAGCCAAATGAGTATCACCACGTGACTTCTGAGCAGCTTGAGCACGTCTTATAACTTTGATAAGACTAGAACTCGCTGGGATATCATCAGGTGGAGGAGTTTGTGAAGGAAGCTTCTTTAAAGCTTGATTGATAACTCTTTCAGCAGATTGAGCTGCGTTCTCACCACCAGCACTAGAGATTGCTTGCGGGAATATACCGGTGGGATCAGAGATCAAAGCACCAGCTAAATGCAGAGGAGTGAATTGTGCATGTCCTGCATTCACAGCTAACTCATGAGCTGTAGCAATTGTCTCGTTTGTCTTGTGTGTGAATTTCTCAGGATTCATCTTCGATTAGTTTCTGTTAATCCCTGAAAAAAATTAACCAATCAAACCTAATCTCAGTATCTTTCATATACAATCCACATTACTCATTAACAAAAAAGAAAGGATCTTGAAGATGATAAAGATGAAGAATCAAAGAAAATAATCTGGGTTTGTTTACCTTAAAACGATATGAGAACTGGGTTTGTTTCGCGGAGTTTCTTCAATGAATCAGACGGCTTATTCTTCTTCTTCGGTGTAACAACTCTCTTTTTTTGCAGAGAATCGAACTTTTGGTTGCGATGTTATAGTCAATTGAATTTTTTCTGATGTTTGGAAACTTTGTAAATTGTGAGAGAAAGCAAAGAGGGAGGAGAGCTTTTGTATAGGGAAGGAGATTCATCTGGAAAGATAGAGAATACTCACTCATCGCCTTCTTACTAACAACTAGAACCTCCTAGAGAATTCCTGAGAAGAGAGACTGTCAAATTCCACTTTTTGCGTTACGACATGTAGATGCCACGTGGAGTTTTATTTTATTTTTGACACCGTGGAATTTCCATTTTCTGTTGCTCTCCTGGATTTTTTGTTCTTTTTCACTCTTCGAAATAAAAATAAAATTTAAAAAGTCTAATCTTTAGTCGCATTATTTAATTTTAGTAGTATGCTAAACCAAATTAAGCTAATTGATGGCAATCTATTAAGATTTACGTCTAATAATCAAAAACACACACAAATAGAAGAAAATATAATTGGGGACCGTCTGTAAATAGATGTACAAAAAGGGAGCTTTCGACAAATAAAAGGAGTCAAATGAAAATATCTCAGAAGTTTTAGAGTACTATACGCTATTTAACAAATTAGTCCTTCATTTCCACTGCCATTTTCATTCCCAGAAGAGATCTTGTCTTGATCCTATCGGACCTATCCTCTGTTTTCTTCCTCGATCTGCGCAGCGTTATCTTCCATAATCATCTCTCCATTAATCTCTCTTCTTCAGTCACCCTCTTAATCGTGATTTCGCATCCATCGTCTGATTTCTTTTGTTAAACGTAAGTTTTCTTCCTTTTCCCAAAGGCTTGTTCTTTACAAATCTAATTGCTCCATTCCAAAAGTAGAAGGTTTACATTGATTAATTAGGATATAATCGTATAGTTTTAGATTGAAAGTCAGAATTTTTAGGAAACGAAAGCCTAGGAATAGTTGCATGTGTTGATCATCGTATAAAATAATAAAACCCTCATTTTTTTTAGCTCTGTGTAAATTCTTAGAACCTCCCCTGGATTGAAAAAAAAAACACACTTTTATTATTTGTTCAAAGTATCTGTTTTGGTTGATAGGAAGTGATCTGTGTGTGGGAAATCAAATGACGATGGGGACTAATGAAAAGAATGTAGAGAATAAAGAATATCGTCTACCTCGAGAAGTTAAAGAAGCTTTACAAGCAATAGCATCAGAGTGGGAAGATGTGATTGATTCAAAGGCTCTCCAAGTTATTCCTTTAAAAGGTGCAATGACTAATGAGGTTTTTCAGATCAAATGGCCTACTAGGGAAAGTGGTCCTTCTCGTAAGGTTGTGGTTAGGATTTATGGTGAAGGTGTTGAGATTTTCTTTGATCGAGAGGATGAGATTAGGACCTTTGAGTTCATGTCAAAGCATGGTCATGGACCTTTGTTGTTAGGCCGGTTTGGCAATGGTCGTATCGAAGAATTCCTCCATGCACGGGTAAATTATATGTATACTTAATCTCATCTTGTGGATATTTGTATGTTCGTTTACTGAATTTATAACTTCTTTGTTGAACTGTGACTTTTCAGACCTTATCTGCTTCTGACCTGCGTGATCCTGAAATATCTGGTCGAATAGCAACTAGGATGAAGGAGTTTCACGGTCTTGAAATGTCTGGTGTGAAGAAGGCTTTGCTTTGGGACAGATTACGGTATATTTCATTGGTTGTGTTTGATGTTCTAATAAGCCATTTTGTTACTCTTTTCTCAATCTATTTGTACTCTTTCCTTTCTGTAACTTCAGAAATTGGCTCAATGCATGCAAGAGACTGGTTTCACCAGAAGAAGCTAAGTCTTTTCGTCTTGATGTGATGGAGATGGAAATTAATTTGCTTGAGAAATCTCTCTTTAAGAATGATGAAAATATTGGATTTTGCCACAATGATTTACAGTATGGAAACATAATGATGGATGAAGATACCAAAGCAATAACACTCATTGTAAGGTTCCATTAATTTGTGTAATCAGCTCTCTCTTTTTGTATAGCATCCTAACTTGGATTTTATCATTTTGTCTTACAAAAAAAATAGGATTATGAATATTCATGCTACAATCCTGTGGCTTATGACATTGCCAATCACTTCTGCGAAATGGCTGCTGATTACCACACTGAAACACCTCACATCATGGATTATAATAAATATCCTGGTAAGTGTCCATTTCAAGTTAACTTTTTTTATCTTTAGAAATGATACAAGATCAATCATATAGATTAATATGTGACTAACATAAACAGGCGTGGAGGAGCGTAAACGATTTGTGAAAACATATATGAGTTATTCAGGTATACTTTCTCACTAAGAGCTTGAGCAATAATTCACTGTGTGCTCTAAATTATTGATTGTGTTTGTTCTTGTGAGTTTCAGGTAAAGAGCCTAGCGATACTATGGTTGAAAAACTCCTTGAAGACGTTGAGAAGTATACGCTTGCTAGTCATCTAACTTGGGGTTTATGGGGAATTATATCGGTAATTTCTACAATAATCTTCTATCATACCTGCACATTGTGTTTTCATATGTATAGACTTATGATTTTGATTTTGTAAAACTTTGTAGGAACATGTGAATGAGATCGACTTTGACTACATGGAGTACGCAAGACAAAGGTTCAATCAGTATTGGTTAACAAAACCGAGGCTCCTTGAGGGTTCCAAACACAAGTAAGTCTCTATGGACCCAACTCAAGAAGAGTTTTTTTTTAAAGGTGGTAATGAGGTCTATATACACATAAGGTGTTGAGTAGTAGAACGATATTTCCCAACTTACAAAAATAAAATAAAATGTAACCTTTTTCTGTTTTCTTTATTTTACAAGGGAGAAATGTAATGATGAGTAGTTTGTAATCAACAACTGAGTTTGTTTCAGATGAATGAAATGTAGTTTTACAAAATAAATCACATCTTTTCTTTTCTTTGTCTACGATCTACTTATTTTTCCCATCATAACGATTACAAAGTTGAAAACTAAGGCACACTTATATTCCTCTAAATGTAATTCAATGTTTATTAGTATAAAATTGCAAGTTGGTTAACTTCTCAGAAACCACAGATCACCATCATGAAAGACGATGGTCCTAAGTCATAACTTTGTATTATACAATTGTATACCTTATAATATGAATCTTGTCGTATGTTATACAACATTGCAACTGGGCTGGAAAGAAAAGCGTAAAGCTGTTTATATATATGCTTATAGATATTGCGTATGATATTCTAGGAACTGAGCTCTATACATTGTTGCCTCTGAATCAAATATGTGAATAGGCTCTCAAAAACTGTAACTTATATAACTTACAAATAAATCAAACAAAATTAACAGCAAAAGAATGCGTTAGGCCTTTTCTCCCATCTTGCATTATAATCACAGGTCATGAAGATACAAAGATAATTTCTCAAGAGTTCTTAGATCTCTTTTCACTATCTTCTTGGGAGGTTGGTGATGGCCAGAGAAGTTTACAGTCACTTCCCCTGTTTCTTATCTGCAAGTTCAAAAAACCAACACACTTGTTCATGTTTCAGATTTTCTTACTCATAGATAAACAACAAAAATAAACTAAAGAACCAAGACACAATGAAGGATATAGTCTGATATAGTCTGCTAAAGCAATCGTAGTTTACCTCTCTGGAACCATGGTTTTCGTATTAGCCTGCGGAAGTTACGTTCATGACGTTCCAATAGTTCATTAACTCCATAAGATTGAGACAATAAAGGGCCTGAGAATTCGATCTTGTCCCCATCACCCTGCAAGGTTTAAGTTATCAACATCATTAAGCATGCTTGTCACTTAACCCAAAAAGCAGACCAACCAAATCATGCCTACTTTTTTTCTCTTTCCTCTGAACTTTAGGTGAAAGCGTGGAGAGAGAGAAAAAAACAAAAACTTAAACAGCTGAGCAAACATGATCTGACTACAAACGGTAATCTGGTCCTCTCTTTCTACTTTTCTGAGCTGCATATTCCATTTACACCATCTCTTATATGTCTACTACATAAATAATAGCTCTTGTAATCACTTAGATATATGACTATTACAGCACTAGTTCAATCGTATCTTTAGTATTACTCACTTTAATTCTAATACAAAGAATCGATTTTGACACTAGCATTACAGCATAAGAAACAGTGAAGCCAGTTCTAAATTTCACTTTAAATAACGTATGGCACAAAGCATACTTGATCACTACTATGTTTATCAACGGCCCTAAAATGCCAGGGAAGCAATGGAAAAATAACAATCTTCTATATGGAATTTGGATACCAAATAAACTAGAAAGGTGCATTTAGAGCTTCTATAATCTATGGACGTACCAAATTATTACCCATCTTTCTTGCCATTTCATCTCTTTGATAGAGTCCTAATGACAGTTCCTGTGAGTGATACTCGTCAGACGCACCAAAAGAATCTGGACGTTCAAGTTGTCTCCACTGCTTCAGCATAGAACGTTTCACCATCTCATATGACTCCTGGCCTTGTGAATCTGTCTTATCTTCACATTTTTCCTCGTTTGCATTCTTATTTATCTTAGATTCAACATCACTTTTCCCATTGAAGGCAGGGGAATGTCCGGACAAGTTAGGAACGTGACCTCTTGAGAGAGATCGATTATGTACCCTAACACATACGTCATCTTTTTCTCGTTTCGCCCAAGCAAAACTGTTTGATATAGAGACTTGTACCGGCCCTGAGAAAGGTACATCTCCTTGTGATGCATTCTTCACATGTGAAGCTTCATCTTTCTTGTGATCTAATGGTTTTTGCAGTTTCCCACATAACCTGGCATCGCTTTCAATGGAATTATGAACTAAATGACCAATTCGTTTATGAAAAGTTTCAGTTTGGTGCCGCACATCCTTCGACCAGAAAGAAAGGGAAAATTTCAGTTTCTTGCACGAAAAATTATTACTCTCAAAATACAGAGTACATGTAGACAAGTGAGCAAGTAGGAAGTACCTCAACTGGTGCCAATTTATTGAATGAAACGGCCTTACGTGATGGCTTCCTCGCATCTATACCACGTCTCCCATTCCCGCTAATCTTTTTCCTGAAAATTGGACATGACATGTGAGTATGTTTACATATGCTTCCAAGACCTGAAATGTAAGGCCAACCAAAATGGTAGTAGACTAGGCAATTTCCCAGAACTGTAGAAGAGTAGATTGTGTGTTTTAAGCTTTATTTTTTTCTGATTAATGAGATGATATGGCCATGAATTGAATTTTTCTCTATTCAGGTAATGATAAAAAATTCTGACCTTGTTGCTTCTTCCCGATGCTTTGTATCTATCTCCTTGCTAGGCGGGTATATTGGCAAGCTTGAGGGATCACAAGCAAAAGGCGTTGTAGTAAAATACTGAAAAAGAATAAAGACAATGTCTTCACTTGTAAGAGATGAGCAAAATACAGTAATATGGTTTGTTTCCACAGAAATCATAAACTAATCCAAGGATAAAAAGGTTACCTGAGAAACAAGGGCACTAGAGGCAGTACCGCGTTTATGGGGATCTATAGAAAGAAGAGTTTCTATCAGATTGATTTCAGACTCAGACAGATCTTTCAAGGTTTCCCGGAGACAACTATCATAATTTTGCTGTGGCTTGAAAAGCATTGCATGGGGAAGTTTGGACTTTTTCCAGTACTCTGCTGGTGGAGATCCACACAGTTTGAATATCTTGTGCAGTTGTTCAACCTGCTCCATACAATGCAAGTAATAGCACTGAATTAAATTTCTCACTAAGTAAAACCGAACATATCCATAACAAAAAGGTCTAATATCATAAATGGTAGAAGATAATGTTAACGATTTACCTCAGTTCTTCCCCGGAGAATAGGTTTTCCAAGAAGCAGCTCAGCGAAAACACAACCAACACTCCACAAATCAACAGATGCTCCATAGTCCGTTGCCCCGAGCAAAAGCTCAGGTGGACGATACCACAGAGTCACAACTCGACTGGTAAGAGGTTTCTTCTTATGCCCAGAAGAATTGCTGAAGTTTGCTAACCCAAAATCAGCCACCTTTAGTATTCCTTCATTACTCAACAAAAGATTCGAACCCTTTATATCTCGATGCATCACTCCTCGTGAATGACAATGTTCAAGCCCAGACAACAGTTGCTTCATATAACACTTAATCTGCAAAGACATCAAAACCAACGATCACACAACCAAATACAGAAGAAAACTCCCCAACATTATGGATGATGATGACGAACCTGTGGAGTAGTGAAGTTGACTTCAGGAGAAGAAAGAAGACCAGTAAGATCATGCTCCATATACTCGAAAACGAGTTGTATGGTACAAGATAATTTAGAAGTAATCAAACCTTCCAGTTTGATAATGTTGGGATGATTAAGCCTTCTAAGTATCAAAATCTCTCTAGCCATAAACTTAACACTCTCTGGCTCAAAATTGTCAAATCTCACCTTCTTCAATGCCACAATCCTCCCAGTTTCAGTCTCTACCGCACGAAACACACTGCTATAAGTACCTTGTCCAATCTACATTAACCACTCCATTAAAATTCCACAATTTACAGAGAATTTTAATTTTTTTTTGAGTATGAAACAAACCTTTTCAAGCTTTTCGTAAGCGTCAGATCGAAGTGGGACCCAACCATGGATAGCTTCACCAGCAACGTTGCTCAACCACGCAGGCCAACCAGCAGCGACTTGCTCAGCTTCAAGGTATCTACTGAGATTACCGAGTCGGAAACTCAGCGACTCACTGCCACGTCCCGACTCGCTTCCTAACTCACTTCCACTCTTCTGACTCCTCTTCCCGCTTTTACTCCTCCATGAAACGAGCTTCTTCAACGTCGCGCGAGGCGGATCCTCCACCAATACCCGACCCGATCCAGAACACTCATTTTCATTGTCTCTGAAGATGCCTGAGTGATCAATCGCAGGCGTCACATAAACCGTCTGCTTCGAGCTAACGCAACCCATTACACAGAATTCCGAACCTCACAGCCACCACAAGTGACAAACTGATCTCCTTCTCCGCGTTTTCCGGCGCCGTCACGAAACGATTCGTCGTCGTAATTTGGATCCGGATTCGTAGTGAATCTCTCCTGAAAGTAGTGAAACTTCGTATTTTTATAATGAGAATTTTTTAGAGAATGTTTTTAGTCTCTTCTCTTTTCTTTTTCTTTTTTTGCCGTATTACGGAAGACGACGGTACATTTAAGAAAAATATATATATATATTGTTTAAGAAATTTGAAAAGAAACATGCATTTATTATTCTGGTCCAAATTATCGAATCTGCACCTTCCAATTTTGAAACCCCATTTTAGAATGTAGTTAATGACAGCTTTTTTGTTGAAATAAATAATAGACTATACATTTGTGGTAGAACATAATTGAAAAAGAAATACTACTAGTATGAAACCGTGTTGCACAAAAAAAAACCTAAGGAAACTTAAATTGGCTGTATGCATTAAATTTTGGTCTATAGTGACTAGTGAGTACACACGCGAATGGCTATTGATTAATCAATTGTACGAAGAAGATGACTTGAAATGATTTATCCATATGCAATAAGTAGCCTACACTAATCAGATTTTTAAAGCTAAAACTATGATTAATTTCCATTAGATAAGTCAAAACAAATTCATTACAAACATATAATAATTGCAAAGAGAAACTCACTTGTGTGATTCTAATGCTTTGCCAGCTCTTAGACTATGATGACTGCTACTATTTATCTTTTTCTCAACATTCAAGCACTAATATTATATTTTAAAATATGATTTAAGGTTCCACAGGAGCGTCATTTTCCTACAAACTATTGACACAATTAGTGAGTTAGTAGTCTTAAGTTTTGACCAAATTTTATAAGTTTTATTTACCAGTATTTTTTTGTCAATCAGATTTGAATTGTTTGGTGAGCCTAAATCCATCATTAACTTAATGTTTATAATGATAATCTGATTAATAAGAGAATCAACTGTTAGAAGAAATCCCAACAGTGGATTGTGTAAACAAGTCTTGTACGGTTACACCAATTCAAGTTCAGGACTAAACCTCTCAAAGACTATAACAAAAGTAAGCACAACTCAAGAAACCAAGAACATCAAATTTTCTTGAGGCAAAGGTTGAAATCAAGCCTTCTTCTTTTTGGATTTGAGCATGACCATGCCGATGAATATGGAAAGGAGAGAAAGGAGAGTTACGCCAGCGAAGACGGGTACGAGTATGGCATAGTCTTGGGGCAAGAAGTACTTGTGGATGAAGTGATCACTATCTACAAATGGCTGTGCAAAGGAAAATTATAACAAGTGAGTTTTTTTCCCAGTAAGATCCAAAACATTAGATATGGCAATGATACATCAAACTGATAATATCTTTTTTAAGGAACTTGGGGGAGATGAAAAATGGTGTTGCCTCTTACCAAGATGATGACCCAGAAGGTATAGTACGTGAATATGGATAAGCTGATTGAAGTTAATAGAAGCCCCACTGCTCGATCCGCTAATTCCATTGGTCGTTGAAAACCTGCCGCAAGGAAAATCAACCATGAGAAAAAATTACAAAGACTCAAGAAGCTAAGCATTAGAAGACACAGTCAAAAAGTGAAAATAGTTATATTGCTAATGCCACCGAAACCATTTCACCTAGAACTTTTCCCACAAGAACACCTAATGCAATCGTTTTTTAGATTTTGAGGGTATGCAAACTGTGCTACTGCACAAGGCCACTCGAAATTTAAAACAGTCAAAGAACAATCATCACCGGACCTTAGATTTGCTAGACATCTGATTCACGGAGCTCAACAGACTGTCTAAAACAAATCAGAGTTGAACTAGGAATATATCAACAACTTGCAGGACTCATGTTGTTGGAGAGAAAGGTAATCATTTCCAGGCTCCAAAATCAACGGCTTGAAGTGATATTTGACCTATATAGAGATCTTTGAGGTGTTGCTTACACAGCCCTATTCTCCTTCCATTTAAGCTAGAAGGAATACAAACAGAAAATCCAGTTTTCCAACCAGGAAACTTCTGTCTCTCCATTGCATGTAGAGTATAAACAGCAGGTGCAGCCGTAGAGCAACCAATAACGAAACAATTGCAAGGCCTTGACTTGCTCACTAATCGAGATAAAGACAATAAACACAAACCACTATTGGAAAGGTCGTACGTTAGATGTTCATCCCTGTCAAAAGCAGGAGAATCTAATTTCTCATGTTGTATTTCCTGTTCTATATCTTCAGCAGAGGGAATCGTGCTCAGTTCTAAATCTAGGCGTTTCTCTATTTCATCTTCATGTATTCGATATTTTGCTGCCAAAGTACGGATGCATGACATTCTGACCTGATTATCGATAAGAACCTTTATCTCATCAAAATTACTACAGCCTTCATACCATATCACCCATCGCCGGACAAGTCCTGAGAACCAATCGATTATTTGGGTAGTATCTTGCAAAATAAGCATAGAATTCGAACGAGCATAACCCTTGGCTGTTATTATTCCATAGCGATAAAGGCGCCTTCTTATAGCATTGGTGGGAGCAACAACATCTCCAAAGAAAACAGGTCCATCATGAGAGCGTGGACATGGCAAAAGGGCTTCCACATTAGCCGTCTCTGAAGAAACATATGCTGCAGCAGAGTTTTGGAACTTGTAAAACGCATCTCTTAGTTCTTGAGGAACCGCAGGTTCAACAACATGCTTGGACAAGATAAGTTCCTCGCTTCTATCTCTAGAGGTCCTTAGCAAGTCCTCCATCCATATTCTGAGCAAGACCTTATACCAATGATCTGTTTCCATGCCTGCCTTTCTGTGACAAGATATTTGGCTCAAGGTAGAGGTACTATCCGCTAAGCCTCTGATTTCTGACTCCTTAACCTTCTTCAATCCATGTCCTAACCATTTCTTTCCAATTATAACTGTACCCAAGGTCCAGGCCTCTTCTTTCTGCATCGCAAAGAGCCTAACCTTCTCCTTTAACTTGTGAACAGCTTTGACAGAAGGACTCTCCCTCACATTTTTCCTCACCAAGGAACCCAAAACACGAAGCCCGCTGGTTGCTTCACATGGTGATGGGTCGGTTTCATCTGTTGTGATGTCCAAATGCAGTGAGTTCCGTAAGAATCCTATAGCTTCAGATCTGATATCAACCGCAGCTTTCTTGGGACCAGACACAGAGAAAAATATCTCATCCATAAATCTGCAACAATAAACTCTGAGAGCAGTGTCCTGCTTCCGAGTACTTTTCAAATCTTGTTCTCCGGCCTGCCTCCTGAACCAAGAACGAAGTTTTGAGCTTGGGCTATCTTCATCAGTCTTTGAATCAACATCAAGGGCTTCATGTCTCATCGAGATTCTATAAAACTCATGATCAAAACGATCAAGATATATGTTCATCAGCACACGGGACAACACCCCTTCTTGTGGAAGACCATGGCCCTTGGGAAAGCCTCCAAACTCGAGATTGAGCACCCGGGCTTCAAACATAGAACGGAGTAAGATGCTCAAGCTACAGTCTTCTATTTTTTCATCCATTACAGAGAGCAAGTTCTCGAAAACAGAAACATCTAGCTTCTTGTTAAGGCTCAAAGTAAAACACCAATCAGAACGAGAAATATTGTTGCTGATGTACTTCAACGCAGAGACACGTCCCCTTCCGCTTCTGCAACTATGTGAAATCTTAGAAAAATGAGGACTGAAAACGACTTCCAGGACTATTCTAATAGCCTCTTGAACAACTTTAAGAGTAACACTAGGCAGAACAAGAACATCTTTAGTTTTATCTCTAGCCACAAGCGAGAACGTATTGGAAGCAACATCAAACACCCCACTAGAAAGCTCTTCCGCAATAGAATCAAACGCAATACTACCATTTCTTTCCTTTGTAGAAACATTGGAGTTAAGCCTAATACAATCATAAGCATCCCGAAGTGTTTCAGGCCTTGCAATCACATTCTTCAACAGTTCACTAAACTTCCCATCACTGTATTGCTCCTTGACTCGTTTCTTTAAACGGAGTTCAAGAGATCTCTTTAGTTCCATACGACTTCTGGGTTTACTATCATCAACAGGAGAAGATTCCTCTACAAGTGAAGCTAATTCCCCAGCTAGTGAAAACATTCCAGTTTCCTTACTAACCAAATCTGCATTATCTGTTGCAAGCAGGGCTGATTTTTGGAATGTGGAACCTGAACGACTCCACATGCTCCGTGAAACTAGGGTTTCTACATCACATCGATTAACTCGGCGCAACAAATCCAAAACTAAGTTCCGTTTCCTAAACATCAAAGTAAATTCCAATTCCCAAATCTAAAACTATGCGATTCTATTCCGGACTAAGCCAGTTTTAAGTTTCTACAATACAACGGGAACAATCAGGTTTTATCAAATCTCTTTGCTTGATTCAACATACTTTGGAATCAACACGGAAATGGAAGAAAAAACTTACGTTTAGAAAACGAAACCAGATGAGTGATGCGAAAGCACGATTGGTCTCTGAGAGGGAAATCGAAGAAGCTTCTTAATGGAGACGGCGCACAGTGAAATTACTCGAGATGAAGAAGAGAGGATCGTGGGAATATGGAGAAAAGGAAGGACTATTTGTTAAATAACGTATAATATTATTGGTTTTTCGAAATTACATTTTGACTCCTCTAACTTCAGAATGCTTCTTTTTTAAGCATATGTTTTTTATATGGGCGAAACCCGAAGTATAAACTTTTATTGGGTAAAACTACTATTGAATGATAAAATTCGTTAATTCAGTTTGATTATTATTAATTAAGAAAACATGAGAGAATAGCTTTTCTACCCGTTGAACCGCGACAATATTCGCTATCATCTACTTGTTATTTTGTTTATCAATTGACCATTTCTGATATGTAAATGTTTTGCTTCATGCTTTTGCTTTAAAAAAAGGGAGAAAAAAGAAAGAGGCGTTTCATCCTTTTGGTTATTGTCACCCAAAAATACAATACATACATATATTAAGGTAGGTTGGTTCTATATGGATCATTTAATTATTTAAAAGGTTTCAAGGTTCAATATTTCCTCTCTGATCCGATCATGATATGATTGGACAACATTGGGTAGGTTCTAAAGAGTTGGATATAATCGAGTTGATAAACTATACTACCAACCATAAAATACCATCTCTAATTGGATCCAATGCTATTTGGTGTATTATATTATTGAATTTGACCAAACGAAACATGATCAAACATCAAATGGGTACGCAAGAAAAACCAACGCAAACAAACGACGTCGCTTTTCAAGTGGCATTTCTTAGTTGTTTTAGCATGAACAATATTGGCTTGTTGCCATTCACACGTCCTTAGTGTTCAATGGTCCATCTTTCTTCTTTTTCGTTTCAATTGGTGGAGATCCAAAACCTTTTTAAATTGGTACCACCGTACCACTAATTAGAAATTTTTCAGAATATGTAATCTTAAACGAGTTATAGTGCCAGAAGCAACATAGAATTTTGGAAGAGTAACAAAAAGGATTTGAAATGTACAGTTAAATCTTTATAAATTAATATTTGATAAATTAATATCTTGTTAATTAATAATTTTTTTCCGGTTTCAAAATGATATTTTGGACCAAATATTATCTTTATAAATTAATAAAATATTTTAAAATATATTAATCCTAATATTATTAATTTATAAAAATTTTACTGTATATAACAATAGAGAATGATTGAATATTGAGAGACAAAAGACTACTGCTTAAAATCAAACCAAAACTTAAAAATAATCCTAAAGGCAAACTATTCATAAGAAAATACAAAATACTTAAAAAATTTTAAACCTTAAAATATAAACATCAGATGGTTATCCTAAATCCACATTGCATCATCTATCTACAACTCTTAAAGTTTTTATGTGTTTTTTAAAATACTACTTTTTGAAGTTCTTTCCAATGACATTATAAAACTTTCTAGTTAATTAATAACAATAATTCTTTTATGTATTGGTCTCCTAGTGGAAGAGAATAGTAGCCTCTGAATTTCTAATTCAATAAATTTTCAATGGCCTATCACAAAGTGTTCTACTATTCGATTAATTTAGACTAATCAAGGTAAAATAATACACGCATTTGACTTATCACGGAGAAAAAAAAAAGTGAAGAGAAAAATATTTGAAACGGGAAAATATATAATACAAACAACAAAAAGGAATAATCTGAGATTTGATCATCAACAATGATAAAAAAAACATTGGTCAAACGACTATATAAGTCAACTAATGCCGTCCATAAGAATTACATGGGACCCACCATATACATGTATTTTTAAAAATATATAAGTAAAATATCTTAATCTTGAAATTTTCAAAATGGTGCCAATTTATTTTCTTTGGTCGTCCAAATTTGTTTACATTGCACTTTTATTCTGGTGTACAAGCAAAGAGTTCTTTCCATGATATAACTTTGTTTTAAACATTCTACGTAATTTTAGATATCACAGACTTCACAGTCACATTCACCATATGTGTAATGAAATTTAGATTTACATTACACATAACAATTTTTTTGATCAAAATTAATAACTTAACCACTTTGACACGAAGTCAAACGCTTGTGAACCAGTCAACTTAGATGTCTCAGCTGCTCTCACCTTTTTTTTTTTTTTTTCTCAAGCTAACTTAAAATAAACTTACCTAATTTTATGATTCTTTAACCAAATCACCGATTAAAATTTTGTAAAACTTGACACACATTTTCGATAGTAGTTCAACTTAAGTTGAAACCTTTGTAAAAAATTCCACTTGAAATTTATTTAGTGCGCATGTACCATGTAGTATCAGACAAAAATTTATGCATTATCAGACAAAAATAACACTAGTAGTTTTTTTTTTTTTTTTTAATATGGAGAACAAAGGTGTGCTTAGTCAGATAACATTGATTTAGTCGAGAAAACATCAATTTGTTTTTGTTCAAACTTCCAAGCGACTTTCAGAATAAATGTTTGTTTTCAACATTCAATTGTTTTACATAAATGATCCCAGCACAGAAAAACAAAAGAATAGTTAGTTGCTTCTTTTATTCCTGAATACATAACGTTAAATTTAATAAATACACAGATAGCGAAATGGAAAAATTTGAAAATTTTGAAAAAATTTCAACAAATGCGGCAGTATTTCTTAAGAAAACATTGATAAGACTGGTAACGTAATATATACGTTTTATTGGGTCAAAATTAGCATAATATTATGATTCAAAATCAAATCACCTTTTTTTTTTTTTTTGGTGAAAGAAAAGGAAAAGTCTAAAATAAATAGGAATTAACCCAATATCTATGCGATGTTCAAAGTTCTCAGTTGTTTAGTCTACGTGCGTGCTGGTTTGTTTTTTCTTCTTTCTAATCCCTTTTTCAATTTCCATGAATTTCCATGAAATTCACCTTCTTCCCCGATAATTTCTGCACTTCTACGAGAATCATCGCAGCCCAAAAGGACGACGACGTTAACAATAAAGAAGCAGAAGCAGACGCAGACGAAGAAAAGGAAGTAGAAGACGATGACGATGGTGACGCGTGTGATCATGGCGGATGATGATTCTGACTCACTTTGCTTCGTTTGTTTCTTACTCTTCGTTTTGATCTCTGGTAATTCGAAATTCGCTTCCTTTTTTTTCTCCAATTTATGTTTTCGTTGAGAATTGTATATATACTGTACTGTGTTCTCTGCTTGAGTATGAGTTTCGGCTTCTGTTTCATTTGACGTTTTTACTTGACCGGATTTAGGGTTTAAGATTTCGACGTGAATTTTTAGGGGTTTCAGTTTATTTTTATGGGTTATTGTGTGATTTCGAGTTTCGCAATTCTGGGTTTTACATTGTGTGTGTAAATGAATCGCAAGCTTCAATTTTTACTATGTTTGATGAGTTTAGCTATCTGAAAGATTTCATTTTTCTGAGTTTTTTTTTTCCCTTCCATGGCAGCTATAGCAGTGGCTGGAGATTCTCTGGAAAGTGATACAGAAGTCTTGTTAAGTCTGAAAACGCACCTTGAATCACTGAATCCACAGAACCGAGGAATGTATACAGAATGGAAAATAGAGAAGCAACCTGTGTGTGAATGGCCTGGAATCTTATGTAGCCCTCAAAGTAGAGTCACTGGGATCAATCTAAGTGATTCCACCATTTCAGGTGCTCTCTTCAGCAACTTCTCCGCCTTAACGCAGCTCACGTATCTCGATTTATCAAAGAACACTATCGAAGGGGAGATTCCAGATGACCTGAGCCGTTGTTACAACCTAAAGCATCTCAATCTTTCTCATAATATCCTTAAAGGAGGGCTTAGCTTATCCGGGTTGTCAAATCTTGAGGTTCTTGATCTGTCGCTGAATAGGATTGCTGGTGATATTCAGTCTAGCTTCCCATTGTTCTGCAACAGCTTGGTTGTTGCAAATCTGTCGACCAACAACTTTACTAGCAGAATTGATAACATCTTCAATGGGTGTCGGTATCTCAAGTATGTTGACTTCAGTTCCAATAGCTTCTCTGGAGAAGTATGGGATGGTTTTGGGAGGCTGGTCCAGTTTTCAGTTTCTGAAAATAATCTCTCTGGGAATATCTCAGCTTCAATGTTCAGAGGGAACTGCATTTTGCAAATGTTGGATTTGTCTGAGAATGGTTTTGGTGGGGAATTTCCAGGCCAAGTTTCGAATTGCCAGGATCTAAGTGTATTGAATCTAAGGGGAAACAACTTCACTGGGAACATTCCAGCCGAGATAGGCTCCATATCCTCTCTCAGAGGTTTGTACTTGGGAAATAATGGTTTCTCTCGAGACATACCGCAAACTCTCCTGAACTTGAGAAACTTGGTGTTCTTGGATTTGAGTAGAAACAGTTTTGGAGGAGACATTCAGGAAATATTTGGGAGATTCACTCAAGTAAACTATCTAGTCCTCCATGGGAACTCATACGTTGGAGGCATCTATTCTTCTAACATCCTCAAGTTGCCTAATCTTTTTAGGTTAGATCTGAGCTACAACAAGTTTTCAGGACGGTTACCTGCTGAAATTTCCCAGATCCAGAGTTTGAAGTTCTTGATTCTTGCTTATAATAACTTCAGTGGCGATATACCACAGGAGTATGGGAACATGCCGGGCCTTCAAGCACTTGATCTCTCCTTTAATAAGCTGAACGGTTCCATACCAGCTTCGTTTGGAAAATTGACTTCTCTTTTGTGGCTAATGCTAGCAAATAATTCTCTATCAGGAGAAATCCCTCGAGAGATTGGCAACTGCTCGAGCCTTTTGTGGTTTAATGTGGCGAACAACCAGCTCTCAGGTGCATTCCATCCTGAATTGACCAAAATGGGTAGTAATCCTTTGCCAACATTTGAAGTGAATAGGCTAAACAACGACAACATAATTGCTGGTTCCGGTGAATGCTTGGCGATGAAGAGATGGATTCCAGCAGAGTTCCCTCCTTTCATGTTTGTCTACGCAATTCTTACAAAAAAGAGTTGCAGAAGTCTATGGGACCATGTTCTTAAAGGGTACGGTCTCTTTCCTGTCTGCTCTGCTGGTTCCACGGTACGCACGCTTGACATTTCTGCCTATCTTCAGCTCAGTGGGAATAAGTTTTCAGGTGAGGTTCCTGCGGATATCGCTCAGATGAAGAAGCTGGGCTTGCTACATTTGGGTTTCAATGAGTTTGAAGGGAAACTGCCTCCAGAGATAGGAAAATTGCCTCTTGCTTTCCTCAACCTCACCCGAAACAATTTCTCAGGCCAGATTCCTCAAGAAATTGGAAATCTGAAGTGCCTACAGAATCTTGATCTGTCTTACAACAATTTCTCAGGAAACTTTCCGACGAGTTTGAGTGACTTGAATGAGCTGAGTAAATTCAACATCTCATACAACCCTTTCATTTCTGGTGTGATACCAACGACAGGACAACTGACAACTTTTGACAAAGAATGCTTTCTTGGAAATCCGCGGCTACGGTTTCCTAGTTTCTTCAACCAATCAGGGAACAACACAAGGAATCAAGTTTCCAATCAAAATCTAGGAAACAGGCGAAGAACTCTTCTTTTGGTTTGGGTTTCCTTGGCTCTTGCATTGGCGCTTATATCCTCTTTAGTAGTATCAGGTATTGTTCTCATGGTTGTTAAGCGTTCAAGGGAAGCGGAAATTGATCTCTTGGATGGGTCGAAAACAAGACATGACACGACTTCCAGTTCAGGCGGATCATCACCATGGCTATCAGGAAAAATCAAGGTCATTCGCTTAGACAAATCAACATTCACATACACTGACATTCTGAAAGCAACCAGTAACTTCACTGAGGAGAGAGTGATAGGTAGGGGAGGATATGGAACTGTTTACAGAGGCATATTGCCTGATGGAAGAGAAGTTGCAGTCAAGAAGCTACAAAGGGAAGGCATCGAAGCTGAGAAAGAGTTCAGAGCTGAAATGGAAGTTTTAAGTGCCAACGCATTTGGCGATTGGGGACACCCAAACCTAGTGAGGCTGTACGGATGGTGCCTAGATGGATCAGAGAAAATCTTGGTTCACGAATACATGGGAGGAGGGAGCATAGAGGAGCTTATCACAGACAAAACAAAACTTTCATGGAAGAAACGTATCGATATAGCCACAGATGTAGCACGTGCGTTAGTGTTTTTACACCACGAATGCTACCCTTCCATCGTTCACAGAGACGTCAAAGCAAGCAACGTGCTTTTGGATAAACAAGGGAATGCGAGAGTGACAGATTTTGGACTAGCGAGACTCGTAAATGTAGGAGATAGCCATGTGAGCACGGTGATCGCAGGCACAATTGGGTATGTAGCTCCTGAGTATGGACAAACTTGGCAAGCTACCACAAGAGGAGATGTTTATAGTTACGGAGTAATGATCATGGAACTCGCGACGGGTAGAAGAGCCGTTGATGGAGGAGAAGAGTGTTTAGTCGAATGGGCTAGACGTGTAATGACATGTAACCTTACAGCCAAAGGTTCGCCATTTACCCTGTCAGGGACAAAACCAGGGAACGGAGCTGAGGAATTGACAGAACTATTAAAGGTTGGTGTTAAGTGTACAGCAGACCATCCTCATGCAAGACCAAACATGAAAGAAGTTCTAGCTATGTTGGTTAAGATATCTGGTAAAGTCGAGCTCTTCAATGGCTTATCTTCTTCACCAGGTTACAGAGAAATGTAGTTTTTTTTTCTTTTATCAGGTTTATACATAACAGCAGCAGAGTGTTCATTCTTCTCATTTTCGTTTTCATTGTTTCTGATTCATCTTGTACACAGAATCTCATTGTTCTCAGATAGATAGATACTCATAGAGAAGGTAGTTTTGTTCGCTATGTACAGAGACACATTTCGAAATAAAGATCTTCTCTTCTTCTTATCTACATTGACTAATATGTTTCTTACAAGTCAGGAAACATAAAGGAACAAAGAGACAGTACATTGAGTTAGGCTGCAATCTCTCTGATCAGCCAATTTAAGCTAGGAAAGGCGAAATAAAGGACGAGAAACGACGGGACAGCCAAAGCAAACGTGACAAAGAAATAGATACCAAGAACTGCAGCACTCGCTGGGATTGCATATAAAGCCATCAAAAGGAATAAAACTACAAAATGAAACTTAGCCAACAAACGAGCAACAATAGCCATTGACTTACATATCCCAGTTCTGATGAATCCTCTGGTCAAATCATTCCACCAACGACGACTGTCCAGGAACTGATCATCATCTGCGGCTGTATTACTCACTCCATCACACTTCTTTCTCACGTCTCTCTGCCCTGAAGTGACCTCTTTGTTGTCACCGCGCGATTCGGATCTGCAACCATTCTTGCTTTCGACCATCCATAGAAGGTAAAAGTTCTTGGAAGGGAATCTGATGTTTCCATTACAAACGAGTCTTAAAGAGAGTATATTACACCAAGGACAAGCAACGAAGAAAGGAAGCTGAAAAGGTAAAGCTGAGGATTTGATAACAACGGCACGTTGAAGACCTAAAAGACAATACTTGCAGATTGTATGACCACACCATAAGACATAAGGCACATTCTCATAGACGTTGAATGATTCCCAGCAAATGGGACACTCCAATTTTTCTTCTTTTCTTGTTTTTCTTTCATTTCCTGAGGAATCTGAAAGAACTGTTCTTGGTTTTGTGCCAGCTTCTTCTTCTCCCTTTGATTTAATGCTTTCTTTTATTGATTTTGAAGCTAATTTCCACATAACAATGAAGAGAGGAGAAAACAGATTCGTTTTTTCGTTTCCACAAAGGTAAAATCACTCAACCCTTCATAGAAAACAAGAATCAATATCAGACAGTATAGAGATGTGTTAACTGTTAAGCCAAAACAACATAATCAAATATGAAATTCACGATCAAATCCACAAAGATTTAACAGATAACATACAAAAAGCAACGAACTTGATGAAACCAAAGAAATCATTAACAGAGTTAGAAACATACCACGAAGATGTCGAAGCGAATAAAGTCTGTAGTTACAAGAGTATATCCCAGACACAGAGATGAAGATAGATAAATACAAAGAAATTATCCATATCTCTGATCCAATAGTGACGTCGTTTACTAAAAGGGACACGCGTCGTAAAACATGGAGACTCTGAAACGCTTTTCGAGGTTTATACCGCCGCACACCGATTTGTCTTATCTTTATCCGACACCGTTGTTCGTTTCAAAACCATAAATCGCACCGTTTCATTTACATTCATATTAAACCGCCGGTACATTAAACCATCGGTTTAAAAAAAAAGAATATTTACTGAAATCGATTTTAGTAAAAATAAAAAAGACAGTGAAATGACATTTGTCGGTGTGAGTGAGCTGTACGCGTTTCTTCTTCTTCAGCTTCTGGATCGAGCGAAGCATTTTTCCTCTCCGACAATAATATATTTTTAAGTAATGACAATGTTTCCGCATTATTGGTTTAATCTATTTTAAAAAATTAGGGTTCTTTAGATCGACAATCTTTTTCTCTCTCTCCGATCGGAATCGTACTGAAAGATCTGAACTTTATTTCAGATCCGTGAATAAGTACAGAGAGAGAGTGTTTTCCCACCAAAAAAAATAAATAAAACCCCAATTTTGATGGTCTAGAGAGAAAATGGGTCAAGATGGGTCACCGGCGCATAAAAGACCTTCCGGAAGTGGCGGAGGACTTCCAACGTCGACTGTATCGAACGGAGGAGGAAGAGGTGGTCGTGGTGGTTTGTTGCCACGTGGCAGACAGATGCAGAAGACGTTTAACAACATCAAGATCACGATTCTCTGTGGCTTCGTCACAATCCTGGTCCTACGTGGCACAATCGGCGTTGGGAACCTCGGAAGCTCAAGCGCCGATGCGGTTAACCAGAACATCATCGAGGAGACTAACCGGATTCTAGCTGAGATCCGATCTGATTCGGATCCTACTGACTTGGATGAGCCTCAACCAACGGAGATGAGTCTCAATGAGACTTATGCTTTAGGGCCTAAGATCACTGATTGGGATAGTCAACGTAAGGTATGGTTGAATCAGAACCCTGAGTTTCCTAGTACTGTTAATGGCAAAGCTCGAATCTTGCTTTTAACTGGATCTCCACCGAAGCCTTGTGATAATCCTATTGGTGATCATTATCTGTTGAAATCTGTGAAGAACAAGATTGATTACTGTAGGCTTCATGGGATTGAGATTGTGTATAACATGGCTCATTTGGATAAGGAACTTGCTGGGTACTGGGCGAAATTGCCAATGATTAGGAGGTTGTTGTTGTCTCATCCTGAAGTTGAGTGGATCTGGTGGATGGATAGTGATGCTTTGTTCACTGATATACTGTTTCAGATACCTTTGGCTAGGTATGAAAAGCATAATCTTGTGATTCATGGCTATCCTGATTTGCTTTTCGATCAGAAGTCTTGGATTGCTTTGAACACTGGTAGTTTTCTGTTGAGGAACTGTCAGTGGTCTTTGGATTTGTTAGATGCTTGGGCGCCAATGGGACCTAAAGGACCGATTCGTGATGAGGCTGGGAAGGTATTGACTGCTTATCTTAAAGGAAGACCGGCTTTTGAAGCTGATGATCAGTCAGCATTGATCTATCTTCTGCTTTCTCAGAAAGATACATGGATGGAGAAAGTGTTTGTGGAAAATCAATACTATTTACACGGGTTTTGGGAAGGTTTGGTTGATAGGTATGAGGAGATGGTAGAGAAGTATCATCCGGGATTGGGAGATGAGAGATGGCCGTTTGTGACTCATTTCGTTGGTTGCAAGCCGTGTGGTAGCTACGCTGATTATGCAGTTGAGAGGTGTTTGAAGAGCATGGAGAGGGCTTTTAATTTTGCAGACAATCAAGTGCTCAAGCTGTATGGTTTTAGTCATAGGGGATTGTTGAGTCCTAAGATTAAGAGGATCAGAAATGAGACGGTCACTCCTTTGGAGAATGTAGACAAGTTTGATATTCGCAGAACGCAAGTGGAAGCCAAACCACAGAGCTAGAGGAGAGGATAGTCGGAGATGGTGGACACGTATAGGTAAAAAAACATATAACACTCACAAATGCAAAGCAAATTTGTTTGCCTGTACTTGCTACTTTACTGTTTCTTCTGCTTTTTTTTTTTTTTTTTTTATTGTTGTTTGCAAGAAGTTTTTAGCTGAAAATTTCATTTTCCATAGATGTTTTTTTGTGTTTTCTTCAGTCAAATATATGGAGAAACTTCATACTTTGTTATTACTTGTTGGCAACTACTAACTTCAGAAAAATTGGACTGTGGATTAAGGATAACAGTTACATTACAATTTTGGTGTCCCATTGATCAGTCAAGACTTAAGACAGATCATTTCACATACTAACTTTCCTTTGTCTTAGCTACTGATCACTCCCAGGTTAACATAGACTAAATATTACATGCATCTTCCTTGGCTAGATCATTTCTTCTGGTAGATTATTAACTTTCTAGCTGCCAGACGTATCCCTGCCATATCCTGATAATCGTAAGGCTCAAGCGAGAAGAATGCATCAACCAGGGTTCCGGGAAGTAATGCTGACTCGAGCGTTTCAAAGTTAACGCCACTGAAATCAATCTTTTTAATTGTTTCCAAAGATTCTTCTTTCTGGTATACCAGGGTTCCATTGAGTTCTGAGCTTATTCTGTCAACCAAATAAGAATCGATTCACAGGTTAGGATCTCTCAGTGGAGTCATTCTTGTATGTACAAAGGTTAGAGATAGAGTTAAATACTTACTGCAGTCTTGCTGTAGGATAGTTAGCAAAACCTTCATTCCTTATAACAGTACGCCTCCAAGCTGACCCTGTACTTGAGTCAGTCGGTAAGTTATTCGCAGCAGCATCGGTTGCGTCCAAGATTTTGCATAGATCTGGAGGTACGTTGACAACAACATTCAACTTTGGACGACCTGTGTGATGCATAAACTTCCGGCTTATTCCAAACCGAATTTTCAAGTTATACCAATAGAGCTGTAGAGGGGTGTCATTGTGAAACAGCTTCATTCTCGGGCTCCCACGATAACACGGGATAAGACTTGCCCTGATGCTAGAAACAGATACTTCATCAACACCTAAAAACGATTCATCTTTGGCATCGGGATCGGGAGATGGAGTTGACTCATCCTGCTCTATTACAGTTGTTGCTTCGTCTGGTGCATTTGTCTGAAGAGTTCCGATTTGTAGCTTACTTATTAGAGCTGTTATATCAGATGGATCTATTTCACAACTAGATGTTTCACTTTCCGAGCATTCCGTCAGAAGAAATACAATGGGATGGTTTTCTTTGGTTGTGGCATCAACGGAAGACAAGCTCGGATCAGATTTAGGGCTCAAGGAGGAAGAAGCCGAGCTTTCTCTGTCTCCATTAGGCAATGACTTCTCATTACTTCGCGTTCGTGGACTTTTCCTTGGAGAAAACCAGCTCATGTCTGTAAAAATGTCAGGAACACTGGACTCCTGCAAACACCAAGTAGTTAAACTCAGAGGTTTTTGCAATCTATAGACAGAAGTCAGAAACATGAAATGAGAATACAGCATTACCAGAAACAAGACGGTTGCACAGTACTTGACAACTTCAAGATTCATCCGAACATCATCTAAGCTCCTGGTGAATCATATCTTATGTTTAGTTCCATATTAAAACAACTGGTGAAAATCGTTTAGTTTACCTGTGAGATTGATCTCCTAGCCCGAAGTATGTAGCGAGTGATGCCATCTACATTAGTTTAAAGGACGAAACATTTAAGAAGTCTTATTAAGATAACAAGGAAGCTGCTTGAGATTATTTATTATAGAGAAACGAAAAATGAGAGACCTTCATGTCACCAGCTCTCTTCCCAAACTTCTGAGACAACAATGAAAGCGAATCGATTAAAGCCTTGGGTACTGGCGGAGAGAGACCAATCTCTGTAAATGCATCTCTTATTCTTACACAATCGAATCTTTTAATGTTATGTCCCGCCCAAATTCGTCCTACAGACACACCAAAATCAAAACTTGTAGTTTCGTGACAAAGAGAGACAGACAACAACAACAACAAAAATTACCGTGGAGAATGTCGTAGACTTCATCAGCGATTTCTGAAAATGTAGGTGCAGAGAGAACTCCGTCGCGCGTAATTCCGCTTCGTCGCTTGGAGAGCGTTGCGATGAGAGAAAGATCGATGGGTCGAACTAAGGTGGAGTAACTGTGGAGCTCCTCTAGCTTCCTAGGGCAAACTAAGATAGCTCCAAACTCCAAAATCGCAAAAGGCTGTCCTGATTTGGTCGGAACAGCTGTCTCTAGGTCGAAAAACGCTATCTCGCTTCTCTCGTCGCCGCCCAGAGTCGAGGCCATTGTTGAGAACTGAGTTTGTTCGGAGATAATTAGTGGGTTTTACAGCGAGTGAAACTTCACGCGCGACCTCTTCTTTTTACGGAAAAAAATCTAAAAAACAATTTAAGACGCGACTGTAGGATGAGGTTTATCTTGCGTCATCTTTGCTCTCTGAATTCACTTGGTGTGATCAATAAATTTGATTCCTTTCTTCTACATTATCATACGAAATCGGTTAAATCCAACCACACATTGAAGCACTATCTTGAATCTGGGGAACCAATCAAAGCTCTCTTAAATTTCCGGCACCGATTCAGACAAAGTCCCAGTTTTATAGATAGTTTCTCTGTGTTGTTTGCCATCAAAGCTTCATCAGCTGAGAAAGCTTCTTCATTTGATGGTAGACAGATCCACGTTCTTGTGAGAAAACTTGGGTTCTTTACCATAATTCAAATTCAAACATCTCTTCTCGGTTTTTACTCTGCGGCAGGTGATCTCGATGATGCACGCCAAGTGTTCGACGAAACGTGTGAGAGACAGAACATTGTCTTGTGGACTGCGATGATTTCAGCTTACTCTGAGAATGACAACACTATGGAAGCTCTTGAGTTGTTTAAACGAATGGAAGCGGAAAGGATCGAACTTGATGAAGTGATTGTGACTGTGGCTTTATCAGCTTGTGCTGATCTCGGGGCTATTCAGATGGGAGAACGGATTTATTCACGCAGCATCAAGAGAAAACGAAGCTTGGGTATGGATTTAACTCTCAGAAACTCACTTCTTAACATGTATGTGAAATCTGGGGAAATTGAGAAACCGAGGAAACTCTTTGATGAAACCATTAGAAAAGATGTGACTACTTACACATCTATGATCTTCGGGTATGCTTTAAACGGTCAAGCTCAAGAATCTTTAGAACTTTTCAAGAAAATGAATCAGAGCCAAGATATTGTTATTACTCCAAATGATGTGACTTTCATAGGTGTCTTGATGGCTTGTAGTCACGGTGGATTAGTAGAAGAAGGAGAAAGACATTTCAGGAGCATGATTGAGGATTACAATCTGAAACCTAGACATGCTCATTTCGGATGTATGGTAGATTTGTATTGTCGTTCAGGTCGTTTGAAAGATGCTCACGAGTTCATAAATCAGATGCCGATTAAACCAAACGTAGTGATATGGAGAACGCTGCTTGGCGCTTGCAGTCTTTATGGAAATGTTGAGCTCGGAGAAGAAGTTCAGAGACGGATCTTTGAGTTAGGTAGTGATCATGTGGGAGATTATGTAGCGTTGTCTAATATCTACGCTTCGAAAGGAATGTGGGATGAGAAATTGAAGATGAGAGATCGTGTGAGGAAGAGAAGAGTGCCTGGTAAAAGCTGGATTGAGCTCGGAAGTATTATCACTGAGTTTGTTTCAGGGAGTGATGATGATGAGCAGATGATGATGATGGGAGAGATTAGTGAGGTTTTGAAGTGTTTAGTTGCTTGTATTACAAGTTCTGATTGTGTTTTAGAGAAGTTTAATTTCAATTATTGAGGTATATGATCAAATTTGTAATTATTGTCAACGTTCTTTCTTGAATACAACTGATAGATCTGAATCTGATCCTCTCCATGTAAAAGCTTTATAAATCACTAAAACTTATATTGGGAAAGAGGCCACTTGTAGCCATCCCCTGGCCCAATGAAGTAAATGAAAGTTGATAAGTGATAACTTAAAAAAAGAAACAACTAAATTGGATATTTAGGTTTCCAAAAATGAGATATCAAAGAAGAGCCCAAAAAAGCCGGGACGAAGATTTCCCATGATTTTTTGAATTTATAAATATAAATATTACAAAGAAAAGGAAAAAAAAACAAATTAAAAAAAGTGAAAAAAAAAAAAAACTCCGTCTTCGTTGCTTTTGGAGAGGTGCCTTGTCTCACAACTTCCATGGCTGACATCTTACCTATAAATTTTCTCCAACTAACCACAAAACTTCTTCTCCTTTACTAAATTTCATCAAACCCTAAAGCCTTTTTCTTTATCCATTTGTTTTTTTTTGTTCTTCTTCTCTATGGATCATACGATCCTTTCTCCCGCCATGGAGGCTGAACGAACGGCTGACTCAACGATCGATACAGTTTCTCGTTTGATCGCCGGCGCTTTCTCCGGTGCACTTACTGGAATTTTCGCTATGGGTAATTTATTTATCGTCTTTTTTTATGCATTTGATTTATCATGATCATAACTTTTTCCTTAGATTTAATTTGACTAGAGGAAAAAATTCCCTTTTTGTGTTAATTATTACGAATTTTTTTGTTCTTTGCTTATACACTTTTAGTCAACTCTTAATCGTGGGCCTGCAATTTTTTTTTGAAAATGTACATTTTTATATGTCTGTAAGGATTTGGTTGACGAAAAACAGAACACAGAAAAAGACATGTTTTTTAAGTTCTGTCCTCCAAATTCAACGAATTTTGAGATTCAATTTTTTTGAAAATAATTAGTCAAACTTATAGGCATTAATGATCTCATAGTCATACGTGTTCATCAACAATTTGCAGCTAATTAATGATCTGAACCACAGAAATTACTTCCCACTTTGTAGACCAATCCTGTGGTTAGGACTAAATCCAAATTTGCATCTAATGTTCTGTAGCTGGAGCTTTCACTGGAGCAGTCACTGGTGCGGTGGCAGGCAGAGCTGCACAGTATGGAGTTCTCCGTGGGGCTGCATTAGGCGCTGTTGCTGGAGCTATCCTCTCTGTTGAAGTGTTGGAAGCTTCTCGTGCCTATTGGTATTTAGAGCTATCAGGATCAAGGGGTCCATCATCTATGGTTTGTCTTTAATTCTTTCTGAATAATCTTTAACACTTTTTGTCAAGAATTCGAGATGGTGTTTGGAGTTTTTGGTGACTGACTTTATGGTCGATATGGAGAAAAAAAATGTTTGGTGGAAGAAATAATGACATTAGCTTTGAGTCTTTGACATGTTACTTGTGGGCCATCAATGTTATGGGATTGCTTGATGGCTTTGATTTAGTCCCTTGTAATCATTTGTTCAATCGTTAGCTTTAATATACAAATGTAATAGGAATGATTTGTGTTTACTATTTCCATGAGGCATTTTTAAGTATTGGCAGTTTTTGACCGTTGAGTACGAGTAAGCTTAGCGTTTGGTATTTTTGTTTTGGATCCAGGCAGATTTTGTAGAGCAACTGTTTCGTGGGAGACTAGTTGATGAACAACTTATGTCGACAATGTTAAATTCACACCACTGGCAGGTTTTTTTTCTAACTCATCTTCATTTGTATGGTTCAAAACTGTTATATGAAAGTCGCAGCTTTGTGTTACTTCTTACAGTTGAGGATATCTGATGTAAGCTATGAAGAGAGGGATGATTTTTATGGTGAATTCGATTCTAGAGGTTTATCAGGTAACTCTTTAAGCAAACTACCATGCTATATCATGTCAAGTGAAATGGCCAAGACGCAGATCACTCACTGCACTATTTGTCTTCAGGTTTCGTCTGCTTCTCTTTGTAATTTACATATGAATTTAAATAAAATCTTCTTGTTATGTCTCTTTGTTCATCTCACACACGTTGGATTTTAACAGGACATTAAAGCAGGGGAAATAACACGAAACTTACCGAGATGTGATCATACTTTTCACTTAGTTTGTGTTGATAAATGGCTCATCAGACACAGATCATGCCCCATTTGCAGACAAGCCGTTAAAGGTTAAAATACCGTTGATGCTGAGCTGTGTACATAGCAAAAAAAATACATTATCCTTATGGTGTGTTGTTGTAAGTTACAAAACCCTTTCTTTTTTTGTTCATTTAGATTTAACTTTAGCTTCATCTTTAGGAAAACTTTTGAGTGTATACTATTGTAGTTATGAATAAGAAACACCTACAGATTGGGAAGCTTTGAAACTCTTGACCTCGCAACAGCCACTAAAGGCAAACAAAAACCTCGAGACTCTATTCATCTTTTACTTTACAGCTATGGTACAATGTAGCTTGGGAACAAGGCTCCATTGACCTTGCTCTAACACAGTAAGGCTCATATACAGTCTCGTTCTCAGCTTTGTTCAATACCCATGGCTTCAACCCTCCAAGGCCATGAGCCACGTCCACAAGTGAAGACCATGAGTTTGTGCCTACAAGCTCATCAGAACAACTCAGAAGGTACATCTCAGCCCAAGCTCTCCTACTCTCAATGTTCCTCTGGGTTTTTTGGTATTCCTTATGGCTCGGCTTGTGTACGCTGATTATATCTCCCGTCACTGTTGGGTTTTCCCAATATACATCTCTGATACTCTCAAAATACCTTGGAGAAGAAGATGAGATGAACAATGCCTTGGATTTTCGAGTTAGAACTTGGCTTGAAGGGAGATGTCTGTGTTTCTCAACTTCAGGAAGCAGCTTATGTTCACTTCCACAAGCTAGAATCTGATCTACCAAATGCGTAAACTGATCATTACCAGATTCAGAGACACCAATATAGATTCCTATCCTTTCCTCAGCTCTAGCAAGATATGCGTTATAGTATCTAGTAACGAGACCCCATACAACATTAGTTGGGTGAAAAAGATACTGACCCAAGAAGTAAAAAGCCGTTTCTTTCTCAGGGAAGAGCTTTTCAAGCTCCTCCTCGAACGACGAGATTGAGAAAAGAGATGGGAGAAAGAAACTATCTGCTTTCAAGATCAACAAAACTTGACTTTCATCATCGCAAAAGAAAAGGTTTTTTTGGTCACTGGAATCACGAACAACAACATGGCGATATTTGCTATTGAGTGGGAACTCTAAGGGAAGAAACCAAGTAGTGTTTGGAAACGGCTCGCAGAATAGATCAGTCATGTCAACTCCTTGTTCGACAAGTAAAACCCGATTTGTTAAGAGCGCATATAGGAAAGTTGAAGCTAGACTAAGCATTCTATTCCCAAGTTCGTCATTGGAGTTCAACCATATTAGATATCTACAACCAGAGACTTCACCATCAGACCGATCTCCTGACTTGAGTTTGTCTTTGTCAAGTGTTGAGTTATAGGATGTAGTGAATGGTCCACACTGTCTATGAAGATCTTCGTACCTCTTTAATCTATAATCCAAGTAAGAGGATTGCTTAAAAGGCAATTCCTTTCGATATAAACTCGCCTCATACCTACTCAAGCATGATTCTTTATCAAATCCATGGACAATAACGTCGTCAAGCTGTTCCTTCTTCTCGCTTAATCCACCATCTGAGTCAATAGCTGAAAACCAAACACAAAGAGTGTAATTAATGCAACATTGAGTAAAATATACCTTCTGAAGACAAAGATTAGCAAATGGATAGAAATATTTGAACTTAATGAATCATAGAATTATCCTTATTTAACAAAGTAACCATTTTGGACAAAGATTCATGCCAAAAAAGGTAACTTTTTTTATGGGACTTTTGAGCTACTGTAATTCACTAGCTATATAAATTAACCCCAAACTAGAAAGGAAAAAATCAAATATTTACCTTGGTGGAATCTGAACTGAAGAACTCTAGAAGCTGCTTCAGTTTCCACAACATCATCAGAAGGTGGGTCTCTGAGCACTACCGACAGAGAAAACATAACTGAAGCGGCCATTAGAACCATCAGAAGTAGACCCATTGATTTTATCGAGCTCAAATTTGATCTCATCGCATCCAATTCGCTAGACCCGGTTCGAGTATCCGAGTTGGTAACTGGGTCACCCGCATCCGAGCTCTTCTTGCCCCGCTTCATAGGGAAAAAGTGAGAAGACGGTTAAAAACCGGGTCGGATCTTAAAATGAGAAATCGGGTCACGAAGAAAGAGAGTTTAGTGACTGAAGACAGTGGAGGAAGCTGAAGTGATGAAGTCATCATGTGGTGTGTTTGAGGGAGCAGAGATTGAGAGTACAGGGCAGAGACAACGACAGCTTTTTGCTAACACTACCTTTTAACTTTGTGCTAATTTCAATATTTAACTAATACTATAAAATAAACAAATAAGTCCATTTTCGTAGTTACAACAAATAATCGACCCTCTCTCGTTATTTACTTATTTCTAAGATTTTTTATTTTTTATTGTTAAAAAGGGTTTGATTTTACATTTTACGAAAAAAATATACATCTTATTTTAATAGTAACCTAATAAACTATTTTATTGTCAAAATATATAATTAATTGGTGATAATATTAATATCCAAAGCAAACCATATTTTTTTGGTATATGCATGTTTAGATGTATTTGGTTTTCACAAGTTAGCTAATATGATATTTTTATCAGAAAATGCTGACAAGATTCAAAAGAGGTGTTTTCGAAAGACTACAAATAATTGAAAATGGAAAGAGAATTGTACTTGTTGATGTGAATTTGAATTTTCATATTTATAATATCTGATTTCAAACTACTGAATGAATAAGACATTAAAAACAAAATGTACTAAATGTATATGCAATATCACAAGTTCACAATCATCTATTACGTACAAAACTTATTTGCTATAAAATTATGTCAAACTATTTAGAACGATGTCAACTCTTCAAGTTTCAATAAAAAAGATTTAATAAGAACATTATTCATCATAGTATAACATCTAAGATCAAATTAAAAAAAAAACTTATTACACCCATATTTGTTTTGCAGAATCTACGTACTAGTCTCTCAATAAATGAAAATGTTTTTTTCCAATGGTGTGAGACCTTTTCTGAGTTTAAAATTTTCATAAAGTAATTTGCATATAGTTAAATAACATAAACTTATTTTCATAATCATATAAATAACCTTTATATCAATCGAAAATCACAAAATATGGAATATATATAGATCTCTAATATTTGTTCGAACTAGAAACATAGCCTTCGTTACACAACTAAAATTTTGACGTTGCATGCACACAAAACAGAAAAGTATTATAAAAAAAAAAACTAAGCATGGAAATGTGGCTGAAGCTTAACCATAATAGGCCGAGACCTACACAAGGCCCGTAAAGGCACTTTCTTACGCATCGCCATCCCCGGAGTCTCCCCCATATCAATCTTTTCACCGTTGACTGTTTCCCAATCAAAGCACTGAATCAACGACCCTAACGCCAACTTCACGATCTTCTGCCCTAATCCAGCGCCGGGACACGATCTCCGTCCATTCCCAAACGGCATCAGCATGTGAACATCTTCTTCTCCTCCTCCATCGTTAAACCTCTCCGGTTTAAACTTCTCCGGTTCGTCCCAGAGATTTGGATCTCTATGTATAGCCCACGCGTTCACCATCACCATTGTACCACGTAGAACGTCGTATCCTCCGACTTTGATGTCCTCCGTCGGTGTTCTTGGCACCAGGAGCGGCGCCGCTGGGTATAACCGGAATGTCTCCGACACTATGTTTTGAAGGTAAGGAAGATTTGCAATGTCTGGTTCGTCAATCAAACGGTCTTGTCCGATTTTCTCGTCAATCTCTAGTTTCGCTTTTTTCATTGCCTCTGAATGACTAAGCAAATTCGCCATCGCCCACTCTAACGTCACGGCTGCAGTATCTGTTCCGGCGATCATCATGCCCTGTTTCGTTCAAATTTTCAATATAATTTTTCTTAACCAGAACCGTATAAATCCGGTATGGCCTACGGATTCTAAGTGAAAGTAAACCAATTCAGTTCAACATTTTATTTTATTCAACTTTAAATAAATAAATAAATTTGTTAATGTTATAAACTCTAACATTAAACATTCTTTCTGTTTTACTTTATTTGTAGTTTTTAGGAGTTTTTTTTTTTTACAAAATAAGTATTGTTTATTTGGATTTCTAATTCATATTTTTTACAAGATTATTTTGTTACTTCAATTATTTTAATGTAATAACCAATAAAAAATTAGTGTACTAATGAAAGATAAAAGAGAAAAGTTGAATGTTTTCTTAATTTATGTATAAAAGTCTTACACTACACTTATAATAAAACAGAAAAGTATATAGATTTGTATATATAGATATATATATTTGCGTGTTTATATAATATATGTGTATATATATATAATGTAAACGAAAGAAATAAGAAAAAAAAAGTGATGTGAGGGAGTGGAGATTGAATGGTGAGAAAAACAAAATCAAATGTTGTGTTATTCTACAACATTCTTTCATTTCTACAACATTTTTTTATACAAGGAGATAATTAAGGACAAATGGCATGATGATGAGGATAACACCTCTTTCAGAACACAAAGACATGTGTTCCAAAAGATGGAGAGAAAGACATGCATGTGTTCCATAATGTGGCAAAAGATGGATAATATAATCACTATTTTCTTAATTCAGTTAATGAATTTTTAAAAATTAGTAAATATTTTACTAAATCTCCAAAGAAAAGTTAAAACAATTTAAAACCAAACCGATCGAATATAATCCGGTTTTTATATTTGCAAAAACAAAATATTTGGAATGAAACCTATCTGTTACGAGCCATGAACCATTAGAGAATTACTACAAAACTAAACAACATTTTTGAATAAGAGTGTGCATGTTTACCAGCATTAAACCTTTAATAGTGACGTCAGTGTAATACTGAGGCTCTTGTTCTTGCAAAGAGAGCAAATGATTAACCATAGTGTTACCATCTTTATCTCTCTTACACTCTTCAAGTAATCGCTGCAAGATCTCATCCATGGCTTCTCCAACAGCTTTCACTTTCTTCTCAAACCTTCCTCCGAATATTTTCATAAACGGTAAGTAATCTCCGGGATGCCTCGCGCCGCTACTTTCGTTAATATCGGCAACGAGTTTCTTGAAATCATTCGCCTCTTCCTCGTTATGGACTTCGTCGCCGTAATATCTCTTCCCTGTAACCATCCTCACGATGTTGTTGAACGTTAGATCGGACAAGAGTGGTTCGAGCTCGACTTCTTTGTTGACGTTATCACTCGAGAGTCTCGTGAGCATACGTCGGATTTCGTCTTTGCGTATGTGGAGATGATTTTTGAGACGGTTCGAGGAGAGTATTTCGAGGGAGCAGATGCGGCGGAGGTTACGCCAGTGATCACCGTAAGGAGCTGTTCCAACGGTTGTGTAGTTGTAAGCGACGTATTTGGCGGTTAGGAAACATGGCCGGTTTGACAAAACGACGTCGTTTTTTCCTGTGAAGCATTCTGCTGCGAGTGAGGATGAGGATATCACGACTGCGCGGCGGGAACCAAAATATAGGGAGAATATTGGGCCGTGGGTTTGGGAAAGGTGGTGGAAGAGACGGTGTACCGGCGGTTTGAGGAGGCGGTGGTGGCCGAGGATTGGGAGAGAGTTTGGTGGAGATGGAGGGAGGTTAAAACGATAGGTTTTGAAGAAGGAGAGGAATTTGTAAGCCAAGAGAAAGAGTGCTAAAGGGAGAATACTCACATAGTAAAACATCTTTAACTTTCTTTTCCTAGTTTGTTGGTTATTAATATCAAATCAGATTGCTTATTGTATTGATAGATTATTTTTGTTTGCCAAGCAGTTTTATTTATAGTGAGTGTGAGGAGAGATTGCAATAGGGTTTGGAGGTAATCAAAATAAGTCGTAAGGTGTTAAATTAAGATTGACCCCTGCGAACTTGAAAAGATGATTTATGTGCAAGAGGGTAGTATGTTGCGAGACCAAAATATATGTAGGGCATATATAGCCCATAAACTTCATTTTGGAGTAATTATCTCCAATCCACCTTTATTTTTATTTATATAATATATAGTTTCATTTTTCTACTCTATGTTTATTTGCAAATCAATTTTTTATATTATTATTTAAATAAAATTATTTGTTATTATTTTATTTATAAGTTGTCGTTAATGCTAATATTCGGTTTAAAAAAATGTTGATATAAAAAAATAGTAAAGATAAAAATGCATTCATTTCCCACTATAAAATATGATAAATTATCGTTTATGAGAAAATAAATTGCAAGATTTAAGATATATATATAATATATTTTCTAAAAATTGCAGTGTAAATATAAAATAAATTACACTACATAATATTAAAAAATATATTTATTAATATATATATATATATCTATGATTTTATATTTATTAATATATGTAGTGTAATTTATTTTAAAATTAAAAATATTGCTATTTGTTACTTATTGCTTAACATAAAATAAATAGACAGAATTTGCCACTTTAAAAATTAGAGAGTTAATACAAAAATTAGAAATTAAATATGAAAATAATTTTAAAAATATTTTCTCTGTCTCATATTAATAGATGTTTTAGATTAAACTACACACATTAAGACATTTGTTTTTTCTTACAAAAGTATCAATTACTTTTTCTTATTTTAAATTCATTCAACTAATGAAATTTTAAATTTTATTCAAAATATTTAATTAAATGAAACAAATAATGAATCTTTAAACATCTAATAAATTGAGACAGAAGGAGTAACAAATTGAATAATGGATTGAAAATAGTTTTATTGCCACTACTCTCTAATATGTAGCGTCAATAATCGACCTTGAACTTCTCAATGGCGCCAACAAGATTGTCATATTTAACCAAATAGTTATTAAGAATAATAATTTTATAAAGGGTGTATTGAAATGTGTATTTAGGGGAATTTGAGTTTAAATGATAAATTATGTGTTATTAAAATATGAATTTTAATATCTTTTAAAATCCAATATTATTGGATTGATGATTTTAAATTATATACTGAAATTTATTGTTATTGAAAATATGATTTAAAAATTTCAGGTGGAATTTGATGAAATTTATTAGTTAAAAATATAAATGATCAAATCTCATAATTTTAAGTGAGATTTCAAAAAAATTAATAACAAAATTCTTAAATCACCAAAATTTTTACTAAATTTTTTAAAAATTCACTAAAACTAAAATATCTCTAAATATTCAGTTCAGTACACCCCTTAACTTTTTTTGAATGACGTGAATCTAAAATATCTAGTTTGAATCCGGTTGGAAATATCTTTAGTGAAACTATATTTCGACCAAAAAAAAAAATGTTAGGACTTTGGTCCATAATTCTTCGATAAATAATCCACACGGTTTTTTCAAAGAGAAACTATTGAGGCCCATCTCATAAATTTGCTGGGTCATAGACAAATTAAATTTCCAGAATTTGTTTACAGTTTTTTTATTTTGTTTTTTAAAATAGGTGTGTGTAACAAAAGGTACCCTCAATTAGTTTAGAATGATAAGTTTGTTGTCCAAAATTTAACATTTCAAAATAAAATAAAATAATTCAAAATGTTTAATTTTGATGAAATTAAAATAATTCAAAATGTTCAAGAACGTTAAACTAGCTCCAATCTAATTGACAAACATGTATGAGCTGGACTCGTCCTCCCCACTTGATTCGGTCTCTTCCAAACACGGTATTTAATTCTCAATTCCTGCAACTTTCCTGGCTTGACTGGTTAATTCTTTGTTTCTGGTTTGTTCTCGTGTAAAAGATATTTATTTTAATGGAAAATAAAACATTTTTAACAGTATCCCTTTCGGGAATGAAAGCAAAAGATAAATATTAGTACTTTTAAAGGAAAAAAAGAAAAGAAAATGGAATATATTGTGATGGAGTTTTGACTTTTGACTTATGAGCTATCAAAGAGGTCACCACATCAAATTTTCCTTCTATCTATGCGATTCCATTATCCACCATTTCAATATCTTTTGAACTCATATCTCAATTTCTGAAGTATTTAGTGTCATATCAAGTTACCTCGACTCGACAATTTATGATGCCACAATTAAAGAAAGTTTGTTTTCATATTCATTATAAATGACTATTGAGCCATCGGGCTTCTGCACTTAATTTGGACATGTCCACGTAAAAGGTCCCGCAAATGTTGACAGCTTCAAGCTTATCATCATCTCTCTCATTGTTATTATTAGGATATTTTCAAAACATGTAACTGTTGCAAGCAAATCAAACCAAAAATTAAAACGTTGAGTTTGACTGAGTCATGGTTTCAGTTTGTCTGTGTCAAAAAAGACTGAGTCTTATAGAGTTTAAGTTGTTTCAATTAATTTGCAGTCTTTGTAGAAGTTTCATTTCTTGTAAGGATTTATATAAGCCATGGCAGAAATAAATCTGAGTTTTTTTATTTGTTTTCTAATAATAAATCAGGGTTTTCAGAGTCAAATATCACAGATCGACCATTATTTACCTTTTCAGTAACTAATTATCCACTTCGGTTTTATCTGAATTATTCAAGAGTATTATGTTTACTTTCATCTTCTTTTGTGACTCTTCGTCCAGCTTAGTTAATAGTACCAATGATTGCAAAAACTTGTTTTCTTTTATATTTAAGTATATGTTATTTTTGATATGAGAATTACCAACATATGTTTTCGAAATAATATTTTTTGTTTTGTTCATTAATCTCCTACCGAGTTCATTTTGTCTATCAATTACATGGACGGTTCAATAGTTTTTATAATGTATGGGTGTTCATGGGATCTCCAACTCAATCTATTATTGCCAAAGATTGATATTTATTAATATGCTAGTATAAGTGTATTTTCACTTCTTTTTCGTCAACAAAAAAGCGTTTAGCCCCCAGGGATTCGAACTCAAAACGTGTATATTTTCACTTTTATGTTTTAAATGGGTCCTTCAATAGCCTTTCTATGTAGAAGGAAGATAAAACTAACTAATTCGTTTTGGTTTATGGCACGAAGAGAGGAAGAGATTATGAATTAAAGATGTAAAACTTATTTCTCATTTAGTTTGACCTCCATCGTCCTTTCTGTTGGAAGTTGATCCTCTGCTTAATCCTCATGCACAAGAAAAAGACAAACATAATAATAGTGAGAAGGGGAAGATGGCGAAGTGAAGAAATGGAGAAGAAGAAGAAGTCTCGTAAGAAGGAAGAAGAGAAAAAGAAGAAAAGTCAAATAAGGGCTAATGGCCCATAAAAGTATTTAAGTCCATATTTGTTAATGAGTTTTGGATCGAATTATAGGGTTTTTTCCTCTACAACCATGCTCTTTTTCATTGCATACACATACATATTTATGCTACTTCCTAGAGTTTCTTGATAACCTAATGTGCAATGAAAAAGAGTATGGTTGTTAGAAGAGAAAACCCTAGCATCCGATCCAACAAAGAGATCCACAATCCTCATCTATTATGTCTTTGTTACTAAACGTCTTTAATGATTATTTATTATCAAAGAGACGCAAAAGAGAGTATCATGATGAGAGAAGGAAGCTGACATCAAAGCGTGAGAACGATGTGAGATTCCAACACTAATTAGTTTAATTTTCCATTTTCCATTTTCCATTTAATTACACTAACAATAGAATTAATAATACGTACAGTAATAATAAGTCATCGTTTATCCTTGACGCGTTTAGATACATGCTTAGGCATTTTTATCAGGAAACGTATATTTATACTGATAATGATCATGTGCGAAATTTACCGTCATTAATTATAAGAAAAACAAAATGAATCCATTTTTTCCCAAGCGCGTATGTCATCGGAAACAAAGTATTATAGGCACGTGGAAATGGTAAAAAACATGGATGTTAGTGTGTTATGAAATCATGGAACTATATATTGTGTGGCCTCCAACGGGAACATGTAACGAAAATACTGACTTTTTCTTTTAAAAAAAATCGAACACAGTTTTTTTGTTTGATGTCTAAGAAGTTCTAGACTCCGTCTCTGCGTTTTCTAGCTATAACCAAGGAGTTTAACCACTGGACCAACTAGTAAACACAGTTATCTAGTAAGCAGTCATCAAAAATTTCGAATAGCTAATTCCTTGAACATGTTAAAAACCGAATACCTTTGTTATTTTAAAAAATATCCCGTGACCAAGTGGAAGCACGTACTCGGGGTATTCGAACCCTATTTTCGATCTACATTAGCAAACCCTTCACCTGAACCAAAACACTAAACTAATACCACTTCATTTCAAACAAAAATATTTCTACCTCAACACATACTTAAATTCAAAGCCGACATGATTGAGACAAGTCTTAGAATTGCTAGAAATGATTGTGATATATTATATTTCTTGATGTTTCCTTTAAATTTTGATGTAAAGTTATGTTGTTGAATAAATGTTATTATGATATACCAATTTTATAGTATAACATATATTATCACCAAGACGTTAGAGATTTATTTATTTTATTAATGAACAGATTTAGACCTTAGGGTTATAGACTATAGTAAATGTTTTGACCATAGAGCAAAGCAGAATAAATCATCTTCCTTTTTTGTAGCTGGATGATCTACTTGGGGGAATAAATAATCTTAAACTGCTAAATTAGCGGTAATGTGGTTGTAGATGCTAGTATATATACAAGTTGTATCAGATATATTCGAGTCATTCACAAATATATACACAGAGTGTATTTTATATGTAAATTTTATATGTAAAACGATATCCCAAAATAAAATATCATATTTGGGTGTTGAACTATAATTTTCTTTACAAAAACCCAAGAAAATACTACAAAAGACAAAATTTTAAAAGAAACAATGACATGTCTAAAAACTTAAACGTGAAATCTCTTTTGCGAAGAATAAAACGCGGATTCGAGCTACACAGCAGTAGAGTGCGTGACCACTGACCACACATCGAGATACTCCCGTGAAGTGAACCCATTCACATTAAGAGCAAGATACAACTTTTTTTGTCAACAAGAGCAAGATACAACTTTTTGTTGTCATACAGAGCAACATACATTGGGGCCCCACAACTCGATATCTATATATAATATCCGATTATTTCAATCGTTTTGTTTCAACAATCAAATTCCCCGTAAGATATAGATATATGCGAAAACAATTATGACCATTTCTATCCAGTATTCTCTTATCTCTTAACAAATACCAAAAGAATTTTAAAATGTGGTCCAATGCAATAGTTCAGGATATAGAGAAGAAAATTTAACACATAACCAGCAGTGCCAGCCCTTAGAGCACTATTGTTGATATTGTCATGGGTGTTTTTAAAATAAATTAGTATTAAAATTTGAAGATACCTTATTTTCAGAGATCTAAGTCTTTCTATAGACACTAATGTTAATTATTCACACATTAAAGACAATTTTATTTTCTTTTCTTTTATTATTTGTATGTTAAAAGATACTCTCATTATCACCAATGAAGATAGTTTTAGTTTTTCATTAGTAGAAGCAAACGAAAAAAATTGGCTTCAAAAGTATTATTGATGGAACCGAAGTCTGGACGTCAACTTTGAGGGAAACCTTGCTCAATCTAACTAAACCATCTGAGCTAATGTATCTTACTATGTATATTATTGGCACTAAAATATTTATAAAAGTGATGGCTCTAAGCAGATGTTTGACTTTGTGTTCGGAACAGGAACTGGTAACTAGAGCATACATGGTCTTTAATTTAGTAACCTAAAGTCAATATATAAATAACTTTGATGAGAGTAAGAACATAAAATATTTAGGAAGAATTATAATAGATTTCTATAATTAATAATTTGTTTAATAAGTTATTTAGATATACGATAATATTAAATCTAATTATTTGATATATACAAATATTAATTTTTTTAATGATAATAAAGAAATATATTCATATCGATCTCGTAATTTCAAGATCTCCTAACATCCTCTCACAAGTTCATACGTGATATGGGTGGTATGTAATGACACAGTGAAATTGGACATATCTTCAAAATAACGACTATATACCCGGCTGTCAAGTCAAATCGACTGTAACACCTGAGCCGTCGAGTCATCAGTAACAATTATACCTTGCCATAAGGTCATCAATACTATAGAAAATACATCTTCGTAGTTGTGTATCTCCATCATCATGTCACATCCCCACCGGAATCGAACAAACTTGTCAACAAGTTCATGCTCATCAATCCATAGCAACGCCATCACCTCCACCGGATCCGTATATATCCGTTAGAGTAATCATATATCCTCATAGCTACATCGAATTTGTATTTGATGGATAGCTACATGAATATTCTTCAAGAACTAGCAAATATGCTAGCTAATATCAAATCAACTTGGTCAATCAGTGATCAAATCAACAAAATAAGCCATAAGTAGGCTTCATCGTGTGTTCCAAGTAAGCCTCTGATGAAGGAGACGAACGAACACAAACCATCACCATCGTGTGACAAATACACAACAATATATAGTCACCACCATGGACACGTAATTGGTTTCTTGTTGTATAAGAAAACCACACTCACGATCTAATTAATGTGTCCAAATCTCTGGTACAAGAGACTAACACCTTCTTCTTCTTTTTTTCATAATGTGGAATATAACGAAATCATAATCCACATAATTTAGATCTATGATTATGATACATGATAAGGTTGATGAGAGTAAGAACACAAAGGTATTTAAGAAAGAATTATAGTACTCTTCTGATTTATTCATTGGCCATATATGAGTATTTATATAAAGATAATAACTTATTTAACAAATTATTTAGATATACGATAATATTAAATCTAATTATTTGATATATACAGATATTAACTTTCCTAATAATAATAAGAAAATATATTCATATTGATTTTATAATCTCGAGATCATAGTTAAGTTTCAAATATAATATCATTCTCAAAAGAATAGAAAAAAGCAAAAAAATGATGGAGTCCAATCAAGATTAACTACAAATATAAATATATGTAATTATTTTTGTTAAAAGTATAAATAGATGTATTATGCTTATACATATATAATATCACTTGAGTTTGTTTCAACTAAAATTGTATTCTTGAATCTAATTATGAAATCACAATTCATCAAAATTTCCATTTTATCAATGTGCAAACAATTTTGTGAAAAAACAATTTCTCGAAATGTAATAAAAAATGATGTAATAATATCTTCTGCTTAATTTAATATTTTTGAATCAATGATTATGCAGTGATCAGGAGAACATACGCAGTAAATAACATTCATATCCATCAAACCGGCGAAAACAAACGTAAAGAAAGTCAAATATGCGGATAACAATTCTGAAGTTCTTATTTTTCTTAATTGTATATTCTTTTACAGGTTGTAGAAAATAAATCAGAATATTCAAAACCGTTGATTATATCGAGGGGGAAATCTGATACGTAAAACTACCACAGGCATAATTTGTTTGTAGCTACCGTAAAGAACAATTCATCACTTTCAGTAACGTTATTGTTTTTTGTCTGAGAGAAATGGATCAATAATTTATAGGTCGCATCATCGCACAATAAACAGATTTTCAATAAAATAATAGATAATATAAATCTCAGCGTGCGAATTGGAAAATAATAAATATGAAAACTACGAACCACGTCAACACCATAACCAGAGCAAAAAGACATTAACAAATGAAGACTCAACACAAGGACAGTGAAGGGACCATTTTCCTTTCCTAATATTTTATTACATTTTATGCATTTTCAAAATAACAATACAGAAATCAAGTGTGGGCTTATACTTTAATGTGAATGTAAGCAATTTTTACCTATTGGAAAATGGAAACCACAACTTACTGTATTTAAATTTGGTCTAGGCATATACTCCCAAGTGCCATGTACCCCACATAAAAAGGTTAACTAGATATAACAATCTGCTGTTTTCACTATACTTTACTAGTGTTACTAATTAGGGTATGCTGATAATTAATTGCATATTAATTTATACTTACCAAAGATGTGAGTCATGTGACTACACATTGATTACTTCATTCATTATTCACCAACGTGTATTAGTTCAACTTTTGAACCGGTGTTGCTTCTAGATTTTGCCTAAGCAATTATACAAGGCACAAGCTACAAAAACAGAAGGGACTACTTCCTTCTTTGTAATTAAATGTAAGAAAATAACTGTTTAGAGCTTTTTTTAGTTTCTACTAACTATGAAGTTCGAATTTTGGGAAACCATTATGAGCTGGTTCGTCTACCGAAACCATTTGAAAATCAATTTGAGTTACACCGGACCACTAGAAATTTGGGTATTCAATGTATTATTATGTCCATATATATCGTCATATTTGTCTACTGGATGTTAATTGTTTTTTCCAAAACCGAATTAATGTCAATTAATGTGTTGATTTTATCCATTCCTAACATATATAAACGTAAGACCTGACTAAAGCAATGTAAAGTTAAGCATGAATAAATGTAATTTCGAAAAAATGTCGTCTATATATAAAAGTACCATGAGACCTCTGAAGATAACGAAAATGTACATACATGGTCTGGATCCTAATCAACAAATGAAGACTTTTGTGTTAAGTCCGCTGAACTTCTTGAAGTTATATATTTAGAGCATTCATCAGGATTACGTTATGTGGTGACTAAGTGTTTGGGTGATACATGTTAAATGTAAATTTATCCATCATTTGTGTTGGGATTTTTGTAGGGTTCCAAACACCTCTAGAACCAATCCAAAAAATCATAAAAACTACGACAAGTGTTTGGTGCTACTGCTAACTTTAAACTAAAGTACATGTGACAGTAAGCTATTTATCTAATCTAAATTACACATAATGCCAAATGATCCGTGTAGACTAAAGTAATTTTGATTTTAATTAGTTAGTTCATCCAAGGTGAATTTGTTTGTTGAATTCTTGTTCAAATACAGCAGATGTACGGTAGAAGACATTAAAAAATACAGCGCCAGACTTGAAAACGATCATATGTAACATGTGATGTGAATACGATATATGTGTGACTTTACCTCTTGAAATAAGCATGTTATATATTCCGAATAATTTTGTGGAAAAAAGAAAGAAAAAAAAACAACATAATAATGAATGAATAAACAGGAAGAAAAAACAAAAGAAAGATGAAGACGACAAAAAAAAGGAAAAAAAACAAAAAAGGAAGAATCAAAATATACATCTAAGAATCCAACGGTTGAAATAAATTACAAAAAAAAAAAAAGGAAGAGAAGGAATGGACTATATATGCATAAACATCCCCATTCTTCACTCTTGCTAAGACCATTCTACTTCTATACATAAGTGAGACTGAGAAAGTGTGGCTCACATATATATAATAAAACCACAATTGAATAATAATTACTAGCAATAATTCACTTTATCTGACTATGCGACGCTAATTGAATGAGAGGAAGAAGACCACCGGAGACGTGATACGTGTCGACATCTTAGGATCATCGGAACAAAATGGGGAGGACGACGTGGCTCGACGTGGACGGGATGAAGAAGGGAGAGTGGACGGCGGAGGAAGACAAGATGCTCGTCGCTTACATCAACGAACACGGTCTCGGAGAATGGCGTACACTGCCTCAGAGAGCCGGTATACATCTTTACTTACATAATACATGTTTATACATTGTGTACGGTCCTATCTCCTATGTTTGCGTTTCTTTCATAGTTAGGGGCTTTGGAGAAGCTAAGATCTTTAGATTCCAGTTTCTGTCGGGATACAGCTTTTTTTTTTTTTTTACTATTTTAGTTGGTTTTAATTTTCTCAATTTATATACAATATTATTCCACCTTTTGAAGAGATTTATCACAGAAATGAGTCTGCATTTTTTTTTAATTCGATTTTTAGGAGTAAAATTAAGGAGTCAATGAAGTTTAGAAGAAACAGTTTTATAATTAAGGGATCTATAATTATTAAAAGAATAAGTCTTAGGAGGTTTTTGTTGGGAAATATTGTGTAATGTGTATGCATTACAAATCCGATTTGTAGAACCTTCGACTAGATTCTATCGATTTGATGATAAGATATAAAATGCAGTTTGTGAACCAATGAAAGCCAATTATTCTTCCCCTGATTTCTTTTTCTCCTGAATAATTCTTACTTTTTTATAAAGTGTTAAAGCTCTATAAACAAAAATTTCCTTTAGAACCAAAATTAGAAAGCTTGTTCATGTTAAACTCGTCTGATGGAAATGGTTCAATCTTTTTATGTGTAGCTTTTATGTATGCCATTATGATAAAGTAATAATCATTTTACTTTATTTTCTTACATAAGTTTATAACTATAATTTTTAAAAATGCAACAAAAAAAACAGGTCTGCAAAGATGTGGAAAAAGTTGTAGACTAAGGTGGCTGAATTATTTGAGGCCTGGGATTAAAAGAGGCAAGTTCAGTACTCAGGAGGAAGAAGAAATCATCAAGTTTCATGCTCTTCTTGGAAATAGGTAATTAATTAAGTTTAAAACAAAGTTAATCAATAGTAATGTCGTGTTAGTATATATTATTATGAAACTAATGATATTTACATTACATGTTAATTTAAAAAGGTGGGCAGCAATAGCAAAGCAAATGCCAAACCGAACAGACAATGACATAAAGAACCATTGGAACTCATGTCTTAAGAAAAGACTCGCAAGAAACGGAATCGATCCAATGACACATGAGCCAGTCCTCACCATCGATGTCATCTCCTCCTCCTCAACGACGTCGTCTCCTATACCTAGCCCTTCTTCTTCGTCTTCCTCCTCTTCCTCCACAAGCTCTGCACGTCTCCTTAACAAGCTCGCTGCCGAAATCTCGTCTAAAAAACACGGACTCGATATGATCAAGATGGTCATATTTTCAGAACAAGCAAGACAAGTCGTTGAAGAGAAGATGATGATCATAAGCAAGGAAGAGGAGCAAGTGTTAATGGAGATTGATAAGACGCTAAGTACGACGTCGTTTGATGAGTTACAATGTGATTTTTCAACTACTACGACTGGCTTCGTGGCTTTTGATGGTTTCTCATCAATTGATCCGTATGGTCTGTACCAATCTGATTTCTGCGATGAGTCTGAGCAATTTGGCATGTTCCTCCTTTGAATAACTTTCTTGTTTAATAAATCTTTTGTATTATGTTTCTTTGGCGTGATCACGAAAGATAGATTTCTGAAAAAGTAGTTTTAGTACTAGAAATGACATGTATGGTCACTGTTTTTTTAGTTTTTGACTGTCACTTTTTATTCTTTTCCACTTCTCTCTCGTTGATCTCTCACATGCCTATGGCTACATAGTTGGAAGGGTGTTATGCCATTTCAGTGAAACAAGCCTATCGAATATTGCAATAGATTTTGTCATTATGGCGTGGTTGAAACTTTATCATATACGTGTAAGGATCAGACCACAAATTTGTTTTTATCAAAATGATTCTACAAAATTTTCATAAATCAAACCTAGGCATGGCTAAGATACATTGAATCGAATAGCCAAACCCTAAGACCATCTTCATCCCATAACCTCCTTAAGGTGTCTTTAATTAATTTATTTATTAAATATTAAACCAAATAAAAATAGGACAAATAGTTTAAGAGTGTATTTACTAGAGTCTCAGGTGTTTTGTTAAAGATATTTTTATTAATTGTCTTTAATCTAATATTTTAAAAATAAGGAAAAATACTTCATTTATCACCAATGTAGGTACTCTTACAGTCTAAACTATTCAAAACCAGAGTTTAAAATCAAATTTATAAAATATCCGAATAGGTTCTATATTCTTAAATCTAAAAAAATATAAGGGAATTCAAGTGGATATCCAAAATATCGAAAACATAATTATATACAATATATATATATATATATATATATTTAGATTTTAATTTAACTTAGTTATTCAAAATTCTAATTATAAAACCAAAATAATTATTGTAGACCAAACAAAAATATCTTAAGATTTTAGTTATATCTATGAAAATTTAACCAAATTTTATTTAAAGTTGACTATTTTATTAGTTTTTTCGAATATTTTAGATATTCGAATTCGATCTGAAACTAGATGAACCAAACCAAATCATAACCAAAAATTATGAATACAAGAATGGATTTCACACTTCTTAATCCGAAAATCTAAAAATCCGAAGTTGAACATAAAAACTAGATTTTCTATTACAAAAATGTATGGTTGAATTTAGTTGAATTTTAATGTCTTTATGAATATAATCCCTAATGAACTAAATTGCAGGCTACTAAAACCATTTCTAACTCCACTCCATATTCACTTCCAACCTCTATTTTGGAGAAAGCCTTTTCTAATCATACTCTTTTTACTTTATTTAAAAATACAAATCTTCAGTTTTACGTTTAGATCTGGAGTTTTGCATTTCTAATATACACTAGAAAATGGAAATTTCTATTTTAGAGTTGAAAATTAAGAAGAACTGGAAAAAAAATCTAACTCCAAAATAAAGTTATTTTCAACTTTGAAGTAAAAATGGGAAAATGGATTGGAGATGTCAAAGAAAGAAAGTGACAAATTATTGTTGGAGAGATCACCACCATCGATGGGACGACACGCTACTTCTTTTTGCTTAACTTTTGGGGCTGTTATTGAATAGTGATTTAAAAAAAAAGTTGAATGGACTTTATTTTCGCTTTCGTCGATTTTCGTTAATTAAATTATAATATATATATTTTCCGATAACTTATATTCATATAAGTGAGTTCACAAAGTCGAGTAAGTTGACAAAAAAAAAAAACAAAGTCGAGTACATCACTGATATGGCGGTACTAATAATAAAACTCTAAATACTGTACCAATTGAAGTCAGCCATTGGGTAATTAATACTTTGGTTCCATTTTGTTTTAGTCTAATCCACACACTGATTGGTTGTACTCACGTTTTTAATACCAATCAACTAAAAAATACAGAGTAAATTTTGCTGTTGGAAATCAAGACGAGAATAAGTAAAATAGATTGAACTTTTACCCTATCTAATAGAGGTTGAAAAAATTATGACTATCAATCTATCATCAGCAACAATGGTTATTCCAGCCTTAGTGAAATATGTAAACTTTTTAGGTAAACACTAATTTTATTTTGTCAAAAACATATAATACCGGATTTAAATACGAAAAAAACATGAACATTGAGTTACATGATTTTTTATTAATTTTTCTACTAGAATTAAATCCATAGAGTAATCTAGAATAAACCATGCATTTTGTTGTTTTTGTTAAAGTCCACGCATTATTTTCTTACGATAATCCTAGTTGTATAGTAGTATCATTTTCACTCTGAAATTGTAAAAGTAAAACTATGCATATGTACTAATATGTCTTTTGTTTAAATGAAAATATAAAATATATCTACTGATTCGGTGCTCAAATAATAAGTGATCACTGAAAAGTGGATGATGGAGTCAAAATAATCTGCAAAGTGAGAACCAAATTATTAAAGGACGGAATTGATAATAGATTACGAATAGAAATTTGTTGCACACAAGTAATCATGAGAAAAGTGACAATTATGTCGGCATAAACACGAAAACACAGAGGGCACGTGTATTAACTTTTAATTATTGATCGTATATATATTTTTGTACTTCTTTTTGTAGAAAATTTGTCCCTAGTTGTGCCAATTTTAGGAAATCTGTCTGAGCCATGTGAAATTTTTTTCCTCGTAAAGAAAAGAAAAATTATATCGTAGGACTGCTTTCCGCGTCGCCGACTCGCTGGTCCATAGTTCCCTTACTTATTCCGGACCTTTTACCCTTTTATTAATTATTCAAATGGTTAAGTGGAGAGTAACAAATACAGCAAAACATATATAAATTTAATAATATTAATTTATTTGAGATCAGAGAAAATTAATAATTTAACTAGGTATTAATTTATCGAATATTTAATTTATAGATATTTAATTATATATATATATATATTATACATATATAGTTTGCTGTGTTTTTACAGAAATAAATAAGACTTTATATAGTTTAGGAATATAATAGAAATCCCAAGTAAATTTTGTTCCCTTTATCATTACATGTAATGAAAGTTATAGAGCTTAGCTATCTTAAAAATGTCGTTTTAGTTAGAATTAGGGTCATATTGAATCAATAATTAAGGGGCAAAGTGTTAGATATAATATATGATTTACTGATTTAGTAAGAGTGGAGATATTAACAAAGAATAATTAAACGACACGTCTACGACTACAACTATTCATGCTTTATCAAAACATAAAAAAGAAGAAGGAATCGAATCATCTAATTCGTATTGCGGAAATAACCATGTGGTGTGAATATGACATGGCATGTAAAGAATACAGACATGCAATATAATTATTTGCTCTTTAAATCATTGCATTTGCAGCTCAATTTTGTTTATAGACGTGGAATATAATCACTTCCTTGCTTTCAGTTTTCCTAACAAGATACTCTTGTTTCCCTAAGGTCAAAATGGATTTTACATTTTGTCCTTCCCAATTGATTCGCTTAATATCTTGTCATATCATACCAACTTACACCAAACTCAGTTATTAGCCTCTCTTTTTGTTTTGTTTTTGTTATTAGCCTTGTTTCAAACAAAGAAGATCAATTTTCTTCTTTAAAAAAAAAAAAATCCAAAACAAATGTTTTCGGTTTCACTTTAACTTTAGCTTTTGTTTGTTTCTTGGTTGTTAAGATGAAAATGGTTCAGTGAGTCATACAAAAATCAAATCAAGCGTTTTTTTTCGTACTATTCTGATCCCTGACAAACTCGATCTCTTTCTCTTATTCATTTCCAGTTTTACTTCTCAACCATCTTCTTTCTCGTGACACACGTGAAAGATCCCTTATCCCCATATACATTGCAATGACTTGCATTATACTCCTAACTTAATGGGCTGGGCCTCAATAACAAAAGTAATAGGTCATGAAGTTTCTCATCATATGCTTTAATATGCTTCATTGACGCTTAAGTGATCTTCTTATTCTTCTGCTGCTGCTTCTTTTCTCTCCATTCCTTGATTTCACTCTCTATCTTGGAGTCAACGCGTGCTTTGAATCCAGCATATGGCTCGTACTCAAAAACAGACTGCAACACCTAAGTTTCATTTCAATGATCCATTGTGATTATTATTCATTACTTCATCAAAAAGTTGGAAGAAGAAACAAAAAAGAAGCTAGAGCGCAAAGCTGAAGAAGAAATTCAAACCTACCTCGAGCAACACGAAGAAAGGACCCATTAGAAAAGCTTGAACTAGGTTGTCTAGAAGTGCAGGAGCTCGTTTCTTGGAGTAGAATTAACATCTTTTAGTTAGGGTTCTGCATAAGAAATTTATTTCTAAAACAAACAAAAGTAAGTTTTTTACCTCAAACAATCCGTGACCAAGGAACTGACCAATCCAACATAAAAGCTGAGAGACTACTCCAACCTAAGAAAGCCACTCAGATTTACAAAAAAAAAGGTTATAAAGCTTTTGCAATACAAACAAAAACACCACAACTTTTGAAGTCAACCAAATGATGCAGCATTGAACTTGGAAGTTGCATTACAAACAAAACACCACAACTTTGATTGTCAACCAAGTGATTCAGAAATTGAATTTGGAAGTTTCTTCTGAAAAAGAGAATCTTGAAAGGACCACATTATATCAAAACAGAGAAAACAGAGAAAACAGAGTAACATCACCATCAAAACATGGAAGAAACAGAGTATATCACATACACGAAGCAACCAGATAGTTACTGAACAGAGCAAAGATACGCATAAATGTCTCAGAAAGATGAAATCTTTTTCTGATTAGGGAATGAAAGGACTTACCTTCAAGGTCAAGGAATGTCCAAGTCGAGCTGCGAGGAAGCTAGAACCGATCCAACAAGAGAAACATAAGAGAGCTGCTAAAACTCCAGATTTCTTATCCAAACAGATGTAGAAGACAGCATAAATCACAGTGAGAGTAAACCCGATGTCAAAGCGCAAGACACCGTCAAAGGTCAGAGATTGGAGGAACCCTAATTGAGAAAGATCTAAAATTGGTCGCGTAGAGTAGAGGAAGACGAGAGTGGCGAAGACGTTTGGCCATACGAGTAGAGTGTGGATGAGTATGTTGATGGGGTTACTGTGGTAAGCTCCGTAGAAAGCGAAATGCTTCTCAAGATCGAGCAATCCGATACGATTGCTCATGATTTAGGCTTTTTGATAGCTGAGTGTGAGATTTTCTTGTGTGATTGGCGTAAGAAGAAAAACAGGGGATCGGAGGTAGACGAAAAGAGAAGACTTTTTCGATGGCAAGATTTTGTCGGCTATAGCATGCTAACATACGCTACTATTGCTAATAGGCGCTACAAAGAGTTGACTTGACCAAAAGTAATGAAGGATTGGAACAGTAGTCTTTGACTCTTTTCCATAGAAGTATGAAGTTAGAAAAAAAAAAAAAAACTTATATTTACATAATTATTGATAGGAAAATTATTTCGATGTTAAACATCTTGAATTGTTCAATGGTAAAATAATAAGAGAAAATTCGAGTTTTCAATTGGTATATTGATAAATTTTATCTCAAAATCACAAAGTTATCATCATATCATATGCGATATCTATTTACCATTATACCGTAGATTAGTAGACCATAAGCAAAACTATGACTAAATAAATGGCGAGAGTGGGTACAAGTACCATATCCACATCCCTTCAACTAGTACTATTATTTATTTGTCAACCTTCAACTAATAATATTTATGAAATAATATAACTTATTTTATAAGAGCAAAAGGAAATGGATTTTGATGTGTTCAACGAGTGATGTTTGCAGGTGTTGTGACCATTGTCTTCCAAATCCTGGATCACGTCCACATATTAGTATTTTAGTATTTCATCTAAAAACAATTATTTCAGCGACCAAATATATGATATTATTATATCCGTATTATAACTCAACACAATAGAATTTGATACATGTTTCAAAGTTTGGATGCCTAATGAGTGATAAAATATCCAATGTTTCATATTTTAACATCTATTCTTTTATGATATTTGGTGATTACCAATAGCCAATGGAGTATCATACTCTATATTTTAATTCTGAAACTTAATTTGGCGAGAAACAGCTTAGCGCGAACGACGCAAATTGCACGAATTTTATCGGTCTCTTAACAAGTTGCAAATTTCAAGAATTAGTCAAAACTTAAAGGAGAGTTTGTCTGTCATCTCCTTTATTTATAAATTTCCTTCATAGTTCAATGTCTCTTGGAACTTGTAATTCACACGTGCTCTATACTTCGAATTTCTTGTTTCATAATTCACTCTTGTTTAATTATCATATTTTAAAATTTATTCGAATTAGGTATGGTTTCCAGATATTGGGGATTTTACAGAATAGACACAAGGATATTTTTCTTATTTTTTAAATACTAAAGTCTAATTAATGTAGTGTACATCTTACGTATTGCATTGATTAAAAATGTAAAGGCTATCGTTCAAAACTTAAAGATTGGTTCAAACATGATTTTCAACTTTTAATCACATCTTTAGTATTCTTTTTCTTTGGTGAATATCATATTCAACTAGTAACGTGTCCATTTGTATTTTAGTAATAGTTTAGTTATAATATATTAGGGTCTATTTTACTATTTGCAATGAGTCAATGACTTTATATATACAAAATTATCAACCACGAATTAATTGACTTTCTCGTTAATTTTGTTTTAACTTTTAACCATAGCAACTAATGCAAAAAAAAAAATCAGCAAATTGTTCTTAAACTTTCTAGAAAAGTTCCAAAAAATAAAATAAAACGAATAAACGGGACCAAGTCGTATCTCTGTCCATTACGCGCCAACTAAGACTGAGCTGTTATATTGACGCCGTCTACGTCACACTTCCCAACTCACGTAACGCCACGTGGCATCCGTTACTACATCCTTTCACGTGCTGGCATATCTCACAGCCATATGTCTGCGCAGGTACTTAATCCAACGGCTGAGATTTCGCTGTGACCCCCAAAGACAGATTTTGTGTTCCTCCTCCTCCTAGTTAACGTGTAAGCTGCGTGTTTCCGACGAGTAAATATTGCAATCAAAATAGACAAAAAAAATCTTTTTCGTTGGAATGTAAAAAACTTTAATTAGAGCAAGTCCAAAATTAAAAAAAAATATATATCAATTTTCCAAATATATCGCAAAAAAAAAAAAGACGCGGTCAAAATCCTCTCTCAATAATCCAATATAAAGCTCTTCTTTTTCCCATTAGGGGTTTTTATATAAATCATCATCACTCTCTTTGTCCTAAATCAGAAACAATATTTATTTTCTGGTAATGAGAAGAATTTGATAATTCACATCTCACATTTTTCATAAAAAGTTTTGATTTTTTTTTGAGGATGCCAGCAACGGAGTACCAAAGATCATTCGGTAGGTCATTACTAAATCTGCGTCGTGACTCGGCGGTGAACTCGGTTGGCTCAGCGACGGTGACTCAAATGGAAGCAGAGTTAGATTCTTTCCAGAGACAAGTCTGCGAGAAGTTCATTAATCTCAATGCAGCTACTTCCGAAGATCTGTTATCTCTCGAATGGATTGGGAAGCTTCTCGATTCGTTTCTATGTTGTCAAGAAGAGTTTCGCGCGCTTATCTTCAGTCATCGTTCTCTGATCACTAAACCACCGATGGATCGATTAATCGCAGATTACTTCGAGAGAAGCGTTAAAGCACTTGACGTCTGTAACGCGATCCGTGACGGCGTTGAACAGATCCGTCAATGGCAGAAACTAATCGAAATCGTAATCTGTGCTTTCAATGGATCCGGAAGTAGTAGCCAGAGATCATCATCTCTCGGAGAAGGTCAATTCCGTCGCGCGAGGAAGACGTTGATTGAGTTAGCTATCGGAATGATCGATGAAAAGGAATCATCTTCAAGCTCGGTGACGTCGCAGCATCGTAACCGTTCGTTTGGAAGGAACAAGGAACAGCTTCATCACCGTTCGATTGGTCATTTCAGATCACTTTCTTGGAGTGTTTCGAGAACATGGTCGGCTTCAAAGCAGTTACAAGCTATAGGAAACAATTTAGCTGTTCCTCGAGCTAGTGACGTCACTGCAACGAATGGTTTAGTTGTTCCTGTTTACACAATGACTTCGGTTTTGTTGTTTGTTATGTGGGCTCTTGTAGCTGCGATTCCTTGTCAGGACAGAGGATTGCAAGTGCATTTTAATGTTCCTAGGAATTTTCAGTGGGGAGGGTCGTTGATGTCGTTGCACGATAGGATCATTGAGGAATCGAAGAAGAGGGAGAGGAAGAATAGTTGTGGGTTGTTGAAAGAGATCAATCAGATTGAGAAGAGTTCGAGGTTGATGAGTGAGTTGGTTGATTGTGTTCAGTTTCCTTTGTCTGATGAGAAAGAGGTTGAGGTTAAGGAGAGGGTTGAGGAATTGGGGAAGCTTCAAGATGCTTTGAAGAATGGTTTGGATCCGTTTGAGAGGAAAGTTAGGGAAGTGTTTCATCGGATTGTAAGAAGCAGAACTGAAGGTCTTGATACTGTTGGTATGCATCATCACACTTCTGAGTGATGAACATTTTTGTGTGAAACTTTAATGAGAAATAATTTGTTATTAACAGTGTGTAATCTGGAGAAGTTGAAATTTGTTTATGAATTGTGGGTTTGTTGGTCAGAATGTGAAGAACATTGAGAGCAAAAAACCGAAGAATGACACAAAAATTGGTCAAGTCAAGTTTGATAGAGAAAATAATATGCTTTTTATCGATCTTTGTTGTTTATTTATGTAAATTTTCTAACAAAGATTGTCAATATTTATTATTTGGTATAAATGGACAAATTCCAATTTAATATACTCTAATGTATTTCTTAAGCACATTGTTTGTTTCGATTATAGCATTAAAATAGGGTATTTTCATGTATAAAATTGAACCAATAGAGAAAACACTATTGAATTAAAAATGAACCAATATAGAAAACATAAGGAATTAAATAAAATATACTGTAATTGAATCTAAACAATATACTTTGTAAAATGGATTGCAAATCCTTGAAAATCCTTGGAAGCTTGAATTTTTTCTGCTTGAGCTTGACTCTCTCCTCCTGCATCATACTACACAAAACATTAAAGGGTAGGGACAACAAACTCGAGGGTCAGAATTAGAATTTGGACAAGGAGGCCTTCATATAAAGTGAAGAAAGCTGATTACATTGGGTGAACTTTTGGAGCCCAAAAGTATTCTTAGGCTTCAACAAAAACAACCCTTCATATCTCCGTTCTTAGAGCAATCACAAGGCTAACTAAAAAGATCAATGAAGAATAAAAACAAAACCGTAGGAAAAATATGCCTCAGAGGTAGTGACAATTGTGATATAATTCATCACTATGAAAATCTGATGAAAACACATCGATAGATATACATCATCGGCACAAAACAAAAGCTCAATTAAAAAACAAAAACCTTGGTAATGGTTAAGTTGAATGCATCAGAGAGATTCCCATCTAGACATAATCATCATTCTACTTCTCCATAAAGGAGAATCTGATGTCCCTGTCTTTTTATCGTCATTTGCAATCAATCTAAACCTCAAACAACTACACACATAAACAAAAGAAAAAGAATCTAAAGATCTCCAACAATATATATATATAAGGATAAAAAGACAGATTGAATAAGCCTCAGAGTAGTTTTGTATTCATAGAGCCGTAGCTCTCAAAGTATATTTAACACCATCACAGGCAATATATAATCAAACAAACACATAGATCCTCTACACAAACAAAACGTGGAAGACAACATAACGACTCTAAACTACGCCCTCGACACAATTAAGAGAACTTTCACAGAGATACAACACTAGGATTTTCAAGAGAAGTGGCTCTAATGTATCATCGAATTGTGATGCCTTTAAATAGGATAAGCAGCGGCGGTGGAAATTAGGGTAAAACGAAAGAAGCTAAAAGAGAAGATATTTATTTATGGCCCATTAGACAAATTGAAGGCCCAAACAGATTGTAAGAAGAAAAAAAGGTTCAAACTTTCGAATATATATCATAACGAATTAAACCGTCTTCTTCGTCTGCTTCTGTTAGCTCTCTGTTCTCACCATTAATCTCTATTTATTATCATTTTTAATTCTCTATTCTGTGATATTTTGTGCTCTGTTTTCCTCCAATGGTTTGTCTCAGCTTCTTAAATTCACGAGAGAAAATCCTTAATTCTCTGTTTTCGTCCATTACAGTGGTTTCTCTTGTCTTAAAGAGTTCATTTTTACTTGATGAGTTTTAAGGAAATTTCTCGTTTTACTAATCCATTTTGGTTTTGAGGACTCTTGTCCAAGTATTTGAGGTTAGTACTCGAAGAATTGTTTATATACTTTTCTTTTTCAACTTCTGAAAAACTTTCAATTTTGTTAAGGTTTGGATTTTGCAGAACGGGGAAGGGTTTAAGTTAATGATAAAGAGATTGGAGAGTATTAGCAACAGAAAAGTTACATACTCGAAGAGAAGAAGAAGTGGGATTTTGAAGAAAGCCAAAGAGTTGTCTTATATTGTGTGATATTGATATCGTTCTCCTCATGTTTTCTCCTACAGCATTCCATGGAGATCATAGGTAAACAATAAATGAAAATCAAGTGAATCATCTTGTTTTGTTTTGATGTTTTCTTATTTCCAACTAAGGTATTGTTCTTTGTTCAAGTGTTTCTTATTGATGCAGATGCATTGGGGATGTTATTTTTAGGTTTCGTAGTTGAATCCTCAAGAAAGAACAAAAAGGTACATCGGTCGGTGAGCATAAACAACACAAGCAAAAACTTAGGATCTTAAAAAAAAAAATTATTTAGTAAAAATTAGCCCAAAATTTATAGCTATATCCTATAAACAAACAAAAATATATTAATTAATCCTCGAATCCATAACCTTGTAAACTTATAACATTTACTTAAACCACCACACCAAGCTCTATTTATGGATATATTAGACATATTTAATATTTATAAATATTTACATAAAATATTACAAATTTAGAGATGAAAATAATTAAGTTTAACTTATATTTATTTTCTTTAGTGATGAAAAATATTAATATTATGTCAGAATTTTTTTAGTTTTGTTTAGAGCCTCTAATATTGTTGACCGGTCCTGAGTATATGTTTAAGCTTGGTTTCTCACTAAACTCATTTATACATATAGTGGTTTAATGGAGGACTCAATTCTCAACAAATAGAAAGCATTGAGTCCGGAGTTGAATACATGATTAGTAATTTGTTTTAATTTGCAGTTAATTAAAATTTGGGTAAATCCGGTTAAATCCACAACCCAGTATTAAATACCCGAGTACTACAAACCAATATACGATTGAACCAGTCTTCATAAACTATGGTTTGAAAATTAAACCGTTGTGTTTTTATAATGCAATAATATAAGAGACATTGAATAGTGGTAGTTTTTATTATTGTTTTTGGTTTTTGATTTTTTTAAAATTAGTTAATGATCCAATCAATGTGGAAAATGGTTTCCCTAAAAATAAGAAAATCTAGATTTTAAGATTTTTTGCAAATTTGTAAACAAAAGCCAAAAACTACTTTTTTGAGTTTTTGAGTTTTAAAGTGAATTTTTATTTATTTTATTTTATTTTTTAGCAAAATCCATAAAAGTAAATCTAAAAACTAAAATATAAAAAACAAAATCTATAATCTAAAACCAACTTAAAAACTCTTTTTTTTATTATACTCTTCTAACTCTAGTGTTAAGAGCATCTCCAACCCACCTTCATTTTTATTTTTAAACTCCATTTTGGAGAAAAATCATCTCCAACCCGCCTCCATTTCCACCTGCAAAATGGAGATCTTCATATTTTCCTTTATATTTGGAGATTTCCATTTTGGAGGTGAACTTTTTTTATTTACAAATTAATCTCTTAAATTTAATTTTTTTATATTTTATACTTAAACAAAATTTAAAAAACTAATTTTAGCCTAATAACATACAAAAATGGTTTATTAGCTCTATTAAAAAAAGAATTGGCAATATTTTATAATAAATTTAAAATTTAAATAGTATTATAATTTATTATTTATTGTTTAATTTTATATAAATTAGTAGAATTTGTAAATTTAAAACTATGAAATTATGATAAAAACTAATAATTAAATAAAAAAATAATATATTTTGAAGTAAAAAATTGAGTAATCAGTCGGAGATGCTCTAAAAAAACAAATCTTTACTGGCATGGTTTTTCGTCAATGCAGTCAAAGTGCACGGGTGGGCCAAATTGTGATTTTTTTTTCCGCCTTTACAATGTCATTCGGGCTCTCTCTACATGCTTGATTGGTGGGAACGATACCTTTTCAGTATCCTTTCTCTGTCTGATTTATGCTTTTAATTGATCTTGTCTTCTGCAGCGCAATGATCTAGCTCAGCTTCTATTTCAGGATTTGTTTCCCCAGCCTTTGACTTGGATCTCAAGTATAATGCCCCTAAGAAAGCTCCTATTACAACAACACACACAAATTGATTTGGAAGAGGTCATAAGTGAATATTTGTGTTCTGGTCAAACATTAATTAGTTTTGAGTCACTGTAGCAATATATACATACAATTTTTTGTGTATACACAGTATTTTATTATGTAGAGAGTACATTTCTACGTATCTATGTGCATACATAATTTTTTAAACAGATTTGTATATATCTACATGATTGTGTCTGTGTATATGTCTATCTATTATATTAATACACAACACTAGTGTAGTTAAAAAAAGAAGAGTTTATGTTGATGAGCATCATGTGATGTCTCCAACTCAAAAGGCTTATTTCCACAATCAACGGCAGAGATTTAAAGAAGATGAGAAAATTTGCGCAATCTTCTTTTCTTTATTATCGATATCTTCTTCCACGATATTCCTACGGATTCACACATGGTTATTTTTTTTCTTGTATAAATTAGACAAAGCTTAAGAAACAGAACATATCTTCTGTCTTAAGAGGGAAATTAGATGGCGAGAAGACCACACTTTCGTCCACGATTGTTCTTGGTTTTAGCTCTTATGTGTCTTGTGATCTCATTGAAGCCTTTCCTAATTACTGCAAGTCTGTATTAATACTTCTCCCTAACCTTTTCAAGTTTCTTGTTCTGTTTCTTTCTTGTTTTTAATTTCTTTAATTATTGCAGGAACTGAGAAATTAACAGATTTTGAAACCAAGGGACAGAAACTGAATAAGATTAACCACCTGGTAAGAATCCTCCTCCACACATACACTGAGACACACATATACAATGTGAGAAATGATAAAGTTCTTGATTTTTTATTTGTCTGGATGCTTCATGTTTTCATAGAGACTCATTGAAACTGATCAGCCTAAGAGAAGAATAAGGACACGGAGGCTGATGAACGTTGAGGAGATTAACGATTATCCAGGATCAGGTGCTAACAACCGCCACACTCCTCACTGTTCTGATTGCTAATTCAAATTTCTTGTAATCTTAGCTCCTATAGAAATTGTAATAATCACTTTTTATGATATATGATGTATCAAGCTTTTTTTTAAGAGCTTGGAGTCTTAATAATGGAATCTTAATCTAAAAGGCTATTTGAAGATATCAAATATTTGGTAGGACTCGACACTTTATGAAACCCATGTCTAAAAAGTTTAAGACGTTTTTTTAGTTGTTTAATCAAAAACTTAGTTTAAGTTAGGCCATCCACTGTAACACAACAAGGTTTTGCTCTGCTTTTTCCCATTGCACTGTTTTAAATAGATCATAATTTGTTAATTTATTTAATATTTTCCACATTAATTATTATTATTTTCGGTTTTATTTGGTGGAGAGACACTGAGAGAGACAGTGGATGAGGACACAACTACCTCAAACATGAATACATGATCATATATCTTACCATTATGTGACAAATTCTGGAATTAACAGATACAACAAATAAATAACAAAAATACAGAAAATAAAACATTATTTCATATGATTAAAAACGAAAGACAAAAAACGAAGCCCTCCGCAACATGATCAACAATATACATATATTATTTAAGACATTTAATTCGATCAGTTAGTTTCGGAAGAAGGAGAAATGTCCGGCGCCGGAGAAGGAGCGGCGGAGGTAACGTTATCGTCACGCATGAAGTCAAACCTTTTGATGAGTATATTAGCAACGAGCTCGTTAGCCTTATCGGTGGGATGGTACTCGTCCCAAAACACATACTTACTTCTGTCTTTGCACAATGTCGACGCCGGGATACACGTCAGCGCCGGCCGGATTTTGTAGAACGAGCAACACGGCGAATCCGAGTTGTCAAACCCTATAATATTTTGCATACACACACAAACATATAAATAAGTTAAACCATATAATACTATACTATTTTTTATTAATCAAATTTAGGAAAACAAGTTTGTATTTATGTGACCAAAAGTCATTTTAATTTGCTTATTGAAAATATCGTTTTTGAATGCTTATTTTGGTTTTATGAAAGTTTTAGACATATTACCGTATTTTTGAGGGTTAGTGATGACGTCGTTGACGAGGTCATAGGCTTCACCGAACCTGTAGCTTGCGTTAGGGAGCTTGTGCTCGAGATCTACGAGCATTGTGGTGGCAGCTTTGTTGAATTTCTTAGCAAGATTACTCGCTTTGTTTTGACATTGGCCATCGAAGCTTAAAGCTCTTTGGAGTGGGATACAACCCATTGGCCCTAATCCAAACACCATTAGCTTCCTCGCTCCTAAACCATGCAACGCCTAAACCATTACAATATCACAACATTATGTATTATTAGTCAGACGAATTATATAAAAAAATACGTAACTGAATTGTTTAATTTGGTTAGATTAATTCACCTTGAGTTGAGATTCAAGTGTTTCCATTATGTAGTCCATAAAGGTTTGATCATTGTATTTCCAAGAGTCGCTATAAACAGGCATCAAGTAGTTGTTAATGAAGTCATTGCTGCCTAAAGCGACGACGTATCGAGCTTCTTGGAAGAATTTGTCTGCTTCCTTTTTCCCTATCTTTGCCACAACTACATCTTGTGTCCCTTGGAATAATTCTATTTGCTTCCATAGCGAAAATCTTTGGATCTTCACCCCCAAGAAAAATAAAAGATTTATTTACGTGATAATCTTATTAATTCATTTAGTTTGATGCAAATATTGAAAACTTATTATTTCATGAGACTTACGAAATAACCACCGGTTTCATTTAATATTCCACCACCTCCTGAAGCATAGTTCACTCCATTTTCAAGTATTACATCTTCATTCATTGATGGATCCAAGAAAGCTACTGGTCTTGGCAATCCAATTTTATCACCTTAAAAAGTCAAACAAAACCATTAATATAAAAAGTAATTCAAATGATGTAACCACATTCATTGTATATACCATGATTACATGACTTACCTATAATATCTGAAACAGTGCGGCCATTAGTGAACCTACCATTAGGCAAACCATTACCAAAATCAATACCGTAAAAGGGCAGATTTGCCTGTGCTAAACTCCTCGGTAGATTCCTATTGTTGCCTACATCAGACAATGAATCACCGAATATAAACTGGACAATCTTGCAATTGTAGCCTTTGATTGCAAGAAGGATGAACAACACGAATATTGCGAGGAACTTCATGTCGCAATATCAAAATGTATGTTGATTGAAAATGATTTGTTTGAGTGGTTTTAAAAGGGTGAAAAAACAAGACTAAGTAAGAAAGGTGGGGGACTAATGTGAGACTAAAGAGGTGAAGGTAGATTTTGAGTTGATGAACCAACTGATTTTGTTTTTTCTAATTATTATTTTTTGTTTTACGTTTGATTCAAACCTACTTTCAACTACTCTTTCCTCGTGTTGGTGTCGTAAGTTGTAACCGTTTCTTGTCCGTAAACTTTATATTTTGCGTTTTTAGGGAAATGTTAAATCTTGGGAGTAAATAATTTCAGGTTTGGTTTATGAACTCATTTTTAATGTAAAACTATAAATAAATCTTATACCTTAATTCAGAATATTTCGTTGTAGTATTAAGTAAGCCAAAACTCTTTATCAATTTCTTATTTTCCTCATATATGCATTCTTCACTTGCTCTTTCGTGATTGTGTTTGTGTCCACTCTTTTTTTTTTTTTTTTGCCATCTAATACTTTATTAATTTGCAAAACCAATATCTTGGTTTACAAACCGAAGTAAAAATATAGGACATGAATGATCTGATCAACACCATGATTGTGTCCACTCTTTTACTCTTACTAAAAATATCAATAAAAACCAAATATGCCAAAACCAAATTTTTTTTTTTTTTTTTTTTGCTTGCCGATATACTGTATTCTAAAAAATTTCATACAGTCGTCTGTAATTTTCTCTCTTGACTCATGGGCTATAATGATAAGCCCAATGGATCGAAAGAGAATGCTCGGGCTGGAAGAAATTCAGGTGATTCAGCGCCAATCTAGTAAATAACTGAAAGTGACTGTTGACCGTTAGATAATGATTGAGGGGTATTGTGGTAACTCTGAGTCTGACTGAAACACAGTCGTGTCTAAAAGACTAAAACAGAGGGAGCGATAATTTTGATCGAAAATTTTGAACATCAATATCCTTTGAACCAGTTTTGTGTATTTAATAATGTGATTTTTCTAATGATATATTTTATATGATTAATGTTGCGTTTTTCTTATGCATCAGACTTCAGTTTTAAGTAATGGCTAAAGTAAACTCAGCTTGATAACTATAGTCTGTAACCAAATTTTAAGAGATCATATTTAAAATTTTAATATTAGTTTTGAATTTTAAATATTTAAATTAAAAATATTCCATGATTATTGGAAATCATCATTCATATAGAAATTAATGAAATAAAAAGTAAAAAATATCATTTTTCTTAATATTACTGTGAAAAATACTAGTAAATATACATCACTATCCTTTGAACCATTTTTGTGTGAACCAGAAATTCTACGGATGTTATTGCCCATAATAAATCAAAAGACAACAAAATATTTACATTACTATCCTACGTGGCCAAAACTCAGCCGTTTCCTCCACAAAATGGGCGCCACAGACAAATACACACCCAAACCCGTAACTTTATCCTCATCTCATCACAACCATCAATTTTCCAATCCGACGGTACACATTCCTCGGAAATCCCCAACAATATCTAATCCACTAAAACAAAATTTACATTTAAACAAAAAAAAAATCTCTCAACTGAAAAACAGAGAGACTCCATTGTTAAGAGCTCACTCAAGTCCTCAAGCTTCTCTTCCCCAACAACAATGGCGACATTTACACTCAAATCCTTCACCGGACTTCGCCAATCATCATCAGAGCAAACCAATTTCGTCTCCCATGTACCATCCTCCCTTTCCCGCTCTCAACGACGGAGCTCTCTCCGTGTAACCGCAGCCAGATCTACCCCTAAGCTCTCCAGCCGTAAACTCCGCGTCGCCGTCATCGGTGGTGGTCCAGCAGGCGGAGCTGCAGCAGAGACTCTAGCTCAGGGAGGAATCGAGACGATTCTCATCGAGAGGAAGATGGATAACTGTAAGCCTTGCGGTGGCGCGATTCCTCTCTGTATGGTCGGAGAATTCAATTTGCCGTTGGACATTATCGATCGGAGAGTGACGAAGATGAAGATGATTTCGCCTTCGAACATCGCTGTTGACATTGGCCGTACGCTTAAGGAGCATGAGTATATAGGTATGGTGAGAAGAGAAGTGTTGGATTCGTATCTGAGAGAGAGAGCTGAGAAGAGTGGAGCCACCGTTATTAACGGTCTCTTCCTTAAGATGGATCATCCGGAGAATTGGGATTCGCCGTACACGTTGCATTACACGGAGTACGATGGTAAAACTGGAGCTACAGGAACGAGGAAGACGATGGAGGTTGATGCTGTTATTGGAGCTGATGGAGCTAATTCTAGGGTTGCAAAATCCATCGACGCCGGAGATTACGACTACGCCATTGCGTTTCAGGTCAATTTCATTCTTTGTTTAATCGATGGAATTAGGGAATTTGGAATTGTTTAGGGTTTTGAAAGTTTTGGATTTTTTCAGGAGAGAATTAGGATTCCTGATGAGAAAATGACTTACTATGAGGATTTAGCTGAGATGTATGTTGGAGATGATGTGTCGCCTGATTTTTACGGGTGGGTTTTCCCAAAATGCGACCATGTAGCTGTTGGAACAGGGACTGTGACTCACAAAGGTGATATCAAGAAGTTTCAGCTCGCTACTAGAAACAGAGCTAAAGATAAGATTTTGGGAGGGAAGATCATTCGTGTTGAGGCTCATCCGATTCCTGAGCATCCGAGACCACGCAGGCTCTCGAAACGAGTGGCTCTTGTTGGTGATGCTGCAGGGTACGTGACTAAATGCTCCGGTGAAGGGATTTACTTCGCTGCAAAGAGTGGAAGAATGTGTGCTGAAGCCATTGTTGAAGGTTCACAGAATGGTAAGTTACAAAAAGAAACACCTTTTCGGATTCTTGCGGTTATGTTTTAGTGAAATTCTAAATTCGTTTTGGTTACAACAGGTAAGAAGATGATTGATGAAGGGGACTTGAGGAAGTACTTGGAGAAATGGGATAAGACATACTTGCCAACGTACAGGGTTCTTGATGTGTTACAGAAAGTGTTTTACAGATCGAATCCAGCTAGAGAAGCATTTGTGGAGATGTGTGGTGATGAGTATGTTCAGAAGATGACATTTGATAGTTATCTTTACAAGAGGGTTGCACCAGGTAACCCATTGGAGGATCTCAAGTTGGCTGTCAACACCATTGGGAGTTTGGTTAGGGCTAATGCTCTAAGAAGAGAGATTGAGAAGCTTAGTGTTTAAGAATAATAATCTTTAGTATCTTCTTCGCTATAAAAAAACTGTTTGCTCTTCACTGAATTGAGTATCATATTTTTAATGTTTTCTGTTCATTGAAATCCCCAATTTTTTTTTACTTTAGAAACCACTCAAGAGATACTTAACTTCTTCATCACTCTCCATTCCTCCTTCATCAACGTATCCATCACTAACCACTGATCCGCTACTTGAACAAGAAGGTATAGAAGACAACTGAGGCTTATCAGACTTGAGACTTCTCTTCTTCTTCCTCTTGTGGTTAGCCTTGAAACAAGCTTGTCTTAGCCTCTTTGTCTTATCCTCAAATTCCAAATCTGGTAACTCCTCGATCGTCCTCTTCTCCTTCTCAAGCATCTCCAAGGCGCTTTGAAGTTTTTCTACATTCTGTCCTCCTTCGTTCTTCTGCAGCTCCTATTAAAAAAAAAACAATCATTTGATTTCACTAATTCTAAAAACAATAGTACTAAGTGTGGCTTCTTGTTCTATATATATATATACCTTGACGTTACTGATCAGAGTTTTTAGACTCATGAGTTTACGATGAGGCCATCGACGAATACCTAATTCGCGACATCTCCTTTTGAGAAGAGTCAAACCAACGTTAAGCTCCATAGCAGCCCTAGTTATAGGCATATAGAAGTAGCCAGAGATAGTTTCCATCGACAATGCCTTTGAAGTTGTGTAGGAAGTAACATTGCTGATGATTCTCACGCTATGTTTCTCGTTGATCTTCCTCTTCTTAGTCGTCTCTTGCACTTCTCCATCTTCGATCTTCTTCTCCGAATCATCATCTCCACTGTTCTGTTTTGTTCCGTTCCATGATGCCGAGCTGTATGCATTGAGTAAATCTACAGGACAAAGCAAAGACCCATAAAACATCTACGTATGTATAATATATGTGTATATATGTAACAATATATATAATACCTTGAGACAAAGGTTCAAGTTCAGGTAAAGGCAGAGAAGTTGTAGTGAAAGGAAAAGCTTGAGAGGCAGAGTTGTTGTCGTGGAGAACAAGAAGCTCTTCTTCCCACTCAAATGGAGGATAATCTAAGGAGCTGCATGCGTTTGCAAAAACAAAACAAAAAAAACAGAGAAACTAAATTATAAAAAGGTTAAAAAAAAATTAAAGAAACTAAACAAAACAAAAAAGTTTATGAAGAATTGACCTGCAAGCTAAGGAAGGGGAATGAGCAAGAAAAGAAAATGGCTTATCTTCTTTGGGGTTGTTGTTGTGATCAGCCATTGTATAGAAAAAGAGAGAGAGATAAAGAAATGTGTTGAAAAGATCGATGAAGGAGACAGGATTTATATACACAAGTAAGAAGATATGGAAAGAGAAGAGATGAAAAAAAAAATGAAGTGATGATGAATGTATTAGGAGAAGTGGGGTATTGACGGCTAATTGATTGCTCTGTTAAATTTGGAGTTACGAGGGAGATATGATTATTGTTAATTAGTGGCAATTATAGGGCCGTTTAGCTTTGGATTAGACTTCTCTTTTCGTCTCTCCACGCATATATATTTGCATGCAATCCACTTAAGAGTATATATATAAAGTAGTCCATATGTACATGTCCATGTGTATTATTACACATATACACATAACAATGATCATGATTGTGTCTAATTAATACCCAATAACCGAACAAATAATGTAGTTAATTAAGATACGAAATGTAACGTATTGTTAAATACTTTATTATAGATCATGGCCATGATTTCTGATTTATTTTCCTTCTTTATTAAACAAATTATAAGAGTTATATTAATGAGGTAACCATTTTTTTTTTTTTTTATATAAACCCATTATCCAAAAAAAAACACAAAAAAAGTTTTTAATATCCCATTTCAACAAATTAACGACCCAATTAAGAGTTTTAGTTCTTAGTTTGTTATGAGAAACCTTTTGGAAGGTATAGTAGAAGAATCAAAACATTTGCTTCTACTCTTTTTATGTCTTGGAATGGACACTTTCTCAAGAAGAGACAAAACCTCAAGCATCGATGGTCTAACCTTAACATCTCCGATACATTGTAAAGCCAAGAAAGATATCATTAATGCTGCTTTCTGAGGGTATTGACCCGCAAGCTTAGTGTCCATTATCCTAAACATTGTTCGCTTGTCTCGCAAGTAATCTTTCGCCCATTGCGCTAGGTTTTCTTCTTCTCGAGTTTTGGTTTTGTCTATGACTCGACGTCCTGTGAGGATCTCCAGCAAGACTACACCGAAGCTATAGACGTCGCATTTTGTTGTTAGATGACCTGAAACAGAACAGACAAAAGCCAATGTGTTAATATACAAAATTTCCATGAAATTGAATTAATCAAATCAAAGGAAAAAAAGAAATAAAAGAGAAACCTGTGGTTAGATACTCTGGAGCTGCGTAACCTTGCGTACCGATCACTTCAGCTGTCACATGTGAATGCTCGCCTTTTGGACCGTCTTGGGCCAATCCAAAGTCTGAGAGTTTAGCATTGAATCCTGAATCGAGAAGGATATTTGCTGTTTTGAAGTCTCTATAAATGATTTGGTCCTTAGCATTGTGCAAGAAACATAGCCCTTGAGCAGCACCAATTACGATTTGTAGACGTAATGACCAAGAAAGCACATTCGAACCCACTAAAAATAAGAAGAACTTAGGTCACAGAGAGAAAAACACACACGTAACATTAAGTGTTGAACTTAGGAATTTTATTATTATTTTACTTACTTTCAAACAAATGATGATCCAAGCTGCCATTAGACATATACTCATAAACCAAAAGACGTTGTTCACCTTCCAAAGAGTATCCAATCAACTTCACAAGATTTGGATGATGCAATCTTCCAAGATAATTCACTTCACTCTTTGGAAAAAACCATACACAAGTAAAGATTTTCAATAGAGTATAGCCTCAAGAGAAATAGTAATAAAATGATTGAAAAGAAACTTACAAGCCACTCCTTGTGTCCTTGAAACCCATCAGTTTTAAGCTTCTTTACAGCAACAGAGATTCCATCATTAACAGAGCCCTTGTGAACAAACCCGAACCCTCCTTCTCCAATTACACTCTCTGGACAGAAGTTTCCTGTAGCCTTCTTTAGCTCATTTAACTTAAAGGACTTCAAATGTTGGGAATGCATCATTTCTCCTTCTTTGTTTGGTGCAGATAGAGTGATGTTAGCTTCATCTTTTCTTCTAACCAAAGGTTTTAAATTACATGGATATGACACTGTCGAGCTTCTTTCAGTTTCACTTTCACCTCCTGAACCATAACAATGTTACATTCTTACATCAAAGATTGGGAATACTTGGGAAATTATAAGTTTTCTATGCTTATGTTGTTGAGTTTATGGCAATGACTGGATTAGCCAATGTGTCTAATTATATTTTACTCTAAGCCTCTTCCTAATTCAATAAACCCTACTTAGGTCAACGAAAACTATACTCTGATACCATACTTAACAAAAATGATTCTTTTTCATAAAGAAGCACTACTTTACATCAAAGGTTGTCATAACTAATAGAGAACTAAAATGAATATTCACAAAATCTCCTTAAACAGCTAGAGAAATCTATAACGGATACAGTATTATTCACAACAATAACAAATTTCCAAAAAAATGATGAATCTTCAATAATGTCATCATTAGAGATGAATCTAATAGTCCTTAGATTCATCCATCACAGTAAAGGCTCATACCAACAATGCATATATCAACCAGAGAATCTAAATAATCAAATGGCAAATTCTATTGAACGATTCCAGTATGAGTTTATAAGTTTAAATATGAATTTTAGTTTACATTAACCACAAAACAGAGAGATAGGTCAAAGAATGATGAGAAGAGCTTACGTGGCATGGCTTTCGAGTTCACTGAAGAGTCAACGGTTTCATGACTTTCGTCCACAATATCATTACTCCTTGAGCACGATTCAAAGCAATTCCCCATTAAATCTTATATAAGCTCTAATCAAATATCATCAAAACCTCGAGACGATGGGGAAAGAAACAAACACTAATATAAACGCTATGGATGGATCTTTGGCACCGCCTCTGTCATCGACGTTCTTCCTCCGGCAAAAGGAAGAACGTGAAAACGAGAGTGGAGACTCGAAAACGTGTTTGGATTTGAAAGCCGAGACAGAGTTTTGGTGGAATTGTGAGATTAGAGAAACATAAGAGAAATGGTAAGAAATGTGAAAGTACTCATTAATTTTGGTTAAAACTATAATTAGTGATAATGGAAGGGAAGGCAGTTTACGTGTATTAACTTTCTGTCAAGAGTAATCTAATAATTAATTACCCTATTGACTACTCTTATGTCACGTGCAAACTCCCGTGTTCTTCCCATTATATTTGTTTCTAAAACTTTATATAGAATCATTTGACCAAGAGATTACTGAACAGAAATTGTTATATAATTATTTATTAATAACTTAATACATTCATTTATAGTTTAACATTTATTTTTATTAATAATTAATTAACATTATATAATCTGTAATAAGAAAGTCTTGAAATACTTACACATAATGTTTATATAAGACCAACCGTAAAAATATGTCTATGGTCGTCATGTGTGAGATTTCTTTTAAATGCGAAAACAAAAACTACAAAATTTATAGTACATATTTTCTTATATATACTACTATATACTATATTTTTTTTGATAATTTATCTGTGCAACGGTTACATAATGATTTTAAAATCCTCCATATAAGAGATATTATTAAGTGTTCAAATAATTTGTTTTAAGAAAGTAAAATAAGAAAGTGTTCAAATAATTTAATTATGATCATTAATTCATTATTTTTAAAATGACAATAATATATTAGTCTAATAAAAGTTTTACGGCATGAGATCTCGTGATTATAAGAAAAAGAAATCTCTCAAAATAAGTATGTTTGGAGGGAAGCAGATAAATTTTTTAAAATATACATTATAAGTGACAAAAATCGAAATTAGGTTATGGCATAAATTTGCAGCTTTTTTTGCGCTTCTTTTGAGTGCATAGTGTCAAATTCAACCCATACTTTACTGCCCATCAACATAATCTTCCAATTCCTTCAATGTTAATATGCGGAAATACAGTTTCATCGATGCCTCGGTCACAAAATAACTAATTACTTTTATATAATCGTTCTACATTTGTAATAATTAAACAAAACAAAGAAAAAAAGAACTATAACATTTTTGTATTCTACACTTGACGTTTTGAAACTCCATAAAATTCCTAATGTTTCCTTTAGTTATTTTTCTAAACGTATTGCCAACGATAATACCAAAACTAGCTTCCCCCATCACCCCCAAAATAAACACACACTAAAACTAACTACTGGACTATTACGTGGACAATTTTGGGAATACATCAGAATCATTTGTTCGGCATTATGTTTCTTAAATTTTCGAATCTCTCAAACTTCGCCCATTTAAAATTTCCTAGAATTGTAAAAGGCTTTTCTTATCACAAGGATCGATACAAATTTAACACGGAAATTGTTAAATGACGCATGTTTGAAAGTATAAGTTGGTCGCTCTCTTATAAGATGTATTGTTATGAAATGTTTTAAATTACTAATATACAATTAGACACAAACCAAGAAAGCTTTAAAACGAACATGTAGCCAATTAAGTCTTCGGTAAGCAAAACCCTAACAGAAAAATATATTAAAAAGAGACACAAACAAAATAACCGAAAAAAGGGCAAAGGCTTCATATAGGAAACAGGCGAATATTTATGACCCAAGCAGAAGTGACGAACTCGTATCATTTAAACGTTTATAAGGTCATCATCATCTATAGAAAAAAACAAATCCGCATGCTAATATTTTTATTATAGTAAACAAAATAGGAAGAAGAAAGAGATAGGAATTATTGAGTAAGTAAGCTTCTGATTAAAGCAGCTTGAGCAGTGTCTGTGTTGGCGAGTAACTCAGATAGCCTCTCACTTAGATCATCAACCTCTCTATGCAGATTCCTTATGTAGTTGCAAGTCTCTTGTAACACTCTCGCTGCTGAAACCTGTCAATATATTATATATATTCCATCATTTTCATGCTATATATACACACATGTATGTTAGGTAACAAGTTGAGTTAGATTTAGCGTACCTTGTCGGAGCGACGGCTGTCTCTGAGCTCAGGAAGAAGCTGCTGCAACTTGATAATGAGATCGTTGATTTGATCCTCTGTGATCCTCGAAGGTCCTGATGATTGCCTCGAACGTGATCTTCTTCCCGACATTTTTATTTGAATATTAATTCGACCAGAAGTATAAAAGAGGTACAAGCAAAGACACTTTATCGATAGAACAGGTTATGGAGTTTAGGGTCACACACAAGTTATGCCGGAAAAGGAAGAGAGAGATGAAGATGATGTACCAAGGAAGTGAAGTGAGGGTTGTATTTATGTAGGCTTTTATATTATTTGTTTATGGGAAAACAATAAGAAAATCATAATATAGACTTACTTATTTTATGTTGAATTATATATCTGCAAATCTTGTTTTTCAAATATTAAATTAGATGCCCCCTCCTGACAATTTTTGTTATAATAAAACGATTGCAGAGAATCTCCAAATTTTAATATATAGATCTAAGTTTTTATATGTATAGTATTATCGTTGAATCTAGCCAAATCTTGTTAAAAAAGTTACATACTTGGTTAATTGGTTTTATAGCCTTCCCTATATGGTAACTTTGTTGATATGTTTTAGGTTTTGAGTATCACACTTGCATTACAGTTCACATGTTAGATTTTCTAAACGTACGTTCCAAAAATTCGTATCACTTTTATTTTTGCCACACCTAAAAAAGTAGCTAGTGAAAATAAATATTCTAATATTTTCTTTACGTCATTTAACAGAAATAAACTTTTTATTTGTTAAGGGTAACAGAAATAAACTTTGTTTTAAGAGGCTTTTAATTTTCTTAAGATGGTACGTAGAATATTGTTATTCCTAACGGTGAATAGTGTTATACTAAAATAGTAAAATTTTACTTTCTTTGTATTTTTTTTTTGTAGTTTTAGGGTTTTTTTTTTGCTACAAAATAAATGTTGTTTTAAATTTTCATTGTAGATTTTTAATAAAAAATTTATATTTTTACTCTTAATATTTAATGGAATAATTAATAAAAGATTATGTTTAGGATATTAATGAGAGATAAAATAGAGAATTTGATTGTTTTTCTAATTTATATATAAAAACTTTTAATATATAATGAAATGGAAGGAGTAGAAGATATCAAACTGATTTTCTTGTGCGATTATCAACGGAAAAAGTAATGTTCCTTGTAATTAAAATAAGCATATCCATTCCTCGAAACACAACTTCTATTAAGATACAAATTCACATTATCGATGTTTAGAATTTCGCTCTACCACGTCCACACCCTTAATTTATAAAGGGAAAACCAAAGCATTATTTCTGGAAAGAAATACCTTTTTGTATTGCTTAAATTTAGTTATTGACAATAATATGAATTATTATTTGGTTTTGACATATTTACACGAATACAAAATCAGTTAACTATTTTTCTGTATCTCATAGAAAGATATTTAAACATTCTTAAGAACTTCAAGCCAAAGAAAAAAAAACTCGCAGTTTTCAAGTTTTCATAAGTGTGTCTACGTATACAATGGTGTCTGTGAGATAAGTGCCAAAGTATGAGTAGTTTGACTGGTCAAAGGGATCACACACACACACACACACGCCCATGTTCTTTGATCAACAACACACACGTGGCATTTCGAGAGGTGCGTACACTTACACCGACCGACGTGTAATTAATTAATTAATTTCATGCACTAGTCCGCTGCCACAAAAACACATACCAATACCCATAAATCGTATTTTTCCCCCTTATGCAACCTCACATAAATCGTTTTAAAACCATTGTAACTTCAATTTCTTATTCGTTGTTTTTCTTTGTAAATCTATATTATGTGAGAACAAAACTTTACCGAGAAAATAAATCTGTATTTTATTAGTTATGACTTATTATATTAATTATTTATAGAATCTAGATCCTTCTAGTTTGGAGCTTTGAAAAATACATGTTGCTTGCTTTTTTTTTGTTAAAGGTTTTCATTACATGTTGCTTGTTTTTAAAAAATACATTTACTCAGTTAATAAGCCAAGAAACAAAAAAAAGAAATGTGAGTTCGAAAAGATAAAAGTAGAAAACGACAAAATACAAACTATATGTAAACTCGAAGTGTGAGCTGTGGAGGGAAACACAAAATCTCAAGTTTTCATACATTGGAGAAAAATATGGCACTATACTTTTGATTCATTAGATGCAAAGTCCTTGTTTGTTGAAAATAAGCGACCTTTTCAGTAAAATCTTCTAGAAGAACTTAATTGTACTGCTGTAGTACAAACTCATGAACTCCATATATAATCATACATTGCATGAAACGGTAGAAAACTGGCGGTAGAAAACTATGGTGAAAAAAACTTGAGTTAATTTGGTGAATGGCAAATATTAGAAGAATAACTGATAAATAAGAGAAATGAAAGTTCCGCTAATGACCATAAAAAAGGAGTTTTCTTTTTAATATTGAGTTTGTCATGTAACATGATATATTTCTTAGATGCTGATACCAACTTCCATTTTTTCACCATATTTTTTTTCACGTGTCTTAAAATTTCAAGGATTCTTTCCTTCTACTTATCTTCCGTTTTTTCATGAATCTTTTATACTTTCTAGTCACCTTTGAGAGGATTGATATGCTAGATTTCTGATCCGATTTACTGATGACTTCAAACCTTAATATATTCTTTCAGTTTTGAAAATAAATTCTATTTGCATCACTACATCAGGGATACTTTTTTATATTTAAATCGGGTTCTCACCATATTTTCGTCTTCTATATTTAGGAGAGTCAACATCACTAGTCACTACACAAGGGATAGTTTTTGTTTTGTTTTAATAGGCATATATATATACCAGGCATAGTTTCAAAACGTTTTCCAAGATAAATTAAATTATATACACATGAGTTACGGAAGATAATGGAAAAAAATTATAGACGTCTCGAAAATTCTATATCAAATCATCCAACAAATATGATATTCTCATGGATAGGATTGAACATGACGGGAGAACTAAGAATATCTAGAGATAAAAAGTTTGATTAGGAGACTATATAATTATATTAGCGAGTAAGCATAAATATATTTACAAGGTCAACCAAAGCAATCAATCACAACTTTTCTTCGCTATAAAAATAGATTAAATATGCTTAGAAGTGAGATGAAAGATCTAATAGTAATAGTTTTTTTTTTAGAAGAAAGATTTGATTTGAGTTATATTAACAAAAAAAAAAAAAAAGAGCTCAGATGTGTTAAATTGTGGTCAGCGTGTCTCTCGCGGCACATGATCTATGATCATCAACTTGACAGCGAAGATTAAGCTTTATTTCACGAGCATTCCATTCTTATTACAATCTTTTTTTAGTTAAAAACTTAAAATCCGTTTCTTTTATTCGTTTTGCTACTTGTTTCGGTTTGTCTAGTTCTTCTCCTCGGTTTTCCATTTTTTGTTAAAGTTTCATTTTTATACTCTTTTTTCTTTTTGGACAGAACATTGTTTTATCATCCATCTAAGGAGGAAGAAACCAAAGATCACAACGCACTTTTTGGCAAAGAGTCGGTCAATTGATTTCTACTATAGAAAAAAAAATTAACGCCTCGATATTGAATAAGTATTACAAAACTTGAATTTTAGAAAATTAACTATATGATTTTTGATGAATTATTTTCTACTGAGTCAATTGACTATCATTCGACATATAGCTTTTTTTAAATGTATTTGCTAACATAAAATTATTTACACAATGCGTTTCAAGAAAACGGTTGACATTCTATCTCTATTTATGAGGGCATTTTTAACTTTAAAATAGAATAAAGTTTAGTGAATATTGAAAATATAAAAATCTAAATATGGAGTAAATATTGGAGATCTTCATTTTTGAAATTAAAAATAGAGTTGGGATGAAATATATTTTTTTTATTGGTTATTGGTTTAGTCAAAAGAAAATATTTAATTTTAAAATAAAATATGGAAGTGAATATGAAATAAGGTTGGAAATAGTCTGATAACAACTCTGCGAGCAATTTTTCTTTTGCAAAAATGAGGATATAGATTGTCTGCGGTCAATTTCTTACCGGAACATTTGATTGGCAATCCAGTTGTGAGTAAATAATTAGTAACCGTTGTGGAAGACTTTATAAGAAACAGAGATGGTGTATTTTAACCCTAGAAGTTCAGATTAAAATATAAGGATTTTTTTTTTTGGGTCCATAACATTTTTGCAAGATGTATATATAAGAAACGGATTTTAAGCTTTTTGAAGATAAGTTTATTTTGCTAATAAGATAATATGTAGGATTTTAAGTTTTTTTTTCGCTAACAGTTTTTATATGTAATATTCTAGATCATAACTAATGTACTTTTGAAGTTGATTAATAATGAAATAAATGTTTAAAACCAATATTTTTAATTATGTAAAATTTTATTTATAGGTTGGCCCTTGTAGGTTTATGAGTTTTAGTTATTTATATATTGGTATAAATCACAACTTATGATACTTTATATGCAAATATGCTTAAAATTTAAAACGGTGTAAATTTCATCTTATACGGTTATACCTCTATGTATATCGGGTAATAGATTGAACATTTAAATCTCATACTTTATATGCAAAGATGCTTAAAATTAAATACGGTGTAAATTTAGTTCTTAATCTAGCTCAGGTGTTCTCTCTCTCCTCTTTGACACCGACCATACAAGCTTAATCGTATAGTATTGCTAAAAAACGTGATCCAGCTAAATGTACATATATATATATATATATATATATATATATATATTTGCTCGTACTCGTATCATATGACTGAATAAAATTATTCTAAAACATAACATTAAATTCATTAATCACCCAATTAACAACATAAAATTTTGATGCTCTGTACTGTTTTCTTTAGCTTTATACTAATTATCGATGAATAATTTAAACATGTAATGTGGCGAATAGTTTTAAGGTTGAAAGGGCACACTCCATTTATAGAATGCGATTCTAAGTTTATGACTTAGGATGAGTCCCAAAAGCCTATAAATTCTGAATTTGCACGTTAAATTAATCAAAACCTACAACAACATCTTCTCTTCTCCAATGCGTTGACGATGAAGAAGATAAAACAAAGTATTTTAGTACTTTTTCCGTCCAAATATAAGTATATTTAGAAAAATTTACTTATTTTATTTTATAAATATTTTTGCAGATATTAATGTACTTTACAAAAAATAAATAATTTTATATACATTAAAAAAAGAAATTTGATAAAAGTATTTATAAGAATAGAAAGAGAGAAAAAACTAATAAGTATTTTACTTTAAAAAGAACTTTTTTTAATAAGTGAAATTTTAACTAAAATCTTTATATTTTAGAATAGAGGGAGTATCTAATATTATTGGAATTGTGTGTGTTTTAGTATTAGATAATTTTGTTACTCATGAATTATCCAACCGCAAATTTGGAGTTGTAATCTTGAGATTCTAAACAAAAAGTACCATTCCAGTAGTCCGATATGGTCTTCAACTTGATGAGTGAGTTGTTGTGGCATTCGATAGCATAGTATATGAAATATTGCTAAGATTTATAGTTCGCCTATGGTAACTTTATAGTACCAAACTACCAATTGATTGAGTGGTCCGCATTTATTTATTTTTAACTTATGAATTAATCATACGGTAGATGAATTAAGATTTAATGTATATCATCAGGACTAGATTTTGATAATACTAATTTTGTAAAGTCGATTCATCCGAATTAGACAAATTTAAAGCATTATTGCTAAGCAAATAATCATGTTTATTTCATAATAACTTTACCAGAGTTATAGGACATGTGGTCCACCGAAAACTGATTATTAGTATATATGTGAATAATGAAGAACAACCATACATCAAAAAGCATTGTACTGATATGTGGTTAACTTTAAATATGGATTGGGCAGCTAATTTAGTGAAACTGTGAGTACAAAAAATTGTAGTATAGGTTAAAGCTTTGGTTACTTCAAATTCACACACAATTTATGTACTTACGTTTGCATTTACATTATTATTCTTTAATAAAATCTTCAAATATTTTGAGATACAACACGTTTTTATTGTTTTACAGAACACAAAATAAATACTACTACCAGATGAAAGATGTGAAACGCTATGGAACCTACGGTTCACACTGTAAAATAAAATGTCGCTATATATTCTAAATGTTCACGAACTTTATAGATTAGACTAGTATCGTGCGTTGTGAGAAATATATAACTTCCCCCTAAAAGGCTACTTACCTCTTGCACTTTCTAATTGGTCACCATTTTGTTTTTCTTATTTAAACAACCAAAACTCAGACACTAGGTTGCTGGTTTAACGTGTCTGATCTAAACAACACAAATAAAAACTTGGTTGCTCTACGTCATGCAGATTCGTTTCTATGTTACAACTAGCTAAGTACTTAAACCTCAGTAATCAACATTTTAATATTAATATGAAGACAATGTTCACCGTATCACCATCGTCTAAGGTTCTTTTCTTTCACAACTTGCAATTTTAAGATTACCTTAATCCAATAATTAATCTCCTCGACTATCTTTAATGATTGTAATTAGCGTCAGAAACTTGTTTATGTGGTCCCACGAGACAAAATAAGAGTTTTAAAGCAAAGTAGTTGCATGAGGTTCCATGTACTATAATTCGTGGGGGGTAATATTTATTGTCACGAACCCATAATATCGTTCTAGTTAAAAAAACAAAACAAATTTTTGTCGCCAATTGATTATATTTTTATTACGAAAATTATTAAATATTTTAAACTTTAGAGGTGTGGTCCTAAACCTAAAGTGACGATCAAAAGAAAACTAAGTCGTGTCTATTAATTTTAAACATAGAGCATATCAATATATTTGTTTTTTTTATATAATAGACATAAAGAATATAAGATACTATATGTTACGGAATATTCTCAGTTACTACACCTACAGACTTTAGGTTTCAGGGATAAAGTCTAGTAGTATTTATTTTGTTACTTACGTAAACCAAATTTACCGGAAAATACATGAGATATTAAACGGGCTAAAAGAGTAAGAATGGTCCGGCCCATCACTAGAAGTTAGATTAAATTATAGATGGGCCTGAAGACCTTAGTTGGTTTCAACTTTTTATCTCAAAATCTTAATTTGGTTAAAATCCCTATTAGGGGCAGATGTGGAGATCAATTAGGGGGGGGGGGCAACATGGAAATTGTTTAAAGAATTAGGACTGAATTACAAATAATACTGAAATATTAAGAATTTATATGAATGTTGTAGAAAGTTACAAGTGAAATTATAGAAGAAAGTGAACCAAGACTGCAAGACAGAAACAACAAATATCACGTCATCGATTACGTGTGGGGTTGTGTGAACTTATGAAAAACTAAATATATATATAATATATTTATTCAAAAAAGGTAACTTAACACTAATAACAGAAATAAGAAAACAAAAACGAATAATCAACTAAATTAGGATAAAATCCAAAACAAAAAACAGTAACATGTGAAGCAAAAAAAGAAAGAAGGTGTAGTTGTCCGAAGCAGAAGCAGATGCACAGAGCTTAAAAATCTGCCGTTACCTTCTTTTCACCATAATGATTAATGACAAACGACGTCGTCGACTTATAACAGAAAATATTGAAACTACCCTTACCTATCATCTTATAACAAAAAATACCGAAACTACCCTTTTCTATTACTTTATAACAGAAGAATACCGAAACACCACTGGTTCATTCTTACATCTTATAATCGAAAGAAAAAAAAAATCACAGCTCAAATATGATACTAATTCAGCTAAATGTGGCTGAAATGCAAAGATGAATCTCTTATCATCTATAGCCCATAGTTCTAATAAACAATCTCAGTTGTGTTTTTGTAAGTTTATTTTTTTCTTCTGAGCATGCCTGAAAATTACGTGATTTCTATTTGCCTAATTGTTGAAAATCATCGGCATCTAAAACTTGTGTTTTGTCTTGTTAGTTTTTTCTTTTTGAAATTTCAGATCTTAAAGACGAATTTGGAATCAGAGGTTATTCTTCCATAACTGGTGAGTTTGGTTTTGATTGAATTACTCTTTTCTTATTTCAATTTCAGTTTTTTTTTTGTTTTTTTTGTATAAGAGCATCTCCAATGGTACTCTATTTTTAGAGGAAAATCATCTCCAATAGTATTCTTTATGTTGCTCTAAAAATAGAGAAATGAATAGTGTTTCTCTAATGGTACTCTATTTTTAGAGCAAAATCATCTCCAATGGTACTCTATATGTTGCTCTAAAAATAAAAAAATGAATAGTGTTTCTCTATATTTGGAGAAACACTATTCATTCCTCTATTTTTAGAGAAATACTTTTTTATTTACAATATGATCATTTAGTTTTATATGTTTATTTATTTTATACTTAAAACTAAATTATATGTTCATTTATGTACTTATATATAATTATATTATTAAATTTAGTTATTTAATTACTATAATATGCAACAAAAACTTATACTAAATTATAAATACAAGTTATATGAAGATGATAAATTAAAAAACTCACAAATAAAAAGAAATGAATGGATCAAATTTGTAAAATTAGAAAGTAAAGGGTTATAATGTAAGTTAGCTAAAAAGATAAAACTATTATATATATTAAATATTATTTTTAAAATAAAAATAGAGACAACCATTGAAGCAAACCCTTCCTCTGTTTTTTTTGAAAAAAATAGAGTAAACCATTGGAGATGGTCTAATAGATTTACTTGCTTATGGAATTAGAGATCCGATATGGTTTTATTGGTTGAGATATTTGATTGATTGATTTGGTGTTTTGATTTATTTGTTTTTGTTAGCAATTCATTTCATCACGTTACCATCTGCATGTGAAGAATAGAGCAAGTGGATCGACAATGCACACTGTGTGCTTCAGCTCCCTTCTAAGAAACGTTGGATGATGCTGATGATAATACCAATGAAGAAGCTACAAAAATGTCAAGGGTCGATGATTATAACAACGGAAGCAGAGATGATGATTCCAAGAAGATCATAGACATTCTTCAGCTTGCTAAAACCTATCAAAGGTCTAACCAAACTCCTCAGCAAAGTGATCAACCGAGTCCACCAGTATCCAAAACGCTATTCTCAACTGCTTAGCTCACTGTTCGTTATCTGATTTCGGATCTATCGCCTCGACGAACCATAACTTCCGCTCGCTCATCAAGAACAGCGAGCTCTACGGGCTGAGACGTTCAAAGGGTTTTGTGGAGCATTGGATTTACTTCTCCTGCACGCTCTAGGCGAGACCACGGTTTTAGCTGGAGGATGCGATCCTAATGGGGAGATATTAAGCTCGGCTGAGGTTTAAAACTCTGAGACTGGGGAATGGACTGTGATCCCCAGCATGAACAAGGCGAGGAAGATGTGTTCTGGCGTGTTCATGGATGTGAGTTTCTACGTCATTTGAGGAATCGGGGATGAGAATGGAAAACCGAAGATGTTGTTGTGCAATGAAGTTTATGATTTGAAGAAGAAGACATGGACTTTGATACCTAACATGCTGCCTGAAAGAAACAATGGTGGTGGTGGAGATCAGGTGGTAGTGGCTGGATCAACGGGTTCAGAGGCGCCACCGCTTGTAGCTGTTGTGAAAGATGAGCTTTACGCTGTGAATCATGCGCAGAAAGAGGTGAGGAAGTATGATAAGAAGCCTAATGTGTGGAGTAGAGTTGAGAATTTGCCAGAGAGGTGTTCTTCTGAGAATGGTTGGGGTATGGCGTTTAGGGCTTGTGGAAATCAGTTAGTGGTGGTTGGTGGACCTATGTTCTCAAGTGTAGGGGTTATTGAGATTAATGCTTGTGTCCCAACGGAAGGGGTGGAGCTGGAATAGAGGGTTCTTGCTTCAAAGCGATCAGAGAACTTTGTTTATAATTGTCCTGTGATGGGATGCTGATGAAAGAATTTGAGACTTGAGAGAGAGAGTGAGACCCATTTCAAAGTTATTGACTTTTCCTTTTTAGGATTTTTTTTCTTTTCACAGTTTGGAATTTTTGTTTTGTTTTTTTTTCATAATATGGGTCTGTCTGTTTTATTTTTTTTGTTGTGTTTGTAAGAATTATTATTGTTCTTGTTCATGCATTTATCTGGAACTGAAAAGTTTCAATAAATCTGAAGAAGATTAAGAACGAGCATCATGCATTCATGTTGGCTTGTCTCCTCAACATTGTTGTAATTTTGGTTCCATTGTTCTTTTTTCTTCAACTAAATCTTTTCTTTTCTGGAATTATCAGATATTAAAGTGTTAATCTTTACTAGATTTTAATAATTTATTTCCCCTTTATTTAAAGATGCTAGATTTTGTTATTGAAAAACACCATTGGTCGTAATGACTAAGAGATCTAACAAAATATGGTTTTAAGTTAGCTTGAAATATGTATAGATAAACCGAAAAAAAAAGGAATTTATAAAAGTTGGATTCTAAGTCTCAAATTGGAGAATAAAGCATCTCTCATTAAATTATCAACTTTTTTACACAACAGAGAAATGATCCACCAAAAAAAAAGAGAGCATAAGCAAACAACATCAAAGACATGAATTTTGCTTCTTCACACATTCTAAAAAACCAAAAAGCTTTTCAAGTTCTCCTTACTACTGATAACCACCAGCACCATACATTGTTTCATAACTATCATGTTTAAATCTTCTTGATTTATCAGCCTGAAAAATACAAGAAAAGAGAAAAACATAAGTAACAAATAAAGAAGAAGAAGAATCACATTTAGTAAAATTGAGAAGAAGAGATATATAGTATACCCACCCGGCTTAAGATCTTCTCAAAAGCATCAGGTCCATTCTCAGCAATGTACTTCTCAGCAGCTGTTAACACATCATCTGGTTTTCTGAAAATATCCATCTTTTTGGGAACATACCAAATGTTTATACTCTGTGGATTAACAATCACAGGTCTCACAACATGTTCATAGACATAAGCAGCACCACTGAAGTATGGAATAACAAGCCAGCAAGTCAATATCAGCTTCGTGTATGACCATATTGGTAACCTAATCACACAACAACATTGTCAGCAACAAAATCAAAACTTGTTTCTTTTTTTTTGGTTAATGGGTTTGATCAAAAATCATCTTTACCATTCGATGAGTTTGGCGAATGTGAGCTCGAAGAGTGTAAGTAAAGAATAAAGAACCCAATATGTTAGCCATTGTTTGTCATCAGCGTGAGATTGAGTTTCAATTGCTTGCACTGAAGCATATCTATCCATTGAAACATTCATACATTAGATCAAAAGAAGATAAAGTCACAACCTTTTTTTGCTCTAAAGAGTTTGGATTCACTTACAGAGGATAAACGAGACTAACGACAGGTCTGCAAAAAGATGAAGAATTTATAGAAATTAATCAACTTTGCATAATTAAGACTAATAGGGTTATGTCAAAATTAATAATTTAATGGGATTTGAGTAGAAATATAGCAGATTTAGGGCAAAAGGAAGAAGCTTTAAGATTTGAGGAGAAGAAAGAAGATATATTACCCAGCAAGAACATCAAAGTTCCAGAGAAGAACCTTGATGAAATTTCCAGCAGCAGATCCCATTACTAAGCTTTGATTAGACTCTGAATCTGATTCTTCCTTCCACTACTACTACTACTACTCTTCAACTGGAGATTGATAGATAGAGAGAAAGAGAGAGAGCGAATAATTGTGTGGTGGACTTATTGAAAGTTTTTTTTTTAACTTTTAATGGTCTCAAAAAAGCATGAAAACGAGATGAATTCAATACAAAAGCTACCATTCAATTGCTCTCTCGGAATATTTATAAATAAATCTAAGCTTTTAGGAAATTGTTGCCAAAAATAAAATAAATGGAAAGTTTTAAGTTTTAACACAAGAAAAATATAAAGTACCAATTTTTTTCTTTGGCTAAAAGTAAATTATCTTCTTTTTTACTTCTCACAAAAGTAATTTATCTATGTAAGATTCTGTTTTTGGAAATTAAATTTTGTCGAAAAATGGAAGTAAATAATTATTTTGTTTTTGTGAGTTATCCACATAGTAAGTAACATGTAAGAAGTTAAAATACAGTAAGTGTTGGCTTGACTTGAATTCGAAAAGATATTTTCTTAACTATAAATAAGATATGAAAGTAATGTGGATGAAAATCTACATAAATGGTTTTGATCTTAAAGCTGAAATAAGCTTATTTGAATTAGCTCTTGTTGCAGCCAAGTGGGAATGATCGAACTTTCATTCTTCCTCCCAATGCAAGCGCCAAAAGATCAAACTCTTCTACATACCACAGCTCTGATACTATTGCCTGTGTATCATCAATAGCAAGATGAAACTCAATTCATGGTTCAAGAAAACTTCAGTTTTGTTGTAAGTTTTTACCTTGAATCCTCGGATTTGGTTGTTTAGTCTTGTTACCAACTCATGGAGAAGCTGGAGATGGTCTTCAGAACCAGCCTGCTAGATTAATAAACATTCACTAAGTCATTGAGATTCTGAGTTTTTTGACCAAGAGTTGAAACTTGCCTCAGTAGATGGAGATATTGGAGGACCAAGCAGCCTTGCTAATGATGTATGAAGAATTGCAGCATCATACTGAAACACACAAGTCAAACACAAGTTATCAGACAAGTGGTTAGTGTTCATTGAGAGATATATATACAGTTCATTACAAGTTGCTTCTCCGGTGCACGTGGAAGAGCTGATCTCAGTTTCGTGCGGATTGTTATGGGATCATCTCCAGATTTAACCTGGTGAAAGAAAAGATGAAACAAGCTATAAAGTCCTGATACATCTGATGTAGCCATTTCTAAAACATTTTAAGGAAAAAATAAAATGAAAGAAGCATAGATTTTATACCTTCCAGCATCCAAGAAGAACACCGGTAGAGGTTAAGAGAACTCTATCCAAGATAATCTCCAAAGGGCAAAGCTCATTAGCAACTGCTTTGACTGCAGCTGCTTCTGCTTCAACCTGATCATGGAGAAGAGATTTAAGAGACTAGTATGTTCCCAAGATTAAAGTTCTAGTGGATTGGCAATAACATCAATGATAAAAGTAACAAAACCTCATCTTCAGTAGCTGAAACTGAGACAATGTGATGCGATGCATGAAACATGCTGAAGTGGTACATCTTAGAGTCCTGAAACCAAATTGCTGGAGCATAACCCGATGTAAGAAGATGAAAATAAGTGTAACTTAATTTTTTAATATATATATGGTACTGTATCTAGTTGCTTTTTAACAGTTTTCAAGGATTGTTGAAAAGAAATATAGCCGGAAGCTTACTATTTTGGAAGTAAGGACTGAACACATTTTTTACGGCTTTTCTGCAAAACATAGGTATAAATGAACAGCTTTTAGCAGTAAAACATTTTCAATTTAAATTAAACTAGCTAAATCTGAATTGAGTGAGAATGAGAGGCAAGTTACACACTCACGAGACTGGGACAGAGTATTCTGTGCTGAGATGTAATACATTAGCTCGCACAGGGGGATTTGCAACCTATATATGAGTAAACTGAATATATTATACGAAATTATATAGTTATTATTCAATTCACCATACAAAGCTACTAATCCATTCTAACAATAGAATAAGAGTAGAGATGTTAACATTATACCTTGAGGACAGGTGATATCTTTCCATCTTTCAGTGTGAAGAGATCTGAAAGTGACAATGACTGAGATGTTTCGCCTTGTTTAAGGAAGATCGGTCCTTTTTCTTGTAAATCCCGTTCCATTTTATCGTATAACCTTGTGCTTTGCTCCGCATAGGTGACAAGAGGATCTAACAAAACCACACTATGAATTATAGATACAATCTTGCTACAGCTAAAGAACGAAACTTTACAAGAAATCATTAACAAAGGTACTAGATTTCCACATCAGGCATTGGCTTTTGAGCCTGAAGCATACAAAATTGGACAGTTGCTTTCATCAACAAATCAAGAATGGTGGCTTAAGTACCCATTTGATCCTTAAACCTTAAAAGTTCAAAATCTTTGAATACAGAAACAGAGACATTTTTTCAAAAACATATATAACTTAAAAACTAGTTCTTTACGCAACTCTAGTGCTGATTGTGAATTCTTCTGTTAGCAAGTCAACATCGATCTTCCATTTACGAAACCAAAACACGAGTCAGTCAACTCATCCGATTATAGAATTAGCTATTTAATCAGATCGGGATTAAACAAAAACATCAATGAAATCTGAGGATATAAAAGGTATTTAATTTAGAGACAAAGGGAATGAAACAAATTGGTGATAAATTAACGAACTTTAAGAGCTAAAAACAGTGATTATACCTGATGATGATGATGAAGATGAAGTGGATTGTGAATTTCGAAGACCCATTTGGAAGAGAGTGTAGAAAATAGTGAGAGAGATTGTCCAAAATAACACTGTGATTCTCCAATTTGATGCCCTAATTGCAGACGTCGTCGTTGTCGCCATTTCTCCTTTTGTTCAATTCTTGACAAAACTCTCATTTTCTTTAGTCTATCAGATTGTCGCCATTAACGTCAAGCTCTGTTCGGCTTTAATTATTTTTGTTTTTTTTCCATCTAATTTTGCCACTCAATTTATTTTCTTTTAAGGCCATAAATATTTATTCTGTTAATATTTTTCTACATAACATTTTTGCTAAACTTTTTTTTCCCCAAATATTTTGTGGATTTGAATCCGCAATGTGAATATCTAAACAAGACAACAACACTATAACAAATTTCTAATACATAAGAAAATTATTTTTCGTTATTTTCCATCTAATTTTGCCACTCAAATTTATTTCTTTAAAGTCCATAAATATTAAATAATTTTCTCCTTAACATTTTAGCTAAACTTTTTTTCCCCCCAAATATTTTGTGGATTTGAATCCGCAATGTCATACATCAACAACACTATAACAAATATCTAATACTTTTTTTATATAAGAAAATTCCGTAAACAAAGAAAATAAATTTGTGACTAAAACATGCATAGTTTAGTGTTGTTGTATTACTATGACACTATGTAAATTCCGATCAAGTAGATATGTTTGAAGTACTTGAAAAATAAACTCTTGCATATTACGAAGTATCAAAATTTTCCAACATATTGATAGATAAAAGCTTTTAAAACAAACAAAAAAATGCAAAAAAGTGTGAGAGTATAAAAGGATCAAATCACGGCAATTTCTTGCACATATCAAACTTGTGTGTTTTCTCTAAATAGACGTAAACAAATATCTAACTTCTGGAAAAACATTAAAAAAAATCTTTCATATTTTACAGTTTGTGTATAAAAACTTCATTGTATGGTAGATCTTACAATATACATCAAACTTGATCAATTCAAAATCTAGGGAAAAAATGATTCTATATATCATTTCATTCATCACTACCATCATCACCACCATCACGCTTTACCAATGGTGGTGGAGATCCAACATACCGCCAGGACCAAAACCACGGTTTCTGATAGGAAACCTCCATCAAATGAAACCACTTTGGACTCATTCTTTCTTGGAGTGGTCACAAACTTATGGTCCCATCATATCTGTATGGATAGGGTCACAACTCACTGTCGTTGTCTCAAGCTCTGATTTAGCTAAACAAGTGTTGAGAGACAAAGACCCTCACCTCTCTAACCGACACAGAATCGCAAGAATGACTCAAACCGGAACCGATCTTGTTTGGTCTGACTACAGTCCTCATTATGTGAAACTGAGAAAACTATGTACTCTCGAGCTATTTTCTCTAAAAAGCATCGAGAATTTTAGGTCGTTGAGAGAGATGGAAACTACATCGATGGTTATGTCGATTCTTAAGGACGTGATGATGAGTGATTCAAACGATGAAAAGACGCAAAAACCTGTGGTTGTGAGGAAGTATCTAGCTGCGGTTGTTTTGAACACAATCTCAAGGTTAATGATTGGGAAAGAGTTTGGGGATGAAGAAGGGAAAGAGTTTAAAGCTATCGTTGAGAAAGAACATCTTCTAAGTGGCTCAGGGACGTTGTTTGATCATGTATGGTGGCTCAAATGGGTTTCGTCTTGGCTCATTAGCGATAAAGAATTCTTGGAGCACAAGGAACGAAGAACAAAGTGGTTTAGAGGAGCTATAATGGAAGAAGAAGATGTAGTTGTAGAAGATCACAGAGGTTTTGTTCGGAAGTTGTTAGTATTGAAAGAGCAAAAAGAGCTAAGTGAAGAGACAGTTGGTGGATTAGTATGGAACATGTTCACCGCTGGTGCTGACACAACCGCGGTTGTTATCGAATGGGCTATGGCAGAGATGATAAAATGCCCTAACGTGCAAGAAAAGGCACAACAAGAACTTGATTCAGTTGTTGGATCTGAACGGTTAATGAATGAATCTGATATTCCAAAACTGCCATATCTACAATGCCTTGTTAAAGAAGCTTTAAGGCTTCATCCATCAACACCTTTAATGCTTCCACACAAAGCAAGTGAAACGGTTTGGATTGGTGGGTATAAGGTTCCTAAGGGAGCAACGGTTTATGTCAACGTGCAGGCGATTGGGAGGGACCCTGCGAACTGGAAGAGCCCGGAGGAGTTTAAACCAGAGAGGTTTGTTGTGGAGGAAACTGATGTTAAAGGTCGAGACTATAGAGTTCTTCCGTTTGGATCGGGAAGAAGGATGTGTCCAGCAGCACAGCTTAGTATGAATTTGATGACTTTGGTGATGGGAAATTTGTTGCATTGCTTCTCATGGAGTTCTCCTATTCCTGGTGAGATGATTGACATGAGTGAGAATCCTGGATTGCTTTGTAACATGAAGACTCCATTACAGGCTCTAGCTTCACCTAGAGCTGCCGCAAGAGTTCTACCTTTAACTTTGGATTGATGATATAGATAACATAATGAACTTCATAGACTATGATGATAGCTAAGTCAAATTCCCAAGAGGCATGTATGAGAATGGTTTCATATAAATAAAATGTAGCTTTCATATATGGAAAAAACAAATCTTACATATCTTTAATAGAATCATACCAGCAATGTAGTTTATCTTGGGCTACCATCATTTGAAGATACCTCTAGGATGATAGTTTCTACTAAAACACTTCATTTGGTTCAAAACAAACAAAACCCAATAACAATATACAATGTCCATAAACTCATGAGTCATGACTCATGACACACCATACAAAATAGGATTAACTAAGATTGAAAATGAGATGACATTGGTGAAGTAGTCAAGAGAGGATTGTACCAAAGAATCTGCTTGTTACAAGAGGAATTTTCCAAGTTCAAATTGAGCATACATGGTGTTGAACTTACCCAAGTTGGAAGATGTATGTATGTATGTATGTAAACCGAGCTAATACAATCTTGGTTCATTAACTAATTAACCGATCAAGTTCAAATCAAGAAACACTTGTCCGTGAGTGTTCATAGAACTCAAAGCCAATTTGACAATACCATAACTAAAATCTCCATTTACCATATAGTTTTTTTTTGACAAATGTAAAATTTGGAGCTTTGGATACATTAATGCAAGATATACTACATATTGATATCTCAAAATGTTTATAGATTGTAAATGAAAATGTATTTCTTGTAACAATAAAGGACTTATACTAAAACTTACAAACAAATAGAAAATGCAGTTAGTGTGGGAAAGCAAAAGGGAACCAATTCACAACAATTTCATGCGCATTATCAAAATTACGTGCTGTCTAAATAGATTATTCAATAACCGTGACTCTGAATAAATAAGACTTTATAAATGAGTTAATAATTCGTGCATAAAAGAAAAAAATACTTCACTGTAATGTGAGAAACCATCAAACCTTGTATTACTATTATCTCTAAGCAAAATGGATTTATTACTGATTTCATTAATCACTATCATAATCGCCGCCATCATGCAACATCTACTACGACGTCGGAGATCCAATATACCACCGGGACCACCCCCACATTTTCTTGTTGGAAACCTTAATCAACTGAAACCACAATGGACACATTCTTTCTCCGAGTGGTCACAAACTTATGGCCCCATCATATCAGTGTGGTTAGGGTCACAACTCTCTGTTGTAGTCTCGAGCTCTGACTTAGCCAAACAAGTCTTGAGAGACAAAGACTACCAACTTTGTAACAGAAAAAGAACCGCAAGAATGACTCAGAACGGTAACGATCTTATTTGGTCTGATTACGGACAACATTATGTGAAACTGAGGAAACTCTCTACACTCGAGCTTTTCTCTCTGAAGAGCATCGAGAGTTTCAGGTCAATGAGAGAAATGGAAGTAAGATCGATGGTTAGATCGATCTTCATGGACTTGATGAGCCATGATAAGAAACCAGTGGTGTTAAGGAACTATCTAAGTTCGGTTACTTTGAACATTGTTTCAAGATTAGTGATTGGGAAAACATTCGAACCAAAAGAAGGGAAAGAGTTTAAGTCAATCGTTGAAAAGGAGACTCGCTTGCCCGGTGCAACCAAGCTGCTTGATTACACCGTTTGGCTTAAACGTGTTTCGTCTTGGTTCACTAGTGACAAGGCGTTCTTGAAACACATGGCTAGAAGAAAGAATTGGTTTAAAGAAGCTGTAATGGGTGAAGTATATGGAGGAGGAGAGGAAAAGTGTTTTGTTCAGAGTTTGTTAGAGTTGAAAGAGAAGAATGAGATGAGTGAAGAGACAGTGATGGGATTGGTTTGGAACATGTTAACCGCAGGTGCTGACACAAACGCTATTACTATCGAATGGGCTATGGCAGAGATGATTAGATGTCCGGTCGTGCAAGAAAAGGTGCGGATGGAGCTTGATTCAGTGGTTGGTTCCAACAGGTTAATGTCTGAATCAGATATACCAAACCTGCCGTATCTGCAAAGTGTAGTCAAAGAAGCTCTCCGGCTTCATCCTCCAACACCGTTGATGCTTCCACACAAGGCTATCGAAACAGTTCAGATAGGTCGATACAAAGTTCCTAAAGGAACAACGGTTTATGTCAACGTGCAGGCGATTGGTAGAGATTCTGCAAACTGGAAGAACCCTTATGAGTTTAGACCAGAGCGGTTTCTCGAGGAGGAAACAGATGTCAAAGGTCGAGACTTTCGGGTTCTTCCGTTTGGGTCGGGAAGACGGGTTTGTCCAGCTGCACAACTCAGTATCAATATGATGACATTAGCATTGGGGAATTTGCTGCATTGCTTCTCATGGACAGCTTCTTCAACACCTAGTGAACAAGAGATAGACATGACTGAGAAACCAGGATTAGTTTGTTACATGAAGACTCCATTGCAGGCTCTAGCTTCCTCCAGGCTGCCACAAGATTTGTACCTTAACTTTTCGCTGAAATGCAATAATTAATAGAGAAAAAAGAGATGTAGCAGCTATGACAAGATTTGGGACATGACTGATGAAATGGTTCGTACAAACATAATGTAACTATTACGGTAGTAAATAAAACTAAAATATTCCAAAAGGAGAAGAAAGCTGAGTCTGATCATTGCTAAAGTTGAGAACCTCATAACACAAACTTTACACATCGGTTATAGAAGCAAGCCACCAGCAATGTGTGTTTTCTTGTGCTCCCCATCATTCCTCAGCATCTTCCTCTTCTTCATCATCGTCCTCGTCTTCATCATCAGAGTCATCTTCTTTTCCCTGGAAAATTTAACAGTTTTCAATAACAATGTTTCACATTGATGCTCAACCAATCAATAGCAGTGAAAGTATTTGTTTTACCTCTTCGTCACCATCATCATCTCCTTCAAAATCTTCTTCATCAGCCTCCTAACATACACCAACAAAATCTTTAAGCAACTAAAGAAAAGAGGATATAAGATAGAAAGTGAAAAGATAAATAGTTTACATTGTTGAAGTAGGTGAGAGGGTTGGACCACAAATCTTCCTTGATGATATCAGCGACCTACAAGAGGAGAGTTCAGAGTTCAAATTGAGTAGACAATTAACTTAACTTATAACAAGTAAGAAAGTAGAGGAGCATGTACCTCATCATGAATCTCATCACCAGCATCTTCCTTATGCTGAGCATCAGTAAACCAAATGAAGAAGCTGAAGAGAAAGTTAAGTGGAAAGGTCGTTAATCACATGCACGACCACAAGTATTTCACTTCAAGTGTGTAAAGACTTAATGGGCTCAAGAACAACACCTCTCTTCTGGTAATGCACGCTTGTTTCCTTTCTTATCATCATGGTCCACTCCATTAGGCAAGCCCTTCATAATTGAGAAACATCATTAACAATAATGCCAAAGAGCAGAAAGTAAGAAGCTTATTATGTTACCACAAGTAAAAATGTATATATTTTTTACCTTGCCCTCCTTCCATTTGATAGGAGTAGCAGTGATTTTAGTTGTTCCTTCTTCGAGGAAGGTAAACGTCTTAGTAAGCTTTGCATCCTCAAAGAACGGATTGGGATTAAAGTGCTGTGATTGACAATACCCATTAGTCTTCTTAGATCAATTACGAAAGACACAAAAAAAAGAAGAAGTAATGAGTAAGGATAAAGAAACATACAAAAGTTATAGAGTATCCAGATTTTACATCTTTGGCATCCTCCACTTCCAGAGAGTTCAAGTACTTAAATATCTGTAAAAGCAAATGAAGAGGTAAAAAGGATGCAACTTTACAGAAGTACAATGGGATAGTTAGCTGCAAAATAGTGAATCCATCAAAAGAAATCAAACCTTTTGGTCTTCGTCAGTCAAGAGGTCACCTAATGCAGGATGACTCAAAAACTGCAAAGAATGTGAATGGTTCAATAAGTAGAAGATAAGTTTTAAGCAGTAAATTAGGGACTAACTAGAAACTATTTACTTACAGCAGTCATCCAAAATTCTGGGATGGATTTGATGACTTCATTACGCTTGTCATAGACAGGTTTCCGTATCACGTTATATTTCTGTTCCACTTCCAACACCTCATCGCTAGCCTTTTCGTTAATCTAGAAACAAAAAAACGTCTTATAGTTATTAATAATGTCAATTCTATTCTCTACTAATGACTTGATGATTTGTGTATGTTTGAGCTTTAACTTCTTAATTAGTGCTCATTGGAAAATCCAATTGCAGAGAACAGTCACATGAATGAAACTAACCATGCAGAAATCTCACACAAAAAAAGTTATCAAATTGCATTGTACGAATACACTATTATCACTACTGTAGAAGTAAGACAAACAAAAAAGAGCATCTTTCATGTGAAATTCTGGAAACCCATAAATAAAGATATGAACTTTATGCATACTTAGCAACAGAAACATCATCAAACATTCAAATCCAGCTACAGAAACACATCAAGTAAACCAGAAATCAAAATTGAAATCAATTCAACTTAAGCAGGACACAGAGCACATAAACACCGGTTTAAATCAACAAAGGGGGAAAATCCAGAGAATTAGAGCAAATAAACGATGAGATGAGAGAAAACCTTCTCGAGGTCGTCTTGAATCTCCTGAAGCTTCTCAATTGAGAGAACAAGCTCTCCATCGATTTGCTCCAAGTTTTCTTCTTCGACTTTCTCTTCAATTTTCGCCTTCTTGCTCTTTTCAGCGACCATTTTCACCTTAGAGAAAACCCTAATTCCAAAAAGAAAAAGAGAGGATTTTAGCTCCTCCTTCTGGTTCTCTCTATCTCACTTGTGTTTCCGCTAAAACCCTAATTCCTGACGAAGTTTATGCTGGTGAAGTGTGAGTGTGGGCAAAGGGGACTTAGGGTTTTGAGGGGTTTATGTGGACCAATCAAACTGCGACAGCCAATGCAAATAAGGGTATATTAGTCAATTTATTAACCAACATTAGGGCAGTTTAGGATTTTGCCTTTCACATGCTTTTTTAAGTAACCTATTAAAATAGTTGATTTTTAAGGGATTTAACTCATTTAATTTTTGCCTTTCTGTATCGTATTATTTACTTCAGGACCACAAAAACATTATTCCTCTAATATCCACTGAGAATTAATTTGCTCTAAAAAATAACAATTTGGGATAATTAAAAAATAAAAATTAGAAATGTTGACAGTGGGATTTGAACCCACGCCCTTTCGGACCAGAACCTTAATCTGGCGCCTTAGACCAACTCGGCCATATCAACTTTGTGTTCTTTTCAGATTAAACAAATTATTTATTTAGAGTGATTACACGCGCTTCTTCGCCGAGTCCGATTTACTACTCCCGGCGTAATTCCCGTTGAAGTTCGTCGGTAAATTTACAATCTTTTGCAATTGATATTGATTTCTCCCGTTAATGATAAAGAATCTGACTTTTTTCGATTTCTAATTTCTTGCTCTGCAGATTTTTTCTAAAGTTCTTCTCTTTCCTTCGCTATGTCTCTGTGAAAACGAAGTCTTATATAAAAGGTTTCTGGATTTTAAGGAATTCAAGTATCATCGTTAGATTACGAATAGGATATACTCTCCTAATGGGTCCTCCTCTGCTTCCGAGACATGTAACTGCAGTTATAAAGTGTCAGAGAGATCCTTTAAAAGCCCTAGAAATGTTTAATTCGATGAAGAAAGAAGATGGTTTCAAGCATACTTTATCTACATACCGCAGCGTGATTGAAAAGCTTGGCTTTCATGGAAAATTCGAAGCCATGGAAGAGGTTTTAGTGGAAATGCGGGAAAATGTTGGTAACCATATGCTTGAAGGTGTTTATGTTGGGGCGATGAAGAATTATGGTAGGAAAGGGAAAGTTCAAGAAGCTGTAAATGTGTTTGAAAGAATGGATTTTTATGATTGTGAGCCTAGTGTTTACTCTTATAATGCTATTATGAGTGTATTGGTTGATAGTGGATACTTTGATCAAGCTCACAAAGTGTATATGAGGATGCGTGATAGAGGAATTACTCCTGATGTTTACTCGTTTACGATTAGGATGAAGTCTTTTTGTAAGACGAGTCGGCCTCATGCTGCTTTGAGGTTACTTAATAATATGTCTTCTCAAGGCTGTGAGATGAATGTGGTTACTTATTGTACTGTTGTTGGTGGGTTTTATGAGGAGGATTTTAAGGTAGAGGCGTATGAGTTGTTTGGGAAGATGCTTGTATCAGGTGTTTCTCTTTGCATTAGTACTATTAACAAGCTTCTACATGTTCTTTGCAAGAAAGGAGATGTTATGGAGTGTGAAAAACTACTCGATAAAGTTATCAAAAGAGGTGTGTTACCGAATCTGTTTACTTACAATTTCTTCATTCAAGGGCTTTGTCAGAAAGGTGAGCTTGATGCAGCTGTTCGTTTGGTAGGTTGTCTCATAGATCAAGGTCCAAAACCTGATGTCATCACGTATAACAATCTGATATGCGGCTTATGTAAGAGTTCCAAGTTTCAGGAAGCGGAGTTTTACTTAGGCAAAATGGTGAATGAAGGGCTTGAGCCTGATAGTTTTACCTTTAACACACTTATAGCTGGATATTGCAAAGGTGGAATGGTGCAACTTGCAGAAAGGATTCTAAGTAATGCTGTTTTCAATGGGTTTGTACCTGACGAGTTTACATATCGCTCCTTAATTGACGGATTGTGCCACGAAGGTGAAACAAACCGTGCTTTAGCTTTGTTTAACGAGGTCTTAGGGAAAGGAATAAAGCCTAACGTGATTCTCTACAACACACTGATCAAAGGATTGTCTAACCAGGGCTTGATTCTGGAGGCTGCTCAGTTGGCAAGTGAAATGTCTGAGAAGGGTTTGATTCCTGAGGTACAGACTTTTAACATACTGGTTAATGGATTATGCAAGATGGGATGTGTTACTGATGCTGGTGGTCTTGTTAAAGTCATGATCTCCAAAGGGTACTTTCCTGACATATTTACTTTCAACATTTTGATTCATGGTTATTCTACACTGTTGAAAATGGAAAACGCACTTGAGATCTTAGATGTTATGTTGGACAATGGCGTTGATCCTGACGTATACACTTACAACTCTTTGTTGAATGGTCTCTGCAAAACTTCAAAGTATGAAGATGTGATGGAAACATATAAAACGATGGTGGAGAAAAGTTGCGCTCCTAACTTATTCACGTTTAATATACTACTGGAGAGTCTTTGCAGATATGGAAAACTAGATGAAGCTGTGGACTTACTGGAGGAAATGAGAAGTAAGAATGTGAATCCAGATGCGGTTACATTTGGAACATTGATTGATGGGTTCTGCAAAAACGGAGACTTGGATGGAGCATACATGCTATTCCGGAAGATGGAAGAGGTTTATAAGGTTTCAAGTTCAACGTCAACATATAACATCATCATTCATGCTTCCACTGAGAAGCTAAATGTTACAATGGCGGAAAAGCTTTTCGAAGAGATGGTTGATCGTTGTCTTGAACCTGATGGATATACATATCGGCTTATGGTTGATGGTTTTTGCAAAACGGGAAATGTAGATTTGGGGTACAAGTTTCTACTGAAGATGATGGAAAATGGGTTTATTCCATCGCTCACAACGTTGGGACGTGTTATAAACTGTCTTTGTGTGGATGATAGAGTCTATGAGGCTGCTGGTATTATCCACCGGATGGTCCAGACAGGACTGGTCCCTGAGGCTGTTAACGACATTTTTGATGTTGACAAAAAGGAGGTGGCAGCTCCTAAGCTTGTCTTGGAGGATCTGTTGAAGAAGAGCTGTATTACATATTATGCTTACGAACTTCTTTTTGATGGCCTTAGAGATAAAAAACTACGCAAGAAAAAGGGTTTCACAGTGTTAGCCATGTGAATCTCATGCAGTGGCTTGATGAGCCATTCCTGGATGAGAAGATGGTAACTCAACCGCTGGTCTGAGCAGCTAAGAGCCCATGGACTGGAGTGATGGCAGCGTTTAGTGTTTTGTTCTGTTCTGTTGCATCACTCAACTCCTGAAAAATCGGAGAAAGAGGTTTCTCTGCTTTGATTCCATTTCTTCTATTCCTTTTTGGTGATGCTTCAAGATAGAGTTGAACATCACTACAGGAGCATTCTCTGTGATGCTCCTGTAGTGTGAAAGAAGCCGAAGTCGAGGAACACCTAACCGCTGTGAAGAAGCTGCACAAAGTATGTGGAGCTTCCTGAGTACTATACCATTTTTGTTATGTCTGGTTAGTTGGTTACAATCTCTGTGAAGTAGATATGATTGAGTCACATCTTGATTAGAAATATTATCATCGTAGTTGCCAACATTATTTGCAAAAGTATAACAACAAAACGTATCAAGTGGCTATAGAAAGATTGGAGATACCACACATGCTTTATTTGGTTTCATTATTATACATATTAGTACCTACCATAAGTCCATGAATCCAGATGAGATTCATCACTAGACCATCTTGATCTCATTACGCATTTGCAGGCTTCCAGAGACGGTTCTGTCTTATGATCCTGACAAGTTTCACCAACCTATCATGAGGCACTTGGACTTGTTTGATCAAAGTTAGATCTTGCAGGCTCTCTATCCAGTTGAGTAAAGTGGGAGTGTTCACTGGATCAACTAACTCTACACCGGTTGCTTCATGAAAAGCTTTGTGGACTCCTAAAGTAGTGATGATGAGGATTTCCAAAAGCCCTACATCATCATTCACTCTGATGTTTTTATTCGGGAAATGCTTCTTGAGTCCTTCTTCAAGAACTTTGATTCTCTCTCGAGCCTCTTCTACTGAGTTTGCTTGAGCTTCACCACCCGCTAGGAAAATGACTCGACCAATGACCTCAAACACCTGCTCGTTGATGTAGCTGACCCAGAACCGTACTTTGGCCCTTTCGTATGGATCCTCTGGGAAGAGACGAGGAGAGTTTTTCCATGTTCCATCGATATATTCAAGGATCACAAGTGATTCAGCCAGTGGTTTACCATCATGGACAAGAACGGGGACCTTCTTGTGAACCGGGTTGAGTTGAATCAGCGATTCGCTTTTGTTCTTTAAATCTTCTTCGACGTATTCGTAGGATATACCTTTGAGTTTCAAGGCGATTTCAACCCTCTTCGAGTATGGGCTTGACCAGTTCCCATGTAATATCACTTTACTCTTCTCATCCATTCTCCCAAAGCTTTTTTTCTCTGTTTTTTTCTTTTAAATAAAACTTTTCTCAAATCTTCTTGGTGTTAATGATTTGTGCTTCATTGCTCAATTTCTTTTATAGAGTTTCAGACAAGAGTGTCTACTTTAGATCTTATTCATCAAGCATATTGTGGGCATTATTTTACCTTTCGTTTAAAGTCAAATCTGAATGTTTTAAACTTCCAATGGATATGATATGATATTCAAAGTATTGAATGAAGGATTTGTTTATTTTATAAACATCACTATGCATCTGTAAGATTGATGGAACAGAGCCATGAATTTAATATTATAAACGACTTTGGACCACTATTATATGCTTATCAACTTCTTATTGATGGCCTTATTATAAAGTATTTTACAGTTGCTTACCTCGCAGTTGGTTGCTTCAAAGAACTGATTCTGTTTGTTTGATTTGAGGACCTTTCCATTCATAGAGAAGGCCATAGTCGAGGAACACGTGACCACTGTGGGCAAGAAGCTGCACAAGGTACGTGTAGTTATATTTGATTTGAGTATTTTCATCTTTTTGCTATATGTTGCTGGTTGGTTAATAGTTACAATCGCTGAAAAAGTATAGATCTTACGATGATTAAGTCACCTTCTGATTAGAAATGTGACCATTGCAAGTTCCCATGATTTTTTTTGTGTGGTAAAAAAACATAACAACAAAAGGTATCAACTGCCTATAGAGCATGGAGATACCAAAAAAACGTTTTATTTAGTTCATTATGATACAGACTGTAGAAGCAACTATGAGTACATAAACAACTTTCAGGGACAATATTGAATCTAGATGATTAATGACTAGACCAACATCTTGATATAACTAAGCATTTGCTGCCAGCTCGAGACGCTTTTGTCTGTATCTGTGGAGAAAGTTCACCAACGTATCATGAGGCACTTCAACATCTTTCATCACAGTCAGATATTGCAAGCGCTCTATCCAGCTGTATAAAGTTGGAGTGTTCAGTGGATCTATTATCTCTACACCTAGTGCTTCATGAACAGCTTTGTGTGCTCCAAAAGTAGTGATGATTATGATCTCCAAAAGCCCTACATCATCATTCTCTCTGATGTTTTTATTTGGGAAATGTTTCTTGATTCCTTCAAGAACTTGGATTCTCTCTCGAGCCTCTTCTATACACTTTTCTTGAGCTTCACCTTCTTGGAACATGACTCGACCCATGACTTCAAACACCTTAACAAGAAACAGTCGTTATAGTGTTTAATCTTTAGATTATATAAATTATGTGGTATAAATAATAAAACTGTGTAATATATAATCAACTTAAATAAAAATAACTAACATTTATTTCATATATATTAAGTTACAAAATAGTACATATTTTAGAATATTGCTGTAAAATAAGTATCTAAGAGATCATTGGTGTTAATTTTGTCTAGGCGCAAGAGTTGTACAGTCTATTTCTTAACGATTAGGTAATTTGATAATAACTCATTTTCATATGTTGTGCCCCTGAACTTCTGTATCAGAAAAAATTGTATTTCCAATTATAGCCCGTATAGATCTATGTCTTCCATCTTTTTGCATTTCCCGGAAATTCTCTGTTGTTGGATCATATTCTAATCATTGAAGATGGAAGGTGGAAGCAGCTGAACTTGAAGATTAACTTCAAACCCAAGTATTTAGATGGCTTTTTCATATTGAACGAAAGGTATATATGACTGATGGATGTTCAATGGGTGTTGTAGATTTAAAAACTGTTGGGTTCCAGCTAAGAGAAAACACAATGCAGCCATTCAGAAAATAAATATGAAGACACATGGCGCCATTTGGGTGCCGCCTTAGTCTGTCTTGGAATAATTTTTTGAAACTTCACTCCACTATAGCGCAAGGTGATTTTCGACTTGGCATCACATTCACGTCTGGCACATGGCGCCAACACCTTAGAGCAGTATGGATCCAACCTGAAGTTGTGTTGTGAGGGTCTCTGTTTTGATAATCAAGTTTAGAATTTGGAATTGAGGGTCTATGTTTTGTTTTTTTGTTTTGAACCAAACGACGTGATTGTGTTGTGAGGGTCTTTCTGTTCTGTTTTTTCTTTTTAATCAAATGATGTCTACTTTAAATCTTGTTGCCTTCAATTTTTATTTTTATGACCAAGAAATCCTGATATTCAAGCAATCACAGATCAATAGTTTAGGAACTGTATAATATCTTCCCTTATTGATTCTAACAAGTTTGATGTTACACAGGCAAAGACGTGCATACAGGCTTTTGAAAAAGGTATTCGTCTAGGCCTCAAAATATTAGGCAAATTTTAGGTCTCCCAATTTTCAAAAATATTTTGGTATATATATATATAATATATATTATAGTATAATTTTCTTTGAGTTTAAATTTTTTTTATATATATTAGGAAAATATTGTTAATTAACTTTAACATTTTACTAAGTTTATCTTAAGTTTTGGTATTTTTAGAGAATGATGTAGTGTTAGTTACAAATACATTACAAAATAGCATAAATTATATTTTATAGCTTAATAAAAAATTTATAATTAAAGAAAATAGTAAGAAAATTATACTTTCTTATATTGTTCATATACAAAATTTCTAAGAAATTATATCTTCATAGAAATAGTGTTTATTATATCTACTTTATTATAAAAACTAGATTAGGACCCGCCCTATGAGCGGGTTTTAAATTTTAAAAATAAACTAAAATTAATCATTTTTAATGAATTAAATATTTATTATTAATGATATATCTTAAATTATTTTAGGAAAAGAAATATAAATCATGTTTTATTAGAAAAAGTTATTTACAGAATTTTAGTTTTCTACATAAATAAATAAATTAATTTTCTATACTAAAATTTTCTTATAAAATATTAAAAATCTATATAATGTCCAAAAACTTTTGGTTTCCACTTGTTGTTTCTTTTTTTACTATCATGTTAGATAGAATGAATAAAAAATATCTAAAAAATCCGAAAAACTAAACCGAATCCAATCTAAAAAAAGGTACTAACCCAAAAAAATTTAAATGGATCTAGCCTCTTATATTTGAAAGAGCAAAGCTGAACCGAACCGAACCGAACTGAGAACCAAATGAATATCTAATATTCGAAATACAATTATTTACCCAAAAATATTAGTAATATTTAGACTTGATATAATTCAGTTACCCAATAATTATAAACACAAAAATATTAATTATTTTTATATGAAATAACTAAAATATCCAAAATTAACCAAAATATATGAAAGTTCTAATTTATTAACTCTTTGTTAAATCAGCATTTCTTCATACACACTTGATTTTTGCAATAAAATTTAACTCAATTTCCAATCATATTAAAATCTTACTCTAGTCTCATGTATACTCTATATAAATTAATATAAATCAAAATAATATACATTATATCAAACAAATATCCATATATAATTAATATTATAAAATAATTAAAATCAAATAACAACAATATTTGTAATTTAGTATAAAACCATGAAACTTGGAAAAACTAACATTGCAAATAAAATAAATTTAGGTTAAAACGTATAAATTATTCTTTGATTCTAATAATATTGGAATCTATATATCTAAATTTGAAAAAGGTTTAATAGAAAATAATAATATTGAATATATATTTGGAAATATGGAAAGTTAATCATTTGATTTATTATTTATTTATCCTCTCTTTTTGTTGATTTTCTTTTATGATTAATGAAATAATTGAGATAAATATTTATTTAAATATAAAAAAAATTCTAAACTATATATTATCTAAAATTTTAACCTAACTAAATATAGATTTAACTTAATAAATTTTAAAACTTTATTTGAGGTAAATTTTAAAACATATAGATTTGTTTTAAAACATGTTTAACATTATATATATAAAAAATAGAAACTAACATTATCTATTTGATTGTTTATTTAGTTTTCCTCTTTTTCATTTAGTTTAAATAAATAATATATAAAATATGAAAAGTAAAAATTATATATGTTATGTTATTATTATTATTTGTTGATTTTCCTTTTTAAAGTAAGGAAATAATTTTTACATGTGTCATAATTTTATCGATCAACCGACACGTGTCAATATCTCGATATATTAAAATGTATTTATAATATACATTTTACTGTAAATGTAATATATATATATATTTTTTTATTTTTATTAAAACAAAATATATAATTATATAATGAAGATTTCCGCTTTAGGTCTCTCAAACTTTTGGCACGGCTTTAGATCCCCCTCAAGTTAAGGATTAGGAAGAGATTGTGTTGTGAACTTAGGGACGTTCTCTATTTTATCTTGTGAATCAAACTTTTCTCAAATCTTCTAAACTTCCAATGGACTATGATTTGTATGTAATTCAATGTTCAAATTCTTTTATAGAGAATTCAAGACGACAGATGTCTACTTTAAATCTTGTTGCCTTCTTCATATTGAGATAAATATTGAATTGTATAGCCGCCTAAGAAAATGTTCTCAACTAACTATTTTCTCCCGAATGATCCAAGGAGATATCTCACACAAATAAAAACAAAACAAAATGGAACTGCGAATGATCCAAGGAGATATTCTTGTCTATGGAGATGCTCTCAGAGACCCAAAAAAAGACACATAGCTTCACATAATTAGTTCATATTCACTTTATAAATTAAAAATTTACTATGCAATTAAACTATATTAAAGATAATATTATTATGTTTCTGAGAGACTCAAAAGAGTATCTCCCTAGTGGAGATGTTCTGAACTTCTTATTGATAGCCTTATTAAAAAGGATTTCAGAGTGGTACTGGTAGCCATATGAATCTGATGCAGTGGCTTACCTGACAGGGAATTATTTCCTACTTAATCTATGATCCTCTCAGACAATATTGAATCACTAGACCAACCTCTTGATCTAGTTACGCATTTGCAGCCATCTGGAGATGCTTTTGTCTATATATGTGGACAAAGTTCACAACCATATCATGAGGCACTTCAACTTCTTTCATCACAGTCATATCTTGCAAACGCTCTATCCAGTTGTATAAAGTTGGAGTGTTCACTGGATTTATTATCTCTACACCTAGTGCTTCCTGATCAGCTTTGTATGGTCCAAAAGTAGCGATGATGATGATTTCCAAAAGCCCTACATCATCATTCTCTCTGATGTTTTTATTTGGGAAATGTTTCTTGAGTCCTTCTTCAAGAACTTGGATTCTCTCTCGAGCCTCTTCTATAGACTTTGTTTGAGCTTCACCCTCTTGAAACATGACTCGGCCCATGACTTCAAACACCTTAAACAAGAAAAAGTTGTTAGTATATTATTGTATGGTGGTTGCTTTTGGATGAGAGATTTGAGTAAAACACACCTGTTGGTTGATGTAGCTGACCCAAAACTGGACTTGAGCCCTTTCATAAGGATCCTCTGGGAAGAAACGAGGAGAGTTCTTCCAAGTCTGGTCGATATATTCAAGAATCACTTGTGATTCAGCCACTGGTTTCCCATCATGGACAAGAACAGGAATCTTCTTGTGAACTGGATTGAGTTGAATCAGCGACTCGCTTTTGTTGTTGAGATCTTCTTCGACATAATTGTAGCATACGTCTTTGAGTTTAAGGGCGATTTCAACCCTCTTTGTGAATCTGCTTGCCCACATCCCATGTAATGTTACTTTGCTCTTCTTCTCCTCCATTCTCTCAAAACTTTGTTATTTTATTCCTTTAAACTTTTTTTTTCAAAAATCTGATGGAGGACTATGAATTGTAACTTCATTTTTCAAATTCTTTTATAGAGAATTTAAGACGACAGATGTCTACTTTGAAATCTTGTTTCCTTCTTCATCAACCATATTGTGTGGTCATCAGTAAATCTTTCGTTCAAAGTCAAAACTTTCGACTTTGAATGTTCCCATAAAGTTACTAGAAGGATTGATGGAACAGAGCAGAAGAGATCAATATTGAATTGTATAGCCGCCTAAGAAAATGAACATCAGTAACTACTTTTCAACTAACTATTTTCTCCGGAATGATCCAAAGGAGATATCTACAAAATATATATATAAACTGAACCTCAAGGCTTCGACATCAGACAGAACTCCACCCTGCCTCCTTCTGTACACCAATTCCTTTCATTAGCTTACGAGTCTCCTCCACTTCATCCCACTCACCAACCTCTGCAAGAATGTTCGAGAGTGAAATATACGCTCCAGCGTCTGATGGAGCTAATTCTATAGCCTTTTTCGCAGCTACCTTCCCGAGTTCAGCATCCCCGTAAACTCTGCAAGCAGCAAGCAATGTTCCCCACACCAAAGCGTCTGGTTTAATAGCCATATTGTTTATAAAATCCTCAGCTTCTCTAAGCCTTCCTGACCTCCCTAGAGCATCCACCATGCAGATATAGTGACGGTTCTCAGGTTCGATACCGTAGTCTTTTACCATCGAGTTGAGATGGAAATAGCCTTCTTCGACCAAACCACCATGACTACAAGCAGACAAGACTCCCACAAAAGTAACTTTATCAGGCTTGAATCCTTTTTCTTTCATAAGATTGTAAACTTGTAAAGCTTCATTGGCCTTTCCATGTTGAGCATAACTTGCAATCAGCGCAGTCCATGCGATCAAATCTGGGCCATCGATCTGGTTAAATGCTTTACAGCAATCCTCAATGCTTCCGAATTTTGAATACATTGTCAGTAATGAACTTCCTACAGAAGCCTCTGTGCACAATCCAATTTTTGTTACGTATGCATGAACCTGAGCTCCCAGAGATGATTCAACTGAGAGAACAGTTGTTTTAAGAATGGATGAAACTGCAAAGGAGTCCATGGTAAAACCAGACATGACCATATCACGAAATAAGAGGAAGCCATCCTGGATTAACCCGTGTTGTGAATATCCTGAAATCAACGATGAACACGAAACTGGATCCATTTCAGGGAGCCTATCATAGACCTGTCTAGCCAACTTTAGTGAACCACACTTTGCGTAAAGGTTTACTAGTGCAGAGCCGAGAAGCATCCCCTTGTCGATTCCAGCTCTTAGCATGTACCCATGTATTTCTTTACCTTTTGGCAGAGAAGGAAGAGAAGCACACACAGTTAAAACAGCAGCTAGAGTGCTATCATCAGGTAAAGTCCCATCATCCAACATCTCTCGGAATAGTCCAACAGCTTCTCTTAGATAACGGTACTCACTGAAACCAGAAATCATGGAAGCCCAGCAAGCATTGTCTTTCACAGGTATCTCCTGGAATAAGCTATACGATTCTTCCAAACTACCACATTTGGAGTACATTGTGAAAAGAGAACTTCCAACAGTGAGATCACGGACCAACCCATTTTTAAGGGTGTAACTGTGAACCTGCTTACCTAAATTCAAACAATCTAATACACTTAACAAACTGCATACACTAAACTCATCAGGTCTCAAACCTTCCTGAAGCATTCTAGTAAACAGTCTTATTGCTTTACCAGGCTTCTTACTTTGAGATAACGAAGTGACCATTACATTTACTATATTTGGCCTCTGAACATCGTCCAGATCCTCAAAAACCCGTTCTGAGAGATCAATATCTCCACTCTTTGAGTACATACTAATCAAAGCAGCAGCCACTGAGGAATCAAGATAGAAACCACTCTTAAGGACCCAAGCATGGACCTGGCTTGCTTCACATACCATAGAAGGTCTACCACAAGCAGATATCACACTAGTTACAGTACAGCTGTTTATCTCAACACCTGAGTGTCTCATCTCCTTGAATATCTCAAGAGCAGAGAAAGCATCATTACTCTTTGTGTAACCAGACAACATTACTGTCCAAGAGACGACACTAGGATTGGGGATACGAGAGAATACTTCCCTAGCTTCAGCCATATGCCCACATTTGGCATATAAATCAACAATTGCAGTAGAAACAAATACATCTTCCGCTCCGCATTTGATCACCCGAGCTTGAACCGCTTTTCCAAACCTAAGTTTCTCAAGGGAAGCACACGCAGCCAAAACACTGGAATACGTATAACTATCAGGCTTCTGAAACCCATTACACATTTCATGGAAAAGATCAAAAACAGCACCATAGTTTTGATTTCTCAGTGCTCCTGCTATGATAGTGTTCCAACAATAGACATTAGCAGATAAAGTGTCACGGAACACCTTATAAGCATCCTCAAATCTAAGATTCTTTGAGAATGAATCTATTAAAGCTGATTGAACAACTTCGTACAAGAAAAATCCCATCTTTATTGTATGACAACACACCAGCTCACTAAACAGAGGAGCCTGTAAAGCACTACAAGCCGAAATCACAGAACCATAACTTATCTCATTAGCCTCAAAACCCAATAAATGCATCTTAGAGAAAAATCTCAATGATTCTTCAAACAATCTACGCTGTTTATAACCAGATATCATAATATTACATGAAACAACATCTGGTTGAGGAATTGTATCGAACAACTTAGCTGCGTCAACCATTGAACCCGAGTTCGAGTACCAACTGAGCAAAGATTTAGTAAGGAAAACATCAAATGGCAAAAGATATCGTCTGAGTAAATGCGCTTGGAGAATTCTGGTTGTTGTGAGTGTACAAAGCCTTGAATTTGACTGATCATTGAAGAATTGAAAAGGGTTAAAAGGAGCTGAAGAAATAGAGTCTTTGCTGGAAATGAATAATGGGTTTCGGAAATTGGTAACGGAAGATATAAGTCTGGAGGCAGAGAAAGGAGAGATCTTTAAGGAGTTTAAGCTCTCGTTCGCTAAACAATTCATTATCAGCTCTCATGAGCTCTCAAGGTGAAAACAGAGGAAGCAAAAAAAAACAAACGGGAATTAAACTTTCGAAATACGTTAAATAATTGTTTAAATTTCTGTTAACAAAAAGGCAATTGTATATGATTATTTCCTTAAGGCGTGGTTCAAATACCACTCTTGACATATCCACTAGTTAACTAGTTTTTTTTTAGTTTTGTTAATACTGTTTTTTGGATAATTAAGGTAACATAAAATCTGAAAGAGGAATCACATAACGCTTCAATTTTTCATTAAATTTAAATTAAAGATTTTAGTTAATATATATTGTTTCTTTATTAATTAAACTCTTTAATTACAATAATTTATATTATATCTAAAGTTTTAAGATTTATGAAAAAGTTATCAAATTTTATATGGAGTAGTAGATTATTAATGTGGATAGTAGGCCTAATATATTGACTCATACCAAAAGTAAGTGTTCTATCCACGTTGACTCATACTAGCACATATAAAATTTGATAATTTTTCCATAAACCTTAAAAATTTAGATCTAATATAAATTATTTTAATTAATAAAGAATTTCAGCTTCCTTACAACTGAACTAATTTATTATTAAAAAAAAAATATATCTTCTCTATATTTTTCATTAATTTCTTCTAAAATTATAATATTTTAGTTAAGTGGATGTCAAACACTATAAACTAATTATACATAATTAGTTTATATTATTTTCAAGTTTTAATATTTGATTATTGTTAAATAAATTATCTCTAAATCATTTTCAACAAATTGTTTAAAATTACTAGTTTAACTAATAGGTGATTCATGTTCTTATTTTTTTAATATCTTGTTTGGTTTTCTGAAATTTTGATGTATGTAGAATTATAAAATTGATCTATTATATGTTTATATAACTCTTATTTTTAGTAGGTACCAATAGATAAATATTTTAAAATAAAATTTGTATCGACGTTTAAAAATAATTTGAAAATTTTATTTTATATTAATATCTAAAAAATTTTATCGACGTCTAAACGATATTTAGTTTATATTTTTAAAACAGATTTTTTTGATAAAATGATAAACTAATAATGATGCAAATATTTCAAAAATTAATAAATGTATAAAATGTACGATAAATGTCATAATAAACTTTGTTTTCGCTTTCCTAACAACTTTGAGTTCTTCTATTCAGCAACTTTGAAACTTCACTCCATTATAGTGCAAGGTGATTTTGGACGTGGCATCACATTCACGTCTGCCACAAGACACCAACACCTCATAGCAGTATGGATCCAACCTGAAGTTTAATATTAGGATGTGATTGTGTTGTGAACTTATATAATTGTTTAATTAAGGTGCTAGTAAAGTAACTAATCTTAGATTAAAATATGAAATTTTTGAAGATTTATGGATAGTGTATAATTAAGTTTACTAGTTTAAACGTTTACAATGAAAATGAAAAAAAAAAAACTACAACGATTTTGCAAATTTATTAAAGGGATTTGATATCTATTGATCTATTCTATCCACAAGACGAATCATTAATTTACCCATTCGAATCAAGTTAATACGTATCCATATCCATGCAGGATTAATTATTTTAAATTTACCAAATTATCATCCTAATTCTACCAGGAAAAGATCGATGTATAAAAATAATGATTTTTGTAGATAATTTTGATTCCGTTTGACAAAACAAAACAATTTGATTCCTAAATCCACAAGACGTATGATTACTTTCCTTTTTCGGTCTACCATAAAGTTAATACGTATCCATATCCATGCAGGAATATATGATTACTAGCAGGAAAATAAAAAAAAAGATATACGGATAACTTTTTCAGTATATAATAACCATCACATGCCTCGTCTCATGATCTCAAAATCTCTCCAAACAATTAATTATAAAATAAAAACTTCTCTCGATACAAGAAGAGATCAGCCATGAATAACACTAACTTTGAATACAGTGTATCTTCTCGCCGGCACTCAACGACTCCACTAACCGTCGACCTAACGTGCACTGAAATCTTCCGCAAACAAATTCGTCTCTTCACCGACGAAATAAACTTACTCTCTCTTCCCGAACAAACCATCGTCCATCACTGTACCTCAATTCCCCTCAACGAACCAAACTCCTCCACAAACACTAGAAACAACGTCGTAGTCGTTCGTAGTCCCAACGCAACTACCGTTATCTCCAGACCAAGCAAGACAACTAACAACCACTCGCTAAACTGCGCCAGAATCTTAAAAATCATGGGCAGCTTCGGCGTAACCGAACACGGCTGTTCCACTATCTTGCGCGACATCGACAAATCTCTTATATCATCATCATCAAAAGGGACAGGAGTGATTGAAGTCAAGATATGGAAGATTAGGACTATGGTTTATAAACTCAACAAAGATGTGCAGAGGTTGTTGATGGAGAGATGCTATTCCGATATATCGGAGATAAGTTCACTTCGAGTCTTTGGATATAATTTTAATGGATCATCGACGAAGGAAGATAAAGAATGCGTAATTTGCATGGAAGATTGCACGCAAGGATCATTAGGGATTAGATTGCCTTGTAAGCACGAGTTTCATGAACCTTGCATCTTCAAGTGGTTGCAGATTACGAATCAGTGTCCTTTGTGTCGATTTATAATTTCTAAGGGTGTTAAATGCTATGTAGATTTTATTCATCTTATTGGGATATAAATAAACCATGTAGTTATGTTTTGTTTAATTTTAAATTGTTAATATCTCTGTTTTTTTTTTTTTAAGTTTAACCTTGGCCAAACTTTAACTTAATTCCTAAATATGCTATACAGTAAAACCTGTATAAATTAATAATATTGAAATTTTAAGATATTTTATTAATTTTTTTTTTATTAATTAATAGGGATGATATGTGTTTGGGTCAAAGTAGTATTAATTTAGGATTGAAAAAAATTATAAATTTATCGTGTATTAATTTTTTTTTTTTTTTTTTTTGGCATCATATTAATTTATATAGACTTTTCTATAGGTTTTTATTTGAATCTTGGGACTAATATTTAAACTTTTTTTTTTATGTTCAGTATAACAACCGAAGTTACTAGAAAAGAACTAATTAATTCATAGTCGGATTAAACAGATGAAAATAATTTTAAAACCCACAAAATGATAAAACTATTTGGGAAACTACAAATACAAATTTTGGTAGAAAAAAACAAATTAAGGTGCCGGTAAAATCATATTGTTAAGATTTAAAGAAAATTAACACTTATCCAAATCCATAACATTTTTACAATTTTAACAAAAATTACCATCCAAATCAAAACACAAAACTATAAAACCCTCATCGTCTCCGAAAACATATATTCTCCACTCAAACTACAACAGAGACCAGACATATGGGTTCCACTAGTTTTGAATACACTGTTAGTTCTCGCCTGAACGCAGTTAATCCGTTAACCGCCGAGCTAACGTGCGCTGAAGTTATCCAGAGAAGAATTCGTCTAGAAACAACTTCACTCTCTCTTCCCGATCAACTCAACAACCATGACACAGGCTTTATTCCCTTATACACTCGAAACGACATCGTCTGCGTCACACCTTGTCTCTACGGAACCACGTCCACCTACCTCTCCAGTAATAACAGTTACTCGCTAAATTGCGCCGGAATCTCCCTTATCATGAGCCGTTTCGGTATCGCCAATGACGGCTCCACTATCTCTCGAGAGATCGATGAAGCTCTTAGCACTATATCATTGGAAGGCAAAGGAGTGATTGAAGTCAAGATCTGGAAGATCACTACTAAGGTTTATCATATCGACAAGGCTTCGGAAGATTTGTTGCTTGAGAGATACGGCACCGTTCTGACGGATGATTCACCGGTGATGGATTTGCTCCGATATAACTCGAATGGATCGATCGGTTGTGTGATTTGCTTGGAGGATTATAGAGAAGGATCAATCGTGGCGAAATTGTATTGTGATCATGATTTTCATGGAGTGTGCCTCAAGCAATGGTCAAAATTCAAACATCAGTGTCCCACGTGTCGAATTTCAATACCTCGTCGTTCTTCATCGTTTTCATATTTTCTTTGGGTTTTTAAATTTGTAAAAGAACAAACAATTTGAAGTTTTGTTTCTTTTTTTAGGGTTTAATTAGGTTTTGTGAGCTTATGTATATGGTTTCTGATAATTTAAAAATTCAATCTTTTTTTTGTTGTTTTTTGACGATGTCAGTCGCAATCCACCATTGTCTTTCTCTTCTCACTAGCTGCAAAAACTTAAGAGCTCTAACGCAAATCCATGGCTTTCTTATCAAATCCGGCGTCGACACTGATTCTTACGTCACCGGGAAACTTATCTTACAATGTGCGATCTCTATCCCCGACGCTTTACCTTACGCTCGCCGTCTCTTACTCTGTTTTCGCGATCCTGATGCGTTCATGTTCAATACTTTAGTCCGAGGCTACTCTGAATCCGATGAGCCATACAATTCTGTAGCTGTGTTTGTGGAAATGATGAGGAAAGGTCTCGTTTTTCCGGATAGCTTCTCATTCGCGTTCGTAGTCAAGGCGGCGGCGAATTTCCGATCTCTGAGAACTGGGTTTCAGATGCATTGTCAAGCTTTAAAGCATGGGCTCGATTCACATTTGTTTGTTGCTACTACTTTGATCGGTATGTATGGAGAATGTGGGTGTGTGGAGTTTGCTCGCAAGGTGTTCGATGAAATGCATCAACCAAATTTAGTTGCGTGGAACTCTGTCGTCACGGCTTGTTTCAGGGGAAACGATGTTGCGGGAGCGAAGGAAATCTTCGATAAGATGCTGATAAGGAATCACACGTCGTGGAACGTGATACTTGCTGGGTACACTAAAGCTGGAGAGCTTGAGAGTGCAAAGTTTGTGTTTTCAGAAATGCCTTTCAGAGATGATGTCTCTTGGAGCACTATGATTGTTGGGTTTGCTCATAATGGAAGTTTCAACGAAGCTTTCTCGTATTTCAGGGGGTTGCAAAGAGCGGGAATGAGACCAAACGAGGTAAGTCTGACCGGAGTTCTCTCTGCCTGTTCACAGTCTGGAGCATTTGAGTTTGGGAAGACGTTACACGGGTTTGTAGAGAAAGCAGGGTATAGTTGGATAGTTTCGGTGAACAATGCGCTTATTGATATGTATTCTAGGTGTGGTAATATCCCAATGGCTAGGTTAGTATTTGAATGTATGCCAGAGAAGAGGAGTATTGTATCTTGGACATCAATGATAGCAGGCTTAGCGATGTATGGTCACGGGGAAGAAGCTATTAGGCTCTTCAATGAAATGATTGACTCTGGTGTTACGCCAGATGAGATATCTTTCATTTCGCTTTTGTATGCTTGTAGTCATGCTGGACTGATCAAAGAAGGTGAAGATTACTTCTCTAAGATGAAGAGAGTTTACCACATAGAACCATCGATTGAACACTATGGCTGCATGGTTGATTTATATGGCCGTTCTGGAAAACTCCAAAAGGCTTACAATTTCATTTGCCAAATGCCAATTCCACCAACTTCCATTGTGTGGCGGACTCTTCTTGGGGCTTGCAGTAGTCATGGGGATATCGAATTAGCAGAGCAAATAAAACAAAGGCTTAATGAGCTTGACCCAAATAACCCAGGGGATCTTGTTCTTTTGTCGAATGTTTATGCTACTGCAGGTAAATGGAAGGATGTTGCTTCTATCAGAAAGTCAATGATTGTCCAGAGAATCAAGAAGATAACTGCTTGGAGTTTGGTTGAAGTTAGCAAAACCATGTACAAGTTCACTGCAGGCGAGAAAAAGAAAGGAATCAATGTAGAGGCTCACGAGAAGCTAAAAGAGATAATCTTGAGGCTTAGAGATGAAGCAGGGTATGCCCCGGAAGTTACAAATGCTTTGTATGATGTAGAAGAAGAAGAAAAAGAGGATCAAGTGAGTAAACACAGTGAGAAGCTTGCACTTGCATTTGCTTTAGCTAGATTGCCCAACGGAGCAAGTATCAGGATAGTTAAAAATCTGAGAATTTGCAGAGATTGTCACGCTGTTATGAAACTGACATCGAAGGTTTATGGAGTAGAAATTGTGGTTAGAGACAGAAATCGGTTTCATTCATTCAAAGACGGTTCTTGCTCATGCCGTGACTACTGGTAAAAGTTCTGAATAGACTTTTACACCAAACTAAATGTCATTTTGTGGTCTAATGCTTCCACTAGCCACCTTATCAAAGGAAACTTCAATCCCACCACAAAATTTTCAGAAGTTTCTATAACTTGAGGCCTTCAATTGCGAGGTTTGTCATTCACTCATTTGTGGTTTACGTTGCCTTGGAACTAGGGGTTATTCTGACCATTTACATTTTCCATGGCCTAGAACGAATAATATGAAAAAATTTGGACTGCTATTGAAAATTTCCAACAGATTTTACCAAACCTTTGACCAGAAATATCAGCGCGTCTCTAGTGGTTCTGGTTCTAAAGTCTCTAACTTTGAATCGTTGTTTCCTTCTTTCTCGCTACCAGATCTTCGAAAAATCTCAAATTTTTGTATTATCTCGATTCCAATGGCTGCTTCAGCTGCATTCTCCATATCATCACCACCTCTCGTACCCTTTTCCTGCAAAATTCGCAGACCATTTCTCTTGCTTACTCCAAAATTTCCCAAACCCGTTTCGGTGAGAGCTTCTGCATCCTCGATCTCCATCGATGACAAATCGTCAGTCCAAACTAAGGTTAGTTTACAAATATCTCGTTTTGTTTAATCATCTCGCTCTTATTGTGCAATTTATGGTATGATCCTTTGACTTGGAGAAGGGATTAGAAAATTGTATTATCATATTGAGATTTATCTAGTGTTCTTTGTTAAAGAATGGCCTATCTATTGGCATTTGATCCATAAACTATGTTCCCTCTACAATTTGTTTTATGTAGAAATTGATGAAAGTGAGATCGGTTTATTACAAATGAAAAAAAGTAAGGCTCTTGATGGGATAATTTTTTGTTTATGGGCTTTACTATATTGATCTCTGTTCTGTTTTAGACAAGCAATTGGCAGTGGAAGTTCAAGGGAAACTCTATCGGTATATACTACGAAGAACATGAGAGGGAGAAGTGTGAATCAGCTAAGAATATCCTAATGATACCAACAATATCAGATGTTAGCACCGTTGAGGAGTGGAGATCTGTGGCTAAAGACATTGTGCAGCGTGATGGTGAAGTCAATTGGCGAGCAACTATTGTAGATTGGCCTGGTCTTGGTTATTCTGATAGATTGAAGATGGATTACAACACGGATGTCATGGAGAAGTTTGTGGTTGATTTCATGAACTCACCTGAGAGCCCAATGAGCCAGTCAGGTTAGTATGAGCCTTTGCAGTGGTTAGAGTGCCTTACGCTTAGCTAATTCTATAATTGTGTCTCCTCTATGGGTCTAAATGCTTGAATTTGGATTCATTGATCTACCTTATTTGCTTTCCTAACTAACAAAAAGAGAACAAGCAATATCTTGACATAAGCCATGTTAAACAAAAACAGGTAACGATGATCTTGTAATCATTGGAGGAGGGCATGCAGCAACACTAGCGATCCGTGCTACTCAACGTGGGCTACTAAAACCATCAGCCATTGCTGCTGTTGCTCCTACATGGGCTGGACCTCTCCCTATTGTCTTTGGCCGTGATTCTTCCATGGAGACAAGGTCTGTTACTTTTATTAAAGCCTTTGACATAGAAGGAAATTTGATTTCCTCTCTTGATTTGTCTCAACAGGTATGGTATGCTAAGAGGAACACTAAGAGCACCTGGAGTTGGTTGGATTATGTACAACATGTTGGTGAGCAACGAGAAGTCAATCGAGTCTCAGTACAAATCCCATGTTTACGCAGACCAAACCAACGTGACCGATGCAATAATCCAAAGCAGATACGAGTTAACAAAGCGGAAGGGATCACGCTACGTCCCTGCAGCTTTCTTGACTGGTTTACTCGACCCGGTTTCATCACGAGAAGAGTTTCTCCAACTGTTTGCTGATTTGGAAGGGAAATTACCGGTTATGGTTATGTCGACGAAAGGAGCTCCAAAGAGATCAAAAGCTGAAATGGAGGCATTAAGAGGAGCCAAAGGAGTAAGCAAATTCGTTGAAGTTGAAGGCGCACTGTTGCCTCAAGAAGAGTATCCTTCTCTTGTTGCTCAAGAGCTTTACAACTTCTTGCAGGAGACTTTTGCTTCTTCCAAGTAAAAGATGTTAGATAGATTAAGCCCACGTATACACACAGGCCCATGATATATGGATCCAGGCCCATATAATGTTTTCCTCCGTTCCCAAAAAATCGTATTAAACATGTTTTGTTGAATGCAAAAGACCTTTGTGTTTTAATCGATCACAAAACAGTAAATGTTTTTTTTTCCTTTCTAATCACTAATCAGTAAAGAATAATAATTTTGAATATTGTAGAGTAGAGAACATCCATATCAAATTTAAGTTCAATAATTAAAAGACAAAAAAGACGCTCTGTAGTTGCTTTTGTGATAATTCTTTTTTTTTATTGAATGTTACTTTTATTGCAATAGTTCATACAGTATAGAGTATTTCATTTTAAAATAAATTCAACGTAAATAAATGCGATTAAATTGAGCGACAAAAATAGAAGTGTCGTCCATCAATTTTATGGCCACGGTATCAAATAAATAGAGAGTGATGAGTGATGTGAACTTGAACACAACACTGATACCATATACGAAACTTCGGGTAAGTAACCATCTTGACCTGTATACGTAGATTCATCTCATGCCATGCATCTTCGATCTCATTTCTATTATTTTAATGGGCCTATTTTTGTTTTTGTTTTTCTATTGGTCAGCATGGGCCAATTTCTATTTAATATATCCAAAAACTCACCAAACCCCGAATTCCCTCATATTTATCATCTCTATCAGAAATTTCACTTATGTATTAATATTTAGAAATTAGAGAAAACAAATAAATATATAATCTTTATAGAAAACAATAACTTATAACACGGAATTTTGTTTTTATTGCTGTATTTAAGTAAGAGAGAAAAAAATGCAAACAGATTATTAGATAAATTTTGGTAGTATTTTCTCTTCTAACCTTTTCTCGGCCTCGTATTAAATAGAGTTTTTGAATGTTTTTACTTTTTTTTTTTTTTTTATCATATGTGAATTGAATTGTGATTTTGAATAAGTTTTTGGCCCAGTTTAATTACTTCTTAACGGCCCCAATTTTATTACTTTAATGACCCAGTTTCGATTTAAATGTATCCATCCAAAATGACCCAAAATGTTTTTACTTTTTCATTGTCCAAACCCAAGTATATAATAATATCACTAATTCACTACGCAACTTTGGAAGTTTTCCACAAACCATATATGTACTACTATTTTTGGTCAATTTCTTCAGTGTGAGTTTATTGTCCTCTAAGATCGCTACTCCGAATGACAGTTGATTCATCTCCATTTTAGTTTTATTATTATACCCCAAAAAAGGAGGGTTTTTGGACTATCTCTTACGTCTCATACAAAACAAAAAGTAAGCTAAAAACAGAAAGTACCATATAAACAAAAAAATGCTTACCTATATTTTTTTTGGCCCACATAAAAATTCTATTAAAGAAACTATTAATAGAATGGCCGTTTCTTGAAACCACATAAAAGCACAAATCCACAGACACATGGAACATGAGGCATTTGTTTTTTTTACCAGTTACACTTGTTTAAGACAGAGACTTGCCGCAAAATATACGTTGACATATTTTAACATTATTTTGAAGTTATTTTATTTTGTTTATAACTCACATTTCATATGCATATTTAAAGTTTTAATTTTGATTACAACGGGGCTCTAGACTCTTTAGTATAAACCATTGGTCTAAAAAATCCCTATCGATTATATTGTTATATATAGAAATTTTCATTCATAGAAAGTATAGTATACTATTCCAAACACTTACTTAAAGTTTGGTAGGCAGAGAGTTATGAGAATGAAATATTATGTTAGACATGTTATGGCCTCATGGGTATCAAATCTACATGTCAAGTCTTTATTTATGCTTTAATGGGGATATACAAATTTTCACAGATTCTAATATTATTTTTGATAAGCAAACTTATTGTTTTTGAAATGAAGGTAATTAAATAGTATAATATCTTACACTTTTAAAATTACTTTTTAAAATTTAGTTCTACAATATTATGATTAGTAGGATACTATATATGGATGTATGTACATTCACTACGTCTTCGTTCGCTACTTGCGCATGTCCGTACATCCGTATAAGCAGGCCGTGCCTAGGAAGGAAAATTTTAAACATTCGCCTAGGGGCCTGTTATATTTAGGAAACATTTTTAAGGCCCTAAATATTTAAATAGTTAGTGGTTTAATAGTTTTTAAGTCTCCTCAAAGTTTTTCTCCACCTAGTTTCAAATCCTTATCATTTTTTAATAAATCTTTTATAGTTTATAATCAATTTTTGTGATCAATACATATTTTTTTTTTGTATTTGCCATGCTTTTTTATTTTCATTCACTCCTTAACTACTCTTACTTATAAGTTTTACCAACAATTTATTTTAATTATTTTTTCCAAATAAATTTTAAAAAATCAATATAGATTATTTTTTATGATCCTTTTATAGTTTAAAATTTTTAGAAAAAAATTATAAACAAAATTCATATTTATTATCATAATCATATAAAAATATATTAATACTGCTAATTTAGTTTTAAATTTACTATTACCAAATCATGTAGAGTATTATTATTTTTGGCGTAGGGCCCTAAAATCTCTAGGAACGGCACTGCGTATAAGACGTAACTAAACTTTAGTTAAATAAGTATGACAATACGTTTTCCTTGGTCAATGTTGGTGATTACCATAATTGGTTATTGAAAATGGATCGGTGATTCAACACTTGTTGATCATGAAGATAAATATCGACGATGCAAATATTTGTAAATCTTGTATAAAGATATTGCAGTTGTCAAGGGTACGTTTTATGGATCCATCCAAAATTTGTCCCCTTCATCTTTATCAAAAATAGTCTCGAACTAAGAGTTGTTAAAGATTTGAAATTTCCTAGGTAACCAAAATAAAAAAAGATTGTCAAGTATACGGCCAATTAGCCTACAAATGATGAAGGGGACTAATTAAAAGAAAGAAAAAGAAAAGATATTTATATTCGAATCCGGTTTTGTGTAATGTCTAGCGTCGACAATATTGCAAGAATAGACCAGGATTAAAATAGATTGTGGTTGAAGTTGTTGATCGCGAAAATGGAATACATCAATTCAGATATGAATATATTTCATATCAATAAACTAAATTGTTAATTAACAAAAGAAAAAAAAAAACTAATTTTTCATGTGGATACGAACTAGCCGACAAAAGATGAAAGAAGCTAATGAAATAAGTAGGGATCATGTAACCATTAATAACCAGCTTTGGTAGTTAGCAATTTGGTTTTGTTAATTACAACTTAGAATGGACCAATCAATTTTTGGTGATTCATTAGTGTGTGCAACTAAAATTACTAAAAAACAAACGAAAATTTAGATTTTCAGTTCCACCTTTCATCAAATGAAATATCGTATTTTGTGGGTTTTTTTTCTTCTCATTTTTCGGTACTTTATGGCTAGTAGCCCCGTACACCTCAGCTGACAATCTCCATAATAACTTTTGAAACAGTAGCAATCAAAAACAATGTGGATTTCGTTTTTGTTTTTATTTATTTATTTATTTATTTATTATACACTTGGCTATTCTTTAACCCAACGAAAAAAAGAAAAGAAAAAAAAACTTGGCTATTCTTTTTGTGTTTTTTTTTTCTGGAAGACTCGAGCTATCTTGTCATTAGCCGACAACTGATGGGAGGGTGATTATGTAATTAAATAGAGTAGGGTAAATACAATTAAGTGTATAATCCATCGTTTTCACTGCATTAATAGCACGTTTAATCTAGACATTCCACGTGTGCAAAGCACATCTAATGCCATGATCACACGTTAACTTGACTCCAAATTACTATTCCGAATCTGCTGCTAAAAAGTTTGAACATATGAGTCATATCTTGCACAATATGACAATTGGAGAGTGAAGATTATGGGTATCTCCAATTATATTTTATATATTTTTTAAAATTTTATTATATAACAAAATTTGCTTTAATTTAATTTTATATTTTATTATAAAATAGAGTAATATTATTATTTATTCTATATATTAAAATAAAATAATTTCAAAATAGAATAATATATTAGAGAAAAATATTATTTTATTATAAAATGATTATATTTTAGAGTAAAAAATAAAAGAATATATTGAAAAATGCTCTAATCGATGTTTCAACGCCTCGTTGTTTGTGTAACACAATAGCTATCTTCCGTAAGGGAAAAAAAAAACGAAATTTTGTCAAGGTTTCAAGACTAAAGGTTACATGAGCATAAAAACACGGAGAAAACGAAAGACATGACAAAACACGAGCATATAACACATCCTGTGAACCAAAATTGTTTAAAACTTTCGTGGATATGAATTATTTGAATAATTATGGTGTTAACACAAGCTTCATCAGCCTTCAGTGTGAACTAATTAACTATTGATTTTCTAGGTTGTGTGTGGTTGTAGGATTTAACGTCTTAATGAAAAATAACAAACGTTGACATCACTAGAATAGAAATGACAACTAAACTAAAAGACTATATACATACTCCATATATATAACAACTAAACCATAAACCATTACATAAATACTAGATTAGAATTTAGGACAGTACAGATAACCGTTCTTCAAAGAAAAAATTACAAAAGTTAAATCATAAATTGATGGACTATTTATTTTGATATACATATATGGTCACATGGACTAGACATCAGACAAGCCGTACTACAAATGTCATTTCAAAACTAACTACCAGACTTTTTCTTTTTAAATAGAAAGTAAACGTGGACGTTAATAAACCAATCTTTAGATTAAGAAAATAAAAATAGCTTAACGTGAAAAACTATGTGAATAATGCGATAGTGTTTCTTCGTAAAAGCTATTTGGAATCATTATTTGTTTCAACAACTAGCTATTTCAATCATTGCTCAAATTTTTTGGTAGAATATACTAATCGTAATTTACATTATTTTATCAGTACATCATGTAACACCGCCATCTTTTGCTACGACAAGGATACAGCTGTCCTGTAATACTGTATTGAGAACACTATAACCCTATCATGCATCATTTTAAAAAGGAGTAAGGTTACACATTAATATAATATATTAATTAATAGGAGTATTTCTTAGGTTTATCACACCGTATTTCATTGTAAACCTGCATATATAATTGGATCAGGGAAATATTGCATGTTCAATTGATAAACAGGACGGTTTTAAAATTAAAATGATGATATAGTTAAAGTTGGTAGTATACGATAAATATAACTACAATTTTGATGATGTTTTAAAAAAAAATACAATATTATTTTATTAAAATTATTGTACGATAAAAATAGTGTTACGGTAAGTGTATTAAAAATGAAATATGTATCAACAATAATAGTTTTCTTTTTCTTTTTCTTTTTCTTTGACGGCAAAATAGTTTAAAACGTTAGAAAACAATATTTCAAATTATTTAGTCAGTGAGATTTTAAATATATGTATACTCCATATATAGTAGTGTCGTTTGTTGATCTGTAACAGAATGAGGGCAAGTGCGTTTGTTTGATCTGAATTTTGGGACTCAATTATAAACATTGGCAAGCTTCGTGAGAAAGTGACTAATGAAGTAGAGAAAGACTATTCACAAGTAATCTTTGTAGTTTGATAGTGATAATTCGAAGAAAAACCTCTACCGAAACGTAAGTTCCTGGATTTAATTTGGTACCAAACTTATAAATTATGATACTATTGTTTATTCGTCCTCCTCTTTTCTAATTCGGTTGTTTTTGGTTCGTGTTAAAATCGAAAATCAACATCGTTTAACCAAGTTTGTCTATTAATGTTCTGAAGAGTATAAACTAGCTATAGATTCACCTTTCAACACTAAGCATGTAAAATCTTATAGAGGAAAAGAGAGAAGACGAGAAGGACCGACATTTTGGAGAAGAGAAGGGATAAAAACCTCACCAAATATAATCGGTAAATGCTTAAATAATAGTAATTGCAGTGGTAAACCTTTTGATTAGTATTTGCCACGTAAGTGAAGAGAGACAAGAAAAGGGGATGACTTTTTGAAGAAGCAAAGGAAATTGAGTAAATGCTCTTTTCGCTGTCTCTATTGACTATTTCTACTTTTTTTGAGGAGTAGATATTTTTGTTTTGTTATGGTGAACGTCATAACCATTTTAAACTTTTCTTTTGGTAAGGTTAAAATAAAATTTAGGTTTTCATATACAAAGACAAAATAAAATAATAAATAAAAATTCTTAATAGAACTGTATAGTTCATGCGCTAATGCTCGTTTCGGTTTTATATAATGTGTATATGCCATTTATTTCAATGCATCCATATGACTTAGATTCTTGTCTTTCTCCTCAAAGTCTTTAGTGAAACCTCTCTTGTAAGTTGTAATAAGCAAACAAAAAAATAAGAGCTAATTAATTAAAGAGGAAGAAAGAAATGAACACTCCTTCAAGTCCAAAGAGAGAGTTCTAATCTTAAAAGTCTTACTAGCTAGCTAGCTACTTTATAGCTTATATACACACACACACACACTAAAATTAACCTATGTGTATATAATAGGGAGAGAAAGAAGAAGAGAAACAGAGGATATGGGTAGACCACCTTGTTGTGAGACGATCCTGGTGAAGAAAGGACCATGGACTCCCGAAGAAGACATAATCTTGGTCTCTTTTATCCAACAACACGGCCCTGGAAACTGGAGATCTGTTCCTGCAAACACCGGTCTTGATCTTCTTCCTTTTTTTTTTTTTTTTTTTGACCTAGCTCATCCTTTTAGCTTATATTTGGATATATGTATGTTTCCAGGTTTGCTAAGGTGTAGCAAAAGTTGCAGACTTAGGTGGACTAATTATCTTCGTCCCGGGATCAAACGTGGAAATTTCACTCAACCTGAAGAGAAGATGATCGTCCATCTCCAAGCTCTTTTGGGTAATAGGTAATTAGTTAGTCCATGTTCCTTAATCTCCTAACAATATGAATATAATATTTAGTATTAAACTATTAATTAACGTTTCACCTTTTTTGTATATAAATTGATTTAACTGAATATATTGTCTTTGAAAAATATCAGATGGGCAGCTATAGCATCATATCTACCTCAGAGGACCGACAATGATATCAAGAACTATTGGAACACTCATTTAAAAAAGAAACTCAAGACGATGAAGCTTGATCAAAACGGTATCATCAACGAAGACAACAGTACTGATGATATGTCCACAGAGATTTCTTCTTGTAATAACAACAACCATAGATGTAATAATAACAACAAAAGATTCCCCAACAAAGGCCAATGGGAAAAAAGGCTTCAAACAGACATCAACATGGCCAAACAAGCTTTATTTCAAGCCTTATCACTTGACCTACCATCTTCATCGATCCCTAACGATCCGGACTCACCAAAACCTCATCATCATTCTCCAACTACTACTTATGCTTCAAGCACTGACAACATCTCTAAGTTACTCCAGAACTGGACAAGCTCATCTTCTTCAAGGCCTACGTCACTCTCCAACAACAGGAGCTCAAGTACCGGTGAAGAAGGAGTTTTTGATCATCACTCTTTGTTCTCATCGAACTCGGAATCGGGATCAGTTGATGAGAAGCTGAATTTGATGTCGGAGACAAGCATGTTCCAAGGTGAGAGCAAAACAAACATTGACATGGAAGCTACTACTACTACTACTGATGATCAAGGCTCGTTGTCTTTGATCGAGAAATGGTTGTTTGATGATCAGGGCTTGGTTCAGTGTGATGATGATCAAGAAGATCTCATCGACGTGTCTTTAGGCGGTAAAAATAACAGTCCGGATTTGTTCTAAGAACAAAAAAACGTGGATCAACTCTATAGGTTCCTCTACCTACGATCTCTTTATTTTTATTTATTTTTCCTTTTTCTCAATAATTTTTAGTTAGATTTTATTTTAATGTGTGACTTGCTTGTTCTCAAGTCGATGAAGATTAAACTGTGAATTCGATTTACTTTTTATGTAAAGTTAAAAATAATGCAATAAACTACGCTTTTCTATATCATTATATGTACTTCTTTTTCTGGTTAATAAATCAGTAATTTCTCCTCCTTGGATGGAGAAGTTTGAAGACTTTTTAATGAATAAAAATGTTTGACCCAAAAAAGAAATCAGTATATTTTGATGATCGAAATTGTAGTCTATCAATCTTTACTAGTGATGACATGATGATTTCGAAATGTGAGTGGTACTATTTAGTGGGAAAAAGAGTTATTTGAGTCTTAAAAATTCTTTTAAGACTACGTGTATTAATGACTATTAGGTTGGGGAGATTAGTCATAAACTATATACATTTTCTTGTAATTGATTTAAAAGGTCACCTACAAATTGACCAATCATCGTTAATTCGTTTATATATATAAAACAGACATGACACACTATGAAACTCGCATATACAATCGTGAAAAGACGTCAAAAGAAATATAATCGTGAGAAGAAATTTTAGTTACGGATCTGTTTGTTACGGACATGTTTGTTACGGATCCAATACATAAACACACTGAATTAGTCAGTGGCGGAAAAGAGCCTAGTTTCTAAAGCCCATTTAAACTAATGGGCGTATCGATTATCCAATAATATAGGCCCCGTTGACATATCCATTCGTAAGTTTTCATTTCTTTTTTGGTGTCTGCTCCAACTCCACCTCATGCGTAATTCCATTTAGATAAACAAATGAACATTTATGAGATTCAATGTATAAGATAGAGTTTTGCACTTTTTCATTCAGAGTTAGAAGCACTTTTGTTCTTTTAGATATTATATGGAGTACTTTTTATTATAATTAAGGATATACAATATGGAATTTAAGATAGATTGTTTTCAGATAGTTTAGTTTGGAATGTAAGATAGATTGTTTTCATATGGTTTAGTATGTTTTTAAAAACATATTGCTCTGTGATGATCGATATGTCATAGGTTCTGAAGATGGTCATGTCTTCACTACTTTTAGATGAGTGAAGACATAATTTGTTTTCGTTCGGGTAAATTATAGAAAGGATTATTTATTTCCGTTTCAGCAAGACCATGTTTGTTATTTGCTTGTTTTTATAAACTAGTTATCTCCGGACTGAACAATCATGAAGGAGTTTTTTCTTTTTCTTTTTTTGTAAAAGTGTGGTTAAAAAAAGTGTGTTTCTTAAAAGTACTAGTGTTTGCACTTTTAGGTTAACGAAAAATAATTTGTTTGTTTTAAATTGAAAAGAGTAGTTAAAAAAAGATAGAATACTGTATATATGTATTAATGTATACTATTGTAAAACATATAAAATGTAATTAAGAAGTTATATATCGATGTGATAATATAAAAACATATAGTATCAATTTGTTCGCTACCAATTAGTTGTGACTTGAAGACTCATCAAACTATACAAAAACAAGATGAAGTAGAAAATTAGTTGAATAATTTCAGCTATCATCAATTGAATGTTTTGAGTAAACGACCGAAACTAAGGTAAGAGTAAACTGAATACCAATAGTGCATTGAATAAGATATATATATGAGAAATTCTCTCAAATAGTCTCAAATAGCACTATTTGAAATTTTTGTTCCACAAATAACACATTTTTTTAGACAAAAATAGTATTTTTATAAAAGACAAAATTTTAAACTTTTTGTTTGGGTTAAATAATATACAATTTAAGGTATAGTTTATTTTGGGTAAAAAGTATAATTTAAGGTTTAGGGTTTAGAGTATAGAATTTTTAAACCATAAATTCTAAATTCTAAATCCTAAATCTTAAAAAGATAAGCATATGAGATTTTGTGCTATATAAAGAAAATAATGTTTAGTAAAAATGTTATTTTTATCTAAAAATATAAAAAGAGTACTATTTATAGAAAAAAACTTCATTTAGTGATATTTATAAAAGTTGCCCTATATATATGTGTGTGTGTGTAATGCAGATAGAAATACATCCACTGCATGCTTTGAGCATCTTCTACAAACTAAATAGTAGTTTCTCGAAAGGAAAAAAAGAATGTGAATGGAGGATTAAAAGGACAGAAGCATGTGAGGTTTTGAGGGCGGGCCTTTGGATATCACATCGATCCCATGTATCAAAGGAACTCATCTTCACTTTCAATCATTTTCTCAAACCCATCTCTCCATTGTTAGATAAGCCAAAGCTTTCTTTTCGCTGTCTTGGTCCACGTGTTTTGTTCATTTTTGGTCCTTTTTTTTATTCTTCAACAGGGATATTGTTTGTTATAAAATTATTGCCTTATCATTCCACCATATATCATGATTCATGACCTCCTTTTAATATAGAGTATAATCCTCTCACCTTTCGTTTACACTAGTATATAGTTAGTTCTCCTCTTAGTTTCACAAAAATGAAAAATATGTGGCACTGAAGTTGAACTACAACTATATAACTCGAAAAAGCCTTGATTTTAGTGACTATTTTAATGAAAATTAAATTAAATAAATAAAGTCACATACCATGGGCCTTTTATAATTTTTTATTAAGCTTTTAAATGGGCCCTAGGGCTCTCGCTCTCCACATTGGTCCATTAGTAAGGAAGAACAAAAACAAAAGAAAAATAAAGTCATTGTAATAATCATACTAATTAGTGGGTGGGTCTTCTAAACATCGCACATTTACGAAAGAGCCAATAATCATCAACAACAAATGCCGATTGTTCACCTAAATAAAACCATTTTGACTTGTATTAAAAATTATATTATCATTGGTTTTAATTTGAATGTGGATTGATTTGCCAACAATGGGCCTTCACTGTTTTCAACTTCAAGCTCTCCATGATAATTACGTGTCACCTAATTGAAAAGATGGTTCGATTTTTAGTTTGTACACTTTGAAAATCATGAGTTTATAATGTTACATTCCAATATCTCTTTCGGTCGAGATCAGAACAAGACGAATCCTAATTTATAATTGTCTGGCAGCTATATAACCTAACATGCAATGATAATAAATTTCTAGGTTAATTTTCGAGGATAAGAATACTTCAACCCATTGTGCTCAAAACAAAACAAAAAGAATAGTTCAACACTGTGGAACCTTTTAATATGACATCATTCTAATCATATTTTTGACAATCTATACTTTATATTGCAAATAACAATTCAATAGATAATTGTCAATATTATCTAAACACTTTCTCCCTTTCATTCGTTTCCATGATATTGTTACCTAAAAATGCATTTACTGATGTGTGATTAACGATCCATTTGTATGATTTTTGTTGTAAATCGATTTTAATAAGTCGCATTACCATGTGTATAAGGAATTGGACTATGCATCAATAAATCCGGTCCAAATAATATCAAAACAAAAGCGTCACGTATGCCAATACATTTTAAGTATATATATACAGTTCAACAGTTCTGGAGATTCACAATAAGCTCAAGTTTAAAAAGGTTGGAATAGAAAAATATAAAGCTCTTTTCGTTTTGGCAACAATAATAAATTAAACTACAGACTACAGTGGTCTTTTCCAACAAATTCGAGTGGCCACTTAGACGATGGCAAAAGCATCCAATACATCATTTTTTTTTTAATCACGAAACTAAATCTTTTTTCCATGGCCATAGATTTACATTTATTTAATTGTTAGTTGCTTCCGTCTCTTCTTTTGATTCTATAGATTTTAGATATATAAGTAAACAAAAACCATTAACCTAGACGATAAGAAAACATGATTCGATATGTGGGCCGTTTTTTTATACTAAAGAAATTGAGTAGATGATTTATACAGAGAAATTTCATGCCACATGTAACATTATTATTTTATCATAAATGGAATTAGATTCATCAAGAAGCCAAAAAATGGAATTAGATTCAAGCTATCTTCAAGTTAAATATCTGACCCATCCTGCTATTATCAACATCTTCATATTTCCAACTGTAGTATCTTATTATTGGTCGTCGTCATTGCAGGTACAGTATGATACTAGAAATTATGTTAAAAATTCGACTGCTTTTTTTGGGTGATAAAATTACATTGTTAAACGATTATTCATAAGTTTTACCGTACGTCATTTCTTGAACTTATAATTGAATGTAAACAACTGTTCTACAATCTTTCTAAACGCACATTTAAGCTTCGATCACACTTTTAAGCTTCGGTAAAACAAAAAACAAATCTTTTTTCCATGGCCATAGATTTACATTTAGTTAACTGTAGTTACTTCCTACTCCTCTTTTAATCACACATTTAAGCTACTATCATAGTGTGTGTGTGTGTGTGTTTTTTTTTTTTTGGTGGTCAAATATTCCATGAGGTCAGTATACAAAGAGAAAGATGAGAGAGTACTACACACATGTATTGGAACTTGTATTCGATTCTAGACTGATAAAAAGTTGTATACTTTTAACAAAGAGGCATCATTTACAAATTATCCCATGTACAAGATCGAAGAATGGTCATTATAAAAAAGTAGAGAAATATATATGCATGTATGTATAGTGATACTGTTATTATATATATGCTCGATCATATGTTTATTTCCTGTGCATTGTGATCCTAATTAAGCTCGACTTACGAATAAAACTAAATCCAAAATCATTCTCCTAATTAAATACAAATCAGCATAAGAATTGCAAATTAATGTTTATTTTTGAATCTGGCTCATTTGTGAACCATTTCGAAATCCAACAACTATATATTTACAAAATAAACTCTATATGGTTTACATCACAAACAGAACTGTAAAATATGTCAAACCAACAAAACAAGCCATTTTATAGAGATATACATATAGATTGGTCGGTATGTGAACTGTTGATATACACATCAATAACCATATACAAATTTCTTTCTAACAAACTCATCTTTAAAAATCAATCGATAAATCCAAATCATATGAAAAAAAAAAAGAAAAAAGAAAAAAGAGAAAAGGGTATAAATTCTTGGAAATTAAAAATCAAGCGTTAGGTGGAGAATACTCACAAACAACCTCCGTATCTACTTCCTTCCGGTGAAAATTCCGGTGACAACCACAAGCAGCACATCTCAAAGCATCAACGGTTCCTTCATCACCGGCGGCCATAAACTCACGGCAACCGTCGACGGCGTAACCTCCGATGTTAGCAGCGTGATTCTTCTGGCACTCAACGTATCGAATGTTACTGATGGCTGAGGAAGAAGAAGACGAAGAAGTAGTCCAAGAAGACGATGTGTTGGAGTTTCTTGATCTCTGCTTTATTACCATCTGTCTCTTCTTCATCACGAACTGTGAAACCCTAGCTATGGAAATGGATTTATTATTATTCTTATCCCTGAAATTGAAAATGGCTCTTTGGTCATACGAAAGACTCTTTATGAAAACGAAGTGAAGACTATAGATATTGGTCTGTCCTTACAAATGCCATTTGTGCCCCTTTTATAAGTAACTTATTATGCTTTTTAATAATCTCACACTTGATGGTATATATCGACATCGTTGCTTAAAATATGGGGCTACTTCACTACTTTGTACAACAACATAATTGATCTTTTTTTTTTCCGTCTTACTATTTGTTTGGTCAAATTCCGTCTTCCTATAAATGATGCTTTTTAATTATATACTATTATGTATACGACAAAACAAAATTATATATGGTAAAATATGTATATACATTCACATTTATTTAATCATTATATATTGTAGAGTTGAAATCGTTGATTTAATGTTTGTTTGAAATTCTGTTTTTGGCAAATGTATAAGGAGGCACGAGATTTTTAACCATATATACATGTCTCTTTAACCATTAGAAATCAACAAGGAAAATTATAAAAACCTTTAACCCTAGATACATGTCCCTTTTACACAAAAATAAAATATACATTTAGGTTAAACTTGTTCTACAAGAACACCGCCCTTTTACTTCGGATTATATATGAACCTTACCTACGACGTTTCACAATTTTGTTCGTCGTTATTTGTCTACTCTGCCAACAACTAAACCACGTAAAACTGTGATTTAATAAAAAAACTGAAGTCCCTCTCAAACCATCGTTATCTTTAAAAGCTTATTTTGTGATTAGTGTCTCTCAAATCTTATTCTCATTTTAGATTTTTTCAAACCCTCTAATTGATCTTTCGGAGGTTCTTGAATTCGAGCCACGCAAAAAAAAGTCATATGTGAATAAAATATCTATATACATTAGACAATCAAACCCGTTGAAATAGTTGATTACTGTACACTATATATATTTTAGTGAAGATATTTTTATTATTATTATGAAATAAATGAAAATGTATATGGGGAAATCTACAGTATTATATAAAAGATGGATGGTTTTGTCTCTCTGTCGATCAAACGATATTCAGTCTCTTCCAATTATTTCACGTATTGTCATGTTCAAACGCGACATAAGGGTATAGAAATTTATTATGGTCTTCGTTGTCCAAGCTGACTCCCAGTAATAGAATACGGATGACATAGTGAAATAACAAGAAGCTCATGTTTCAAGTACAATAGTCATAGACAGACCACACACAGTACATTATATAGATGCATGGTATAATCTCTATAATTTTGAGACCAATAAAAATCTCTGGAGTTAATTTAAACGCCACACAATAGAAGACCTGTTGGAAATAAAAAACAAAGAAGTGGAGAAGATCAGTAGCCAGCCTTATTTTACCATCGAGATCATGTGCATTGCATTATACACATAATTAATTTGCATAGAATAGAATAATAAATTATTTGAGTGAATAAATTAAATGCGAATCCGACTCAGTCCAACGGACCTGCTCCCACAAGCAAGAGACAATGACAGGTTAATATTGGAATGCAATCGCATTTCTAATCACTTTTTTTATTATTCCAAACTTCCTATATACATTTATTTTATTTATAGTTGTAATTCAAAAAAAAAAAAACACTACTAAATTCTTGTCATAACCGATAGATAATACACGATATAATTTGATTATTTATGGAGTATGTTTCTTTCACTTTGATAACTCTTAATTATCTCTCGTACGTGTACCAGACTGAATTTTGCAAGAAAATATAGAAAATGACTTTAGTCAAAAATTAACTAAAGAAGCAGCTTCGATTTTGCAAGGCAAATAAATGGAAAAGAAAACTAAAGAAGAGATTTGATGTTGATGACATTTTTCAAAAGAAAATAAAAAATTTAAAACAAATGAATTGACAGGATTAGTAATTTTTTCTAATTATATCTTTATACTGACTAATTAGGAGTTTCGACTAATTAGTCAAATTGACTTATTTAGTTCTTTTACACGTGAACCAACAATGCATGGTCCCACTTGATACACAAAAGTCTATGTGAACATCAGACTTTTATTCTTCTCGTTCGTACTAATAAGAAATATTAAGTTTCAATCTGTATAACTGTAGTGTATGTAACAAAAAAAAGTAAAATCTAATAGTATGTATAAACCTCACTGTATTGTTTATACAAGTACCAAGAGTTCCAATATATATTGTTTAGGAGTCTGTATTAATAATGTTGTTTTTATGTTATCATTCAACTTAAAATTTACATATGTATTACATAATGTTGATCATTATTATATATTTACGCTTTCAAATAAATGGAGTTGGAGAGTATGTAATTCCCTGTTTAGGTTGTCAATATATGTACACTATATTAAAAATTGAAAGCTTCTTATTTTGGCATTTTTCCTTTGTTTTTTCGGTCAACATGTCATTTTTCTGTATTATATATATATATATATATATATTAATAACAAAAATAGCTCAACGACTAAAAACAAATTTTTTGACGACGATGAGTTTTATAATGCAGAAAAAAAAATTATAGAACTTGGTTTTACGGTGGATTTCTTACTGTAACTTGTAACTGACGATCGAAAATATAGATTCGAATAGTTATATTACTAAAGAATGTGAAATGTGTTTTCTGCTATAGTGCAATAAAATATTAACAATCGTGCAGTAGTTTTATTAACTACACATGATATTACAGAAAACGTATTTAGTTTACAAATATTTAAATGTTTATATTGTTAGTGAAAGCTGGTTTGGTTATGTTGATAGTACAACAAGGGATCCCCCTCGGTAACATCGATTTGAACTTATCAATATTTTGATGCTATATTGATGGGTCATGGAAAGCTGATAGTACCACTAAGTGTTGTGGATTGGATGCTAAGCTTGTTGGAAAAAATAAAATTGTTTGTACATTATTGTTTACGGGTTCCAAAAACCACTTTAACATTTTATGAGAAGTTACATAAGTCTTCACTTGCTATATAAGCTCTACTGCAAAAAAAAAGGACATTTATTCGGTTTTGACACTATTCGTACTAAATCATAAGAATCAAAAACAAAATAGATGTAGAAACACTGAAACAGTAGTTAACCAAAAACAAAAAACACTGAAACAGTAATGTTTTTAAAACAATTCAAGGCCATCTCCGGGAGAAGATACGAGTACTATATTTAGAAAAAAAAGTGTCATAATTGCGGATTATGTTATAGTAAAACATAGATAAGGTATCAAAAGCCGAAAATCACGCAAGAATGTCACGAAGTTGATTTGCCAAATGAATTAAAAAAGTAAGTGAGTTCTTAATAGATCTTTGACGACGACTTTGGTTTTATTTCTTCACTTCTAGATTATTAGTCAGGATCATACTGTAGAGTTAATTTCATTATTTACATAATTAAATTTAAAGTGGAATTAGGTCTGCTTTTATATTTTTAAAAGAAGGAGTAACATATATGAAATGAAGAATAGAGAGAGGGAGAGAAAAAAAGATTAGAGATTATGTTGAAAGGACTCTTTGTTTCTCACCAACCGTGCCCTGCTCGTGAAGTTCATAATCAAACAAACCCCTAAAAATCGACTAATTTTGTGATTTATATATATTAGTAAAAATTATGTTGTCTTTTCCTCATAAATTTTGATTAACATCAGATTGAGACATAATTTATTTATATTCTCATGCTAGATATTATGACGCAATCGTTGAAGAAAAATATATTATGATGCAATCTATATATTTATTTATTTAAATCTAGCTGCATCAATGAAAAAGCAGCAAACTAAAGTGACCATACGAGAAATGGCATACAATGATTATTAAACAATTAACCAAGTCTACTTAATAAACTGTTAAATACTCCTTCTGTTTCTAACTATTCCAAATACTAGAAGAAAAAATGTGTTTCAAAAAGTTGTATTTTATTTTATTTTTAATACATAATTAGTTTATGTCCTTATTTACTATCACAATTATTCTTTTTCTTTCATCACAATTAACTATTGAAACAAAGCTAAAATGTTCATTTCAAAAAAATTCTTAATACCTGTCAAAAGATATAAAAATTGGATTAGAGCACTTACTAATAGTTGTCTTTCACTTGAGTCTCTCATATTTTAAAATTAATGTTTTAATTAAAATAAAAAATTGATCAATAGAAATATAAAAGATTTTAATAATAGTGGAAGAAACCGATCTCTACATGTCTTTTTCCAATTGGCCAATTCTTTCTAACACTTTTTGATTAGTCCCTTAGTTAAAACATTAATTTTTAAAATTTGAGAGAGTCAAGTGAATCTCTCCCCATGCTTATGCTCTTAGTTAGAAAGAGATAGAGTATTTGTTATTTGGGAAGCTAAACATCGAATCTACTTTATTCAGTGTCGACTCGTTTGTGGTTTGTCTATCAGTTGCTTCGGTACATCTTTTTCTTTCCCCCTTCAAAATATAGTAGAATCATTTAGTAATTTTTGGTTTATCAATAATAAATTAATTAGTTTAGAAAAATTTATCTTAATGTGAATTAAAACATGACAAATCGCAAAACTAAGCAAACGTTAGTTATTGTTAACTTGTTTTTGTTTTCCATGTCCTTGGGCCTTGGCTTCACTGTTTGGCGATGTGGATATATATCTTAAAAGCTAGTTTTGGGCTTAATGTTCTATCTTTTGATATGTCTTTTTGTTCTTTAGATTCTTTCAGCCTTCTTCATAATTGTATCTATAAAGTTTACTCGGATCACTAAGGCTTGGGCCTTCTCCATTCATTAACATCTTATCGAGTGAGATCTTTTTGGTAATAAATCAAGTAAGATTTTTAAAATCTTTCTATTTTGTAAACAAACATAGCCTACAAATAGCAAAACAAAAGAAGGACTTTAAAATTCGTAAATTAATTTTATTTTATCCATTTAAATATTCGTTTTTTTTTTAACTTCATAGATATTAACCTTTGTGCTACATAGATGTATAGTAATATAATAAGGAATCAATTAAAAAGAAATATTACTAGTATAGTAGGACATAGATGAATGTTTGCGGTGAAATAATAATATGCTGAATGTACGAAACACACTCGTTTAGTACAAATATAGTATTGCAATAGTAACAATTAAAAAAAACTAATAAATTTACAGAAAATCAATAAAAGTAATAGACTTTTCATTTAAATGAATGTTATAGGTATTTTCAAGTGCTAGAACGACGAAACTAATTATATATTACGTCTCCAAACTAAATTTCTCCCTTTTTCGGTGTGCGAGTTTTTTTTTTTTTTGGTTTCTTTGGTGGAAGAGAAACGTGAAGCATAAACGGCAAGGCTAGCTAATGAATGATAGAATATGGTGAAGAAATAAATGAAGGGGAAACATCAACTAGACACATTGTTGAAGTTGTCTTATTCACTTCAATTTCAGTTGTTAGTCTACTAAAACGTTAAATACAAACAATTTATATTTTCTTTTTAGTAAATGCTACTTACTGGACGACCACAAAAAAAAAACTAATACCACATATTTCGTTATAACACTTTAATAATTTTTTTAAGAGAAAGTCGTTGTCAGTATTATCTTTAACTATTTTAGTTTATTAGCTAGAGGGATACGAAAGCCATTATATAGTTTATTAATTACTAAGAGATATAATACAAAATCTTTTTTAAAAAAAATTTGCTTGAAAATTTCTAGATGAAACCTTAATCTGAAAGTTAGAATAAATATTGTAGAACTTTAAAAGCTGTATTACCAATTTACCATTATAGAACTTTAAAGCTATAAGTTTGTTTCATAGCAACATACAAAAAAACTACTGTTGGATTAAAATCTACAACAGTATACTTATAAGCTATAACTACAGATATAGATATCATTAACTAAAACTCCATACCTCAAGTTTTGAACTATTGGATTATTTTGATCAAAATTTTGCATGTTAGTTTGTACTATGTCTTCATATCTACAACCATTTGACGTTTCATTTTTTTTTGGATTTATGAAGAACTGTTTGGCATTCTAGTTTAGTTACAAAAACGTGGATTAAAGAAAATTGAACTATTGATTAACCGATGCCTCAAAATCATGGTAATTGCAGCTTACGGAACGTTAACATCTTTTTTTTTTTGTCACTCTCGGAACGTTAACATCTAATTCTACATAAATCTACTAAACTTTTTTCATTGGATAGAATAATTATATCAAAAACATGCAAAATAAGGTAAAAGATCGTTAAGTTTGTTGAAAGCATTAGATAAATGTCTCCTCTCCCATGTGAGTGCACATGGAATCATGCATGCAAGAAAACTGCCTCTACGCCCTTTTGTGACTCTCTCAACTCTCCAATAAATTTCCACCTTAAAATTGCATCATCTCTATATCCATCACATCCGAGATCTAGACACGAGGCTCATGGTCTACATCAAACGGCTCTCCTTGATCACCTTGCTAATAGATAAGAGGAAAAGTGGCATGAATCCACGCAGAGATTCCTCTTATCGGTCCCTTGTTGGTTGGTCCCAGTCACTTGCTATGGATATGTAACTGTTCCTCCATGTTACTCCCTCTCTCGTTTACCATTATACCCTTCATTTTCTTCAATTTGGCTTGTCCACAAATGCGACTCTTTTGGCCTAATTGCATCAGTTTTTGTTTTTTTTAAACAATAATTGTATCAACTTGTTCACTTCATTGTTACGAATATTTGTTTTTTATATAATGAAAATTGGATTTTGACACCAAATCTCGACTGATGATCATGAAATTATTGGCCCGGTCATTAATTTTTACAACCTAATAGATCTAAGTTTTATGGATCATATTAGAAGATAATGATGTATTATAGTTAGATAATGATGTAACTCCTATATTCTAGGATTCATGTATATCTCTGACATTGTATAAATACGTGAGCAAACCTCACAGATCAATAACACAGAAAGTTCTGAGTTTAATAGATCATAGAATTTTAATTTGTTTTAAAGTAAAAGTATAAATATAACAGTTCTAAATTATTTGTAAGTGATTTTTCTTTTCAACTGTCGTAGTTCGAACTTAAGATATTTTGTTTCACATCATTTAATCGACAATATCCGATGTATAGCCTAATTTATACTACACGAAGTAACACAAGTTACTAAAATCGAGTTCTAATGGAAACATTGTAAATGTGGAAAGTTAATTATTTGCCTAAAGCTTCAATTATTGCACTTTTTCTTTCGCTCGCGATTGTATTTTGCGTTTACTTGTACATATTACACAAATAATATATTTTTAACTAATGGACGAACTATTGTTTATTTTTTGGTCGAAAACGAATTATGATTTAAACATTAATCAAGTGGTATAGGACATTATATAAAGGAATATATGGACCGTTATTAACTTACTATACATAGAGTAAGAAAGCTTACACACGGCACACCTTCTATAAATAGCTGATACAACTGGTTGTCACTCAACTCACTCATCAAAATATTAAACCAAGAACTAAGATCTTCACTACACATCCTTTCTCCCAAGAACCAGCCATGGCCAAACTCATAACTTCTGTTCTCTTTCTCACCATTCTCTTCTCTTTCACCTTTCTCACTATGTCGGAAGAAGCAGAATATCATCCAGAACGTGTAAGTTTAATAATCTTTATCTGAATTTTGTTTCCCTTTCCCCTTATAATACTAGGAAAAATACCTAAAATCCGAGTTTCGTTTTGTTTTGAAAACAGTATGGACCTAGAAGTCTGAAACCATACCGTAAGTATAACATTTTCTTCTCTTCTTTTTTTGAATCTCATTTTTATCATTTATAAAAAAGGGGGCAAATTAAAACATGAATTTAACGATTGCAGAATGTGGAGGGGAATGCACAAGAAGGTGCAGCAATACGAAGTATCATAAGCCATGCATGTTCTTCTGCCAAAAGTGTTGTGCTACATGTCTTTGTGTCCCTCCAGGCACTTACGGCAACAAACAAGTGTGCCCTTGTTATAACAATTGGAAGACTCAACAAGGTGGACCAAAATGTCCATAAGTACAAACAAAAAGAGAGAAAACCACATTTATAAATTTTAATGTTATTTGCTTGTAATATTTATCTTCAATATTCAGTATCATACTTTCCTATTAGATATTCTATGTTTTTTTCATGTTTTTTGTTGTTGTAATCAATACACTAAATGTGTATGGGACCTTCTAGTAATTAATTATATAGTATTTGATTTTGCTGTGAATAATAAATTTACAAGGATTCAGAGTATGGATTCTTGTGGGACAATATACTTTATTTTCTAAAATTATCATCAAAATTCTAAAAATCTAAAAATGCCATAATACATGTTTATGAAAGATTCCTAATTATATATAAATTTTTAAAAGGAGTCCTTGATGACTTAGTAAATTAGTAATGCTTATAAAAAAAAAATTAGGAACCTGGCTTCATAAACCTATATTGTGTTGTATTTTGCAACTCTTCCAAAGTGATGTAAAACAGTTTTATAGATATAGTTATAGAAAAATATCTGATATACACTAAAATTTTAAAACAATAGTCAATATAATCAAAAGTAGAATCTAAAGCTTACATTAAAGTAAATATAATCCACAAGATTTGATGATAACAATCTACAAGATTGTAAAGTTTCACAATTAATTTTTGTTTTAATGATTTTCACTATTGTCCGCCGGGAAAAATAAAATCTTTACCAATTATCATGGTTCAGACTTCAGAGGAAAGGGGTCTGGAGGAGACTCTGGACTTACAAAAAAAATAAAAATTAATAATAATAATTCACTTCAACACTTCATTGCCAAAAAAAAAAAAAAGAGTCATCGCTTGGGAAATCTGAAGATCAAAAACCAAATCTTGTTACTCGAAGTCCTCTGATTCCTAGAGTTGTCTGATAGTATCAGCCAAGAAGAGTAAGACATCCATCAAACTCTTTCTCCTGCCATGTCTTAAAATCTCAGAAACCCCTATAAATTCCTCAGGTACTAACTCTAATTTTCCAATGGTTCCTCATCGATGATGGTCAAAAGCTGAAAACTTTATCTGCAAATCGATCTACCAACAGGAAATCAAAACCACCACTAACCCATTTTTTGGTTTTTGTTTGGACGATTGAAGTTTGAAAACAATGTCGGAAAAGAGCTTGCTTTCTTCAAGATTCCTCTTTTACACGATAACAGTTTCAACACTACTATTCATTTGCTCTTCTCTCTTCTTCCTCCAACGCAATGAATCTTCTTTCCTCACTTCAACTTTAGTTCGCAAGCTGATTCTTCCAAGAACAGACATCAAGAACGAAGATTTCAGCCAAATCAACACTAAACATAATCGAAACAGAGATGTGTTAAAGGTGTTTATGTACGATCTACCCTCTGAGTTTCACTTTGGGATATTGAATTGGCACAGCAAAAGATCTGAGATTTGGCCAAACGTCAACAACATTACTACAATCCCATCTTATCCTGGCGGGTTAAACAGGCAACACAGTGTTGAGTATTGGCTTACACTTGACCTATTAGCTTCAGAGATACCTCAAATCAAGAGACCTTGTAATGCAATCAGAGTGAAGAACTCTCTTGAAGCTGACATAGTTTTTGTACCCTTCTTCGCTTCGTTGAGTTACAACCGCAAATCTAAGCTCCGTGGAAACGAAACCATCAGTGTAGATAGATTGTTGCAGGAAAGATTAGTCGAGTTCTTGAAAAATCAAGAAGAGTGGAAAAGATTCGGTGGGAGAGATCATCTGATCATAGCTCATCATCCGAACAGTTTGCTATATGCAAGAAACTCACTTGGATCCGCAATGTTCGTTCTTTCGGATTTCGGAAGATACTCGTCGGAGATTGCTAATCTTGAGAAAGACATCATTGCTCCTTACGTCCACGTCGTTAAGACTATCTCTAACAACGAGTCAGCTCATTTCAAGAAACGTCCTGTATTGGCATATTTCCAAGGAGCTATCTATAGAAAAGATGTAAGTGTTTCTTTTTAGTTTTTTCACTTTCTAATGATGTTATCAAAATCTTGTTAATGGTTTCTTTTGTTATGTGTTAGGGTGGGAATATTCGTCAAGAACTGTATAACATTCTTAAAGATGAGAAAGATGTTCACTTTGCGTTTGGAACTGTAAAAGGGAACGGAACTAAACAAACTGGTAAAGGAATGGCTTCTTCCAAGTTTTGTCTCAATATCGCTGGTGACACTCCTTCCTCTAACCGTCTTTTCGATGCTATCGTGAGCCATTGTGTTCCTGTTATAATCAGTGATGAGATTGAGCTTCCGTTTGAAGATACTATAGACTATTCAGGTTTCTCTTTGTTTGTGCATTCCTCTGAAGCTGTAAAGAAAGGAGTTTTGGTGAGTCTTCTCAGAGAGGTAACAGAGAATCAGTGGAAGAAGAAGTGGGAGAGGTTGAAAGAAGTTGTTGAGTGTTTCGAGTATCGGTTTCCTTCAGTGTCTGGAGATTCTGTTGATATGATTTGGTCTGCTGTTTCACATAAGCTTTCTTCTCTTCAGTTTCATGTTCATAGAAAGAATCGGTACCGTAGATCTGAAATCTTTGTTAGAAACCAATCGAGTTAAGATCATATTTGTGAAAGATATTTACTTCTTCAATCTATGGTTGTCTGTGGCATAATCATAGATTTATATAAACAGAAAAGAGTTTAAATCTTCAAAAGTGATCAAAGTAATGTGACAATAGCACCATAATAAGAAAGAAGAAGAGCCAAAAACCTTGTGATGTAACATTATCTACTCAGCTCACACTCACAATAGTAGAGACTTAGTGGCCAACATAAACACACACAATCACAGACTCATAATCTTGCTTTTTAATAGTAATGGCTTCAGCTTTCTCCAGTAATCAATCATGTCTTCCGCTCTACCGGAGTTGTCTTGGCTGCAAAGCCGACAAGATAAACGAGAGAAGTTAGATGCAAGAGAATGTCCAATTTCTGTAGTGATTTGATTAAGCATGTATTTGGTTTTTGGTACTAACCATTTCCTTCTCGGGACGACAGAAGTGGTTTCTCCTTCTTATTACTGGTTTTGTCACCTGAGTTTGCGAGTCTTGTTGTTCTTGGAGAATTTGAGGTGATCCTTCCATTACCTGGAGATGGTAGAGAGTGACGTCTAGGAACACTGCCTTTCTCAGTCCCATCTTGCTCAGCAGACTTTGGTGAGCCTTGCAGCCTCAGCTTTGCTTTAGCTGATTTAGTAGCTTGCATATAGCTTGGAATTGATGGACTAGTCTGATGATTGCCATTACTGTCTTCACGCTCAGTCTTGCTAGTAGCCGAACTCTTTTTCCTGGATTTCTGGTTCTCCTTCCCAGCTGAGTTCTCTTTATTGCTTGGCTTCGGAGTCTTTTCTTCTTTTGTATCCTTTTCCATTGAGGACTTTTCATTGCTGTCAATTTGGTTGACCAGTGAGAAATCAAGTGCGTCGTCATTGGTTTCCAATGGTCCAGGAGTATGTACTTCAACCTCAGGAACAAGTACCTCCTCCTTAAGCTGTTTAGGCATTTCTTGCTTTTTCTTTTCGTCACACACATTCACAGGTTCTTCGGCAGTTTCAGGAAATTCAGTTGTCTTCTCTAAGCCAAGCTTTGGCTTCTCGACTTCCTTACGAGGGGAACGTTGAGGTTGGATAGAGCTCTCAACTACAGGGTTATGTACTTTCCTCAAGCTACGTTTAACTTTCTCAAGTTCAATCTGAGGATCTTCTACAGCAAGTGGCTCTATCGGCTGGCTTGAAACTTTCCGGAAACTGCGTTTAGGTTTCTCAAACTCAAAAGATGTCTGTACTGAGGCACTTTCAAAGTTTGAAGAAGGGACTTTACGAACACTCTTCTTGGCTTTAGAAGATTCAACCTCAGTTAAAATCTTGTTCTGAGGTTTTCTGACAGTTGTTTTCTTCGGTTGAGGAACTGGTTTCCAGAAACATGAAGCTGACCAGTTCTCTAACCAGATCAAGTTTGAGTTTGGAATAGATGAATCATAGGCGTGTACAGGAATCACTTTTGGCGATGAAGCGAGCAGCTGTTAACAAAATCATCCATCAATATCTTTAAATGAGATTAAAAAAAAAAACTCCATTACATAAAAGTGAAACTGTATTACAGTGAACTTTGGCTCTATACCTTCAGAGCAAAAGCGTTGGCTGTTAGTTTCTTAATTCCAAGGTAAGCATCTGTAGAGTTTGCAAGCTTCTTCTCCTGATAAAATTAAAAAAGACAGTTCTAATTTCTCCACCAATTCAAACTTAGAAAACATTCCTGGACTAAGTTCATAAATAAGTGTAACCTGTCACACAGGAACTTGGAACTTACAAAGAAGCAAAAGAATCATTACCTGAAGCAGCTGCAAGCTACATTTCCTATGAACTTGAACTCCAATATCAGAGTTTCTGATCTCTTTTCCTCGAGCAAATGCTTGCAATCTCACAATTCCCATGACACAGCAAAGAGTTGACACAGCTTGTATCCTAACCAGGTGACCACGGATAAGTGCTTGTAGCCTTATTATGCCTTTGAGTGCCCAAAAAGCACGCCGAGCCTTCACACAATGAGCTCAGATCAGAATATACCCCAAACAAATAATCAAGAGTTACAATCCAAAGAGCTGCAAACATTACCAAGTAACCTCTAAACGCAGCCTGCACAGATGTTGCTGCAATCTCTTGTTGGATTCTCTCTGCATCAGATAGTGTATTATCTTGAACAGGTGCAACATTTTCCAAATCTGTTGGTTTCTTCTCAAGAAGCTCTATTTCAGGTTCTAAATTTTGTGTCTCTAAGATAACACTGCTTCTATTAACGGTATTGGTCGCTGCAGTTTCAAAAGATGGAAGATCTGATACCACATCGGATTCTTCTACCTTTGCAGTAACCAATACCTCTTTTTCACTCAAAACTCTCTGCACATGATAAAAATAGTTAGAACAAAAACCAAAAAAAAAAGACAAAGTAATGTAATTGTATTAAGCAAATTAGTAGGCCTAAAACCATTACTGTTGCCTCTATAGAAATTATGTATTCTGATCCAAATTTCCATATTTGGACTAGCATTGATTACTTATTATATTATTAGTTATTACTGTACCTCTTTTCCTTTGGAGCCACTAGATTTAGAAGTTTTTTTGCCAAGCAATACATTCTTTAACCACTTAGTAGACTTGCCCATGATGTATGAAACTAAACACACACCTGCATTGTCCAAGAAAACAAGCTTCTATATTACTAAAGATATCAAGACAATATATGAAAATGAAGAATATAAAAATAAATCACTCGTTCACTAAATTGTTACTAGCAGGAAAGGGTAGCATCGTTTTGTTATAATCAACTCTAATAATAAGCTTTGAAAAGATAAACCTTAATCATTAACAAACTGAAAGAATCAAGTAAAAAAAACCAAGGAAAACAATGATTACCCTTTAAATTAACAAAGTTAGGAATTTAAATAAAAACACAGGAAGTGGAATCATCGATTATACAAAACCAGATCTGGAACTCACACTTCAAGCAGAAGAACAAAAATAAATAAAAACCCACAACACTTGTGCTCCAAATGAAAACACGATAGAATCAAATAAAAAGTTCCGATATAGATAGATCTCGGATCAAACTTTAATACATTATCCACAATATTCAAACAATGTCCTAAAAATGTCGGTTTAAAGTTCGAGTAACCGTCGGATCTCCATTCTAAATCCGAGTCTGATTCAGACCAGAAAGAAAAGAAAAAAAACAAAGAGGAAGACAATATATACCGTAAATGAGAAACTGAGAGATGCTTAATCAAATGCTTTCATTAGTCTCTTCCTCTTCCCGGAGCTTGAGGCTCTAGAAAAGAAACTGTTCCTCTTTGGTTCTAGTCTCAGTGACCAGAAGGAAATAGAAAAATATTTATATTTGTTTGTTTTCCAACATATATATTTCTAATTTTAACCAAAAAGTAAGCGCATCTGAGCATCTCCATAACTCTAATCTTACGCCGTTTATTTCTAACCGTTGGATCATCCCCGAATTTTTTTTTCTTTTTTTTTTACATCCCCGAAATTAAGCTACTAAATTTACTTCTTAGTTGAAACTTGAAAGAGGAAAATAAGAGAGCAATCTTTAAAGCAAAAAAGGAAAAACATTAAATGCGATAATTGAAAAAAACAAAAGTAAAAAAATTCAGATATTTTAACTGAGTAACGAATTGAATTTTGCCCAAATTCTGTATAGTCGTCGACATTACTTTGAGAACAAGTGTAAGAATGCAACTACGTTCATATGAAGCATTCCTGTAAAATTACATCCATACCCTTCTTTTGTCGTTGATTACGAAAGATTAACCACTAAACCAGTAACTTTCCACGAGTGAGGCACGTGGAAATTAATTTAACCCGCGCGAGTGAATTATCGATGTGGCGGTAAACAGTTATGGGCCTAAGCCCATTAAAGAGAAAAACTAATTTGATTGGGAAGCAAAGACATTTCGTCGAACACCTTGAGCTCAATCAAACTCCTGTGAAGAGAAGTTCAAAGTCAGCAGAAGGCAAAGCTAAAACTCGCGAAACCCAAGAGGGAGAGTGAGATGGAGAAGAAGAAAGCAATGGAAATCGAAAGTTACCCAATCGAAGGATTATCAATTGGTGGGCACGAGACTTGTATCATATTCCCATCTCTTAGGTTAGCTTTCGACATTGGTCGTTGCCCACATCGCGCAATTTCTCAGGACTTCCTCTTCATCTCTCACTCGCACATGGATCATATCGTAAGACACTAACTCTTTTCTTCCTGTCGCCTGTTTGGCTGTAAAAACTTGAACTTTCCGATTAGATTTTGCAAAGATCGTTCCTTATTATAGTCCCCTGTTTTGGTGTCACATTCTCAAATTGTAAACTAAAGGGTTCGTATTGTATTTGGTAGGGTGGATTACCAATGTATGTTGCGACTAGAGGATTGTATAAAATGAAGCCTCCAACGATTATAGTGCCCAAATCCATTAAAGAAACTGTTGAGAGTTTGTTCGAGGTTCATAGGAAATTAGATTCTTCAGAGCTAAAGCACAATCTTGTTGGCTTGGACATAGGTAATTTCAACTTTTAAACATTCATTGCAGCTGAAGATTTTGGGTTTTGTATTTTTAACCTTTGGCAACTTCTTTGGTGTAGGGGAAGAGTTTAGTATAAGGAAAGATCTTAAAGTGAAAGCCTTTAAGACTTACCATGTCATCCAAAGCCAGGTCTCTTTCAAAACTCACATGAGATTTTTCGATATCTTCCTATTGTTTTCGTGTCGTTGTTAAATTCGCATGATCTTGTGTGATATGTGTCAGGGTTATATAGTGTATTCAACTAAACATAAACTCAAGCAAGAGTATATTGGTCTACCTGGAAATGAAATCAAGAACTTGAAGGCTTCAGGTGTTGAGGTTTGTCTCTGTCTATTTCAAAGTCAATATGGTCTGTCCAATATATAAGTCTGTTTAACTAGCTGGGATTTTGGTTTGTAGATTACAAACAGCATAACAACTCCTGAAGTTGCTTTTACGGGAGACACGACGGCGGATTTTGTAGTTGATGAAGCTAATGCTGATGTTCTCAAGGCAAGGGTTCTCGTCATGGAGGTGAATATTTGCTGCTGATATGAATTAGGGCAATGTGCGTGGTTCTTAATGATATCATTTTCGCTGGTCCAAGTTTCATGGCTTTGTATCTTAATGAAGGGAAAAATCTGTTGTCTCTATTTCGACTTGTGCAGAGTACATTTATTGATGATTCGGTATCCGTAGAGCATGCGAGAGATTATGGACATACCCATTTATCTGAGGTAAGGCTCATCGGTTGATATAAGACTTGAATCTTTGCCATGTTATTAGTCTTTGTCTCTTGATGCTATTTTCTTTCATTGCATCTTACTGTAAAAATGCAGATTGTTAAGCTTGCTGAAAAGTTTGAAAACAAAGCAATCCTGCTGATTCACTTTTCGGCTCGGTATGCATTGAAGGTGTGTTTTCTTTCTTTATCCAATATTGTTATGAAGCAGTGGAAAAATCAGTTGTTTTCTTCTTTGTAGTGGTAAGTAATCTTTGCGAGTTTTTACAGGAGATCGAAGATGCTGTTTCTGCATTGCCTCCACCTTTAGAGGGACGTGTGTTTGCACTAACACAAGGATTCTAAGCAGTAAACACTCTTGTATGTTTTATACACTTTTTTGTTTTTGTTGGTTGAGTTTTGGATTGCACAGATAAATGTATTGTATTCTCTTGTTGTTGAATTCAATTAAGATTTCTATCAAGGAAAGAAATGAATGGAAGTAGGAAAAAAAAAACAGAGTGCATCCGAGGACAATAATATCAGATGAATTCAGATAAAATCTTATTGTTTCTTTGCCACAAGATTTCTAAGTAAATCAAAGTAAGATCAACCATTGAGCTCAAAATCAAGGTTTCTTTATTGGCTCAGAGGTGTCAAAATTGAGCAAAGTTAGTTGGTTGAACCGAATCGGTTGTGCCATGACTAGTGGAATTGGCTGGTTTTTCCCGCAGGTGGACTATTGTTTTGCTAGAAATAAACGTTTTTTATTGAAAATAAAATAATTATATAAATAACGTGTGGTAATTTAAAGGTTTTGATTAATGAAATAATAATAATAGAGACATTATTTCTGTGAAAAAAGTTGTTAATTTTTGTTTGTACATGGCAATGGCATCTTACCATGTCTAGGTTCAACACTTGCATGTCCTTGTAATAGAAGCTGATTAAGCTTATGTCTTAAGATGTCAAAAGTATATTTAGTAATTAATTGGTAGTGGCTTATTTATATAATAATTTTAAAAGTTTATAATTTTTTTTATTAGAGTGTGTACATTTGAATTTTAGGTGTAGTCTTATAGTAATGATATTAACTTTGCTCTTGACTTGTGTATTTTTTTCTGTCAACTCTTTCTTGATCTTATGAGTTTACAATATTAAAGTTTTTGTTTTCCTTTTCGTTTATCTTTATAGATCTTTTGTTACGCACTGTTTATCTAAAATTAATGTAGCTAAATAACACATATTTCTTTGTAATCATAGAGTTTTGGAGGTTCGTTTTTTAGTTTTTTCAGTATCAAATATTAAAACATGTTAATATTTTAGTATTACTGTATTACATCATTCATAATTAAGAAAATTGCATAGTCAGTGATATAATAATCAAACTATTAAATTGTGACCAAAATTATGCATTAAGTTATATAAATTCAACTAATATTGTTATTTGTTAGCTATTGATTGATAAACCAAATCCAACTTTTCATAAAACGTGTGTTTGTACAGTCGAAGTTTACATATACAATTCAAAGTTTCGGACTTAAAGCATACGACACTAAACTTCAGTCCGAAGGGTGGCGGAAATGAGAATAAAACTAGAAAACTTTGACAAAATGCAAATATATTCGTAGTAACACATATGACATATTCAAAGTCTTGAATAACAATAAAATTATGTTCGTATGTGACCGTGTCCAACGTTTCAAAAACATTCAAGTCATACTATATAGTTTGTATGACCGTGTGTTAGTTACAGTTTATTGAGTACATCAGACAATGCTTGTTGAGTTATGGTTCCATTCTATTGGACTATTAGCAAGACTTCCTAATATTAATAGCTCGTGATGATAAATAACAGTTTGACTTCTAAAGTCAAGTCTTATAATATTCGTTTTGACCACATTGATTTTAATCAGACCAAAATATATAACGCAACTAATCGTTTTCTCGAATAGGTGAGCCGTCGTAATCATCATATGGACATGGAATAAAATGTGTATTTTTGGTTATTTCAGGGAAATTTTGGGGGAAATTGCTTCAGCTCTTCATTATCCCACACTCTCGTCTCATTGCGATTGACTCGAGATAGGGAAAAAAAAACATCAAATTAAGACAAATATGTATATTTCAAAAAAAACTCGGTGTCCGTGAATCACAATTATTCTCAAAAGAGCCTAAGTGGGTTTCCAAGCAAAAGATGATTTGAAGGAATTGACTCCTCAAATAATGCAAAGAGCCGAAGAATTTATAAAGTACAATTGTTTTTCCAAAACGAAATTTTGTTAGATGTGAATTAAAGCGGTGTGACACACGACAACGTTAACACTTATAAGTACTAGTCATTAAACTGAAGTAGTTTTTGCAATAATACAGTTTAAATAGTATATTTCTATTCTAAATAAAATGATCTATATGTACAGTTCAATACTCAGTACTTAAAGACTCTGTAGTAAATGAAGTGAGACAGAAGGAGTATATTTGTAAAACATCAAATAATAAAAAATCTAATAGAGTGAGACATAAGAAGTATATTTAAATCCTTTGCTTGTTACCCTAATTAGTGATCCTACTGTTATGCCTTTTAAAACATTAACATCTAAAGTACTAATATTCCCTTGATACTATATATGGTTACAGTTTCTGAATATGAATCTAGACGCTTGAAAATGTGTCTGAATTAGAATGAGCAAGCGTGTCTGGCACATTTGGTGGATAAAGGAAATGATGCCTTGTGTATGAGAACATTTTATTTATTTAGTGCAATTTGGTACGATATGTAGTTAATGTATTTGCGATAGTTCAAGCTGCTAACCGCTTCCGCATCAAACGAAATGAAGCGATATGAGTATGTCATCCTCGTAAGAATTACTTAATTGAATTGAGTATGTTGTTCACACCTCATTAGCTAAGTCAAATTTACCCCCCTCCCCCATTACTCAACCTTTCGTTATAAGTCTTTTTGGTTAATACTACTTTGCTGTTATTATTTTTACATCACTTAATATTTAGCTAAAACAAATAAACCAGTTAAAAATTAGTGCAAAATACTAGTAATAGTCATAAAATAATAACTAATTACAAATTTCGCATTAAAAATGAAAAAAATAAAGAAAAAAACTGAGGGAATATTAAATTTTTGTAATTTGAAGTTGTCAAAAGTTTACATGCATTAAACAAATGAGTATATGCATCAATAAAGTTTATTTATACTACTAATTGACATTTGACACCCACTACTTATGTAATTATATACGTGCTTTTTTATTGTCGGACTGACTATAATTCATCTATTTAGTTTAATTTAACTAACAGACAAATCAACTGATGTGATTTTATACTTTTTCTTGGACCATTTTTGAAAGAAATTGATAGACTAATAGAAAATTGTTCTTTGTATAAATAAAGATAGTCGGAAATAAAACATTTAAAACTGGGGAAAAAAACGAAAATTTCAGAGTAGTTTACTTAAGAAAACAAGAAATTCTCAGAAATTAGTGTGAAAGTGAGATGAAATCTTCATTAAAGCGGGCCCCAAAAAGACCTATTTATACAGAGCAGCCATTGTCCATTTCTCCAAATTAAAAAAAAAATCAAAAACAAATATCGAAGAACTCACTCACGACGAATCACCATCTCTCTTAAAAACACTCACAAATCACAATCTTTTGCTCTCCAAGAATTTTTCAAATGGCTTCGCTTCAATTATCTTCTCATTTTCTTGGCTCAAACACTAAAAAACACAGCTTCATTTCCATCTCTCAGAACTACTCTGCAACCTCATTCACTAGATTCTCTCGCAAGGTTTTGAAAATTTTATTTTTTTCAGTTACGTTCTTATCATTTTTTCCAAGAACATAATAATTAACTTAATTAATGGATAATTTCAGAAGTATGTGTCATGTTCGATGTCTATGAATGGTTGTGATGGGGATTTCAAGACGCCACTTGGTACAGTTGAGACAAGAACTATGGCGGCTGTTTTATCTACTTCAGCCGCTGCTGATAAGCTTATCTCCGCCGTGTCTGAACTCAAATATCAACCTCCGCCGTTTTCCTCCGGCGTCGTCCGGTTACAGGTACATACCATCCTCTGTTTTTGTTTTTTTTAAAGAGAAGATCCGATGAAAGAATGAGATCACGCCACGTGGTGATTTTTCATTGGGCTCTGATGATATCGTTCTATAGCTCGTTCCCCCTTTCTGTATTATTCTAATCATTTAAGCCTTTTTTTTTTGTTTTTGATCTTAATAAGAGCCTAATCATTTAGTTAGTAGTTGATTAAAAAAAAGTATAGAACAGCACACACTAACAATAAATAAATATTAGTAGTGGTTTTTATATGTCGTAACTCGTAAGTAAGACATGAACTGTTTTTAAATCGAGATTCCACGACCTACGGATTTTACTGTTATTATTAATCGCTATTTGTTAGCGGGGTGTAATGAATTTAACTTTTTCTTTAAGCATTCAACGAATTAATTTAACTATTTTATGGTCTAGGATGAGTTACAAATAAAGTTTCTACATGTAAAAAAAAAAAAAGAGAGAGATGATCAAATAAAATAAATAACTATTTTATGGTCTAGACGTGATAATTATTCGCATATTCGTGAACTCTCTCCATGTGGTGTGTATTTCAAATACTAAAATTTTAGTAATTATTTATTTAGAATAGTAAGATTTAATAAAAAAAATTAAAAGACAGTTGGGTGATTTGATTTTGGGTCGATGACAAAAGTCTAATAATGTTCGTAACTATTATAAAATTGCAGTAGAAAAGATATGGCTAATAATTTACCACGAAAGAAGAAGATACGGTTCATTAAATTATTATTATTAGTTTTATGAATTAAAAAAAATATAAAATACAAACTCATATCGGGTCGTATCAGATTCCGCTAGTCAATCTAACTATTAAAAATACTTTTGGGATCCTTTACGAACATGGACATTAAAATTAATCATTTCCAATTAGTCAACAAAACGTATATTTTATTTCATTAACAAAGACGGTTAGAGAAAAAAAAAAAAAAACAAACCGGAGTTAGAATATTTCCCGCGCAATATCTCAAAATTTGTTTTGTATGTAAAGGTGCCTATTGATCAGCAAATCGGAGCAATTGATTGGCTTCACGCCCAGAATGAGATTCAGCCTCGCTGTTTCTTCTCTCGTCGCAGTGACGTTGGTCGTCCCGATCTTCTTCTTGACCTGGCCAACGAAAACGGACACGTGTCATCATCATCAGATCGTAATCTGGTTAGCGTTGCTGGTATAGGTTCTGCAGTCTTCTTTCGTGACCTTGATCCTTTCTCTCATGATGACTGGAGATCCATCCGAAGGTAAAATAGCTTACAAATTTGTAATTTTTTTGGGAAATTCATTTTAACTTTTGAAGTAAAATATCGATTGTATGTATTTTTTGTAGGTTTCTTTCATCAAAGTCACCTTTGATTCGTGCATATGGTGGAATGAGATTTGATCCTAAAGGCAAGATCGCTGTAGAATGGGAACCTTTTGGTGCATTTTACTTTTCAGTCCCTCAGGTTGAGTTTAACGAGTTTGGTGGAAGCTCAATGTTGGCTGCAACTGTAGCTTGGGATGATGAGCTCTCTTGGACATTGGACAATGCTATTGAATCGCTTCAGGAGACAATGCTTCAGGTTTCTTCAGTTGTGTTGAAGTTACGAAACAAGTCACTAGGAGTATCTGTTTTAAGCAAGAATCATGTTCCTACCAAAGGAGCTTATTTCCCTGCTGTAGAGAAAGCTTTGGAGATGATCAATCTCAAAAGTTCATCCCTTAACAAGGTTGTCCTTGCTCGCAACAGCAGGATTATTACCGATACAGACATTGACCCCATTGCTTGGCTTGCACAGCTACAGGTTTGTTTTTAGGATATTATTATAGTAAAACTAGAGTATGTATCCGCGTTACACCCGCATGTCAATATTTTCTTAAACATTATAACAAATATTTATATTATTGTGTGACAGCGTGAAGGACAAGATGCATATCAGTTCTGTCTCCAACCACCAGGTGCACCAGCTTTTATCGGAAACACGGTAGGTTTATATAAGTAGCTTTGTGGTACATTTCTATTTTGTTAAAGATAGGTGTGTGACATAAATATTTGTGAAACAGCCTGAGAGACTATTCCAAAGGAATCAATTAGGTGTATGCAGTGAAGCTTTGGCTGCAACTAGGCCTAGATCTGTTTCAACAGCTCGTGATATGGAGATAGAGCGTGACTTACTAACCAGGTCAGTTCTTTTACTTTAAATAATCCATTCCATTTCCGAGTATGCATATACTGATGTGATTTGCTAAACTGCTGCAGTCCGAAAGACGACCTTGAGTTCTCTATTGTAAGAGAGAATATCAGAGAAAAGCTAAACGTAAGTTAAAATCTTTGATGTTATGTAATGAAGCTTCAGTTCTTGAATAATTCTTTGCTTATTATCATTTCTTTTTTGGTTTGTAGGGTATATGTGACAGAGTTGTTGTTAAGCCTCAAAAAACAGTGAGGAAGCTTGCAAGAGTGCAACATCTATATTCTCAATTGGCAGGGAAACTTAAGAGTGAAGATGATGAGGTTAGATTCAAATACTTTTAGGTATCATGATCTTCTTTTTCTTCGAATAAAGGTTTTTTAACCCTCTTGTGTTATATATCTATCTACAGTTTGAGATCTTGGCTGCTCTGCATCCAACTCCAGCTGTTTGTGGTCTTCCAGCAGAAGAAGCCAGGCTTTTGATTAAGGACATAGGTAAAAAAAAAACATATCTACATTTTTCTTTTCTTGGTTCAACTATAGTAAAACAAATATGCTTATTCAAACATTACTCTGTCTTCCAGAATCTTTTGATAGAGGAATGTATGCTGGACCTATTGGGTTTTTTGGTGGGGATGAGAGTGAATTTGCAGTTGGGATCAGATCAGCTTTAGTCGAAAAGGTGACCTTATTTGATCTCTCTCCCTATTTTAAAATGAAAACACTTACTTTCACTAAGTTTTACCAAAATGCTGAATTGGTTTATTCTTTTGTTTACAGGGTCTTGGGGCATTGATCTATGCGGGGACAGGGATAGTAGCAGGAAGCAACCCATCTTCAGAGTGGAATGAGCTTGATCTTAAGATATCTCAGGTGCTTACTTCTTTTTTTAATTAAGAAAATGTAACCTAACATGGTGCTTCTTTGTTTCCAAAAACCTTAGTTTTTATTCTTGTTGTTTTTGCAGTTCACCAAGTCTATTGAGTACCAGGGAACAACAGCTCTTCAGGCGATTAATTGATTATGAGCCAACAACAAACAACAACAACAACAATAACATCAACATTTGAATTTGATTTTATTTTTATGGATTGGGGTTTATATTAGAAAGCAGTGTTTGTCTCTCTTGTAAATAGAAGGAATAATTACTGCAAAATATAGGTTTTCTTTGGTTTTTTTTTGGTTTCCGATTGTTAATTGGTTGAGCCTTTTTATAGGCCTTTTATGAATGTTAATCTGCTTCACCTTTTATATTATTGGCATAAGTCTTCTCTATACGGCAACCGAATAAAATTTAAAAATGTCCAAAAAACTGAAAGTAAATAAAGAATTGTAAAGTTTTAACGAAAATATCAGTTTAATTCTAAGAGGATTGGGATAATCATTTCCCACATCTAGTTTGAATGGAGGGGATTGAGTGATAAAGAGAAAAGAAAATTTGAAAAAAAGGCTTTTAGGAAAACGATGATGCTTTTCCAATTTTATGAAAACGAGGAATATGGAACATGTGCTATACTAATTGGAGAAGTATTTATGTTCATTTCTTTTCATGTCCCATATGACTTATTTGTAACTTTACTGTTACTCTTAACAGAAGAACAATGTCGATACATTTAACAAACCGGTTATTACTTATTACGGGTCTTGTGATTATGATAAAGTAAACGGTTATTAGTATTTGGTTTGATTAGTTAAGGAAAAAAAGTAGAGTTAAGAGGGCACGAGGGGGGCTAATTTCTTCATCGTCTAGACTCTAGTGTGTGCGTGTGTGGGTGGGATACAAAATCAAGGAACATAATGGTCCCTACCTAGATACCACTTCTTACATTAAATGTTAATATTCTTAAGAAATCATAACGCAAAAACAAGATTTTCTTTTGTTTTTGTCTGTTCGATAAGAAAATAAACCACTGTATACAAACATAGTAGTAATTGTGTTCATTTATCAGTGAAAATCTACCTTTGTTGTGAAAGTCCCATAACATTTAGTGATCCTCACACGTCACAAACCAATCATTTTATCAATTTCTTAGACCTGAATGTAATACAAATAATCGTTAGTTTATATAAGTTTGCGTGAAAAAATATTAAAAAGGATGAACTTAATTACAAGAAAACCAAAAATCCGTGCGATGTTTACGATGTTGTGGGTTTGGGGAATCGGCGTTTTAGGAAACTGTAAATAGAAAATATTAATACTCCTTATAGTTAGCGTAAGGATAATTTTGTTTTGTAGATTAAAAAACTAGTACTACTTTATTACATAACTATAAATTCCATCCAACAACCTTGTTCGTCAAATCTTTTCCACAGTAGAAACATTGAAAAGTACTATATTATAAAAAAAAATTAAAGAATAAACGAAAAACAAATAAAAATGAGATCGTACAATAAAAAATGGGAGAGGACGTAAAAAGTGAGAATAAAACGAAGGCTTGGCGATAGAGAATGGAATCAGATTTCCCATTATCTCCACTCTTACGCCAAATATTCTCTCCCCTTTATGCCCTCCACCAAAAATTAGGTTTATTAATCCTCTAATAATTAATTATCTAACCCATTCATCTCTGTCTTATTTCATATTTTACTAATTACAGTGCTTTCGTCTCTTCACGTTACTAATTACCTAGATGTTAGTTTGTCAAACACTTAAACTCATTAAAATTGGCAAATTTTCTTAGAATTATTTCATTATTTTGGGTTAAAAACATTAGCAGTAATTTCTTTCCACAGTTGTTAAAAAACATCAACTTCTATAAACACTAACGTGTCTATAATAACATTAGTCATTAGTGAAACTAAAATGTGATTAGTGTACTTAAAATCACGCAAATGAAAATGCTTTAAAGAAGGAATAGATTCAAATAAATAAAGCAAGACTTCGAAAAGATAATACTTTCTTCTCTCACTTCCGCGATTACCGTAATAATCTCTGTCACAAAAACAAAGCCAAACACTCTCTCTTATGAGAAGAAGACATTCTCGAAAAATGCGAACACGACTACTATGAACACGACGCCGTTTCACTCGGATCCTCCTCCGCCTCCGCCGTCGAGGATCCAGCGAAAGCTCGTCGTCGAAGTTGTAGAGGCGCGTAACATCCTCCCTAAAGATGGTCAAGGAAGCTCAAGCGCGTACGTCGTCGTCGATTTCGATGCTCAGAAAAAACGAACCTCCACCAAGTTCCGTGACCTAAACCCTATTTGGAACGAGATGCTCGATTTCGCCGTCTCCGATCCTAAAAACATGGACTACGACGAGCTCGATGTCGAGGTTTACAACGACAAGAGGTTTGGTAACGGAGGTGGCCGGAAAAATCATTTTCTCGGTAGAGTTAAGATCTATGGAAGTCAGTTCTCTAGAAGAGGTGAAGAAGGTCTTGTGTATTTCCCCTTGGAGAAGAAGAGTGTATTCAGCTGGATTCGCGGTGAGATTGGCCTTAAGATTTACTATTACGATGAAATCGCCGACGAAGGAGGAGGCCAGCAACAACATCCTCAGCCGCAAGAAGCTAATGAACAACAACAACACCAACAACAACAGCAACATCAATTTGCTCCTCCGCCGCAGCAGATGCAGAATTTACCACCGGAGAAACCTAATGTAGTTGTGGTTGAGGAAGGTAGGGTTTACGAATCAGCTCAGAGACATGAGGATATGTGCCGTAGCTATCCGGAGAGTCATCAGCAACCACCGGTGGTTATAATCGAGGAGTCACCACATCAACAAGTAATGCAAGGTCCAAATGATAATAACCATCTTCCACGGCCACCGTCTCCGCCGCCACCTCAATCGGCGGGGGGAGTACATTATTATCCACCGGAGGTAAGGAAGATGCAAGTAGGGAGACCTCCCGGCGGTGATAGAATTAGGGTTACGAAGCGACCAAATGGGGATTATTCGCCTAGGGTTATCAATAGCAAAACTGGAGGAGGAGATACGACGGTGGAGAAGAAGACTCATCATCCTTACAATCTTGTTGAGCCAATGCAGTATCTCTTCGTTCGGATCGTGAAGGCGCGTGGACTAGCTTCTAACGAGAGCGCGTACGTTAAGGTACGGACGTCTAACCATTTCGTCAGGTCTAAACCGGCTGTTAACCGGCCCGGTGAATCGGTTGATTCTCCGGAATGGAATCAGGTTTTCGCTCTTGGTCATAACCGGTCTGATTCGGCTGTAACTGGCTCGACGCTTGAGATCTCAGCTTGGGATGCTTCGTCGGAGAGTTTTCTCGGTGGAGTTTGTTTTGATCTCTCTGAGGTTCCGGTTCGTGATCCGCCGGATAGTCCGTTAGCTCCTCAGTGGTACAGGCTTGAAGGCTCTGGCGTGGATCAAAACTCTGGGAGAGTCTCTGGTGATATTCAGCTCTCTGTTTGGATTGGTACTCAGGTAGATGAAGCTTTTCCGGAGGCTTGGAGCTCTGACGCTCCTCATGTGGCTCATACGCGGTCTAAGGTATACAATTCGCCTAAGCTTTGGTACTTGAGAGTGACGGTTCTGGAGGCACAGGATCTTCACATTGCTCCAAATCTTCCACCATTGACGGCGCCTGAGATCCGTGTGAAAGCTCAATTAGGATTTCAGTCGGCGCGTACAAGACGAGGCTCAATGAATAACCATAGTGGTTCGTTTCATTGGCATGAGGATATGATCTTTGTCGCTGGAGAGCCGTTGGAAGATTGTTTGGTTCTGATGGTGGAAGATCGGACTACGAAAGAAGCAACGCTTTTAGGTCACGCCATGATCCCGGTGAGCTCCATTGAGCAGCGAAATGATGAACGCTTTGTGCCGTCGAAATGGCATAGTTTGGAAGGAGAAGGTGGAGGAGGAGGAGGTGGTGGTGGTGGACCTTATTGTGGAAGGATTAGCCTAAGACTTTGTCTTGAAGGTGGTTACCACGTGCTTGAAGAGGCGGCTCACGTGTGCAGCGATTTCCGTCCCACGGCTAAGCAGCTCTGGAAACCGCCGATTGGTATACTCGAGTTGGGGATTCTTGGAGCTCGTGGGTTGTTGCCAATGAAGGCTAAAAACGGAGGTAAAGGTTCCACTGATGCTTACTGTGTAGCTAAGTACGGCAAGAAATGGGTTCGGACTCGAACTATAACAGACAGTTTTGATCCGAGATGGCATGAACAGTACACATGGCAGGTTTATGATCCTTGCACTGTGCTAACGGTTGGAGTCTTCGACAATTGGAGGATGTTCTCTGACGTCTCCGATGATAGACCTGACACACGGATTGGGAAGATACGGATTCGAGTCTCAACGTTAGAGAGTAACAAAGTGTACACCAATTCATATCCTCTCTTGGTTTTGTTACCTAGCGGTTTGAAAAAAATGGGTGAAATCGAAGTAGCAGTCCGGTTTGCATGCCCATCGCTGCTGCCTGATGTTTGTGCAGCTTATGGACAACCACTTCTGCCTCGGATGCATTACTTAAGGCCTCTAGGCGTAGCACAACAGGATGCATTGAGAGGAGCCGCCACGAAAATGGTTGCAGCTTGGCTGGCTCGAGCTGAACCACCATTGGGACCTGAGGTAGTTCGGTATATGTTAGATGCAGATTCGCACGCGTGGAGCATGAGAAAGAGCAAAGCGAATTGGTATAGAATCGTTGGGGTTTTAGCTTGGGCAGTAGGTTTAGCTAAGTGGTTGGATAACATCAGGAGGTGGAGGAATCCAGTGACGACAGTACTAGTCCATATTCTATATCTGGTTCTTGTTTGGTACCCTGATTTGGTAGTCCCGACCGCGTTCTTGTACGTAGTGATGATTGGAGTTTGGTACTACCGGTTTAGACCCAAGATACCAGCTGGTATGGATATCCGTTTATCACAAGCTGAAACTGTTGATCCTGATGAGTTAGATGAAGAATTCGACACCATACCAAGCTCAAGACGACCTGAAGTAATCCGAGCTAGGTACGACCGGTTAAGGATATTAGCTGTTAGAGTTCAGACCATTCTAGGCGATTTTGCAGCACAAGGCGAACGGATTCAAGCGTTGGTTAGTTGGAGAGATCCGAGAGCGACTAAGCTGTTCATAGCAATCTGTTTGGCGATCACAATAGTTTTATATGCTGTTCCGGCGAAAATGGTGGCAGTGGCTCTAGGGTTTTATTATCTTCGGCATCCGATGTTCCGGGACACAATGCCTACGGCGAGTCTCAATTTTTTCCGGCGGTTGCCAAGTTTGTCTGATCGTCTCATCTAAAAAGTGGTTTTGAGTTTTGAGAAGAAAAAGAGAGTAAATTTACCAATTAGGTGTTTTTGAGTATCCAGCAGTTTCTTATGATATTTGATCTGAGGAGGAGATAGAATAAAATATTCATTATGGGTTTATGCTGTTAAGCTATGATTTAAATCATATTATTATGATTCGTTATTTTATTATTCTGATATAATCAGATGGTATGAGTTTGATACCTGACCTGACTGTAATATTACGAAGCAAACAAGAGAGGTGCAAAAAGAAGTCAAACTTGTCAGTAAAGTTTTGATGACCAGAGATTTTGCTAAACTACTAAATTTGAAATCATATATTCTCAGCAATTACAACTTTAATGTCATATAATGTGCCATCTCCATATATAATACAGCCATTACTTCTTACCAAAAACAAATTTATCTATAGAGGCAAAGCCAGTCTTGGAATCTTCTAGAAAATTTAAATGAAGATATTTTCTAATTCCATGATCCGTCACTCTTGTCCCGCCGTTGTCACCTCCTTCCTCCGCCGATGCGGTATCGGAGTTGGAATCCACCGTAGCTTCTACTATCTCTCAGCAAAACGAGATAACCCTAATAGAATAGTTCAGGTGAGCAATACTATTCTCAGATCCTTCCTTGCGCCGGTTGTCTCATTAGACGATAAACCTCCGCTAGGGAAAGGCGCAGTCATCGGTACCGTCGCCGCCGCTCAAGCAAATTTTATGCGCGTGATAGTCCAAGAAGTACGAAGGGCGTTGAGCTGCTTTGTGAGGTTAAATCGTTGCTGAAGAAAATAGGGAGAAGTGTTGTGGTTGGGGATAAAGTTCTCGTGGAAGTGGATTGGATTGATCGGAGTGGAATGATCAATGATGTGTTTAAACGAGTATCGGAGAATCTGGATCCACCGGTGGCGAATGTTGATCACTTACTGATTTTATTCTCTCTTGATGAACCCAAGATTGAGCCATTCGTACTCACTAGGTTCTTGGTGGAAGCTGAATCAACTCAAATCCCAATCACACTTGCTCTCAACAAATGTGAACTCATCAGTGAAGAGGTATAAAGAATTAAGCTAAATATTGATTGATGATTTGAACTATGATTGATGATATTGTTTTACAGGAATTGGAATCTTGGAAGATGAGATTGCGTAGTTGGAACTATGAACCATTGTTTTGCAGTCTGAGGAATAAAATAGGACTTGATGCGATTGCGTCTAACCTGAGAAATCAGACTTCGGTGATTGTTGGACCTAGTGGTGTTGGAAAATCTAGTTTAATAAACCTATTGAGAAGTAGCTTTGGTGGTGGTGCCATTGAATACGAAAAAGGGTTTAAGCCTGTGAGGTTCTTTTCATTCTATCTACGGCTTAACTTTTTTCTTTACATATTCCTTATAACCTTTTTTGTGAATATTTCAGATAATAGGTCAAAACAAGAAGAAGAAGAAGTGGTTTGAAGATCTGAGTGTAAGTGAAGTTTCTACTAAAAATGGAAGAGGTAAACATACAACAAGAAACGTAACGTTACTTCCGATATCTTGAGGTGGATACCTTGCAGATACTCCTGGATTTAACAAGCATAAGTTGCTCAAAGTAAAAATGAAAAACCTTCACCTGTGTTTTCCTGAGGTTTGTATTGTATTGTATTGTACTGTACCCTTTTTCTTTTGCTTGTTCCCATTTCCGTTATGGACTTGATGCGTTTGTTTTAGATACGGAAAATGGTAGAGGGAGGAGAATGTAGATTCAAGAATTGCTCGCATATAGATGTACCAGGATGTGTTGTGATTGGTGGTTGGGAAAGGTATCCTTACTAGTTAAAACTGCTTGATGAGGTTAGGATTGAGGAGGAGTCTCAACTTAACAAGTATGGAACCAAAAGGGAAGGTGACATTAGGTATTTTTCCTGAAACAAGAGTTTTTCTTTTATTTTGAGATTTGGTCAATAGCCCAAATGTGGATTAATTAGGGAAGCCTTGACACAGGTATAAGGTGGGAAAGGAGGGTGTGAAAATAGGTGTAGCACGGCTTGATCCTAAGAAGTATAAGAGAGAGTCGAGGAAGAAGTCGAAACAGACAATGATCACTGAGCTTGAAGATTAAGACAACGTACCTAACTGTCCGAGCTTCGTCAAGACAATGAGATATTCATCAAGACAATGTCAACTAATGCTTCCACAGCCACAACTCATGTAATATGTAACTACCCGTCTTTTGTTCTCAACTAATTGTCAGATTTTAATTTAGCAAAATTATTAAAGATGAAATGGTTTGCTACTACTAAACCATATCAGATCATCAAGTAAGCTTTGTTGTTTCATAAATATTTAAGGTCAAGTCTTTCAGTACAACAATTATTAGGTGTTTTTGAATATTCAACAGTTTCCTTCTTTTTGATACTTGAGCTGAGGAGGAGATAGAATAATAATAACAATACTTCTTATCAAAGAAAAATATTACTTTCAATAATATATAGTACATAGATCATACACCATTTTTAAGACGCTTGCGTAATTTTTGTTTGGTTTAAAATGTTGACAATCCTTTAAACCATTGTCTGACTATCTAAACAAGTGGAAAAACGAAGATAAAGCGCTAACGAAAATGATTGGTTGAAACTACAAAAGACATCATCTGACGTGGCAGTTTCTCTGTCTCCAGAGTTCAGATAGTGTCCGAACGGCAAAACAAGACCACGAAAGAATCTCCATAGCATTTTTGTTTTTTCATTGCTTCGACTCGATCTTCCTTCAATGGCTGTCGGCGCTCCCATATCGTCTCCGGCGGCTCATCTGCAAACAAGATTCCTCTCCAATCCCATTCTCCCTCGCTTTAGTGGGTCTTTCTCCGCCGGAAAACCACCACCAGCTTTCTCCGTCGTCTCTATGGCTCCTCAGAAAAAGGTAAAACTCCTTTAATCATCATCTATTTTCTATCTATCCTTCTTTCAGTTCTGAGATCTTTTTTCCCTTTAATGTATCTTTGATATATTAAAGCTTCACAAAGTATGAATCTTTTCTGGTTAAGCTCTAGTTCTTCTCTGGTTTTAGTATATAGCATAATGAAACGGAAATTTCACATTTTTTGGAGTCTCTGTATAGTATTCTTGCAGAGTTTTGTATTTAAAGTTTGTGTAAATTGTGATAACTGAATTGGTGTGAAAATCAAAGGTGAACAAATATGATGGCAAGTGGAAGAAACAATGGTACGGAGCCGGATTGTTTTTCGAAGGCAGTGAGGAAGTAAATGTCGACGTTTTCAAGAAGCTGGAGAAGCGAAAAGTTCTCAGCAACGTTGAGAAATCTGGTCTGCTCTCAAAAGCAGAAGGATTAGGACTCACACTCACATCTCTTGAGAAGCTTAAAGTCTTCTCAAAAGCAGAGGATCTTGGTCTACTCAGTCTCCTTGAAACTTTAGCCGGAACATCGCCTGCGGTCTTAGCCTCGGCTGCATTACCGGCTCTGACGGCTGCAATTGTAACCGTTGTGTTGATCCCGGATGACTCAACTACTCTGGTGGCTGTTCAGGCAGTTTTGGGAGGTGCTTTTGCTCTTGGTGCCGTTGTTTTGTTGGTTGGTTCTGTTGTTTTGGATGGACTTCAAGAAGCTGATTGATTCTTTCTTTTTGTAAACCAAAAACACAAAACAAATCTTTTGTCCAGTTGTTGAAATCATAATGTAATGTTCAGACCAAAAGCCATATAAGCTGAGTGAGAATATAACCAAAAAACGAAAATCAGGAATAAGCTTTTATAACAATTAAACAAACCATTACATACAAATACATTCATTCATTCACCAGTGGAAAAGCCTAACTACCCCCACAAATTACAAATTTCCAACTTCCCCAAACCAAAAGAAAAAAAAAAGAATCTCTAGAAGCCAAGTGAAGTAAGCCAAAAATTACAAATGATAATAATATCCAGAAGGAAAGAAAAAAAGCCTTTAGATTGCTTCTGTTTTGGTGATAAATGATCAAACTGCAATAGATTGTCCAGTGAGTGCATCATGTAGATGCATTGAACCATCTTTCATCAAGTTTAAGCTTAAGCTTTTAAACCTCTCTCTTGAGTATTGTCTTGATGCTTTTCTCCAATCAGTTCCAGCTTTCATCATCACCACAAATTCATCATAGTTTATTTTTCCATCCTGCAAAAAAATCATAACAGTAAGTATTTGTCTAACTTTCTATAAGAAGTCTATAGAGAGTTCTATGAAGAGACCTTGTCAGTGTCGACTTCACGCATAATATCGATGAGAACGCTCTTGTCTGGTTCACCTAACTCATCGGTTAAAGCTTCCCGTAGTTCATCTGATTCAATGTATCCACTTCCATCTTTGTCAAAGAACATAAAAGCTTGTCTGAAATGTTCATCATTCTCCATCTTCTGCAAGTGAATTATCACTGCTACAAACTCTCCATAGTCCAAGCATCCATTTCCATTAACATCCGCCTACATCAAAAAATTTATGAATACTACAACCAGAGAAGATAGAAATCCTCATAAGAGAAAGGTCTTTGGTAAAGATTTACTTACCACTTCCATCAACATTTTGATCTCTGGTTCACCTAGTTGTGAACCAACTTTCTTGAGTCCAGCTCTGAGTTCTGGATATGTTATTTTACCGTCGTTGTCATCATCCATTAGTGTAAACATGTCTCTGATCACTTCAACTTCTTGTAGAGACAAGTGCTCAGCTATTACCTAGAAGCATCAAAAGGGAGTAAGTGAAACCAAACAAAAGTATAAACTCAACTGAAGTAAAAATGAGAGGAAACGCTTACACGCAGAGCTTTCTTTTTCAATCTATTCATCATAGAGAATTGCTTCAACCTTGACCTAACAATATCCCCTAAAGGAACATTTGGAGCTTTCTTTGCATTCTGTATCCAAGGATGATCTGTCAAAGAGGAAACAGGGAAGAGTTTTTTTCATATCTCAAGTTCAACACAAGAATATGATCTGCAACACAAGATCATCATCATTACCAAGAACTTGCTGAGCAGTCAAACGCTTAGTAGGATCAGGATCCAACATCTGTTTCACAAGACTCTTTGCACTCTCTGATATCTGTGACCAAGGATCTCTCTTAAAATCAAGAACTCCTCTCAAGATTGCAAGAGCCACACCTTGTTCAGTCTCTACAAATACAAAAAAAAATCACTCAATCACCTCTGAATCTGGCACACATCAAAGCTAAGTTCTTTTACCTGCCCAAAAAGGAGGCACACCACAAAGCAAGATGTAGAGGATAACACCAGCGCTCCACACATCAACCTCTGGTCCATAGTTTCTCTTCAACACTTCTGGAGCCATATAATAAGGACTTCCTACAATCTCTGTAAACCTCTCCCCTACATCAAAATTTCAAAACTTTATCATAAAACAACCTCAACGAAGATCAAAAGATTCAAACTTTTATCAAAATTTTACCAGGTTTGAAGAGAACAGATAAACCAAAATCAATAGCTTTAAGAGCAGAATTCTCCTTCTTGTTAGCGAACAAGAAATTCTCAGGCTTTAAATCTCTATGCATAACACCATTGATATGACACATCCTAACAACCTCAGCGACTGTTCTCGCGACTGTAGCCGCCGCACGCTCAGTATAATGTCCTCTAGCAACGATCCGATCAAAAAGCTCACCTCCTTCACAAAGCTCCATCACAAGATGAACGTTCTCGTTGTCTTCATAAGTCGCTTTGAGTTTCACAACGTTTGGATGATCGGGAAGCGTAGACATGATCTTGACCTCACGACGGACGTCTTCCACGTCGACGGCGGTCCGGAGCTTTCTCTTGGAGATTGATTTGCAAGCTAAAGCTTCACGAGTCTCTCTGTCTGTACAAAGATACGTGATTCCGAATTCTCCGCGGCCGAGTTCTCTTCCTAAGATATACTTGTCGCTGATCTGAGACTGATGACTCATAGGGATGACACGTAACGGTGCGTGAGATCTTAAACCGTCGGGATCGTCGTATGGGTTACGTTTCCGATCTGGTCGTGGTTTTTTCCGGTTTGGTTTTGGGTCTTGTGGGTCAAACTTCACGCAGGCGATGCAATTTCCCATGGCTGAGTTTCAAATTTAGTAACTCAGCGGACGCAAAAATGAAGGAAGTTGGCTCCGTGTTAACGTTAGTTCGTAGAATTTAACGGCGACGGCGTTGTGTTTTTCCGGCGAAATCGGTGAGAGTTTGCTAATAAGAAGAGAAAACGCGGGTTTAGCTGAAGAATTGGTTCGACCTTTTCGCAAAATTTCAGTTTGATCATCAAAATGATATTAAAAGAAAGAAACAACAAAAAAAAGACAGCTTGATCTATCTTATATGATTAAACAAACAAAAATTTACATTTTTAAACTCTTACGGAATCTGTGTTTTATAAATTGGTAACTATGATCAGTGGTTAAGGCGGTTAATTGTAGTTTTTAGTTTGTTCAAAAATAGTAAAATATTTATGGAAACACATCAAGTTTTGTTACTCTCTGGTGTATCTAAAAGGGTAAGTAATTAAAATGAATTATTAGAGAATTAATAGCCATTGATTTGGTTGAGGTGGTGGAACTAAAGGGCTGAGATGTTAGCTACGTGGAAGGAGGAAGAGTTTGATGAAGTTGTTGACCATAGAAGTGGATACGGTGACATTGTCAAAAAGTATGACGTTGGACTTTCATTTGAGTTGGTATCTATTACATTAAAATCATTCTTGTCTTCTCTTTATAAATTACCAAAAATCAACTGCTTTCTTAAATCCAGATTTTGTTTGTTACTTCGATTTTCTTCTAATATTTATACATATCATAGATTTTGCCTATGCAATTCCCGTTGTCAAATTTCAGATAAAAACTGGCATTGGAATTTTTTTTTAAAACGCTTTGTATTTAGTTATGTTTATGTAAATGGCTGATTTGAAAGTTTCTGCAAAAAGATTTGGTGAAGATAATTTCAAAACCTATCAGATTTGTAACCAGGAGAGGGTATATTAGGTGTAGACTTTGTCAATGTCAAGAGAAAACTATCCTACTTTATTTGTGATAAAACCAAGATTCCATTGATCAAAGTCAACAAAAATGTAAACATAATGGAAACGTCTTGGTTTTTTTTTTCTCTAATAAGTATTTCAATCATTTTATATTCGAAAATAATTGACAAATGTGTTGCCATGTTGTGTTCTTATTCGTTTGCTTTCTACAATTTGGGCTTATATTAGGAAGTGGTAAACAACATACTTCAAATGAAGTGGTAAACTACACAAAAAGTTTTGTTGATAAAGTGTTAATTTTATTTTTCCAAACAAAATAATTCAAATGACATTTTATCTTTCTCTAGTATCCTTTCAACAACTAATCAAAATTTTTAAAAATTAAATTCTTTTTCCATCACAACTTACAAACGGTATTTTTGTGCATATGGTTTTGAATATTTTATTTCTATCTTTCATCAAATTGATATCTATAATCTAGTAGGTAAAAAAGAAGGTCTTTAATTTATTTCCCGGCTTATACTTTCTACCGACAAATTATTGCAATTGGCAAAAAGAGAGTGAAAAAGTTGAAAGTCATGCAACAAAAGCGACTCTTTGTAAATCAAAACATTACATTGAGAAAGATAAGATTTTATTGCCCCAAAAAAAGATTTTAAAACTTGGTTGATCTTTTCTTACTGAAACTTTTGTTAGTATGTTTTCTTCCAAATGTTTGGATATTTTTACTAATAGTACACACACAATAAACTAATTATGAAAGGGTAATATGTGGATGACATAGATTTTCACACACACACACAAATAAAATAAAGGGAATGATGGACCATGTTTTATCTTGTGCAACTTTTAAGCTGGCAAATGATTAAAAAGAAAATAACAATTGGAAAAACTATATGAAAAAGGGACTTTCTTCGATGAGGGAAAAAACATGAGATTGTGTGTGAAATGATGGGCTCAACTCAAATGTTTGAGATTGCATGTGTATGTGGCGTTGTCATGCCAACTATTCGATTTATTGAAGTCCCATCACTTTTGGCATAAAAGCCTTATCTACAAACCTAAAACTATATATTTTATGGGATGACTAATGTCTTACTAGAATGTGAATGCATTCATGTCTTTGGCTTTCTTAACCATACATATAATTCCGCTGTTAATCTCTTCATAAACAAACTTTTCAAGTAATAAGCACTGAAATTTCTGTAAGTTTATAGATTATTCTCGTTTCAATCTAGTTTCTATTGTGGTAAAGAACAATAAAAAGACACCAAGTGAATAGATATGGATCAAGTAAATTAACTGGACCTGTAATTCATGGTTAAGAGAGAATAATTAATGTAGGTTTAGTTTAAGATTTTGTAAGGTTTTTGATCAAGTCGTAGTATGAGTTTGTAGGTGTTTAGTGTTAAGGATCACCAACAAATAGGTAAATACTGTACTAAATATAGTAACCCGACAGTAGATTGACAAAAGCAAAGTAAAAAAAAAACTGCCAACAATTCGTTTGCACTTTGCAAATGTGTTTATAGTTAGGCACGAAAACAAAGTTATAAATGGGCTAGTAAGACTACCGTATACGAAAAGCCCATTCTTTTTTTTTTGCAAGCCTTTTTGTTTGGGCTGATGGGGTTTGTCAGATTACAAAATACTATAGTAGAGTTTATGTTTTAAAATATCAATAATTAAAATGTCTTATTTAAATTAATCGTTCCACAAATTATTGTTATTTTTTTTGGATTAAGAACGTTCTAAAATCTAAATTAACGAGACCACGGAAATCTAGTTCGGATAGAATCAAATCCACCAAATCTGTGTGTCTCTCTAAACTGATTAAAGTCACAAAACTGTCACATTCAAGACATGAAATTTAACGCCACGTGCATAGCAAAATTTGAGGAGGACAGAACCGAAACGTTGCTCAAAGGGGAACAAAATAAAGTCGAAAGTAAAAAAGGAAAAACAAATTAAACTTTGCCGTCTTTTTAGCGAAATCCAAAGATTCTCTTTATTCACATAAATCAACCACTAACTTTAAAAAGGAACAAATCAGACACTTCATTTGATAAGAATTAACAGGGAAAAGCGATTTAAATAATAAAAATATTTAATAATATAATCAATTACTATATTTGATCATATATTGATTTAACGAATAAATGAAAATATTAGAGGTATCGATAAGATCAAATTTAAGTGACATGTTTCATTTATAAAAGGAAAGAAATATTTATGTGGTGATGTTATTTAATAAATACAAAGATTTAGGGGTATAGTTGAAATGGTAGGTAGGTGAAAAAGACGGTAAAAGCAAAAAGTCGTGACCTTTGTAAAGGTCGTAACTTTGTAGGCCGTGCCCAATTTGCTTGGAGAACAAAACAAGCTTGAAGCTTCCATATTTGACGGCCACAGAGGGGAGAAGGCAAATCCGCCTTCTATCTCTCGTTTTCTTTTCTCATTTCCTTCCTGAAGAATTTTTATTTTCTTCCTGGGGAAAACGAAGCAGACAAAGCAAGTCAAACGCCTCCGTTTTGAAGGTGACTTCTTGTAGTCTCGTGATCTCGCTTCTGTTCTGTCTTTTTTACTTTTTCCGATGGAAATTTTGCTTCTGTCTTAGCAATAAGTGCCGCTGATTTCTGGGTTTCTCCTTTGTTTTTTGGAGTTCTTAGCGAGTTTGGAACTTTGAGTTGTTTTCAGTTTTATGAGAGCCAATTTTGAGATTAGAAGTATTCAAAACATTTGACTGCATGTTTTAATTTGTTGACTAAATCTTTGGGGTTGATCAATACTTTTAAGATTTGAATGGGAAGTAGATGGTGGAAACAGATTCTAACAGAAGCTCATTTTCACTTTGGTGACTGCACAACGATTTTTGAGGATACTTGTTTCAGCTCTATCAATTGACATTGTTGTATATTCTAGTTATGGCCAGTTTTTGGGTTTCCTGGTGTGAAAAAGGATGATACTTTATGGGAAAAGCTAAAAATACATTTTTGCTTTATAAGTTTATGACTTGGTTACACGACCAAGCATTTGAGCCCCTTATAACTCTATTGGTGGCTCCATTGACATATTTGTGGTGAGAGATTTCAGGTTGTTCAGATATAGTTTAAGGGAACACTCTGTTTTCTATTTTATTGTGCTTGATATTTGAATCTTTATGAGCCTTGTCTGAGTTTTGTGATTCATTTTTTGTTGCAGACAATGATTCGTGCAAAGCAGATTAGTAATCTTTCAAGTTCAGCAAGATCGTTTTTTCTTAGCGGAACAAGACCTAGTGCAGCTGATGGAAACTCTTGTACAAGCACTGAGGATGAAAGCTGCATCTCAAAACGCCAACAAATTAGGACAGGACCTGTACAGACTGTTGGAAAAAGAGCATCTACTTTAGGAAATGTATTACCAGTAGAGTTGGTTCCTAAGACGGTTGAGCACTTCACCAGACCATCTCTTCTTCCGCCACAACATGTTTCCTCTCCTGCTTTGCCTGTGAAAGCAGTTTCTGTAAACCATCATGCTTCTGTTATTATTAAAGATAATGCCGTGGTGGCACCGACAGGGGATCAGATATTCAAGGCTATAGCAAACTATAAAGTCCCTTTATCTGATGGAACTGAAGTGATTAGTTTGCCTAAAAGCTGTATTGTTGATCCTACTCGGCCTGTTTCAAATGTTAAAGTTATCAGAAGAGAGCATCTTGCTGAAGTTCCTATAAACAACTCTCGTGGTACTAAAGAGGCTGAAAGATCTGTCTTTGTCAAAAGCTCAAATGACGTGGCAGGGAAGCCGTTTGAAACTCATGATTTACTCACACTCACTGTCTCTGGAAAGAGGAAAAACATGCCACACAGATCTTCAGAGGACAGGACAATTCTTTCTTCTGTTGGAGGTTTTGGTAAACCAACAATGATGAAAGTGACATCTCCAACACCACCTAGGCAGTATTTTAAACCAGGATACGTAGTAGAAAACGTTTCTAGTATATTACGGAGATTCAAATGGGGACCTGCTGCTGAAGAAGCCCTTCACAACTTCGGTTTCACGATGGATGCGTACCAAGCAAACCAAGTTCTTAAGCAGATGGATAATTACACGAACGCTCTTGGTTTTTTCCATTGGCTGAAAGTGCAACCTGGTTTTAAACATGATGGGCATACTTACACAACTATGGTAGGTAACCTTGGTCGTGCGAAGCAGTTTGGTGCGATAAACAATCTTCTAGACGAGATGGTTAGAGATGGATGTCAACCAAATACCGTTACGTATAACAGACTTATCCATAGCTATGGACGTGCGAATTACCTCAACGAAGCTATGAACGTTTTCAATCAAATGCAAGAAGCTGGATGTGAGCCTGACCGTGTAACTTACTGTACTCTTATAGACATCCATGCTAAAGCTGGGTTTCTTGATATTGCTATGGACATGTACCAGAGAATGCAAGCTGCAGGGCTTTCTCCTGATACTTTCACCTACAGTGTTATCATTAACTGTCTTGGGAAAGCTGGACATTTGCCTGCTGCTCATAGGCTGTTTTGTGAAATGGTTGGTCAAGGTTGTACACCTAATTTGGTTACGTTCAACATCATGATAGCTTTGCATGCTAAAGCGAGGAATTACGAGACTGCGTTGAAGCTTTACCGAGACATGCAAAACGCAGGGTTTCAACCTGATAAAGTGACGTATAGTATTGTTATGGAGGTTCTTGGACACTGTGGGTTTCTAGAGGAAGCAGAAGGTGTTTTCGCTGAGATGCAACGGAAGAATTGGGTTCCTGATGAACCGGTTTACGGACTTTTGGTTGATTTATGGGGAAAAGCTGGTAATGTTGACAAAGCTTGGCAGTGGTATCAAGCAATGCTTCAGGCCGGTCTTAGACCTAATGTTCCCACTTGCAATTCCCTTCTCACCACTTTCCTTAGGGTTCACAGGATGTCTGAAGCGTATAACTTATTACAAAGCATGCTTGCGCTTGGTTTACAGTCTTCTTTGCAGACATACACATTGCTATTGAGTTGTTGCACAGATGCTCGTTCGAAATTTGACATGGGGTTTTGTGGTCAGCTAATGGCAGCTTCAGGTCATCCAGCACACATGTTTCTCCTTAGAATGCCACCTGCTGGTCCTGATGGCCAAAAAGTTCGTGACCATGTCAGTGACTTTCTTGATTTCATGCACAGCGAAGACAGAGAGAGCAAGAGGGGACTAATGGATGCAGTGGTGGATTTTCTCCACAAGTCAGGTTTAAAAGAAGAGGCTGGATCGGTATGGGAAGTGGCTGCAGTTAAGAATGTGTATCCAGATGCATTGAGGGAGAAAAGCTGCAGCTATTGGCTTATAAATCTACATGTAATGTCAGAAGGAACTGCTGTTACTGCATTGTCTAGGACACTTGCATGGTTCCGTAAACAGATGTTGGTTTCAGGAGACTGTCCTTCACGGATTGATATAGTAACTGGTTGGGGAAGACGAAGTAGAGTCACAGGGACGTCGATGGTGAGACAAGCAGTTGAGGAATTGCTTAACATGTTCAACTTCCCTTTCTTCACTGAGAATGGGAACTCAGGCTGTTTTGTAGGATGTGGAGAGCCTCTCAAGAATTGGTTACATGAACCATATGTTGAGAGGATGCATTTGCTTTAGTTGTAGATTAGTTGTTTCTTCTTTTAAGTCCTCTTTGCATTTTTTTGTTTTTTTTGGAGGAATCTCATTGGTTTTGTTTTTTTTTTGTATGTCATAAGTTTTAAGGTTAGTGATGATAACTGGAGTTTATATCTCCAGATTTTTGTTTTTTTCATGTTAACATTATTATCTCCTCTTGCAGTGAGTTGTAATGGGAGTATAGAAATCAAGTCTTTAAGGGGTGATAAACCCAAATTTATTAACATTTGGAATATTTCTGTATGTTTTATTTTTATACAACATCAAATGTTACAAAAAAATGTTTTTCTTACCAGCTATGTCCTACATAGACTGCTGATACTACTACAATGATGTGAACAGAAAAAAGATAAACAGAGAAAAATCTAAATGAGCCTTGAATTGTAAGAGCCACAAGTTGTGCATTTGTGGTAAAGCCAATGGTAAGGAGCATTTCCTTTTCTTCCACAATCATTACATAGTATCACCTGCACAAAGACCATCTTCCCCATTCAGTTTATTTTTTGAGAGAGATACTTTGTAAACTATGTAACATCATGGAGAGAAAGAAAGAGAGAGATCTAAACCTGAGTTTTGTTGGAGTATTCATCAGGCATCTTGTCTTCTGCAAGAAGGGCGTCTAACATCTTAAAGTAGACCTGTGAGTGAATGTGAAGTGTTCATTGCTCTAACAAAGACTCAAGAATTTGTGACTCAGAGGAAGAAAAGAACTATATATGGTGTAACTGACCTGCATATCTCCTAGCGACTTGCTGCAGATAGGGCATGTGTAATTTGAACATGTGTACTCCTACCATCAGAATCAAATAACAAAACCTTAGTAATCTTAGCATTCAGGTGTGATTATTACTCAAAAAAAAACATAATTTGACAGAGTTAAGTACCTGAAAGCATGTGGAATGCATCAAGTGACCGCAGGGAAGAGCCTTCACTGGAGAGCTAGAGGTGAAGATGTATTCATTGCAAATAGGGCAATTATCTTCTAAGCACTTTTCCCTGCAAACATGCTCTACTAAAGAGCGTGACATGCAAGCATTGCATTTCATGCAATGGAAGTAGTCAATGCCTAATCCTTTCCCTACCCGGCAGAGATTGCAATAAGGACAGTGATAGATTTTCCTGTTAAGAAGAACCTTTGATTGTTAGCCTTTACCAATACTCAGTCCATAAAAGAATAAGCCGAAGCAGGAGAATAATTACCTCTCATCGTCAAATAATTTGCAAATTCTGCAGAAGTATTTTCCCATTGATGACTTGCAAAAACTATTTGAGCAAATTGCACCAACTGGTTGAATAAGAAGGCATTTCATGCACATCATCTTTGCAATCTGTTTCCTGCATATGAATTCCAGAGACGGTTAAACATTGCCGAAGCTCCTTACATAAGTAGAAGATGTTATACTACCTATCCACCGAGTGATCAGCCTCTTCATCATGACATCGTATACAAGTGAAGAGCTTGTCACAACAAGGAGCAAAAAGCTTGCAGTTCCTCTTGTAGTGATTGCAACCGAAGATCAAACTACTAGCATCTCTATAAGATGGATGCTGACCAGAAACTGATTCTCTATTGCTTGTTAGAGAAGATAGCTCCAAATTATATGACCGTTGCAAGATATTCCACCGACTGAAACAAAAAACAAACACACTTATCTAAGTATGTTACAATAAGACACCAAGATTTTGTCATAAGAAAAAAGAGGCCTTACCTCATTAACAAGTTTTGCTTGATATAGGCTTTCTTCTGAGGATCCAAGGAAGAGTCGCATGATATTTTCTTAACCACAGCCACCAGTTCCTCCTCACTTATTGTTAACAGTTGTTCATATTTCCTGGATTGACCAAACTGGCTTGCCTTCTGACACAACCGAAAAGAATGAACATGATCTCTCGTTTGGAAATTGTCAGGTTCTTCTTTGTCAACTCCTCTACATATCTTTTTACTTTCTGACCGTTCCTCATATTTGCTCTCTTTGTTGTCAACTTCGACATTGTCATTATGATGTGGCTTATTCAAAAAACATGTGAAGTCTGTCCCCGGGAGTTCGAAAAGGTTGCTGCCAACACTGCCTATGTCCCCATCCACATTTGATTCAAAGAGATACTTCCAAACAATCTCCAATGGATCAGAATCTCCAAATGGATCATTGTTTGCTTCTCCTGCTTCCTCTTGTATAAAATGACCGTTGTACCATTCTGTTAACCATTCAACAAACATTGTTTTCCTTGTTGCTTGACGCCACATGGACATCACTGCAAGCTGTTCATCAGAAGTCAAAGATTCCATTAACCATGGAATCATATCTTGCAATATCTCCCCACTTATTCTCCCAAGCATGCATCCTATGATCTTCTCTTGTTCTTCAATATCAAAGCAGTTCCTGAACAAACCCCAAAGCTCAGTTTCTTCATGTTGGAAATGTTCAGACAACAGCTTATGCATGGATTTACACATCTCTTGGAGACTCAGACATAACCGCTCATACTTCATCTTTCTCTGGTCAGAACTGACTGTAGAAGAAACCAACATGTTCAGTTCTGACATCTCATTCAAAATGAATGAAACTTTATCAAAGTGTTTGATCTCTAACTCATGATCAATACTGAATGAGTGACTAATGTTTTTTAGTTTTCCCTTTGCTTCCAAAGCTGGAAATGCAATCTCATCCTCTGCATCAGAATGTATCTGATACAAGAACTTAATCATATGGAAACGCTGCTGAAACTCTCCAAGGAAACGAAAATCAGAAACCAACCTAGCTGATCCGGAAACAAGGTAGTCAAGATCCATCTTCATTGCCTTGTGGAAGAAGAAAAGAAGATCAATAGGTTTTACATCCATCATGAATGGATCATCCATGTTCTTCTCACCAAAAAAGTCTGGAAGATGGAGAGGAGGCTTAAGCTTTCCGGAGAAAATCATTTGCTGATTCATTCGACTAGAGTAAGGTGTCTCATACATATCTCCAGAATCTGGATCCATTGAGATAAGGCAGGCTGAAGATTTATTCTTCTTCCATGGACAAACAAGAAAATCACCTTTAGAGTTGGAGGATCCAGATGCTTCTTCTTCAGTGTGATCCTTTTGGCAGGAACATCTTACTTTGAACATTACAGCTAGCTGTTTTGAGAAACTTTCAACAGAGGTTTTGCCTGAGTAGCCAAAGCGAAGCCATTGCAACAAGAGGCGTGAAAATGAATTTTTGGAAGAAGAATCCTCCAAAGTTAAAAAATGAAGAATGGATTGAGATTCTTCTTCTGATAGATGAGCAGAAAACCAAAGTATGACACACTTTAGCAATCCAAGAGGTAAGACATGAATGCTTGCGTATAGAAGCTGCCTTTGCATTTCATGGTTACAATTCTTGCTGATGATTGGGAATACCTGAAGAAAAATGAGTGAAAAGATTGGATATATTATGCATGAAGTCTTTAGAAGAGTGTATAATAAAGTTTACCTCTGTTCTAAGCAGAGAAAATTGCTTTGTTACTTGCACTACAAGGGACTCAAGTTCCTCTTGAAGATGCAATAGAAAAGTGTATGTCCTTGTTTTATCATCAGCATATTTGTATAGCAGTCTCTGAAAATTCTCAAGAACACTATCTATGGTGAATTGTTTTGCATTAGAAGAGAGACGATCTGTCATTTCTTCTAACACCGGGTGAAAGAACTTCTTGAATGCATTGCTATAACAAAACAAAGCATTCTATAAGTAAAAAATAAACAAGACAAGTTTAAAGAGACTAAGCACCATACCAAAGATAAAATTCAAGTTACCTATAAGAAACAAGGACATCAGCAAGGAAGTTTAATCGAGCCATTAGTACATCAAGTTCCAAAATAAGGCTTGGGGATTTTGTTTGGCATAACCCTTCTTGAATGTCTCTCAAATCTTTTTTAATCGCATTTTGAAAAAGCTGAAGACCATGAAGAGGGCTGTGTCCTACATTTGGAATAGATAGGGACTTTTTACTCCACTCCCAAAAGCGTTGAAAACATCCATAGGACGGCATGGTTTTAGACACATCTACTACATATTGGACTTCTTTTGCAATCTTTCTAGGAGTCACACAACAAGATTGACTATCCTCTAGTAGCCATGAGCATATGACCTTCACAAATTTGTTTTTATCTTATCAGAATTACAAAGATGAAAGAAAACATAACATATATCAGCAAATATGTATACCTGTTGTAATGAGTCTTCAGTAGGGACAACATCTTTGATGCAATTCTTAACTTCATTTTTCTCCTCGTGAGAGAGATACGACATCATCCATGGCAAAAGGTCTTCAAGTACCATCACTGGAACACTACACATGAATTGCCACACAAGGGATGCTTGTTCTTCGAAAGAGAAATTTTCAATCAACAAAGGAAACACCTGCATGAAGAGACTCTGAAATGTTATTTCCATCAAAATTTTATGATAATCAATTCAAAGACTAATCAATTATATTATATACCTGTAGCTCTTCTTTGAGCATGTGTTGGCATATGGATGACTGAATGGTGCCTATGCATAATATAACTTCACGAAGTATATCACTTATGTTTCCTATTTCTTGTTCAAGAACATGTAGCCAATGAAAAACTGAGGTGAAGAGATCATATTCGCTAGCATGCTCAAGCGAATAATTAGACACAATGTTTTTCACTCGTGCATCAAGCGCCATAAATATAACCTGCAAAGTAAAAAAAATCATTTCAAAAGCCAAAGTTAATATTTTCATGATAAGCCTCAGATCAAAGATTCACAAACTGAAACTGGAGAAGCAACACAAGTTTTTAAGTATTTACATTCACAGATTTAACCAAATTTATTAGCTTTAAGCAAACAAGAGAGTTTAAACAAAATGAATTCGGTTTAAACGAAATAAAAAACAGAGCAAGATAAGAACAGAGCAAATATAACCTCATCTTCAGCTGCGCTATGATACTTGTAAATAAGCTTCAAAAATTCAAACTTCCGGCAAAGCTCCACCGCCACATCCCCGGTAAAAGAATCGGCTTCAGAAGCGTCAGTAGCGAAACGCCGGAGCTCCACAAGCTGAGCACGAAAAGCTTTATGGAAGTAAACAAAGAAAAGAACCGGAGCATCAGAAAGCTTTGTGTTTCCGACGGTAACTGCAGAAGCAGAAACCGAAGATTTTTCCGGCGGAAGGGCATGTTGATTTCCGCCTCCCATCCACCGCAACAACAACAACAACCGTGAAATGAATTTTTCGTCGTCGTCTTGAAGTGAAGGAGAAAAGGGAAAGAAGAAGGGAACCGAGTTGACGAGTAGAGAAGGTTTTGTAAGGCATTGATCATCTTCATATTCGTCACTCTCTTTCTCTTTGCTGAAGCTAGTTTTGTTTTTTTAATAATCAATTTGGGATATAGAGTTTTATTATAATGGAAGTGACCAAGACGTTGCAGCTGAAAACTTACCAAAAAGCTTATATCATTTACTCTGGCGGGATTTAAATTTAAATATCTGTTTGTCTCTATTTATTTGGTAACTAACTATGTTTTTCTTGTTTTTTTTTTTTGTCTCTCAAAGAAATAGATTGTTAAAAATTAAAAGAACTAAACATTAAATCATTTCATAAAATTTTATTTATTTTAAGAAGAATTCTCTAATACTAAAAAGCCCATAGTAAATAGACCCAAAATAATTAATTGTTTTTACATGCAAATATGATCCATATTTATATATTGAACATAATTTGTTTTTCATATTATTGAGCCACCCCTAGTCCCCTACCAATGAGATAACATATTACATATAGTTACGAATTACGATAATGCTCCCAAAAATAAACTAATGTTGAACAGTTGACAACACAAAAAATATTGTTTATTTTTCTCTAAAATTAATTTTTAAACCGGATGCGTTATAAATCAGTAATCACATATGAGATCTCCTTTTTTATATATCATTTTTACGTTAGACATTAACTTAAGAGAAAGAAAAAAACATTTTGTTGTTGTTGTCAACTGTTCAACATTAGTTTATTTCTGGGACCAACGTTCGTAACTTGTAATATATGCATAAAAACATTAATTAGATGTCTAACTATAGTACGTGACCCGACATATATATGAATAAATATTAACATTACAAGAACTTATATAGAATTTGTTGTCTTAGTAAAATGAAAAAAACTATTGAAATCTCGTGATTCGCGGGAGATTGGCTGAGTCAGCCTCGTGATTTTAACATTTTAAAAAGATTTCCTTATACGATATGCAAAAATGGCCTGACTGTTGCCGGCCGTACAGTTATCTCCCATTACTTTGACCAGTCAACGTTGACTCCGTTAGTTTAATCCGTTAATTAACTCCCCGCTCCGTCTTGTCTCTTCCACGAGCCGTCTTGTGCCTGTCGTGTGGCTCCCATTTGACTCCACGTGACATTCCAATTAATTGGGCTCAACCGTTCAATTAATCAATACTGTGACTTCTAAACTCTATAGGCCCATCCCACATATTTAGCCCATTAAATGTTTTTTTTTTTTTCCAAATTCGAATAAATAAATTTGTGATCGTCTCCTCTTTGACCGGCGAGAGATATTTTGCGGCGATGGAGATGCTGCGATCAAAATGGGTGGCTGTGGCGGCTAGTATATGGATACAATGCGCAAGCGGCGGTTCATACACCTTCGGAATCTACTCCGCGGTCCTAAAATCGACTCAATTCTACGATCAATCCACCCTCGATACCGTATCCGTCTTCAAAGACATCGGCGCAAACGCCGGCGTTTTCTCTGGGCTTTTATATACATACGCTACCTCCAATCACCGCCGCGTTCGGGGAGGAGGCGCAGGAGGGCCTTGGGTGGTGTTAGCTATTGGCGCAATTCAGTGCTTCGCCGGTTATTTTCTCATTTGGGCCTCCGTTACTGGACTGATTGGGAAGCCTCCGGTGCCGTTGATGTGCCTCTTTATGTTCTTAGCAGCTCAGGCGCAAACGTTCTTCAATACGGCTAATGTGGTTAGTGCTGTAGAGAATTTCGCTGACTATGGTGGCACAGCCGTCGGCATTATGAAGGTGAATTTATACTGTAGCTTTTCAATCTCTTGAGGTTTTGAATGGATCTGTATTTGTTGGATCACGCGTTCATTTATAAATGAGGACACTTTGGTAAACAGTTGGAAAAAGTTAGATGCTTTGACCTTTTGTATGGATCTGAATCCACTTGTTGATGTATGATAGATTCGAAATTGTGTATCGCAAGTGTAGGAATTGCTGCTTAGGGAATATTTATCAGTTGATAGATTTTGTGGGTTTTGTTTGTTTCTTTGTTCTTTAGTGGTTAACATTGAAAATGAAGGTGCAACCTCCACTTTTGAGAACAGAAACTTTCACTAAACCTTTATTAGTTTGGGATATCAACACTGGGAGATTCATGGTTTCAAGTTTGGAATTTGTTCTTCAAATAATATTGTAATTGTGGGAGCTACCTGATGCATGCTGGAAGTTTTGTGGGATGTAGATGATATTCTTTCTATTCCATCTTGGTGGGAATCTTAGATCTTGACAGAAATTTTCAGAATTGTTGGTTTAAGTATCTAGTTGATTCATCAGGATTAGGTTTTTCATGGATATAAATTTTCGGCGGTCAGTTTTCTCACAAGCTTGTTTTCCACCTGATTTTTGCTCTGTTGATACAGTGTTTTAATTTGGTTATGATCATAGTATCAGCACCCAAGCTTATGTCTCCTTCTTTCTTGCAGGGTTTTCTTGGTCTAAGCGGAGCGATACTAATTCAACTGTACGAGACAGTGTGCGCTGGAAATCCGGCAAACTTCATTCTTCTCCTGGCAATAACACCAACACTGCTCTCCCTGTTGGTCATGCCTCTAGTCAGGATCTATGAGACAAGCACAGCCGAAGATAAAAAGCATTTAAATGGTCTTTCAGCTGTATCTCTAATCATTGCAGCTTATCTTATGATCGTTATCATATTGAAGAATACCTTTGGTTTGTCATCATGGGCCAATATTGTCACACTTGTATTTCTGCTAATTCTGCTTGCCTCGCCTCTGCTTATTGCGAGAAGAGCACATCGAGACCGCATGGTAAAAACAGTACCACCTGATTATTTCCCTCTCATGAACAGTCCAAAGGCAACAACCTCTAGCGACCAAAGCTCTGAAAGCGACAGTCAAATAGAAGCTGGAATGAGTGAGAACCTAAATCTTCTGCAAGCTATGAAAAAACTAAGCTTCTGGTTGTTGTTTATTGCCATGATTTGTGGAATGGGCTCTGGACTTTCAACGATAAACAACATCCGACAAATAGGCGAGTCTCTTCGATACTCATCCGTTGAGATAAATTCATTGGTCGCCTTGTGGAGTATATGGAACTTTCTTGGTAGATTTGGAGCTGGTTATGCCTCGGATGCGTTGCTACACAGAAAAGGATGGCCACGTCCATTGCTAATGGCTGCAACACTTGGAACGATGACCATAGGCCATCTAATCATAGCTTCTGGTTTTCTAGGAAATCTCTATGTCGGTTCTGTTATAGTTGGCGTTTGTTATGGTTCACAGTGGTCACTGATGCCTACGATCACCTCTGAACTATTCGGGGTTCGTCACATGGGAACCATCTTCAATACCATATCCGTGGCTAGCCCTATTGGTTCCTATATCTTCTCTGTAAGATTGATCGGTTATATCTATGACAAGACTGCCTCTGGGGAAGGGAACACATGCTATGGCTCTCACTGCTTCAGGCTATCCTTTGTTATAATGGCGTCTGTTGCGTTCTTTGGGTTTCTTGTCGCAACTGTACTGTTCTTTAGGACTAAGACACTCTATCGACAGATCCTTGTCAAGAGGTTGCATCATCGATAGGAGTCCTTGTGAATACTATAGGAAAAACGAATATGGCTTCTCTTGCCATACTCATGGTACAGCTTATGAGTCCCAGAGGTACATCAATTACTTTACTTGTAAACTTATTGTTTCTATCAAATGTCTGTGTTAAGAGATGGGAAGAAAGAAAGCTGAGATCTTTGTCTCTCTTTCTTTTTGTAGTTTCTTCCATAAAATGTGTGTTTTGTGTATAGAGAAGACATCTCAGATTCCTCCAATAAATGTTGAAAATTCTTTATTTAATTCATATAGTTGATAACTATGCATTTAGATAATAATTGCAGGTCATCGAGTCTCATTCATTCATTATTGAGACTTAATCCACAAACCAGTCAACATTCACCAAGAACCCTATTCAATGCGTTTCTAATTATACTTCTGACAGTTCCTACATATTTAATTGGAAGAGAACTCGAAACCTACTTTTCTAACCCCAATAAAGTTCCTTGAAATCCAAAACCAATATGTAAAAAGTCAGCTACTTTGACTTTCTCATCTGAAGACGATAACTCCGTGAATGAGAGAGGAGTTGAAAAAAAAACAATCAAAAGCTAGCGAAGCAAAGAAAAAGACAGAAACTTTGTGCATCGTTCTCTCTATCAATGTGACACGAGAAAGTTGACAATTTCAAACCAACATGATAATAATATTCATTTATTTGTAATTATCAGACAAGAGATTTCTGGGGATATGGTTGTTGGTGGTAGTCATGGGAAGATAGTAAACGCCATCGCAGTTGCATTTATTCTGTCTGTAGAGTCAAACTAACTAATTTTATTATATGATTTTTGAGTCATATCTCTTGTCCGTCCTAAATTCAGATGTATAAAAAAGAGAGTTCCTTTCTTCTTCTTTCTTGATTCTCTCTTCCACTGTCATTATCCATTATATCCTCGAGATTTGTCTCTTCTGAGACACCATGACGCTTCATCGATCTCTTATGTTCTTCTTCTTGTTTCTCTCATGTTTCTCTCTTTCTTCTTGGGCTCTTCCTCTTTGTTCTGATTCAAGTAAGTGTGTTCAATTGTTATCCGCTTATGGGATCTTTATTTAAGTTTGCTATTGTAGATTGATGCAAATAGTCAACTATTTTTTGTGGGTTTTTTTCAGGAGCTCCTTTGGAAGTGAATTCAACATTGAGCTTTTGTCCTTACAAAGGAAAAACATGTTGCAATACGATGGAAGATTCCAATGTGAGGAAGCAGTTTCAAGCTATGAACATTTCCGACAAGAGTTGTGCTTCTGTTGTAAAGTCAATCCTTTGTGCTGTAAGTACAACAATCTTGTCTTTTACCTCTAAAGATTCTGCCAAATGTTTCATTATGCAAAAAACGAATCTGCAAAAGAGGAACCGTGTTCTAAAGTTTTCATCTTTTCTTTATTACTGTGATGTTACAGAAATGCGATCCTTTCTCATCGGACTTATTCAGAGATAACTCAGATCAGCTCTCTGTTCCAATCCTCTGCAACTCTACAAGTTCATCAAATTCCACAAAGGATTTTTGCACTGAGACATGGGAGACATGTCAAAACGTCTCCATATCAGGTTCTCTTTTCGCTGCCTCGTTGCAAGGCCAAGCTGGAGCGCCAGCAAACAACAACACCTCCAAGCTTTCTGATCTATGGCAATCCAAAACCGATTTCTGCAGTGCCTTTGGTGGAGGAGCTAGCTCAAATGAAACTGTTTGCTTCAACGGTGAGCCAGTTACGCTCAATGAAACTACTCCTGACAAGCCACCTTCTGGTTTATGCCTTGAGAAAATCGGTAACGGTTCTTACCTCAACATGGTTCCTCACCCTGATGGCTCGAACCGTGCATTCTTCTCTACACAACCTGGAATAGTATTCTTGGCCGGTATACCGGATCAGGATTCAGGCGGGGTATTGGATTTGGATCCATCTAGCCCGTTTGTGGATTTGACTGATGAAGTTCATTTCGATACTGAGTTTGGTATGATGGGAATGGCTTTTCATCCAAAGTTTGCTCAAAATGGGAGGTTTTTCGCTTCTTTTAACTGTGATAAGTCCAAGTGGCCTGGCTGTAGTGGAAGGTGTTCATGTAACTCTGATGTGAACTGTGATCCTTCAAAACTAACTCCTGACAGTGGATCTCAACCATGCCAATTCCAAACTGTAATAGCTGAGTATACAACCAATGGTACCTCCTCAGACCCTTCTAAGGTACTCTTTTCAGACCCTTTTCAAATTTTGTGTTTTTTGTCACAGAGTCCTAAGGTTTTATCGCTTTGTTCAGGCAAAGAACGCTAAGCCAATAGAAGTAAGGAGGATTTTCACAATGGGACTTCCTTTCACATCACAACATGCTGGACAGATTCTTTTTGGTCCAGATGGGTATTTATACTTTATGATGGGAGATGGAGGTGGAGGCACAGATCCGTATAATTTCTCACAGAATAAGAAATCTTTGCTAGGAAAGATCATGAGGCTTGATGTAGATAATATTCCTAGTGGGTATACTTTGGCTTATTTTTGTTTTATTAAGTAGCTAAAATCTCCAACATGTGATGTCTAACACACAGCAAAAATGTCTTCAGGTGCTTCTGATATCTCCAAGATGGGTCTATGGGGAAACTACTCTATACCAAAAGACAACCCTTTCCGTGAAGACAAAGGGCTTGAACCTGAAATATGGGCTGTTGGAATGAGAAACCCTTGGAGATGCAGCTTTGATTCTTCTAGACCTTCTTACTTCATGTGTGCTGATGTTGGACAGGTATTGTTTCCACATTGAGTTTGTCTGTTTACTTTGTTTACTGTTCTTGATATGTTTTTTTTCCGGTTAATAGGACGCATACGAAGAAGTGGATCTCATTACCAAAGGAGGAAACTACGGTTGGCGTATTTACGAAGGACCGGAACTTTTCCATCCTGAGTCATCACCTGGAGGAAACACATCTGCTAAATCCGTAAACCCTATATTTCCTGTGATGGGTTACAACCATTCTGAAGTTGACTCAAGTGGTAAATCAGCTTCAATCACTGGAGGATACTTCTATAGATCAGAAACTGATCCTTGTGTAGCTGGAATGTGAGTCAACAACACACACAGTCTTTTCTCTACTTCCTTACTCTCACATTCATATGGTAACAAAAACATTTTACAGGTACTTGTATGCTGATCTATATGGAAATGGCGTGTGGGCGGGGATTGAAACTCCTGCTAATAGCGGAAATTTTGTGACTAACAGAACAAACTTTAGTTGTGCTGGTGACTCTCCCATGAAATGTGGTGAGTCTCCAGGAACGACAGGGCCATCTCTAGGCTATATTTTCTCATTTGGTGAGGATAACAACAAAGATATTTACTTGCTCACAAGCAATGGTGTCTATAGAGTGGTTAGACCAAGCCGTTGTAACTTGACTTGCTCTAAGGAAGACTCCACAGAGGCTAGAAGAAACCCTGGTCCCACGAATTCTTCTTCTTCTTCATCTTCTTCTTCTTATTATAGGCATATGAATGGTTTCCATGGAAGCTTGTTGGTTTTATTTGTGTCTCTGTCTTTGTTTCTGCTAGGTTTAAATTAGTTTTCACAAGTTGTTTCTTTGTTTGTTGTGTTAATTGAATTGTATGTTCAGAATGTTTTCAGAGAGTTACAATGAATGAGACCATAAATAATTGGAAAATCAGTGTAAAATATTTACAAAATTTGTAACATTTACACACAAATCCTTAAATAAACACACATAATGATGAACTTATAGCAAATTATCGTATAGAACAGAGCAATCAAAGACTATTGTTTATGCAAAGACTTGACTTTTCAGATTTTTTTCAATCTAATATACACAAAGCTCAAAACGACAGCGTCTAAGGGAAGGGCAAGGGAAGCTTTTGAACATCTTTCATCATCAATCTTCCTCCCTCGCTGTTTAACCGATTTAGATTTCCTTTCAATAAGGGTTTTTGATCTTTTTCCAATCTAAAATTTTCAATTAAGGAAACAAAACCCTAATTTTGCTACTTCTTCTTCGATCTTCTTCTACTTCCATTATGCCTTCCTCATCCGAGATCGTACCTGACGGATCTTCACCTGAGCGAGATATCTCTGAGAATCAACACTCTGCTCAAGAGCTTACTCAAGCTAAGGATATAGTAACGGTCACGGAAGAAGCTCCGATACTTAGAAGAACTCGTCCTTCACGAGCTTGTACTGTTAGGGCACAGCAGCGTTTTCAAGAGCAGCAAGCAGCTGAGAGAAAGTTTAGACAACCGAAAAAGGAGCAGAAGCGTCAACAGAGATATGTAGAGGAAGTGGATGAGGATGAAGATGATGTGGAGGATCGAGAAGAAGAAGAAGATAGAGATGAGTCACTGAGGAATGAGAAGCAATGCGGTGGAGGAAGTGCTGCTAAGATTGTTACTTCACTTGTGCAGCCTCCGGAACCTTCACAGGTGCCACGGTGGAATCTTCGTTCAATGTGGGAACTTGCTTCATTACTTAACTTCTTGCATGTGAGTTCCTTTCTTCCCTTTTTTTTACTTGAATTCTGATTTCTTAAGCTGGCAGTGAGTAACTAAGTCACAAAGTCTCGTTTTTGGTATGGATGAATGAAGATTTTTAGACCGCTTTTGAATATCAAAGTGGAGTTTTCGGCTGAGGAGTTGGAAACGGCTCTGCTTACACCAAATGACACTTTAAGTGATGTGCATATCCCTTTACTAAAGGTTGGTGCTTTTTTGGTTTTCTCTTGTGTTCTTTCCTACGCTCACTGTGTATACGATTTTGTTGGTATATAGAATGGCACTGGAACTGAAAATTTGCCTTCTTTGTAACGAGACCAAAAGATCTCAAATTTTGTAGATAATAATATGGCATTATGGGTGCTGAGGAAAGAGCCAAATTAGTAGAGGGCTTGGCATAGATGTGCGAAGTGAACGGTTATCATTAGTTCAGATGAAATAACTAGCTTTATTTCTGGTAAAAATATGCTTTTTCCTCGATTCAGATTGAAGATGAAACTCTATTTGCGAAAGAGTGATTCTAAAAACTGATTTTGTATCAGAAAATAGTATCTACGGTTGTAGCTAGCTCCTTTTGAACATGTATGCACCTATAGTAGACACAGTGAAGAACAGTGCTGATTTTTTCTGAGTCTTTTTCTAACGCTCTTGATCGTTGTCAGGATATTATTTATTTTCTTTGTAGTACATTGTTATGAGTGTCTTTTGTTTTGTAATTTATCAAGTGTTACTCTTGCTTTTGGTTGATGTTGATGTGAATCAAATGTACTTCTCCTCTGAAGCGCTTTTAGCAGTTTCTTTTTTGAAGAAGTTTTATACATTTTTTTCGTTTTCTTTTTGTAGGCTATTCCTCCTGTAGCTCGGATGGCCCTCACACGAGATACATGGGTCACTGTCTTGTGCAAAAAACTAAGAAATTGGTGGCACTGGGTAATGAATGTTGATCTTCTTTCACATGATATGTTAAGTAACTTGGTACTAGGATTTAATTTCTGTGATATGTGCTTTGCATACTTCGTTTAGGTTGCAGAAGGGGACCTTCCTATTGTTGCCTCTCATGGGTGAGTAGTGATCATTTCAAGATCTTTTAATAATTTGATTAGTCAGGCATTTATTAGTTTCACGTCTCAAAATCTTTAGGCTAGAGATTGAAGTGTACAAATCACTCGATCCAGGCATTCGTGTGGTGATTCTTAAAGCTTTATGTGATATTCGCGTTGAGGTAATCATGCAAACTATTATCAAATCCTTGTTAACAGTACATATATGCTTCAATCACCTTTGTTTCTTTTAGTGTAAAAGCTGTATTCACTCAAATCTTCAAGTATTGTATCAAGAGCATAAATACTGTTTGTTGCAAAAGCTGTATCTGTTTGGATGTTTCATGCATTGCACCTTATCATGATTAACCTTCTGGAGCTTGTTGAGGCGTTATTGATGATTGACTGGAGAATATGTGTTTTTTCACACCAAAGTGTTAAGATTGATTAGTAAATTTGTACAGCAAGAGGATATCAGGAGCTACATTGAAAATTCACTTAAAACTGGAGTTCATCTCTCAACATTTCGTAAAGATCGTGTTGGAGGTGACTCGCATGGAGTTAACTTTTGGTGAGTGGAAGATAAGAGAACTAAAATACCATGGAATGAATCCTGATGACATTTTCTTTGTTAGCATAACTGTGATGGTACCTCTTTGGTTCTTCTTCAGGTATGAAGATGACTCCTTAGTTGGTCACCGTTTATATCGTGAAATCAGGAAAGCTGAGCTAGGGAAGGTCAAAACAAAGGGTTCCAAGGTTCTTCCTAACGTAACATACCATTGGGAAACTGTGGCCACAAATTTTGATGAATTCCAAGATGTTTCTGTAAGTCTCTTCTAAAATCAATTTTGAACTGACTGAGAAGTCTGTCCTGCGAGCATGGATAGAGGTCAAACCAGTGAATCCAGTATTTGTTATTTAAGGAATGTAGTTTCTGGGAGAAGGTTAACCAGAATATAAGCACTAAGCAGCTAAAGTGAAAAAGCAATGCTATTACTAATTCAGATATTACACCTATTTGCTTTGCAGGAGAAACTTTTTTCAAGTAACAGTAGAACAGAAGCTTCTCTAGGAAAGAAGCTGAAGAATGATATGCTTATTGAAATAGAGAAAGAACATAAGGTGCCTATCTGCTTGCTGACTTTTTTTTTTTTTTTTTATTCTTGGTAATGGTCAGTAGAATTGAACTCTCATTAATGGAAATGTATATTTTTTCTGCCAGAGGAAAGAAAAATTATTAAAGAAGCAACATAGACAGGCTCTTCTCCTTAATAACTTCTTGGATGTCGATGGCTTTGGAGCTGGTCGTTCTCGCCGTGATAGGAAGCCTGTTACATACACTTTTGGTATGGGTAGTACCTTTCTATCAAAATTTTACTTGGAAGTTTTGACTCATGCTGAATACGGTTGCAGATGAGTATGATCGGTCGATAAATGAAGCTATCAAGATAACCAAGTACGTTTACATCTAAAACCGTGATTGTATCATTTCTCTTGTTGGTTGGATGCTTCCACATTCTTTATGTGGGAACTACTATGTTTTTACCTGAAATTAATTCTGTTTACTTTTGTCCATACTCGTTCAGGAAGAAACCTCCATCACCAGAGCTTTCTTTTCACAGAAGAGAACCTGACAGATTAGAGGCTTCTTCAAATGGCGGAAGGACCAGTTCGACCCATCCTTTTGAGTCTGTTAACGACACAACATCAGTGAGATCTTCTGATTTTGCCGACTACGAGGATGTCAATGAAGAGAGAGCTGAATCCGTGGACAGAAGGTAAGCAATAGTCCGTTTTTCTTGTTGGTATTTGACTGGTGAATCTAATGAGAATTATGTCCTGACAGTAACAGGCGGAGACAACGGCCTCAGCTGTTTTCGACTATGGGATTTGTTGAAACTGTTTCAGATAATGAGGTAGACTTTGAAAGTGACGATGACATTGTTGGGGAAGTGGTCTATGATGAAGAATATCTGAAGAAGCGTAAACAGAAGAAAGAGCATTCTAGTGCTTCTGAGGGAGATGAGGAGTACCAATGGGATGAAGACAATGCCAATGAAGAGGAAGAGGAAGAAGATGAAGAAGATTCGCTTAGTGCTAGCGAAGAAGACAGTGATGATCCCCATAAGAGGTTTAAGAAATTGCCACGGAGAGAAACCAAGTTAAGATCAAGGTCAAATCATATCCAGCCAGGCCTTAGGCGTAGTAAAAGAGCCACAAGAGTCAACTACCAACAGTATGAGCTCTCAGAATCTGACAATGAAGGAACAAGACCTGCAAAATCCAGGCGATTGGTTGAACATGATGAAACAGAGAATGATGATTTCTCAATGGGAAGCCAAGAGTCGGAGGAAAATGCAAATGATACAGAAACAAAAGTTGATGAAGAAGAGGAGCCTACAGAGGAAAATGATAAAGCAGAGACGAATCATAAAGAGAATGATCAACTTCTTAATCAATCAAATGGCACAGACCAACAAGAAACTGAAGGTGTAGGCAAAAGGCGTTACCTCGACCTAAATGAGCTTGCCCCAGTCTCTGGTTTTGATGATGGTCCAAATACACTACTGAAGGATGATGATAACAACAAAGACAATTCATAAGCAGACAGAGAGGTTTATCTTTACCATCTCTTCTGTTGCTGTTGTACTAATATCCCTTCAAGGGCAAAGTCTACCTTGGGGCTTACTTATTCAAGCACTTAAGGGATGTCTTTGTGGCCGAGAGGTATGTAGATTATGTTTTACTGTGTATGTTATCTCTGAGTTAGAGTACAAGTCACTCTCTTTTTTTTCTAGCTTTGTATTAACCAAAAAGAACGTGCAGTGTTTTAAGGTCACGAACTGTTTCTTGCTCTGTGCCAAAGAAAGAACAAATCTTTCCATTTAGATTAAGAAATGAGTTTATACATATAAAAATAAACTAATTCTCTATGTTTTCTTCCCTACTCCATCTTTTCTCCATTTCTTCAACGCATCAGAAGGCTTGAAGCTGCAGACCAATCAAACCTAAAGTTCTCTCTCTGTGGTGAGCTAGCAAAATTGGTTTCTTAATTTGCCAAAGCTTTCTACAGCAAGCTTGAAGGCATATTATATTTCAGAAAACGTAACTGTACTCTCAAGCATCATCTCATGTTACAACACTCAGGCTTGCTCTGTCTTAAGAGTTTATCCCATAAGCATATCATCTGTCTTGGCGACTGGTAATGAGCTGTGTAGTAGTTCTCAACACAACCAAACTGGCAGAATCTCAGACTGTGTCTGTAATCCACTGGGTTTGATGTGTTCTTGAAATGCTCAACCCACATTCCCACACTTACGTCCTCCATCTTGAACAGCTGTGGTATGTATGTGGACCAAAGATCAACAACAGAGAATAAGAAGTGAAAAGAAGACGATACAATACAATTGGTTTGATTCTCTCTTCTGCTTACCCGCAATTTATGTCTCTCAAACTTCTCCACAATGAAACGCGCAATGTCAGAAGATAGAACATATCCAGGTCCATTTGCGTAGGGTGGATAGTCCTCCTCTGGCCATTCCTGATATTATCCACAAGACATACATTAAAAAAGAGTGAAATAACATAGAAGTGACACACTGAAGAAGAATTCATAAACATACACTTCAAACCATTGCACTATTTCACGCAATATGCTACATATAGAGTGTAATGTAGAAGAAAGTACCTCGTATGTGACTGCCCATTTGCCACCACGGAGAGGTTTGTGGTAATAATTCATGTTACCAATGTACAGGCTTCTACCTTCAGGTACCTTTTTTACTTCGTTGATCACTGCACCAAGTTTTACAAATGTATCATCGTCACACTTCATTATGTACTTTGCAGAGAATGCAAGAGCCTGCAATAATCAAAGTGGAATTTTTTCAAAAATCAACTCCACAGAAGCACTAAATCAAGAAAATTTTGCAAAAGCATGACCTATAAAATCTGAAAACTCACTCCGTGTTCACATATGGCAACAGTTTTCAGGACGACAAGATCATAGCTATCCATGTAAGGAACAAGTACAATGTCCCCAAAATACTCTGCTTCTTTCTTCAATTCCACATTCACCTCCTTCCTCCCATGCTGTGAAATGCACATCACAGAAAAAAATTAAATAAATATTTCCCCCACTGAATCCATTTTTTAGGTAAAGGTTGCATTTTGATGATGCTCTAATCAACTTTCATGACTTAAGACTTGATGAAACATGTAAAATACAGCTTACCAGAGCCACAAAGAAACGAGCAACAACTTTTGCAGACGTAATAAGAACATGCTGCATCCAAGACTTCCTCACGGCCATTCGCTCAGAGAAATGATTGCCTGCAGAAAGAATGCCAATAAAGAGCTCCACAGGCCCATCGGCAACTACAGGGGCTTGCCATCTCTTTGACAACTCAAGATTCCTTTGAGGAGCAAAGCTAGGATGTGATGTTGGCAGAGAGGCAACAAAAACAGAATGAACATCAATGTCTCCATTTACAGTTAGCCCTGTTGCATCCTCGAGGGTGAAACCCTATATTAACAAAACAAACCAATCAACTCTGCGCTATTATGTATCGCATGATAACCATATTTATCTGAACACAATATGAAATAGGATATATTCTCACAGTGCGATAAGGGAAAGAAGTAACATGCTTTCCATCAACATTAATATGGTAACCCTCTAAACCGGCGCTAAGGGTTAGAACAAACAGTTTCTCTTCTACAAACGGAAACGGCCATTCTACTTTGACCCTTTTCCTCCTTCCTATAAGTCTATTCAACCACCATCTTGCCCTTGACCCTTCTGAGTAGTTATCATCATCACGGATCCACTTCTCACACTTTACATGACTATCAACTGCAACCACACTAAACTATTACTCAACAGATGACAAAAACCATAACTTGCAATCACAAAAATGACTATACACTAACTAAATAGCGAAAGAATAGACCTTACCAGTCTCTTCCTCAGCTCTTGACCTCCATCCTTCACACCGTTGTGCAGGTCCCCACTGCATTCTATAGCAACTGTTCTGTTCAATCACTGGTTTTCGACTCCAATCTCCTATTAGCCTCGGATTGAAATGAAGAATCCGAGGAGGATCCTCTCCTTCAACAGTCTTCAAACCTTGAAGCTCTACAACAAACTGAGACACCAACTTAGATCTATCTCCATCCTTTGGATAAGCTTTCCTCGGCCTTCCCACTAAAGTTATGTGCGAGCCTAATGTCAAACCACAAGGCAGCTCCATCAATTTGTTCTCCCGGTTCGTAAACTCCGTCCCGGTTAACGAAACAGAGTGTGGACATGAATCTGATTGGTTCTTCTCTGGCTTCTCCACTGATTTCTCAAGCCTTCCTGATTCAAGCTCTTTCCAAAGCTTTCGACCTAGCTGCCAAGCTTCCTTAGCCGACTTGTGAAGCTCCACTGACCCGTCTTTACTACTCGGGTCGAAAGTTTCTGAATCAAATCTCAAGCTTGATAGAAGACCTCGGTGATGTTGTTCACGAACCGTGTTCTGGTCCGGCCGGTTAATAACCGGGTTCAAATCCGGGTACGAAACTGTCTTCAATGGGGGATTAGGGATTTGCTCGACTTGAGGTTCAAGCTCGATATCGAGCTTCTCGAGTCGAGAAAGAGAATCAAGAGAGACGGAGCTGCTGGACCAGGATTTGAATACGAGAGGTATCTCTACTGAGACGAAAAGCAGATAAAGAAACCCAATTGACATAATTACGCGAATCGATCTCTGCTTCCATAGTGATGAGAACAGATCAAGCTTGTCAATTTTTTCCACTTTCGACAATTTGGGTTTTTTCATTTCTGTTTTTCTTAGGATCCAAGCAATGAAATAAACCAAAAAAAACCTTAACTTTGCATTGAGAGGGATCCGAAAGTGGTGTAAAGCTTGCAAATTTTTATCACGGGAACAAGAATAAAGAGGACAACAAAAATAAGCAGATGATGAATAATGATGATGATGACGAGAGATGGAGAAGAAGAGATCTTGATTCTTGGGATACGCAATTTTTAGGCGTACGTTAGTATACGCGTATTTTTTTGTTTTAATTAATTATTTGTTCAAAATTAATTTCTTACAAATATCTATCATTTTTAATATATATGTTGAATATATAAATCTATTGTTAAATAGCAGAATACAAATTCTGAAATCTTCATAGTTCAGAATTACAGATAGACAATAAAGATTCTTTCGAGTTCCCATGGACGAAATTGTGTTATATGAAATTAAAATAATCGAAAGTATGTGTATGTGTCACACATGTGACATAAGCCCATATCTCAGGAGTTGGAGTAGTACTGTATATGATATCTTAGCCAAAAACTATACTATTATCATAGGACAGGTAATTAGTTACAGAATTAACCCGCCATTAGGAAATTAAATTAGAAGGCTTGAACTTGTTAAATCTTTTGGTATGGGCCATCAAAGCATCACATCCCATTATTTCCTCAGTTTAGTTAAATTCTTTGGAGTTACCACATTAAATCATATTCTATATTTTAGTTATGTTTTGCTTATATTTTGCTTTTTTATAGTAAATAATAGTAGAACTTCTTTACAAAAGTTCTAAACTTTTTGGAGTTGACATTCCATTCATGAGAGATTTCATTTTCATTTGTTATATCAAAAAAACTTAATTGATGACTTTTAGCTCAAGTTTTTGTGGTTAAATGATTACTGAAATTGTGAAGGAACTAGTGTTGGCAACAAAATCCGTCTAATGCGGTGGAATGAGCCATGGCGGAAATGATTAACAACCCAAGCATCATGCAAAAAGTCGTGGAATGCCAACTCCAAAAAGTTTATTCAACCTACATGAGAAACTAGTTACTATTAAAAAATGTAATATTAATTTTATGAAACGGTATGTTAAATAATCTTTCAGAAAACAAATAAAAATAAATCAAAGATCTTTGAATCTTTTAGCCCGTATCTTTAGAGATATTTTATTAAGACTGTTTTATTTATATATATATATATATACGTAAAAATAAATTGAACTATATTTTTATATTTTGCCTTTTTGTTGATTCACTTTTTAATATTTAATTTTTAATCATAAATTACGTAAATGTAAAATCTTGATGAATTTTATTAATTTCAAATGTTATACATTTTTTATTGGTAAGTTAATTAATTTCAAATTAATGATTAAATTTCAAACAATAAAAATTGTTTGTTTAATAAATAAATTAATTAAGAGATTATGATGTGTCATTCATTCATCTATTACATATAAGATTAATTCATTATTATCCCGGTTATACATTAGAGAGACACACACTATCATTACAAGACATATAAACAGATGTCTTCGTAAAAAAACTTGTTTCAATTCCCTATTATTCTTTTAAGCATACTCATAAAAGCTTACATTATTTTTAGAATATAGAAACCTTTGTTTTAAGTAGTAGTAAACTTCGACCTGAGCAGGTTGATAGTTTTACCATCCGCCCTAAACGCCTCCATCAAAACCGCGTTTGGAATCGCAGGTTTCGTAAGTAACAAAGTATGCGGCAGAACAACCTCACTAGGCAACTCATCAGCAACCACAGTCAAAAGACGCGCTTGCGTTTTCCCAACGTTCGTTTCGTAATGAATAAGCCCCGGAGGAATCACAAACATGTCACTGGGTCCAATAACTTTAGAGAACAACGTGTAGTTAGTTGTCAAGAACCCAACCGAGACCCAACCTTCGATAACGACCCCTGCCTCGGTGGCACCAGGGTGCAAGTGAGGCGAGTTAATTTTCCCACCTGCCATTAAAACGTTATACGTGGATATTCCCATCTTGTGTAACCCTGGAAACGTCAAGACATTGGCTTGATTCGCGGCAACACCTCTTGGGTTCGATATGTCTAGTGTATTGTTTAAGCCGGAGTAGAAGAAGTCGTCAGAAGTGACGTCTGACTTGCATGGGAAGTCATTGTTGAGTGGAGGAGCCTGGAGATCAGCTAGCAGATGTCTTCAAAGGAGTTAGGGTATGGAGCTGAGAGATTAGGGTTTGTGAAGAGAATGATGCAAAGTGTAAGGAGGAAAGTAACTCGAGAGAGAAAAGAAGAGATTTGTGGTACATGGTCCATATTGTTTAGCTAGAGAGTGATGAAGATGTTGATGATGCTGATGCTAAAACACGATGTATTGTTCGTTTATATAGCCTTCGAAATACGGTGGATCGACGCTATGGCTTAGGATTGGATACGAAAAAGATGGGTTTAAGGGAAACACGTGAAATGTTGAATCTTTATGAGTGTTGGGTTCAGATTTGTGTAATTTTTTTGGATGGCTTCAGTTTTAAGACAAAAGCCTATCTGCCTATGGCCAGGCTGAAATAAGTTAGGCTCAAACTAAACCACAACTCACCGTGACCTAGTGGCTAGCTAGAGCTATGATTTGGCTGAAACAAAGTTAGGTAAAAATTAAACCTCAATTCTTTGATTAATTGTTTTAAATGTGTCTCCATTTATATTTTTTAAAAAATATAAAAAGTATTTTTAGTTTTTATATTTAAATTGCAAACGCCATAAATTGTGTATTTTCTTTATGTTTGTATATTGTATTTGCGTTTTTTAAATTTGTAAAAACGTATTAGAAGAAAGCTCCATGCATCACACCTCTAAGGTAATCCCAAACGAAATATTTCGATTACGTTCAGTGTTTTTAGCATTTACACTTTGCAAAATATATACTTTTTAAGTAATGAAAATGTTAAACCGATTAAAAATGTTCTGCTGTTAGAAAAAAATATACCTATTTTAAAATGTTATACCTATCTAAACCAAAAAAACGTTAAGGAAAAAATCACATCAAAATACAAACGCAAATTTTTGCCCTTTGAAACAATCTGCTCTGATATGATCCAATCTTTCTGAAACTTTTTAGTGAGAAAGCATAATAGAAATGTTTTGAAGTTGAGACAAAGCATTGAAGCTTGCTTATTCACTAGCAAACAGCAAATTAAAGATGTATTACAAATTCATGGATTCTGAAGGCATAGCAACAAAACTACGAAGCATATGCAAATTCTGAGAGATCTGCAATAGAATTGCTTCTCCTTCACTAACATCTAAAACATCTGCAATATGTTTCAATAATTCACCATTTGATTGAAGAGCACTTAGCCTCTGTGTAATCTCTGAAAGCTCTTTTACTATCCCTTCTTTGCTTTCATTCTCTGCTCAATTTCATCACAAGATTAAAAAAAAAAAAAAAATTTTAATTAGAATCAGATTGAACCACTTAATGATCAAACCTCGAGTAAAATTTCATACCTTTTTCTTCCACTGTAGGCTCCTCTGAATTTTTCGTTGGTACTAATAAAAAACCTGAATCTTCGGATTTCGTAGACCTATTTTCATCTATGTTTTCGCCGTTTTCCTCAAGATTTGAAGCAGAAACTGTAAAATCCAAGACTTGTTTGGTTTCTTGACGACCATTATGTGCCCTAGCTTTGCCGTGTTCTTCAAGAAACTCTTCTTCATCTGTCAAACATCCATATTTTTCTCTATAAGCGTCAAACTCTGTTTCAATCTCTTTCATTTCCTCTTCCCTCTTCACCAACTCACTACTCAACGACTGCAACGCTTCTTGATCATACTCCGCTTGTTCATCCATCATTCTTTGGTACTGCAAAGCCTCCATTTGAACAGCAGCTTTCTCTGCTTGAAGCCTCGTGATCATAGTCATCGCTTCGTTGGCTGCAACAGCTGAAGCATTTCTCTCTTCATCTAACTCCATATACAAATCAATCAGTGACTTCTTGTCCAAGCGAACCTCTTTCTTGAGCTGATGAAGGATTGATTCACCGTTTTGATCTGCCGTATCCGAAGCAACATTCTCTGTCTTATCCAAAAGAGGTTTCTTTAGAGACCTAACGGACCATCTCGGACTGTTCTGAGCCGAATCAGACAGAGGTATCCCAAAGAATTTGTTACCTCCTCTTACAAAACTCGGTGTTCTGTCCATATCAAAATCCTTAAACTCCAATTCGTTTTCAGACAGTTTGATGTGCGAAACCCTAGGAGAAGGAGCAGGGGCAAGGAAAGAATTGTTCCTCTTAGGCAACTTCTCAGATTTCACCTTCAATACTTCTCCGCAACACGAACAATGTTGCTTCAAGCTATCGTTTTTAACGTTGTTGTTGTTGTAAGTCTTGTAATCGACCAGATTTGTTGTATTTTCGTCTTTCTTGAACGCCACGGGAAGTTCTCGTTCATCGTCAATGAGAAGCTCGAGATCTTTGTGTAAGATGCCAATAAGAGACTTATAAGTATCACAGTCAGATTCTTTCTCTGTGGCGAACGAGAGAAGACATCCTTCACACATATGTTTGATCTCAGAGAGCTTCTTGTGGACATGACAATAAGCAAGAGATGAGACTTTCTTCTTGTGAGACTCGCAGATTGATTCGTTGTAATAGGATTGAGGATCAGTTGGGACGAGAATGTGGTCGAGTCTTGTGCAGAGGAGACAAGGGGTGTTTAGGTCAAAGAATTTGGCGAATTGGTTTGTTAGAAAGGTGATAAAGCCATCGATGAAGAGGATAATGATGAGGCTCCATTCAAGAATGGTGTAGATGAGGAAATGAGGAAACGCTCCGAGTTCTTGTTCAACGAATTTCTTGAAAGAACGTTTAGACATGGTTGCTTGTAAAAGAAGAAACAAGAAGAAGACAAAACAGAGCAATTGTATAAACATGTTGGATCAAATTAGGTCAAAAGATTCAAACAGAAAACAGAGATGATGATGATGATCTTTCGCACTCTTTTTGTGATTTGTGCTTCTATTTCTGGGTTTTGAGAGTCTAAAACAGATTAGATTGTGCTGGACTTTTTTGGAGATAAAAGTACCCAAAAACAAAGGATAATCGCTTATTTGAAATTTGACAAATTTAGAGATAATGTCGAGAGAAGAGAGAGACAAACAAAAAAAAGGATTCGTGTAATATTTTTTTTGTTTTTCCGCGTAGACGTGAGGAGAACTTTGTCGTTGACCCTAAAACTGAATACAACTAGACACGACAGAAACAGAGGACATGCCAAGACACATGTTGAACCGTATGATCTAGGGTTTAAAGATTGGCAATTATAAAGAAGAATTTAGGGTTTATGAATAAATTCAGAAGAACAAGGAATTGCCGAGATGCTCTTTAGGTTCTTCTTTAGGGATTTTCCAATGGTTTGAATGTGTGAATACTCTTTTATTTATAGTGATTTCGAGTCGGTTTACGTTGGTTTTGGCTTTTAATCGAGCTTTTCCTTTTTTAGGATTTTTCCTTTTCCTTTGTGCTTTCTTTTTTTAGTAAGTCCGATTGTTCAAACTCCATGGGCCAAAGCTAATTGGTCTCTAAGAACGAATTGATCTCAACTTGGATCGGGTATAAGGTAGGATGTTAAAGTTGGTTCCAATAACACATTAACACATACAAATTATATATGCATGATGTTTGATTGGTTGATTAGTGAATGGAGATCATGTTCTGTGATTGGAAGATTATTATTGCTTACGAAACAGGTAATGTGTCTAATCATCCCACACTAAATATATAGAAAAAAGAATCTGGATTTTGATGGGATAGAAAAAAAAAGCTCCACTATAATGGAAGTGACCAATACAATGTGACATTATTGGAATCATTAAAGATCATGGCATTATTCTAAAAATCATACAATATATTATCCTTGGAAATCAGATATATTATAAAAACCCTTAAAACCCCCTTAAATCACCAAACGTTAATTTGAGATGACCACATAAGAAGCAAGTATTAACAACTCTGTTTTTGATTTAGAATTTGAGATCATGAATGAGAAAACATAACGTTAATTTAATTTATAAATTTTGATAAATCCACACGAATAAACTAGAGAGTGTATTACAAGTTTACAACAACTTCCAAACATGGAAGGAAACAAAACAAAAAAAGATGATCATAGAACCCTAAACTCCTATGTTCCATTATTCTTCTTAATCCTCCCCACAGATTTTTTATCAGCCAAATACATAAATTTGATATATATATATTTTAAAAAGTCAAGACCTATCTGTACAACATAGTAACAAAGAAACAGGGGTTGTGTTACAGATTTTTCACCTCTTAGATATGCTCTAAGCAACTCCAATCGTCTTGAACACTGAATACATTGAAGAAGATGACTCATTAAGATTAGATGAGGCTAACGAGAGGTTTAGAGAGAGCGGTGCAGGCCTTGCTTGAAAGGTCAATGGAAAAACTTGCATAACCGGATGTATAGAGAAGTTTTTGATATCCGGTACAAGTGAAACCGATTGTGATGTGTTCTCCTGAAGAAGCACTTGATCTTCTTCCATAGGCATGACCTGATAACAAAACCAAAGCAAGAAGGTTTCACTAAACCACTTATATTCATCATCTTGGCTAAATCACTTAAAGAGTGATATTAATTACCGTATCAGTGGTCATGTCAAAAAGGCTAGATCTTCTCCGGCGACGGTTAAGATTACTACGGCGGAGGAAGTATTTCTGAGCATGACTAGCAACTTGAGTAGAGGTTCTGCTTTTCACAAAGTTTTTAGATATTCCTTTCCAATCTCCTTTACCAATTCTTTGTAGACCAATCAAGAACAGCTTGTGTTCTTCTTCAGTCCATGCAACTCCTGAAAAAACATAGTAAAACAGAACAGAGAATCAAGAAACAGTTTCAAATCAAGATTGTAAGAATCAAAAAGAGTACGTACCTCGTTTCCTTTCTCGGTTTATGTTAGAAGAAGACATCGGAAGAGCTTCATCCGCGGATGCGTAACCGGCGGTGGTTTTGTTCTCATCTTCGCCGACGATCTTTTGGATCTCTTCCGTATGTTCATACTGAGATAAATTATTTAAACTCACGCTTTTTCTCATCGGATCAAGAACAACTCTGACGCCGAACAGCATGATCTCTCTTCTTATGACGCTGACGTTGGTGGACTCCGATGAACTAGTACTACTACCGCCGGCCATGATGTTATTACCGATATTGCCCTTTGTGCTTTGAAGAAGGAATCAAAGTACAGAGAGCAATATAGCAATGGAGTGGTGTGAGTAGATCTGAGGCTTCTTGAGACGATTTTTATAAGCCAAAAGCCACGTGCTTCCAGAATTAAACTATTATTACCATGTTTTAGTTGCTGGTGGTGATCGTATCATTTGACACGTGTTTTGTTTTTATTCGTCTGTTCTTGTCTCTACTTCTTACCTGCCTGTCTCTTTACATAGTTTTTCATTTGGATAGACTTTTTTTATTTCTTTGGCTGACTAGATGGGTTTTTATTAGGTATTAAGATTTTATTTTTCTTTGACGTCTACTAAGTTCTCAAGTTATTATATACTAGTATTTTTTGTTAATAATATGTGTACATATTTTGATGAAAAGAGATCTGGATCATTTAGTTAAATAAAATTATATGAGATGACCAAGAAAAGCTAAGAAATTAAATGCATCGCTAGATCATCATATTCATCTCTATCAAGATCAAGATCTAATAGGTTTTTTCTATTTTTTACGGATTCAGCCGAACTTGTTCGTATGATATCTCATCTCGAAGATTGACCAGCTGCAAGAAATTCAAGGGACTAAGTACCCGAGTTTGATTTGGTCAACAAAATTATAAGCTAGCTAAAATAGCTTGGACTAGGAATTTAGTTTTTTTCTTTCTTTTTTTCTTTTGTTGTTTGTTAAGACTTCTACTCTATATTGGTGGTTAACTGGTTATCTAATGGCGTAGGAAACATTTTTTCAATGAAACACATTTTTCCTTGGTCTTAAAAACACATTTTTGTTGTGAAGGGGAAAAAAAAAAGAGAAAGATCGCCATATGGATGTAATTAGTATAAATAAAAAATATTTATTTATTTTAGTGAACTCAAAAAATTAAAAAGAAAAAAGGACGAGGAGACCTAATAATATCCTTGTCAAAAAGAACAAAAGACCTAATAAAATCTGAAAAATATATAGAGCAAGGATCAAATGAAATCGACTATTTTGTCTTTTATAACGTTACTCCTATATACTTTTATGAAAAAATATCTAGGGTTATAATGTAATAAACGAATATCTGATCAACTCAATGTCGCTAAGCGCATGCAACTTGATCTTAGAAAAATAATCAGCTTCTGAAATGATTCTGTACTATCCTCTTATAATATATAGTTACAGGCTTACAGCTCTATCCGTACTTTTTTTGAAAAAAAGAACTATATCTTGCTGATCTATGAGTAGATTTTATATATTAAACAAAACATGAGACAGGTAAATAATTTCTGACAACTATAACTTTTAATTTCAAAGCAAAAACTCACAATATCAAAAAATGATTGCTTCGTCGAATTTATCGTCTGTAGGTAAGTTTAAATTTTAAGACACCGGTAGGGCCTAATTCGAGATTAAACAGCATGATCATCAAATCTCCAGACTTGACCACAACTATAAGATTAATCAAAGAGGTGATACTTTAGTAAAATGTTAGGATGTGATCCGTCTATAAGCAAAATGATCACAATTATCGTTATTGGTGCTAGTATTTTATTATTTATTTTAGAGATTTATAGGGGGGGAAATCTAAAAAGGGATACCGGATACACATAATTTGGTAATAGTTTTGGTCTTTTGGAAGACAGCAAAAACACACAATGCACTAGCATCGGTTAGGAAGCAAAGCCACCATGTTTACTTTTCTATGCACACAAAGTGGAAACCTAAAGAGTAGTGTGTGACGCACTAAAGGAATAGCCTTTCTTTCTCCTTTTTTCTCTTCTTTTTTACCAATTTGGATGAGAAGCTTGTTGCGACTTTCCTAAATCAGAAAACAAACACAAATCTGAGGAAGATAGAGACAAAAGAAGGAATCTTGCATAATAACACTTTTTATTCTGGGTGGAGTTGATTGTGATGTTCTAAGTTAATTTCAGATCATTGGGTCATTGCTGTGATCTGAATGAGGTCACAAGCAAAACATAGCTTCACTGAGGAATCTTGATTAAATAGATCATCCTGTATTTGTAACTACAACTTCAATTTTACACCAGCATTTAGCTTTATAATAATCAAAAAGACAGTTCAATGAAAAACACAACTAAAATCTAAGGCTGCAAAATCATGGGTCTAACAATTCCGTCACAAGACTTAGTTGGCTACTTACTTGACGTTTCGTAGTGTCACTTCTGCATATATAAACTAAGATCACTATTTATCTTCCTCTGCATCTTCTTCTGTCTATCAGACGCTGACACTACTGCTTGACACCACAACATAGTTAATCATGGATTTGGAGTGCTAGTGAATGTGTGTTAAAGACAATACGAGCACAGTTTTCACCAACCAGTCTTAGATAGAGGAAGACAGAAGAAGCCTTTGATTGCTGGAACGGGCAACAGAGACTACGCCATTACCGGTTAAGCTGGGCTTCCTGCTAGTTCTTTTTTCATCTTGGTTCTTCTTTTGGAAGAGTTATCGCTGTTTGTTGAAGTTCTTGTTCCAGCAACAAAAATTTGTGAGTTTGTTAACTCGACTTTATGGGACTCTTCTGAAGTTGGTTCTTTCGTAGACAGTAACTGCTTGAGCTGAGATCGCTGGCACATAATGCGACCTCCATTCCATCCTGCGAAGGAAAATGTTGACGAGACATGATCCTGCAAGAAGGAGAAAGCAGCTTTTGCGATGGGAGATTCTCTTGCAGCAGAGGTTTTCTCCAATTGTCCCCGTCTGAGGCGTTAGAAAGAAAAAGAGTTACAAAAGGGAAAAGACAAGATAAAACTAAACACACAAAGCTTGGAAGCATCCTAGCCAGAATCAAAATGCTTACACTGAGACAACAACAGCTAGTTGAGGAAGATCCTCTCCCCCTAAAAGCATATCATTTAGCCAAACCGATAATGCTGTGTACATACCACCCTCTGACATCCTGCAGAAACATTGAAAACCAAGAATTAGATTGACTGGTACTCAAACATTTTCATACACTTTAAATGAAGCCAGTGCAGGGCTCTTAAGCTACCTATGCACATCAACAGACCACACAAGTTTGTTTTTCCGGAATAACTCAGGGAAGAGTCCACGTTTTGTTGCCTCATTGAGTGCCCTTGCAGCTCGCTCTTTCTGGCCTAGCCACCACAAAGCATCCAGAAGTGCATTGTAAAACCTTATTCCCAAACCACATCCTTCTGAATTGAGTTTGTCCAAAACATATTCAACGATCTGCCAATTTGAGTCATCATCATAATCTCCCTTGATCATTTGCCCAATAACTTGATGAATATTTGATACTCTATTTGAAAGCATCTCTTCCAGTAACTCATTGACATCGTCCCACCTAAAAACAAACAAAACTTGAAGAGTAATTAAAAACTAAAGAAGTATTATATAAACAATGGCTTGGAAGCACTACTAATTCAGAAAATTCAAGTTAGTAGCAAGAAAATTAGCAAGGATGCTACAGTACAGTAGCATATCCCTCCCATGTCTGACCATGTAGGAACACAAGGCAGCTGAAAGAGCAAAATACTACCATCATTCTGGCTAAGGCATAAGGCTAAGTAAGGTATGAGCTATAAAACTACACGCCAAATAAAACAAAAGAAAGAGTGTATTACTGGCAAAAGCACTAACCTCTCCATCTTTCCATAAACAGCCAGCATCATACAGTAGCACATGATACTGGGAAGTATATCAGAAGCTTTCATCTCCTCAAACTGCTCCTTGCACTCATCAACAAGTCGTGCAAAAGAATACACACTTAAAACAGCCTCAAGCGTCCTTTCATCAGCATCACATCTTGACTTCTCCATATCTACATATGTCTTCACAGCCTCTTCAAATTTTCCTCCTTGCTTGTAGGCTTCTATTTGTGCATTGAACGTATCTATGTTCCTGGGAATACCAGAATCCACCAATCTAGACAAAATCGCCTCAGACTCTTTGACCAGCCCTCCCCTTGCAAAAGAATACAACAGAGAGTGGTATGTTTCAATACTTGGATTGCTTCCCACTTCATGCATGGTGTTAAAAGCAACAAGTGCTTCTTCATATAAAGCAGCCTGCCCAAATGCTTCAATAACCCCAGTATACGCCTTGGAACTTGGCACGATATCATTAGCTGTCATATATTGTAAAATCTTCTTAGCATCTTCATGGAGTCCTCCTTTACCACAAGCAAATATTATACCCTCATATGTCTCCATGTCAGGTTCAATATTCTCCTCCACCATGTCGTTAAACAAAGTTACAACCTCCTTGAAATACCCACCTTCACCAAAAACCTCAATCAATATATTGTAAGTAGCAGCATCTGGATCTGTATTGCTTGATTTCATCTCAAGAAAAAGCTGCCGAACATCATCATACCTCCCACTCTGTCCAAACAAATTCAGCAAAACACTATACGTATTTGCGTTCGGCGTACACCCTGCAGCCTGCATCTGATGGAAGACCCCCATTGCCTCCTTAATAGACCCCGATTTCGCATACGCCTCTAACAACACATTATAAGAAGTGATATCAGGCAAACTACCCCCAGAAGCCATCTCACTTAAAAGATCAGTCACTTTTTCCAGCCTTCCCAACTTCCCAAACGTCTCAACGAGATGACAATAAGTAGTTAGATCCGGAACTATCCCACCATCATTCATAGTCCTAAAAATCATTTCAGCCTCATCACCTAAACCTCTAATAGCACAAGCACTAAGCAATGTATTATAAGTCACAATATCAGGTTGTACCCCTTCATGTCTCATCTCTGCAAACAAACCTAATAAACCCTCCCAATCTAAACCACCTCTAGCACAAGCATTAATCACTGTATTATAAGTCAAGATACTAGGTGAAATCTTTTCGTTCTTCATCCCATCAAGAAGCTCAAGGGAAGTCTCATACCTTCCATTTCGACCATAAGCATTGATCAAAGCCGTGTAAGAGAAAACGCTCCGTGCTACGCCTTGACTAGGCATTTCCTCGAATATCTCAAGACATTTGTCAAGGAGACCTTCTCTACCAAGCAAGGAGATCATAATGGTGTAGATGTGCTCGTTTGGTTTGCACCATATCTGCCTTTGCATATACTTGAAGAGACGAAGCGACCTCTGCCAATCGCCACGGCCAGCGAACTCTTTGAACACGAGAGCGAAATCGTTTAGCGAAAGCTTGTTTTTGAATATGTCTAAGCATCTAGCGATGCTTCCGCGAGGTGGAAGGCTGCTCAGCTTGTTAATCAGCGATTCGACGTCGTAGCTGTATTTTCCTTTCTCCACTGATACAGAGGGGTTTCCTAGAACGAGATCCTTCGTCTTGGCCTTGATTCTTCCGGCGACGGAGGATGGTTTTTTACTTCCGGAAAGGAAACGGAGACGGTTGCCGTCGGCGAATCTTCGGTTTCCGACGAAGCTTGAGTTCTGGATTAGGAAGGAGAGGTGGTGCGAGTTGGGATTCGGAATTGCGAGATTCATTTTTTTTGGGAAACTAGAGTTCACATAAGGATTCAGAAATCCTCCGGGGAAATTCCTCAACCACAGTTAACGAAACGAGATTTTCTCGGGAAAATCGAAATCTGATTGGAATTGATTAACGCCACAGTCACTAGTCGCTACGAAGCTCTAGATGAGTTGAATACAATTTCGAAGACGATTTTCTCACCCAAAGTTCTCTCGTTGAAATGGCGGAAAAATGGAAGAAGAGAAGGGGGCTTGAAGAAGACACGTGGATTCTTATTGTGGATAACAGTCCCGAAGAACCAACCCGGTCATTAACGGGTTTAGAAAATTACTTACCGGTTTGAATTGGTTAATTTGACATTCGGTCGCACAAATTTGGCGCCCAAATTTACAAGAAAAATGGTATTTTACTCATGATAATCTACTATAATTTTTTAGTACACTTAGGAAATCACTAATTAGTTAGTTGCTGACATACGACTATATATAAATTGTTTTATTGATTGCATAATGAGCCTGGAATTCTGAGACCAAGCAAAAATTTATCAGCAAATCCAAACGCTATATCATTTTTTATTGAAGTAGGTATATAAAATTCAATAATTAGAAAAGCTTACGATAGTCTATGAACTTTTTTTTTCTTTGTTTCTTTTTGGGCATTTAGTATAGACTGTACTGTATAGTGGTCAAATGAGGTAAACAAATAAAGTGTTATGTATTTATTTAAATATATCACCGAAAAATGTAAAAAGCTTCGGCAATTACGAAAAGAGTGACGCAAACAACGGGAAACCGCACCGCCGTTAGCAGTCTGTACGAGAACGAAAGAGGCTGACGTGACGTGTGTGTGTGGGTGGGGGTATTCAAGAAATAACGTAGAGTTACTAGGGGTATATCTGTAATTGTAGACACCTTTCTGTTCCTAACAGACAGAAGACGCTTCAAGTGAAAAAAATAATAAAGGAAGAAAAAACAAAAACAAACCACCCTTTTTCGCCTTTCTTTCTTCCTTCTAGGCGAGTCTTCGACCTTGGTCGGAAAATCAAAATTTGCCTCTCCGCCACCGCATTATCGGAGCTAATGGCTGAATCTGAGGTACAATTTACCTTTAAACCCTTCAATCTCTGTCTCTCACGAGCTCATATTTTCGATTCCGAACTCCCCTGTGAAAAAATTCGATGTTTTCCGTTAATTTCGTTCTGTTTCTCTTCTCTGACTGATTCTTGTTTCCGATTTCGTTAAATTTTGGTTCAAATTAGTGTTTTTGAGAAGTGGGGTTTGTCTTTGTTTTAGTTTTCTGGGTTTAGCGAAGATTTGTTCGTTTGTTTTTTGATTTTGTTGGGTTAAAAAAACAGACTTTAGCTGCGTTGAAGAGAGCCTACGCCGATACAATACTGAACACGACAAAGGAAGCTGCGGCGCGCGTGATGGTTTCTGAGAAGAAGGCCCGTAGGTATCAGCAAGAACTTGTGACTGTTAGAGATGAAGCACTTCATACGTTGCTTAGGCTTAAACAGATGCTTGATTCAAAGGTATATTCACTAATGTTAGGTGTTTACTAATAATTCTCATGTTGTGCTTCTTTCTTTTCTGCGGATTATGTTTTGGGGATCTTGATGACATTTCTTTTGTTTCTTGCTTTATCTGAGATAGCTTTTGAAATTCAAGTTTTTGAGAGTTGTTTACGTGGTTTTACGCATAGTGACTAATATGTGTGTAACTGTGAATTTGGTTTATTCAGTCTTTGATATTGCAATTTGCAAGTAGCTTAAAGATATTCAATCATACAGATGATATGCTTGGGGACCATCTTTTGTTGCTGATTCATGTCAATGAACATAGTTACAACTTACAAGCCATCTTTTGTTGCTGATTTATGTCAATGAACTTCGTTACAAGCTAAAGTTTTTTACCCTTTGAGCCTGAGTCTATATAACGCTGACACATTGTTCATGAAACCTAAAACCAATGAGCGTAACCAAGAGTAGCTTAGTGTCAAATAGGCTTACACATATTTTCTTGGCCTGTGCTCTCATTTCATTATGTAAGTTTTAGCCAAAGGTTTCTCAGTGTGGGGATATAGCTGTTTTATCTTAGAGACTGTATTGGCTTTTGCTTGAGGATAAGCTTTCCCTATTGTACTACATCTTTATTTTGTGGCTGGCTTTGTTCTTCTCAGCTCTTAACTTTTACAAACCTCTTTGTGGGTATATAGGTGAAGGAGACAGAGATGATATCTTTGAAGCAGCAACAAAAAGTTGAGGAACTTGAAGCTCAGCTTGGAGAAGCTGAAGATATTGTAGGAGAGCTGAGGATGGAGTTAAAAGTACTCCACGATGAGCTCAAGAAACTCACGAATGGTCAGACACATCTTAAAAGTGATCACGAGGAAGTATCCTGTAAGGAAAACCGCAATGCAGCAGTTTCTTTAGTACCAGGAGCTGTAGGTTCTTGCATCCCAGTTGAACAAAGTGGATCAGTAGTGGCTAACGGGATAAAAATCCCATCTTTGACTCGCATAAGTAGTATTAACCAGTGCTCTTATAAAGATAACAAGGACCGGTACACTCTTCCATCTATACTGACAAAACGCAGGGAAGCTGAAGGAGGATGTAGTCAGATAATCCATGCGGTAGATAACAGTATGGCCAATGGAGATGTGAATGATGATGGAGTATGTCTTCACAAAGTTTCGTCTAGTAAAAGTGTAGAGACCTTAGGAATGTCTGGCTGTGCTGATGCTGATACTACTGACTCCTTATCTTCTGCTAGAGATGGAGAAGCCCCAATGGTGTCTCAAAACTCTTCTCAGAAAGATGTTGGTACTCTTGTGTCCTTGGAAACATCTACGAGGGAGGATGGAAATGAGAGGAAGCTGGAGGTTAGCGAAACCGAGGCAAGGAAAGAAGAAGAAACTCGAGTTTTGGCGGTTGCTAAAAGTCGGTGTATCAAGTACACGTTCAAGAGGAAGAGGAAGAGGGAGGTTATAAGCAATATCGAAGGAGATGCCTCGTTTGAGGAGAGCAGGAAGATGAAACAGAAGAGTGGGGAGAAAGAAGATGGTTATTTGGAATCTATGAAGCCTAGTTTCACCAGTGAACCATCATCTCGGGATGTAGTCTACGCTTAGCGAAGGTGGCCTTGAAGGCTAGTAAATATCAACATACATCTAATTCGCTATATCATCATAATCAGTTTGTGGAAAACTTGTGAGAATCTGGATTGTATGTTTTATTATATCTTGCCGTGAAAGTGTATGGTCTGAAATGTTTCACTAGTAGTGCCCTTTTGGGTAGAAAACTATTTGTTCAGTGTGATGATGGGTTTATCTATTTGATGTCCAAGATTCTGAATTTCTCTGTTACTATGGAGAAGAAAAGTTTGCAGCAGAAGTAGTCAAACAGTAGGATGCTCCCTTGATTCAGAAGTAACCTTCAAGCCCTAATCATCAATTGCAGTGTTGATCTATCCAGCTAATTGGCTAAGTAGTAAAGAAGTCATCTAATCTATATATATAGTATATTCATGTTATATTTAATTTTGAGTCAAAACTTATTTACTTTTGAGTCAGAACTTATTTAATTTTGAGTCAAAAGACTCAAAACTTATTCTTACACGGATGGTGAAAGAGCTATAATTGTATTTCTACCATTTAATTTCTTAACTATGAAAATAATGAGAAATCTAACGAAGAGGTCTTATCAAATACTATAGTACTAGTTTTTGTAATTTGGTCAAAATTATTCGTGGAAATTTGGACTTACGACCATGGATCATGGAATAAATGATGGAATTTTGATAAAAATGAATAATCACTTGAAGACTGTACGAGCTCTCGATAAATATGAGTTTGTACAATTTAGAATAATGAAATTACCGTTTCATATATTATTACCGGCTTTAAGGAAGATTTGTTATTTTGTTAAAATACAAGGAATTTTATGATCATAAATAATATTTATGATCATTCAAAGAATACAGGATACATTTTCTAATAATCCACAATATTCTTAGATTGATCACAAATAATATCCATGCTGATTTAAGTACATCTTTATATTTTTCTAACACAATAGAACTTCCTAGTTATGGTAATATCATACCATAATTATAACTACTAATACAAAAAAATTATTTAATATATCAAATCTAATTACTTTACTTTATCATGCGCAAACGTTAGTAAATTATATGCCTTGAAGTCCAGTCCAAGTTTGAAGGATAAGACCAAAAAGTCTTTACACTACCCAAGCGATTCGACGTCGTTCTCTCATAACACATACATAACCAAAAAAAAAAACATTAGGGGTATAGCTACGTAAATATAGAATAAAATCAAGGGTATTTTCCCGAATATGGTAACTGACTATATATACACGGCTTACACATTTACGCTTCGGTTCTTCAAGACTGAGAAATCAAAGGAACGTAGCAGACCAGTTTCCGATTTCCATTTCTCTCTCTTCCTCCGATTAAAGTATTAGGGTTTTTTCTTCTTCGCACATTACTCTCTCTGTGTTTACTACGAAGATTATCATGGTTGCTGATTCGATCACAGACTCTGAACTATTTCATGGGTCTCCGATTTCACGAGATTTAGCCAAGAAACGCAAGGTGATTCTTCGAATTTTGCTCTGTTTTCTAATTCGATCGATTCGTTTCCTGTATTGAGTATTGATGCGTGATCGATAGGAAAAAGTATAAAATTTACATGATTATGATCTAATCGTTCCGCGTCTATCTCAAATTCGCAGTCTTTGTTCTTCAATTTCTCAGTAGAGTATAGCTAATTCAGAATCGTGTTTTCAATAACGAAATTAAAAATCGAATCTTTGGTTTTGCAGGCGAATTGGTTATGGAAACTGAAGCATTGGAAGATTGATGATGCTCGTCGCAGGCAATGGATTTCTCAATGTACGAAGAAGAAATCTTTTAAGTTTCGAGTTTTATTCAATCTTTCGAATGTTTTATTGATGGTTTTGTAAAATTACAGGGAAAAAAGCAAATGTAGGTGAAGATGAAAATGGTCGTAGACTAAAATCTTTGCTAGAGAAACTCACTGAGATTGATAATGAAGAAGGAAGCGACGATGATCTATCTGTTAGTAGCATGAAGAGTATCTTCAAGAGTAAAGATTCAGTTACTGGCGATTGCTTCTGTTGTTCAATGCCGATGAAAGAAGAAGAAGATGAAGATGTTTTCGACGATGCTTTGGAAGATTTCAACGATGAGTTCAACGCTTTTGTGAATGATGATAACGATGAAAAGACTTTAAAGCGAGAAGAAGAAGATCCAAAGACAGAAACTTTACTTGCAATGTCGTCGAATACTCATAACAAGAGTAGTAGAAAGAAGAAGAAATCTAAGAAGCAAGAATTGGATGATGATAAAGTTGATTGTCCTATTTGCTCTGAACCGATGGATGAAACGGATTTAAAGTTCAAACCATGTACTTGTGGGTTTCAGCTATGTCTTTTCTGCTATGATAAGATCAGTAAAGAAGACGCACGTTGTCCTGGTTGCAGGAAGAAGTATGAGAAAAAGAGTGATCATAGTGGACAAGTGAGTTTCCAGCAACGTGGTCGTAGCCCTATTCGCTTGTCTCCTTCGTTTAAAGGACTTGACAGAGCTTAAGAGAGAAAGAATGTCTTTAGAGTTTCATGAAAACGTTTTTTGTATTTTTGCTTTAGTCTCTTGATTTCATCAGGAACGATTTTGTGGTTTTGCTTAGATTGTTATATACAAACTCTTTTGTTAAATATCAAAGAAAAGTTTAACTTCATGATGACATAGACAAATGTTACAGATGGAAGAAGTAGTAGTCATGTCATTGCTCTCACCATAACTTTTGTTTTTTGGTAACTAATCGTAACATTGATACTTAGTCAAACTCTTGAAGACATATATGATCATGGTGATGCCACTGTTATCATTCATCCCTTGGCATCAGTTTCATTCCAAAGGATTCTACATTCGTTCATAAACAAGTTTCTCTGACTGCAGGGAGGAACCAAAACACACACACACACAAAACAATCATGAATTGACATGAAGACAATATTACTACTTATGGTTGATGTACTTTAGAAAATTTTAGAGTACCTTGATGAGCATATCTGTTGGTAGCCAAGCCGGTGCAGTCGGTATACCAACCCAAGAAACCTATAATCTCCAAAATCATGATTTCTTAGCTTATCATCTCTCAATATGCAATATAATAAACAATTAATGTGGAAACTTACAAGTGCATACTCTCCTGTCTCAAAGACACGAAGGTCTAGAACCTACAAGATTTATAATACTTCTTAGATAAAGCTTGAAATCTCTTGTGATGTGTTTTTAAAAGGGACTGATTTAAGCTCGGGTTATATACCTCGCCACGATCTTCGTAAATGTAATCAAGTCCTTTGTAGAAAATAGGATGTCCAACTGATAAGTACTGTGATCCATCAACAACAAACGAAGAAACAAGTTTCAGAAACAGCTTTCAAAGAAGAATCTTCTAAACCGTTAAATATTTCGACCGTACATTGATGCTGTTGAGATACTTCTCTTTGTCTACACGAACGATTTGACCCTTCTTCACTGTTTTCACAAAACATTTATCAAAAATTTGTTATTGGATTTCAACATTTGAAACATAAGTGAGGAAACAGACTCGAGTAAACCGGCTTCTTGGGAAGAGTTTTAGGGGTTTTGGCTGTAGCTGATGATGCTTCTCCTTCAGACTTGGCCTGTGTGCTCTGTTTCTCTGTTTCTGCCTCTGCTTTGACTTTGAATTGAGGAAGAGATTGAGGAGGGAATCTTCTAGAAGAAAGTGGTAGTGAAGAGGAGATGACAGAGAGCGAAGAAAGATGAGACAGAGTCGCCATTGGAGAGACCACCGAGAAATTTTCTGTGTTCTTGGAGTTTGGGATAAGACTGCAATTGCCTCTAAAGTCTCAACGGTCTAAACAAGGCATCCCTGAACCAATCATAAGGTGCCACGTTAGTACAAACAAGTTTCTTTTACTACATTATTTTTTAATATAATAGATAGATCATGTATATTTTTATTTCAGTAATGTATATCCCATTTTTTCTAAGTCTGGATTTTTAATGAAATACAAGTGAAATCGTGCATGCAGTGGAAGATCATATACGAATCATTTTCACGCTTACTTTTTGATTAGATTAGATATATAATTGATCTGGTTAGTTGGGAAACAACTTGATGTGCAAAGTATTTCTTAGTTTTCAAAATTGTTAAATTCATATTTACATTATCTCCTTTTGTTTAAGAAAAAAACAGAGTCAAATGATGAATGAGCATCAGGATCTAAACTTGAAAATATCAAAAACAGGAATTATCCAACATCTTGGCTCAGTGTTTATTACATAAATGATAAAACTGAGGGAAAAAAACAAAAAGGTTGAGCTCAATCTTGAACCGTAAATTCTAATTTCATCCGCTTAGAAGATTGAGAGTCCTCATCGATAGAGGAAACATCATGAGACGAAGATGATGAAGTCGATGAAGATGATGATGAATCAATGTCGTTTTGAAGGATTCTCGTAGGACTACGGTTTTTGGTTTTTCTATCTTCAGCTTCACCACTTCTCATTATAAGTTCTTTTAACCGCTTCACATCTGCTAACTTCACCGGTTTTAGCAAAAAATCTTCTGCTCCTTCTGTCATACATCTACCAAACAAAAAAAAGGAAAAAGTCACAAAATTAGATAACAGTGTTTAGTGAATATTCTGATTCATTAGTATTGTAAGTACATCCACTTACTGTTCTATACGAGGTTGTATATTCTCAGACGACATTATCACAACTGGTATTTCTCTGAATACAGATGACTCCTGTTAAGACAAATACACAACAGGTTTTGTGTATAAGCATGAGAACATAATTAACTTTAATAAATGGAAGTCTTGGAAACAAAAAAAAAGTTACTTTGATCTTCTTGAGAAGTTCATATCCTGTTAGTCCCGGCATTGAGTAATCTGTGACTATCAAGTTCACCTTCAAATCCTGTTATCCAAAAAGCAGTTCCTATTATAATACACAAAACCTACTTGTTCAATCTTAGATTTCTTGTGAGCCAAGAAGAACAAATTTCAATCTTTTTTTTTCTTTGCCAGAAGCCAGAGATGTTTATAGAATGAATTAATAGTAATACCTTAAGACCAGAAGATCCTTTGTCTCCATCTAAACCAAGATACTGAAGAGCCCTAGTCCCACTCTCAACAGTCGTTACTATATAAAACCAACCCCATAAAATTTAATTTAAATCGAATAAAAAACAAATCAGAGACCAAAACAAAAGAGAAGAACCAGAAAAAGTAAACTGACCTTTACAAGCAGAGATCTTAAGCAGTCTCTCAATAACCTTACGATCAACAAAACTATCATCAACGGCAAGAACATGTAACTCCGGGGAACATGAAGAAGACGATAATAAATCTCCGACTACCATTGTTTTCTCTTGAAACGTTATTGGAAAAAAAACAAAACAGAAGAAGCGTTTTGATAAGATTGAACGTCAAAGGACGAAGAAATCAATGTGAATGAAAGACGAGGAGTTACATTAAATATAAAGATAAATAAAAGAAAAAAGAAGTAACAGAAACAGGAATTAAAGAGAATCTCAAGGATCGGATCTTTTGATGTGTTGTTAAGATCTTGAGGAGGGGAAAGAGAATCTAAATGGATGAGTGATGTGTTCATGTGTTGTCAGATAAACGTAATATTGTGTCTTCACAGTCAAAATCTTTTAAGGGACCCAATTTATTCATTTTACGATCTTTTGTCTGCTCTTTCTCTCTTTCCGACAATGACTACTCTCCTCAACTATTGTCTATTTCACATTTTTTTAAAAATAAAATAAAAATGGTAATCAGTAAATTCAAGTACTGTAGTATTAAATTATTTTCACTTGCCTTTTTCTTTCTAAATAAAAAAAAAATTATATCGAAAAGACTGAAGGTACATATATATGTACTCTTGGAGATTCACAAAATCTATATAGAACTTATAAAAATCTTCATGAGGTGTGTATCTGTACCTCAATAAAAAGTTGCAGTGATGTAAGAATTTTTTTCAGAACTTTATAACTATTTCTCTTATTCAGAAATCTACCAAGATAGTATAATAACTCAAATCTATAAAAAAAGTCAAAGTAAAGTGTAACATACAAATTACAAACAATTATATTTGTGAATTTATTTACGTTTAGCATTTTACCGTAGTACCATAAAAATTTTACCGTCTTGTGAAATTTTTTAATCGTAACATAAAAATAGAGAAAAAAGTGCTATTGCCGTGAGTCCGTGACAGTAAAAACATGAACCACTCGATGAAACGCCTAATTAGCAAATCGCTCTGTACTTCGGCCGCCGGAGCTAATCTGAAACCACCACCGGCAGATTCCGCCGCCATAGCTAAGCTTATCCTCTCATCTCCCACTACAGCTCACCAATCCCTAGACGAGCAATTTCATCTCTCCTCCAAAACAACTCCATGGACTCCACAGCTCGTGAACTCAATTCTCAAACGCCTCTGGAACCACGGCCCTAAAGCTCTTCAATTCTTCCACTTCCTCGACCATCACCACCACAATTACGTCCACGCCGCTTCCTCCTTCGACCTCGCAATCGATATCGCCGCTCGTCTTCACCTCCACCCCACTGTTTGGTCCCTAATCCATCGTATGCGCTCCCTCCGCCTCGGTCCTTCTCCGAAAACCTTCGCAATCGTCGCCGAGAGGTACGTTTCCGCCGGGAAACCTGATAAAGCGGTGAAGCTGTTTCTGAATATGCACGAACATGGATGTTTCCAGGATTTAGCTTCTTTCAATACGATTCTCGATGTGCTTTGCAAATCTAAACGAGTTGAGAAAGCTTACGAATTGTTTAGAGCTCTTAGAGGAAGGTTTAGTGCTGATACAGTTACTTACAATGTAATCGTTAATGGTTGGTGTTTGATTAAACGAACGCCTAAGGCTTTAGAGGTATTGAAAGAGATGGTTGAGAGAGGGATAAACCCTAATTTGACTACTTACAACACAATGCTCAAAGGCTTTTTCAGAGCAGGTCAGATTAGGCAAGCTTGGGAATTCTTCTTGGAGATGAAGAAACGGAAATGTGAAATCGATGTTGTTACTTATACTACTGTTGTTCATGGATTTGGTGTTGCTGGGGAGATAAAGCGAGCTAGGAATGTTTTCGATGAGATGATTAGAGAAGGTGTGCTTCCTTCTGTTGCTACATACAATGCTTTGATTCAAGTTTTGTGTAAGAAAGATAGCGTTGAGAATGCTGTTGTGATGTTTGAGGAGATGGTGAAGAGAGGTTATGAACCTAATGTGACGACTTATAATGTGTTGATTAGAGGTTTGTTTCACGCTGGTGAGTTTAGTCGTGGAGAGGAGTTGATGCAGAGAATGGAAATGGAAGGATGTGAACCAAACTTCCAGACATACAATATGATGATACGTTATTATTCAGAATGCTGTGAGATTGAGAAAGCTTTGGGTTTGTTTGAGAAGATGGGGACTGGGGATTGCTTGCCGAATTTGGATACTTATAACATACTGATAAGTGGAATGTTTGTGAGGAAAAGATCAGAAGATATGGTTGTTGCTGGTAAACTATTGCTTGAGATGGTTGAGAGAGGGTTTATACCTCGGAAATTCACTTTTAATCGAGTTCTCAACGGGCTCCTTTTGACTGGGAATCAAGCTTTCGCAAAGGAGATTTTGAGATTGCAGAGTAAATCTGGTAGCCGGCTTACTAGAAAGTTCAGGCTATGAATCTCCTAATCAATACTTTTCCAAGCATTGACTTCACCAGGGAAGGCATTGATATATTTTCCAAAGAGCTTCATGGGATATAAGTATATAGCAAGAACAGTGTATTATCTATGGCAAACTACAAAAGTGCTTTATTATCATTGGCCAAAATTCAGTGCCTTTTACAGTAGATGTGACAGTGAGTATATTATATAATGGTTTCTGATACAAAGTTGGAAAATTCTTGCTGTAAATAAATGATTCATGTGAACTAGTTCCCAAAATATTTGATTCTGTGACTCCCCAGTAGATATTGAATCAGAGGGAGTATGGCTTCACTGGGTTGGTTCCTTTTTCAATTACAAGATGATCTCGTCTTGAACACTGACGTTGAGTGTCTTGTTTGGAAGAACAATACTGCTAGTCACCACAACCTCGTCTTCCACTGCAACCGAGTCTCCTGAAACCATTATATTCACGGTTAGTTTTCCATATATAAGGAGATTTTCCTGTCTGTCTGTAAAGAGAATAAAAACAGTTTACCGAGAATTGTAACTCCGAGTTTGGAATTGTAGACTCCCTCAGCCTGTGATCAACAAAGTACAGCTTCAGGTTCACGATTGTAAAGGAACCAAACAGAAACATTTCAAGGTCCAAAAAAGAATGAGTCAGTCAGACTCTTAAGAAGATGAGCAGAAGAGAGAAACATGCCTGGACACGGGACCATCTCCCGATAGAAGATTTCCACCCAACAATTGCGTTAGTCACCACTGCATTTTCCTGGGAAAACAGTCACTGAAGAGTCAACCTAGAGAAAACTTTTTATCCGTTTATTTTTCTTTTAGTCTCTCTTACAAGAGAAGACATACCATGATCTCAACATCGTCAAGGATGATACAGCTGATAAGCCTGACACCTGGTCCAACACGAGCATTTGCAGATATTGATACGTTGGGACCAATCTGTTTTATAAACGAAACAGAATGGTTAGTGATTAAAGTGGAATAATAAGAAGTTGCTTCAACAAGAGACAAAACCAGAGGTAAGTAAGTACCTTTGCAGTTGGGTGTACTTTTGCAGAAGGATGTATGTAAACATCACCAATCACAATGGCACTATTTGCTCCATCGCCACTAGCCAACACTTGGGGGGAGGTCAACCGGAATTGGGAAAGATAGAGTCCTGAGCATCTCAGTGACATTCTGCACAAAAGTCAACCCATAAGTCATAACCTTAAACACTTTCTTTATCTCCTTGGAGCTTAAAGAAATGAGATGGCAACACAAGGCAAGGCATACCCAGGGGATTTAATTTGCTCCCAGAAATCCATAGTCTCATAAGTATATAGCTGTTTCTTCCCAGCTAGAGGTGAAAGGATGTCTTGATCCAGTCTTACAAAATCAGCCGGGATCCTATTTTAACGAAGTTATAACATATCATCATTTTAAGAAGATGATTCATAAGGCTTTTCAGTTATGGACAAACCTTGTTGCCGGTTGAAGAGCTTCGAAGCTGGAAACACGTCTTAGAGTTGCTAAGTCAAAACAAAGGAAACAAAAATAGAGGAAACAGATGAGAAGAGCCTTTTGAAGATGGACGCAGAGAGAAGATACACACAAATTTATGTTGTAAGATCTTTGTTACTGCTTTACCTCTATCTTGCCTCTGAGTGGAAACATCTCTTATGGCATTAAAAATTTCAGGTGTAAATACATAAACACCACAGTTGATACGATCACTGACCTGTGTGTTCCAATATAAAAATATTAGAATCAAATCTTGAAAATGCTAAAAGATTTTGAGTAATCTCAGTGATATATGTACATACAAAAGTTTCAGGTTTCTCGGTGTAATGAAGCAGTTCATTAGTAACTGGATCTGCTACCAATTCTCCAAATTGGCTGGCTGATTCAGGAGAGACCTAAAAAAACAAAACGCAGAAGCAAATTTGATAACCCCACCAGAAACAAAAAAACCAGAGTAATCATATGACATCACAAACCTTGATCACAAGAAGAGTTCCAATTCCACCATATGCCCTGTGTGCCTCTGTTGATTTAAAGAACAAAGACTAAGAACCTTCAAAATCTGAGTCCACACAAGATTCGGACTAAGAAAAAAGAACATACCGAGCATTTCAAGCAAGGGGAAACTGCAGCAAACATCACAGTTAAGCAGGAAGATATGAGACTGCAAGGAAGCAGACAGAAGAACTCAAATGTGAGAAGTTCATAAAACAATAGAGCAGAAGAATGATTCAATATAGTAAAGATCCTTGGAGACTAACCGGGCTATCTTCCATAATCAGATTTCTAAAGTGATACAACCCACCAGCTGAACCATGTGGTTTGTCTTCTCGCAGATATCTAATGTGCACAAACAGATAAACCAAAAATATCAGAGAACAAAGATCAGAGCTAAATGAATGAGCCACTGATACATGAGGAGAGATTTTATCAAACCTAACAGGAACTTTGAGTTCATTAGAGATGGCTGAGACGTAAAGTGCAAATTCCCTTTCCTCATAGAAGCCAACAAGATATATTTGAGCTAAATTTGGAATCTGCAAACAAAAAGGATTGGTTTTTACATCATCATCATCTCATTCTCCATTGATCTGAAGCTGAAATAGAGTGGAAGAAAAATTACTCTTTTACAAGCTGAAATGGGATGATGCACCATTGGTTGTCCCGCAATAGGAAATAGAGGTTTTGGAATATTCAGTGACAATGGTCGAAATCGAGTACCTGTGAATCACTCAATAAACAAACACAAAGAACCAACAGAATCAGAATCAGAATCATCCGAAATTAAGAATGAAACAACAGAGAAACGCATTGGATGTGCTCAAACACAATTCAAATCTAACGAATTCGTTCTAAGATCAAATGAGACTATTGGGGAGGAATCTGAAAAGGAAAGCCAAAAAGCAAAAAAGTTTTAGCGGTTGGTTACCTTTGGTTGGACCACCGACCATGATCACAGCCACCACTTTCTCCTCCATTGAGCTCCCCATTATTCAAATTTCCAAAAGCACAGATCTTTCTATCAACAGACACAGAAATTTCAAAACTTTCACTACCTTTACGTAAAATAGACAAATGGGAACAGAGGTATCAGAATTCAGACAAAACAGATGGCAGAGTTTTGAAGGAAATTTTTTAAAGGCAAAGATTTTGAGAAGATCTATCTAATCGAAAGTTATCGAGATCTAATAAGAAGCTGTAACGTTATGGTGATGGGTCCAAGTCACACTCGCCATTCACCACACTCCCTTTTAAAGGATAAGCGCCAGCGACTTCTCTTCTTTACCTCTCTCTTCTATCTTCCTTTTTGTCAGATTTGTTTTGTTTATATAAAATTGACCAAATAATAAAAATTCCACTAGTCTTCGGATCTCTCATTCAATGCTTTTTCTATTACAGTTTTAGTATAAAATTGATCTGATTTAGAATTAATTGCCATGTGAGTTTTAACACTTTGATGTGACTTGAAGGTGACATAAAAATGGTGCATGTTCTTGATATTGCTGTACCTTGAACCTAAAATGGTTGCCTTAATACTGGAATTTTAGAACAAAAGCAATCACCAAACCATCTTTATTCATTGTCTTTTCGTAAACTCGAAAGGTCTATTACAATAGGAGTTTCAAGACCATATTTTGACTTATTGATAATAAAAGCACAAAGATGTAACACGGTAACAGACAATATTTGGCTTTCTATTTTCAAGACTTAGTTGGGGGATTTGTACCATCCCCATGGATCGTTTGATGTGTAGAGAGTCACTTGCTTCACACTCAAGTAGTTATCAAGTCCCCTGAAGCACACAAGAATTAAACCAAAACCAAGACTTTGTTTAGTACACAAGACAATAAGATTTTAAGTCTTTTAACAGCAAAAGAGATATACCATTCTCCAAGTTCACGTCCGAACCCACTGCGTTTGACTCCACCCCATGGACCTTGTGTAAAGCAAGGCTGCGAGCAGTTAATCCAGACTATCCCAGCTTCAAACGCCTAACAAAGTACTTAGTGTTATTAGATGGTTTTTGTAAGAAGGATCTGAATAGTTCAAGACACAGGCACTAACCTGGCTCACACGGTCACATCTTTCTGCATCATTAGATATCACTGCAGCTCCTAATCCGTAACTGTCATGTATCAATGATTTTCAGCCAATTAAGATCTTAGTTGATAAAGAAGATTAAACAACGAATGTGCTCTGAACAGATTTCACTTTCTGGAGAAACATTTATCTTACTGGGAGTCATTTGCTAGCTCAATTGCCTCATCCTCACTCGAAAATGTTTTCACGCAAAGAACAGGCCCGAAAACTTCTTCTCTCCAGATTTGCATTGAAGTGGTTACATCAGTTATGATGGTTGGTTCAATGAAGAATCCCTTTTCCAGATGCTGTGAGATATAAATATGATATAAAGGTCATCATCATATCCTGGAAGAAACTGCATCAAGAAAAATGTAAGAGAGAAGGATATAATACCTCAGGTCGGGAACCACCATGAAGAATTGTTGCTCCTTCACTCTTAGCCGTTGAGATAAACTTCAATATCTTCTCGTACTGTAATATTTACATTTGTCAGCTCACTCAAATTATATGACCACAGAAACTGAAGCACATCTACTAAGCAAGAACATGACAAGCCTAGTGAAATATTATATGCTAGATGTGATCTCTACAAGCTGAACGGGATAAAAGTTAATCACAGTACTACATAACTCAATGTATGAAAGATTCCAACTTGTTATAAGACTCTCATCAACGTGTTCTAGTCATACATTTAGGTTTAGCAACTTGATGGAAAGAAGACAAAAGATAGGAAAAAAGAAAACGCAAGGGTTTTTTACCTGTCCTTGGCTAACGACAGGACCAAGCCTGCATCCTTCTTCCATGGGGTCTGAAATTTTAATGTTCTTGCTCCATTTTACAAGCTTTTCTATGAATTCAGCTGCGATGCTTTCCTAAAAGAGAGAGTATAAATTTGAAACATCATGGACATATTCAACATATTAGAGAAGGGTCTGCAAATGTATCTAGTCTAAATGCAAGCAGAAAGTGGCACTTACATGAACAAGAAGGCGGGAGGTTGCACTGCAGATTTGACCATTAGTCCAGAAGCAACCGAAGAGAGCCCATTCAGCAGCTATCATGTGCAGGCGTCAAAACATAAAATGAGTTCATTTATAAGATTAGCCAAATCCAAGTTATTCTATTCACCATAAAAGCAACCACTAGCTATGTACTATCTTGAATATAGAAGAAGTTCTGTAAGGAAAAACTCCAAATCCACTAACTAACTATTTGTAACATTTCACCTTTATCAAGATCAACGTCATCAAACACAATGAGTGGGCTCTTCCCACCCAGTTCCATAGAAACAGGCTGCAACAAGGCCATTAGTGATGTGTCACTGACATTGTTTATGGATACCAAAAGAGGAGAAGAAATGTATAGTAGAAATTTGAATTACCTTCACCAACTGAGCAGCAGCTGTCATAACCTTACTTCCTGTGGCAAAACTTCCAGTAAATGCAATCTGCCAAAACAAACCATAACTTTGCATTATAGCTTCTAAGAACCGTATACGTTAAACTAAAATGATGGTGTAATCATAGCCTTTTCAGTCAATTGTGTTGGGAGTTATGGTTAATGTAAGTTTCAAAGACCAATACCTTGTCCACGCCGGGATGTGCTGCTAAAGGAGCACCAGCTTCCGAACCTAAACCAGTCAACACATTGAGGACCCCAGGAGGAAGACCAACTTCTCGACAAATATCAGCAAGCTCCAAACAAGTGCTGAAATTAAAACCATGACACAAATGAGAGCTCAAAGAAGGACCAATGCAGAAGCATAACAACGAAACAGGTTATACACAATTACTTACACTGACGCCAGCTCTGATGGCTTGAGAATCGCAGTGCACCCTGCAGCAAGTGAAGGAGCCACCTTCCAAACAGCCATCAAAAGAGGATAATTCCTTCAACATCAAACAAGGTCCAAGATCCAGTTACTGGTCAGATTTGACTTTACAAAAATATAGATCCGAACAACTTAAACTCGAAAAGGAAAGAAATAGTAGTTACCATGGTGTAATAAGTCCCACAACTCCAATTGGATGCTTCAGAACATAAGTCTTAAAAGTCTCCATTGGAAGCGAGACTGGTGTTTTCTGCTTAGCATCTAATCCTTCAGCAAGGTCAGCATAGTATTCAAAGCACCCAGCAACATCATCCTTCAGAAAGATCAAACAAGCACATTAAGATCAAACCCTGCAGAGAAAAGACCAAAAATTTCACAAACAAAAGAATGGAAAACAACAGTACCATATCCCAAACTGCTTCATCCAATGGTTTACCACAATCAAGAGCCTCAAGCTTTGCCAGATCCGCCTTTCTTTCAGTTACCTAAACATACCAGATACAGAACATTAAAACTGATTACAAAAAAGAGTCTTGAAGACGTCAAAGTGAATGAATACCTTAGCAGCAATAGCACGTAAATACTTAGCACGAACAGCTCCTGATGCTTTGGCCCAATCTTTACCTTTATTCCTTGAAAATGCTCTCCGAGCAGCGTTGACTGCAACCTCCACGTCCTCCGTTGTAGCCGCAGGGATATCACCTGACTCATCCAATACATAATTGGATCAATTTCAAATCTCCACATCGAAATATGAGGTAAAGTACAAATTTTTACTTGGGAAGCTGATGGATCCAATAAAAGGGCTTACCAATGATATCTTCAGTAGCCGGATTCACAGTCGGGATTCGTTTCTTCAAAATGGGTTCTCTCCATTCGCCGTCGATGAATAGCTGACGAGTAGGCATCGGAATCGCCATTAATTTTTCTAATCTGGAGCTAAAGCTTCTGTCTTTTTTTCTACTTCGAAGACTCACAGTTGCTTGCTGCTGTTACTTAAATCGCGGTAGTGAACGCATTTCAATATTGTGTCAGGGATCAAATGGAAAGTGCCAAATTGGAAACGCATCTTTTCATGTGGTGATCGACATCAAAGTTTTTTTATTTTTTTAATTGGCAGTGACGTTGACAACATTGATACTGACGACATTGAAGAACTAATGAAAATTAGTGTAACGCTATTAAAATGACTAATACAACTTGTAAGTAATAAATTTCATGATTTAAAAACAAAAATCTTGTAAACATGTTTATTTTTTTAGGTTTAGCTAGTAGTTGCCTTACAGTGTCTCGGTGGTCCCTCCCTTTAAATAATTTGAACTCTATTTGATTTCTATGGACTTCACATACCAATAATAGGATGGATCAATGGATCACATGTTGAGCTCAAGAGAGTATTTAATCTTCTATGAATCTCGCGTTCGAGTCAAAAGACCTCCCAAGTAATTACACTCTATATATTATCATTAATTTTGTATTTACAACAGAGAGCTTAAAACGGTTTCTTAATGAAATTATGAACACTGAGCTGCAAATGATAGAAGCTGAGTCATAACACTGATAAAAAAGATGCCTCACTCCTTGCACAGTTACAGTAGTAACATAGTTTTTTTGCCAACATTATGGCCATTTGGTTGAGATATAAGTAAATTGGCTGCCCCTTCTTATATACTCAATATTGTTTTCCCCATGTGTTTCAAGTTCTGTGACATAGGAAAACAAGCTCTTTTGTAAAGCTAACCCTCTTGACCTCTTCATTTCTAATTGAAAATCACATAGGTTGTCTCAAAACCAACAGACATAGACTTCCTAATTAGTGTCCGCATCGTACACTTTAAGCTATGTCTGAGGTCTGTTTATCCAAGAGCTTAGAGCCTAGCTTATGACACTTACAAGCATCTATAATGTTACTTATTAAACATTCGAATTCATATATCTGTGCCCGATATATGTGTTCTAGTAAAAAATATCTTTAAATTCTAGAAAACAGAAGTCGCCACGAAAGTTTCAATCCTTATAACAAACAACGTGCCTCCACAAATAGAGATAAAGCCATCAAAAGAACAAAAAAGAAAAGAAATTAAATCACGTGGAAAACAAGGAACACGATAAACCAAGAACAGTCTCACTATTCCCGCGTCACCCCACTTAACTTAATCCGCCACGTGTCCCATTTTCACGCGCAAGTCAGCGTTGATCTCCTTGCTCACTTCCTACTTCACTCCTCATATATAAACCCACACAGCCGCAAATTCGAAATCAAACCAGATAACAGAAAATAACTACACAACTGAACTCAAAATCAACAATCTCGAAACCGGTACAGAATCCAAATAAACCGAATCGAAGCGAACCGGATTGGGAAATTCCAATGGTGAAGAAAGCGATTAAAGAGGAGGAAGAGAAGAGAAACTCAGCGATGCAGTCAAAATACAAAGGAGTGAGGAAGAGGAAATGGGGAAAATGGGTATCGGAGATTAGACTTCCACACAGCAGAGAACGAATCTGGTTAGGCTCTTACGAAACTCCAGAGAAGGCGGCGCGTGCTTTCGACGCCGCTCAATTTTGTCTCCGCGGCGGCGATGCTGATTTCAATTTCCCAGATAATCCACCTTTTATCTCCGGCGGAAGGTCGTTGACGCCACCGGAGATTCAAGAAGCGGCTGCTCGGTTCGCTAAAAATACCGAGGACAGTGCTGACGTTGTTGTTGCTCCGGGAGAAGAATCGGGTTTACCCGGATCCGAAATCCGACCCGAGTCTCCTTCAACCTCCGCTTCTGCTGCTACATCGACGGTGGATTGTAATTTTTCGTTTTTCGATTTAGTTCCGAGCGATTTCGGGATGTTTCCCGCGTTTGATTATTTCTCCGACGGCTTCTCCAACTTCTCCGGTGATCAATTTACAGAGTTTTTACCCATCGAAGATTACGGAGGAGATAATTTATTAGAAGAGTCTTTGTTTCTTTGGGATTTTTGAATTTTCAAACGATTCTTTAGGGTTCACGGAGTAATCTGGAGATTTTTGTAAACCGGAGCTCCAACGACCTGCGAACTTGTTTCGGATCCGGATTTTGATGTGGATCATATCAATTCTTTTATTATTAATGAAAAATTTCGATAAATTGTGACAAAATTTTATGTTTTTCTATTGGAATGAGGATTTTGTGAATTTGTTTTGTATGATTCTGATTTCTGAAGAATATCCACCACCAGTTCCAGAAAAGAAGATGAATATCCTTCACAAATCACAAATCACAATGAGTTTGGGAAGATATTTTATTATTTGGCCCAAAATATTATAGTTGGGCCTCAGTCATTAATCATTTGTTTAGCCCATTTAAAAAAAGATTCTCTGTATGTTCGCAGGTGTCAGGTGAGTAGGTCCCCCTCCCTAAGACTAAACAAATGATGATAAAATAAATATTGTACATGGTGTTTTCTTTCTTTAAATCAAATAAAATATCTTCCTAGCAGATATTATTAATGAAAATTTCAAGTTCAACATCAATAAGTCAAGAAATAGAGGATTGAAATTATGGAAAAGAAATGGTCTCACCAAAAGAAAAGAATTTGAGTCGATAAAATATCAGAAATATATATGAGTAATCAGAAAAATTAAAGTTGAGGATAAGATTCCAATCATTTTCATATTGCCACCTAATTTTCGGCTTAAATAAAAATAACAATCACTTTCACAAAAGTAAAACCACTATTTGATTCGGGACAAAATATAAACCACTATCTAAATAATAATCTAGGTGCTAATAAATAAGAAAACTATCCAAGTACTATGGATGAATTGGTCTATTAATATAAAATGGAGTGATTTTTAAATAACACATTTTACACTTACTTAAAATATATATCGTACATCACAAAATATTTTTCCTTAGAAAAAGTCTTGGATTCCCAATAATATAAATATATCAGAAATGGACATTTGAATCTTGATTAAAATAAAAGAATTGGGTCCTACGGTCCTACCACACTCAAATGAAATAAAATAAAAATAAAGGAATCATTACATAAGAAAATAAAATAAAAATAATATCTGAGCCTGCTCATTTCAATAATTGTGTATAATTATATAATGTCGATTAAAGTAACCAAACAAGATAAAAAAATACAAAAATAATAATGGTGATAAAATAAATGGTGGGCCGTTCTATATACTTCAATCATTAATCATAGCACACAAAATTCCAAACTTGATATGAAACCAGTGGGCTAAAGTCTCTACCTTTCTCCATCCTTCTCTTCTTTCTAATCAGATTCTTCCCTATAAGCTTGCCTTCTTCAATTACTATTTTTTCTTAAGTTTCCTCTCAATACCATTCGGTTTTTGTAATAACTGATCATGATTCTTAGCAAGAGACCTCATCTAATGATCCGTAAATTGTCTGAGATGTTGGTTCCTAGAAGCAGATCTGCTGCTATTAAACCGGAGGATTACACAGCGAGTCCAAGAAGTCCGTTGGATTTAAAATTCCCATCACCGGTTAACTCGAAGCGGTTCGGTTCAGGTGGTGTCGGTTTGGGTATCGTTGCTGCGTTGGAGGAAATTAACCGACACGATCCGGTTCGATACTCCGGGAGATTCCGGTGTCCGGAGATTGATCTGTTGGATGAGGAAGAATACACATACGTCACGAGCAGTGATGGATCGACCAAAGTGTATTACAGCGACGACGGGTTTGAATTATGTGAGAAACCGACGGTTATCGCCACAATTGAACCACCGGTTATTAAAAGACAGTGTTTTAAGGATACGACAGAGTTTCTGAGTTCGTGTTGCTTGTGTAAGAAGAGACTACACGGCAAAGACATATACATGTACAAGTAAGTTTCATTACATAATTAAAACACTTAATTCTTGTGTCTTTGTCGAGACAAATTCAAGATTGTGAATCCCTAAAAGATAGAAATTTGTCGGTGGGTTTTTCTAGAAACTGATTTGTTTTGTTGTGTGCAGAGGTGAGATGGGATTTTGCAGTTCAGAATGTAGATCGGTTCAAATTATGAAGGACGAAAGAAATGAGCAATGTAAATCGCAAGGTTCGAGAAACGGTGACGTTTTGAGCTCTTCTTGTGCCTCCAAACAGAGTTTCTCCGCCGGAATCTTCGTATTTTAGGATGAGCACAGTGATTCGAAGTGAAGTATAACTAAAAACAAAAGTGATCATCATTCTATTTTACCTTAAAAAGCAAAAAAAAATAAAAAAAGTAAGAAAAGGAAAAAAAAAATGTGAAAATTTTGGTTAGGTTTTAGCAATTTGTATAGAAGATTGCTTTTGGTTAATTTTTCTAATACTACCAGTTCATGTTTATGCTTTTTACAAGGAATAAAAATAACTCAATAAACTACTAGAGATTTTTACTGAACAAGTTTGTCTGTAATACCAAATGAAGTGAAAATTGTAAGATTGAGCAAGACACATGTTTACAACTCTGCGACTAGAAGACCTGAATATTTAACAATCTTAGGTCAAAAAATACAAATACCTATGGGCTTACTTCTGGTGTATATTTTAAAGAAAATGTCACAAGTCAAATTCTATAGAGGTTTCAGATTTACAAGTACGTTAAGAATGTGATGTATACTTATTGTACACCGTGAAAATTCTGTCGTATATAACATACAGTCACATATTCTGGTTTAGATTCTTAATTCCAAACTTGAGCAATTCATAATTCCAACTCAAATTGTCTTTGGAAAAAAAATTAAGACCTGAAGAAACACAATTATTATAAGTTTTAAATCATTAGGATTCTTTAGTGCAATGTATACACGTAGGCCCTTGGATACGCAACTTGTTGTATTGGGCCCATTGTCTAAAACTAATTATATATCTCTTTACCTAACTGAAACAATTATAGTTGATCAATAATTCCCACCATTTTGTTTGATATGACGAAGTTCAGTGCCGATTCTGCCCAATATGTAGTTCTGGCGTTTTGTGTTAACGCTGAAATTATGATTTTCTAAATCGGATCTTAGGTATTTTGAGCTAGTCTTAACAAATTTCGGGCCAAATTTTAGTTTTGTTCGTTAAAACATTGTTCAAAAAGCTATCGCGGGCCAGAATTCCCATGGCCTACCAAGCCTGTTTTCATTTACTCCACTACCTTATTGGATATTTTATAAAGTTTCTTTTTACAACAATTGGATATTTTCTAAAGTTAAAAGTAGAATTTCTGGAAAAGAATGATCGCAATTAGCCTGTAATTTTTCTTTTAACCAAAATACTCCAGTTTGTGCAATATTCGACTGTCAACAAAACTAAAACGCTAATATTAATGGACATATCCAAAACCAACTTATTAATGTAAACTTGAACGATATGAGCTTTGATAAATAAAATCGTTCACATGTTACCCCCAAAAGACAAAAAAACATTCACATGATTTTCATGATATTATAGACCTCAACAACAAAAAAAACAGACTGATGTTTCTTACAAAAGTTGGAAGCTAATGTTGAGATCGACAAAGGAAACGGTTAAAAGACAATGGCATAAACCCCACAAACAAACATCAAACGCTATAGAGATTTACTTTCTTACAAATATACTTAGTTTTTTTACTCATTGACAAAATAAAACTACTCGGTGAGAAATTAACATATAAAAAATGAACATAGGTGGAGAGAGCTTGATATTTGTAAACGATGGTGGAGCATCAAAAGAATCTTACGAAATGGTCTCTTAAGTAGCTTCTGTCTCGGACAATGTCAAAGATTTACCGCGAACCGAGCCAAGCTGAGTTAGGCTTAGAAGATGCTTCAGCTGAACCATCAATCTGGTATGGTGCCTTTGATGTGATTCTGTTTAAAAGGTTAAACGTGTGGGGAAATTGAGAAACTTGCTTCACAACAACATTATGGAATAAACAACATTATAGAAAGATTTATGTATTACCTATCCTTTCTCTTCGCTAGGAATCGATGAAGCGAAGCTCTTCTCGCAATCGGGAGTTCTAGCTCTGCATATAGAAAAGAGAACAAGTTAGAAAAATATAGCTAAGCCAAGTCTCTGGATACTGATGAACCAAAGAGGCCGAGAAAGAAATATTACCGCAGGCTAAAGAAGACGGGTTGGGCTGGATTGGCTCTTGTGCTGCGGTTTTTGCAGGACTACGAACTGGATTTGGAGTAGAAGCAATCTCTTTTTGATTCTTGACTAAGGTTTGAGTGAAAGCAATCTGGTTAGTGTTCACTTCAGCTGTGAAACCTGTGAAGGTTTTGACACTTCCTTTGTTAGCCAAGTCAATGACTTCTTTGGCTTTCTCAGCAGAAAAATCATCAAACACCATAACTTGACCGCCGTAGAATATAGTCAATGGAGCAGATTGAGGAGACTCCAGCTTCACAGATCTGTTCAACACACAAAATTAGTCAAACTGATGAAACTTAGCATAGTACACAAGATGATTCTTTTCACTATTAACACACAACATACTTAGTCTCTTTGATGATCTGAACATCTTCTTTGGTCCCAGAGGAAGAGGAAGAAGAAAAGCTTGATTGCCGAGGAACCATATTCTTGGGTTTGATGTCTTGAACAGCTGAAGAATCCATTGCTGAAACTTCACAAGGGAACAGATTCATCATTGTGAGCTGACGTGACACTGAAAAATTGATTAAAAAAAAAAGCAAAGATTATTTCTCCAATCCTTCTAACAAGATTCTACTTAAAATAGCATCAGAGGATTATTACGTTTCAACTAAATATGGAAAGATCTCTAAATATTCATATACAAAATCAGATAGAATTTGATTCGATATCGAATTTCAGCTCAACAAGTAATCGAATTTTCAAACATGAAAAAAACCCCCAAAAATCCAATAAACGAAATCAAAACAGATCTAAAGAAAAAGGAAAGTTTTTTTTTCGTTTGTTACCATTGACGTCAGGCTTGCAAGTCATACCCAAGCTGAGATCTCCAAAAGTACCATTCTCCTTAAGATAACGACTCAATCGACTACAAGTCTGAGAAAAGCTCGGCTTCTCCGGTAACTTCCTCCCAGAGAAATCCCAAAACTCCGCAGAACTCGACATCGTTTTTTTAATCGAATCAAACAATCTGAGTTTTCTCTCTATCGAATTCGTGAGCTCTTGAATTTTTAAGAGTTGTGGAAATCTGTCTAGGGTTCTTCAAAATGTGCGTTTGTCACGAGAAACAAATGGAGGGACCTCTTTATTACTTTTTGTTTTTTTGCTGGTTGCAGCAGATATTAAAAAACAAAATAAAATAAATAAATATGTAAATAGAGCATTTAAAACACGTGTTTTAATTTAATGCCTTTAACGGCAGAGCAGTGTTTCAGTTCACCGTCACCCACGTCCAATCCACGCTTATAACAAAATCACCATTTCACCCTCTCATTCCTGAGTGGGTAAATGGGCCCAATGGGCCAGTTGAGGAAAATGAAGGGTATTCTAACGTGATATTATTATATACTAACGGCGTTAGAGAGAAATACGGAGTAGGTCCTACATAACTATTAACTCCACCAAATTTCATTTAATCCTATATATCACGTTTTGTACTTTCTTTTGATGAAATTGTAATATTTCTACAGTAAAATATTAAAAGAAGCGGGTAGTGCACGTCTCTTCAACAAATGACGACCTTACACGTGTCCATCTTAACTGCACACGTTTGAGTTCTCTCGCACAAGGGCATCATCAGGCAACGATCACCTGCTATGCGCAGACGCGTCTCTTCTTCTACAGCCGTTGATCATATATACTTCTCCATAACTCATTTATTCCTCTAAATTACACACTTACATTGAGCATGAACCAAAATAACATTGAGAAACTATGCCTTGTAGATATCAATTCTGTGACTTACTCAACTTATTTGGTGTTATCAACAGATCCATCAACAAAATCAGAAGAAAAGATATATATCATAGTTTATATGTCAGATAACTTTTGGCTTAACGGATCAATACAAATAATGGAAGGAGGGATTCCATTTCTATGTAAAAATCATTCAGGAAGAACCAAAAGAGCATAAAAGTGTGGATATTTTTTAGAGTATGCAACCAAAAAGAAGAAAAAAGGTAAGTGGGGTTCACAAAAATGCAAGAGGGGGGTCACAACTCACAAGAAGAATACAAACATAGAGCTTAAGATATTAGAGAGGAAGTATTGTCTACCTTTCTTTTTACTGTACAAACTTTATTTACTTATGGTTCTCTCGTACATGTTTTGAGCTGAATCTGATGAAACCCTTTATCTATTCTGTGGATTTAATTTGATTTTCACAAATGATTCCTTCTTTTGTGTTAGAAGAAAAGCTTACATTTACATAGTGGGGGAATTTTGGCTTTTGGAAGGACTTTTAAAAGATCATTTATAATCTCTATATATGTCAAAAAAGAAAGAAAAAAAACATAACTGTCAAGAGTTACTAAATTTAATGGAGAATTGGATTTGGCATTTTTCAGATTTTATGTTAAACAATAGAAATGAAAGACTACAAAGATTTCCAATAAGGTATCACAAGGAAGAGATTTTAAATGGCAAAATCCAAACTCTGCTATCTCTATCAAGTTTTGCTCCTGTCCAAGGTCTTTGATGCATCAGATCTTGATCCTAAGAAACTTAACAAAACTCTTGGTAGTTGGAACAAACTCTGTTGATTCCCGCAACGACGACGTAACACTAGCTTAAACATGAGAAAGTTCTTGTAAACACTGCACATAATCAAAACACTCACCTTCAATCACAGTACAAAAACTTCAAAAACATTCTTATCAACGTCCTTTGAATCATTTAAAATTGCATCAATGAAGAAAATGTACCTTACAGCAAGTTACACAACCAGGTTTGGAGTACATCAACCACATTTGCTATCACTTGTAAGGAGCAAAAATGATGCTGGAGTTATGGCCACCAAACCCGAAAGAATTTGACAATGCTGCTTTAATGTTCAATCTCTCCTTCTTTGGACCCACCAGCAGCTTTGTATCCTGCTCCAATTTACATTTCACATGAAGATTTATTGACTTATAACGATCAGCTTGAAAATAACAAAAGCCAAAACAAAATTTCTAACATACCACTCCACTGTCTGGATTCTCAAGGTTGATATTTGGATGAACCCATCCTGTCTTTATTGCCTGTAGAAAACAACTAAAAATTAGCATGAGATTTTTTCACTCTATTATAATTCTTCATTGTGGATACACTGACGTGTTTCTAATATTTTGTTTGTTACCTGCACGGTTGCGACAGCCTCTACAGCCCCAGCAGCTCCCAGCAAGTGTCCAATCATAGATTTTGTGGAATTCAACTTAAGCTGCCACATCGTCAAAGAGTAAAGTAAGTAAAAGCAAACAAAAAAAGTCACTTCGGAATTTTGTGTAACAGAGAAGTGAAAAGCTACCTCAGGATTTTGGCCAAAACAGTGAACAAGGGCTTGGTACTCCTTAATATCTCCAGCCGGTGTTGAGGTTGCATGTGCATTTATGTAATTGATCTGTTCCTTGGAAATGCCAGCATTAGCTAACGCTCTCTCGATACACAGAATGACACCAGCCCCTGTGGATTTAAGACGAGATTTAAAATTTGCATTTGACTAGCTTCCAGAATTAGGGGAAAATGAAACTACCATCAGGGTGTGGCTCGGTCATGTGATACGCATCACATGTGAAGCTCCCACCAAGGAACTCTGCGTAGATAGTTGCTCCTCTTTTCTGGAAAAAGAAAAGAAAGCAAAATGGTTTTGTTCTCACAACTTGTTCAATAGCAAGAATTAAAAAGGCATAGAGATAAGTTTCATTTTGTGACTAAACAATGGGAAACAAGGAACGACAACAAGATCGAACGAGTTGTATACCTTAGCATGCTCAAGTTCTTCCAGAAGCAAAACTCCAGCTCCCTCTCCCATCACGAAACCATCTCGATTCTGTTATGCAATCAAGACCAGGTTTACAAAATAAGAAGACTTGCCAAACATAATTCCTTCAACATTACAGACATGTAAGGGAAACTCCTGTTGGCAAAAACTCGATACAATGTTTCTGTCATCCACCGTTGGTAATCACGATTTAAGCGAAACATTGGAAGGGTATTACAACACGCAAATAGAATAATGGAAAAGAAGACAGGACAAGAGATTGTGGGAAATTACGCTATCCCAAGGACGTGAAGCTTTTGTTGGATCATTATTCCTTTGTGAAAGAGCACGGCATGCAACAAAACCTCCCAATCCTGTATTGGTGGTACACATACGATAAGAATCATGTAGCTTAAAGTTTAAGAGCAGAGGGGAATAATGTAATATTGGAGAACGAGTTTGCACCTATTGGAATTATAACAGCATCTGAGCCACCACAGAGCATTACATCCTGAAAAATTTAGCAGAAAGACAGTCAAAGTCTAATAAAAGTATAACCACAATACGTCTACCAAACTGTCGAATTTCCAAGCGGACGAAGGATACTTACAGCTTCACCGTTAATAATGTGGTTTGCTGAATTCAGAATGCAAAAGTTGCTTGTGGCGCAAGCAGTTGAAATGGAATAGTTTGGCCCCATCCACCCCTAATACATGGCCACAAAGAAAGCTCAGAACTAAATTGCTGCTGGTCATTCCTTTTATATTACACAAGATTTAAAATTTAATCATACCAGATCCATAGCAAGCATAGCAGAACCCATGTTTGTTGTTGCAAAAGGCACACAAAAAGGATTCATCTTCTTGTAAGAGATCCTAAGAGCTTCAATAGCATCGTGAAAGACCTGTAACAATATAGACGGTTAAGATTTAAAAATGAAACCATTAGTATTCATCTGATCCTTTCGTTAGTGAAAGCATGGATAAGCTAAAGCTCCAGGTCAAGAGAGTACCTTCATGCCACCCATTGCTGAGCCAATCAAAACTCCACATTTGGTTTTGTCAAACTCTGCCATTACTTCTTCAGTCACCCCACCATCATCCAAAGCTTTCTTACCAGCTGTGAGAAGATAAAGCATGAACTTGTCCATCCTTTTTGAAAGTTTAGGAGCAATCCATCCTTCAGTTGAAAAAGATTTAATCTCTCCTGCAATTCTCTTTGACAAAGATAAAAACAAAGAAAGATATTCAAATACACCACAAAATCAAACGGAGAAATCCAAGAAATCCTGATATAATAACATGCTTACCGTAGGGAATTCAGAACAATCGAAATTCTCAATCTGGCTAATACCACTGTTGCCTGCTAGCAGATTCTCATAAAAGGTATGTGGGTCATGACCTAATGCTGTTTCAACTCCCATTCCCGTCACCACAACTCGACGCTGCTCCACAGGAGGTTTCTTGTTAGCCATAGCTTCCTTTTCCAAATCCATCGCAACAGCCATAGCTCCTCCTAAAAAACCAACATTATAGTTAATGATAGATTAACTTAATCAGCTATACTATACAGAAACCACCCAAAAGAGCCACAGGCAACTTAAAAATCTATACTTTCCAAGCTCTGTTTCCTCATTCCTCACAAAATGTGCTTTCGTATATCGAATCACAATAAAGATCCAAACTTTACAATTCATCTACTTTCACCCCTTTCAACTTTTACCTCTAAATTTCATCATCAGCGCAATAACATAAACCCCAATAGCAACATCGAACTAAAATTTGCACAGAGAACCATAAAACAAGAAACTAAACAAACTAAAAGTCGTCAACTTGAAATTGGAAACAAGAAAAAAATGTAATATTATACCGGAGCTAGCAGCTCGATTCAATCTCCTCTGATTTCGATTCAAAGAAACACTATTCGATCCAAAGAGAGAAGACAAGGCAATGTTGTTGCTCTTGTTATACTGACTACAAGGACCAAAATCAAGACAAGAAGTGACAAGAGCCTGAATACCACCACCGGATCCAGAAGCGGCTGAGCATTTACTAAGCTGCCTCCTTCGTCGACTCCGCCTACCAGATTGAAGCACAACGACCTGACGGCTATCACCGCCGCCGTGAGCGACGGACATGCAAGCAGCAACAAACCAGGTACATAACGGAGATGCGTAACAAGAGGACGCACCCACCATGGCAAGAAGAAAAGTGAAATGAAACAACAAAGCTGAGAATAGAGAAGAGAAACGTAGGATGAAGACAAAGCGAGAAATGGGTGAAGAGAGAATCTAGCGGAATGAAAAATGGGATTTAAGAGGAATCGATCTGCGATCTCTCTTTCTCTCTCTCTCTGCGTGCACAAAAGCTTCGATGCGTAAAATCGTGCGTGGAGACGCCAAAAATCTCTTCCTCTGAGAACAATGAGACATATACATACACAACACTATAATATAATATACCAATCGACACTTGAAATCTCAAAATTAATCGATGACCAGAATAAATTGTTTTATTTATTTTTATATTTAATTCTGAATCTTAAAAAGTAAATTATAACTTTTTGCAACATAAATATATACAGCTGCAACCTTTTTTATCTATTTTTGTTCAAAGTTGATGAAATCTTTTGAAACAATAAAATTTCCTTGCTTTTTTAATAACAAAAACAAAATCTTGCTACCTTATTTTATTTGTATTACCTTTGCTATTTTGTTTTCATGTCAAAATATATATATAGGAAAGTTATAGCACAAAATTGTAAAACACTAACAGTTTCTGATTAATATTTCACAATAATCACAAATAATAGAATATGCTCTCGTTGTCGATGGATGTCGAGTTTTATCACCAGTTAATTTAAAATTTAGAAGAATGGTCATTTTTTTGTGGAAAAAAAACATGTATTTATTCAATTTAAAAAAAATTAGATATATTACGCGCGGTAATATGTTCGTACGGATAATTTTTAAAAAAATACAAACCACGTATATTTTGTTGTATATATTGGTTTCTGTTTGATTTTTTTTATAATTATAAGAGATTCAGCCCCCACCAATTTAATATATGGTGTTTGGATGAAAATAATTCACAAATGATAGAAAATCAATATTTGTTTGCAATTATTAATTATGTAGTTACAAGTTATTATTATATAGTTATGCAAATTATTCAATCTCATTGCACTATATTTTTATTTAACCTAGCGAAACTTTTTTTTGTCAAAAAAAAAAAAAAACCTAGCGATACTGTGGATTTTAAATACACGAGTACATACAGATTTAGTGACCTCGGTTTAATCGAAGGAAAGACACTTGGAATATCATTATTTTATTTTTGGATGACTTGTTTTGTGGCAGCGAAGTGTTGCAGTAAGGATAGCGATATGGCAAAGTAGCCACTAGTATTATTTTCATGATTTTGTTTTTAGATTAATGTCGTCAGAAATACACGTATAATTAAAGTATAGATACAAACACATGAACTCTGCCAATGTTCATAAATAATAAAAGACGAAGCAAACTTTCAACTTTCAAGTGGTCCGGTGATGGTAGTAGTAGTAGTAGTAGTAGATCAAGAAAAAAAACATTGATAAATGTCATGGATTTGATACGTTTTATGAAAAAAAAAAAAAAAACTCAAGAAATAGACTCCTCGAAATAATTAAATACGTACAATTAATGTCCTTTTGACTATTATATGTAATCAATAGTTTGATAGGATCCACGTGATTTGTTTTTCTTTTTTGATCGTAACATACACATCAAGTAGATCTAATTAAATATGAACATCAAATCAAGTTGTATTAATTAAGACTATTGGTTTATGTTGGTTTGGAATTGGAACCCCAGATTTTTCAGTTTTTTTTTTTTTTAATTTAATAAAGTGATGTAATACTATAAAGTTTTTTAAAAAAAAACAGAGGAAGCAGAAAAGAGGGAACAAGAGAAAATGCATGGAAAGAGTCAAAGTGGGTAAGCTCTCTCATACCTAACATTTCCATTTTCGCATCACCATTCTCAGCTAAACCAGCCTAATCAACGGTTTTCATTTTGTGTGCACAATCGTTTCTCACACGTGTCAATAACTGATTCGTTTATACGAGGATGAGTCGGATCATAAGCAGCATTACATTAGATAGACAAATTGATACTAGTGTCTTTCCTCCATAACTGCGTGTTTTCACTTTCACCTGAGATCAACTTATAAAATTGAATATGCTCTCTCTGTTGCCAAATCCTCCCTGTAAACATAATGCAACAAAAGCTCATGAAACTCTCACCTAAAGAGTAAAGACCAAATAGAAGAATTAAGAACCAAAGTCAATTCTTGGAGTGTTCTGAGTTGGAATGGTTTTACTAATCAAAGGTCAAACAAATATGTGTCCCTATAATCCGAAACAAAAGTAGTCTTTAGTTAAAAATGCAGAAAAAAGTGGGAACCAAGGATAGATCAAACCCATCTCTTGAAGACGAATTAAAGTAAAGTCAGAAACATAACTTCCACTTTGCAAATATCATGCCGCAGACCATAACAAAACTCCAATCTTGAAACAGAGAAATGCCATAGAAAAAGGAAATATATAAACTATCATCAGTCTGAGAAGATATTTAGTCCAGAGTTTACTCTCGTATTAAGAGTTTTTATTTATCATGTAAATTTTATGATTGTTATGGGCACACTATATATAAAAAAAAAGAATATCAATTCCTTGTCACAATTTGTTGTCTATGGTTCAAAATCATACCAACTTTGCGTTCTACTGAAACACAACAGAAATTGTATTGGTTCGTCTACACATAAACAAGGAACATGAAACAAAATACACATCATAGACAAATAGAGGCAAAGTAAAGAGTGAGTACTCGGAACATTTTGAGCCAATAAAATAAAAAAACTCCTTAACGCTTGGAGAATTGTGGTGCTTTACGCGCCTTCTTGAGTCCAACCTTCTTTCTCTCAACCACTCTAGCATCTCTAGTGAGCAAACCTTCCTTCTTCAAAGGCGATCTATGGTCTGCACTTACCTTCAAGAGTGCACGCGCGACTCCAAGCGTAATCGCTTGAGCTTGACCAGAGAGACCACCTCCATGGGCTTTAACAAATACATCGTAGCTGTTCTCGTAGCCTAAAGTCACCAATGGAACTTTAACGTACTGAAGCCATAGTGGATTTCCCTGAAGGTACTCCTGAAAAAGGGTTTACAAGGATCATCATCAGCAATGTAAAAACTCTAACTTTATCATAATATCTGCCTCTTATCACCTCTTAGCCACTTATCATAGTTTAAACATCCTAGAATTCTACATAATAACTGTAATGTGCTGATACAACTCCTAAATCACAACAAAAGTGCATAAAGATCCAATCTTTTCTAGGTTTTGAGTATTAATGGAAACTCATAAATGTTTAAACGGGACAAGTGTATTGCTTCCATAGCTTTTGCTGTTAAAACTTATCCCAAGTTTAAATTTTTAAACACTCTCAAGAACATAAACCCTAAAACACACTAAAATTCCCAAAATCAAGGCTTTTAAGTGAACACATTAAGCTACTAGAGCAACAGTGTAATAGAAAATAAGATAAATTTACCTTAGCATCTCTATAGTTAATAATAACCTTTCCAGTGCCTTCCTGAAGAACAACTCGAGCGATGGCACACTTACGGCGTCCAGTGCCGATGATTTTCTGAGCAGCGAAACCACCAGGGAGTCTCGATTTCACGTATTTTTTCAATTCGATTGTTTCATCCTCCGCTGGTGGAGCAGCCACCGTTGCGGTAATCGAAAGAGAAGCGCGACGAGCTGATTTCGCCGGTAATGGGAACGATGAGTTTGCGCGGGGGAAGGAAATGGTGTTGTGTCTCTGAGAGACCTGGGAGGAGAACGAGAGTGAAGAGAGAGATGAGGCGAGATTTGAAATCGACGCCATTGTTGCTGATAACGAGGATGATAACGAGTGAAGCGAAGCTGAGCTCAGGAATTTTCGTCGAACAGAGGAAAAGGAAGAAGATAACAAACATGACCCTATCGCTTCGTGAGCTCTCTCTACAAGTGGTTATGTCGGCCCATTGAAGCCCGTCAAAACCTTAATTGGGCTTCACAAGTGAGTACGAGTCAAATCATTATAATATGTCATCAGACCCATGGGTTCATAGACATTCGGATTTTCGGATCGAATCGGATTTTTCAGATTCCGAATTTTTTGGATAGGGAAATTTTGAATCCGTTTAAAATCTAACAAGTTTTCCTTTTGGTTCGGATCGGATTTTAAATTTTAATGAAATCCGATATAGAACCAAACATATATTCGGTTATTTCGGATTCGAATATAAAATCCAAAAAAAACAAAAAAAAAAATCAAAAAAATTTAGAAAAAAATTCGGGCAAAACCCAAAAAAATAAATAAAATACTCATATAATCTGAACGGGTTCAAAACACTAACCGATAGGACTTTAAGGTATAAATCGAATCCGATCCTAATCATTTTTTCATGTCGGTTTTAAATTGGATTTTGGGTTTCAGGCTTTATGCCCATGCCTAAAAGCCATCAACAAACTATTCATTATATTTAGAGCAGTCACTTTTTTCTGGCTAACTAATCATGTGTTGAGATGGTTTCATCTAATAAGCAAAAGTCACATAACAATGAATTCTATTTAGTGCCAAAGACAATAGTTTTTATCAATGCGAAGCTTATAAATTCATTTTTAAGATTAATAGTAAATGAAGGATCATATCAATGCATAAGGTGTATGTATCTCTAGTGTAGTATTATGTAATCAGCAAGTGTAAGATGATAAGAACGAGCTTTTTTTATTTCTCACAAATCAAAACTTAAGAATCAAACAGACATTAGAAGCTAATGGAAAACATAGTCCAAAGATAATGCAGCTCAACATATTCTTAAATAAAAACAGCACTTGTGACAATGTATAATAACTCAAAAACATTGCCAAAAAAAAAAACAGAACAGCGACTACTCGGATTCATCAAGATACTTCAACTACAACAAGAAGTTCCCAAAGCGTGTACCAGTTGGCATTGAAGAAAGACTTGAATGCCCTCCAAACAAACTAGATCCATGATGTCTTTGTCTAGAACGAGGATCACGAGTTGTTTCAATCCTATTTGCAGCTGGTCGATTTGGGACAGAAGCACCACAACAATTGAGCTTAGATCTCGGATCAGAAGATGGCTTACCCATTCCATACAAAGGAATCAAACTATCAACCTTGACAAGAGCTTTACAAACAGGACAATGATTTGATTTGGAATTGAAATGGAGCCACTTGTATAGACAAGGCCAACAGAACAAGTGACCACATAGAGTCACGATTGGTTCTTTTGCTAGTTCAAGACAGATATTGCATCCAAAGTTGTTTGATGCATCTTCTTCGTTTGTCTTTGTGCTGTTACTAGACATTGGATCTTTCTTTTCCTTCTGTAATACGCAAATGAAAACGATGGAACCCTAAAATCGTTTTATAAAAAATTGATAAAATATGCACACACACAATTTCGATGATAATAAAAAAGGCAAAAAAAAACAACTATGTTTCCAGTGATTTGAGATTTACCTGAGCGACGAGAGAGGCTTCTTGATGATTGTGGACGCGGAGAATGAGAAGAGCGACAGATAAGAGAGAATTGAGTGAATTGAAAATCGGAACAAAATGTGTTAATATACTAACTGATTCTTTTTAACAAAATAAATAAATATATACTAACGGATTAACAAAAAAAAAAACAAAGTTGTTAATTAATTATACTTTTTGTGTGGTTGACGAAGTCTCCGATGAAATTTCCTCGATGTCATCGGACGATTATTTGATTTTGTTTCCTCATATTTTTATTAATTACACTTATTGCTAGAAGGATCAAATTGGTTTGGGGGTCAAGAAATCAAATTATTATTTCCTTTTTTTTGATAAATATCCTAAAATAAAATCGATACAATTATATTTATTCCATTTATTTCAAATTATATATCTGTCTTACAATTATATTTATTCCATTTATTGCTAATTAGTTTTTTTTTTTAATTCGTGTAAAAATGTCAAAACGACAGATTAATTAGTTTCAAACGTAGTGAGTAGTACTGTTGTTTATGTACTTTTCTAATTATATAAAGTCAAACAATCCATTAAATGTATAGTACGATAATGACATGGGTAAGCATACAAATTGTTATTTTGACTGTTCCTGGATTCTGAGATGTTTATGATCATTGATCAGTTAAAAATCCAACAAAATAATTACAATCATGAAGAAAATAATTTAGTTATTGTTAGAGACTTATCCTATAATATGGGGAGTTTTTTTACTGCTAGAAATTTAAGATTTGTTTTGTGGTTAGCTTAAGATTTTACATATAACAAACAAAACACAAGTAGCTTTTTTTGTTTCTAACCAAAATATATAATACATAAAACCCATTCAAATTTGTTTCTGAAATTAGAATAAAGCATCTTATACATGTTTTGTTTGTTTGTTTGTTACGAGTTTAAACCTCATATATGTTTTAAATGTTTTTGAAGTGTTACGGTTACAACGTTTTTATTTAAAAATATTCCAAGAACCTTAATCGTTTTATATCATTCTAAACGTAGATTTTTTTTTTTTTCTTTCTAAACGTAGATTTTATATCCTTATTAATATTATGGAGTACAATGAATCAAATTGACTGGAACTATAGGAAGGTTCCAAAATGGAACATGATCCAAAGAATTTCATGCGTGGGTGGATTTACTTTTTAAAATAACATATGCTTTTAATGTGTGCTGAAGTCCAAAATACAAATACCTTCTGGAAAGATTAGTTGATAGTAAAGTCTTGTTGCATTGATCCTTTACTGCATTGCGGTTAGACTTTCATTTTATACAAATCAACTTCCATTATCCTTAAATAAGAAACAAATAATATACAATCGTATCATATGACATATTCCTACCCTGCACGAAAAAAAAGTCACGTAAATGGTTTGGATTGATGATGATTTGGACCTTTTTCCATTGTTATTTAATCGATTAAAGTTTAAAGAAATTTCCATACGAGGTATAAAGTTTATTTCCATCGTTGCTTAGATGAAATAACATTTAACTTCTTTATATTTGCTGGTTATAAATGATAGATAATGAGACAATTAAACAGTGTTAAGTTTGACCGTGACAGTTTCAACGTCGTATCCCAATTTTATTTCGAAAACACGCAAAAAATGAGTAAATACGGAAACATTATAAAAAACAGAGAAAACAAATGAAACCAAACAACAATAAATACGAAACAAAAAAATATCTCTCTTCTCCTCTCATTTTCCCACCTCATTCCTCAACTGCTTCTTCTTCTTCTTCCTTTATATTCCTTCACATAACACAGCGACTGTGATTTCGATTTCATGTCAATGACGATAAATTATTTACTAGCGGAACATCCAACGATCGTTAACTTCCGTTGGAGTCCAACCCAATCATATGCCTCCACGTGGTCATTCCTCTTCACCGCCATCTCATTCTACGTCATCACCGCCGTCACTCTCCACCTCCTCCTCAAAATCTTCCGCCGTCGCATCGGCTTCTCTCTCGGTCCAATCCCAGCTCTACACAGCCTAACCACAGCTTTAATCTCCGCAGTCATATTCATCGGGATCCTCCTCTCCGCCGCCGCAGAGATCCGTGACACGCGGTGGTTATGGCGGCGCACGCGTACAACAGCTCTCCAGTGGTTCCTCTGTTTTCCCGTAGGCACACGCGCTTCGGGTCGCGTGTTCTTCTGGTCTTACGCGTTTTATCTCTCTCGATTTCTTCACTTGTTTCGCACCTTCTTCTCCGTGATACGACGTCGTAAGCTCAGCTTCTTCCAGCTCATTAACCAGTCTTCTCTTCTCTGTATCTCTTTCCTCTGGCTCGAATATTCTCAGTCTTTCCAGGTAATTAAACCGGGTTCGGTTTTTCAACACATTAAACCGGAATCAGTTACCGAATTTCTAAATTGGACCGTTCGTTCTCTGTGTTTTGTTTTTGCAGGTTGTAGCGATACTGTTGACGACCGTTTCGTACGCCGTCGTTTACGGTTACAGATTCTGGACGGAGATCGGTTTACGTGGCGCTTGTTTTCCGTTCGTTGTTAACTGTCAAGCCATTTTGTTAGGGTGTATGACGTTGTGCCACGTAGGCGTTCTTTGCATCCACCTGTTCAAACGCGGAGGTTGTAACGGCATTGGAGCTTGGTTGTTTAACTCCGTTCTTAACGCCGTTATCTCGTTGCTCTACTTGAAGTTTTATGTCAAGACGCGTTCATTGACAACGGCTAAGCCCACCACATAACCAATCATTTTTGTGAAAAATATTTATATAAATGAATGATATTAGCATCCGGAAAAAAATCTACTTCAGTGAAAAAAATAAAAACTGAAGATCAGAAACTTTCTTCTGTTGTTGTATGATAGTTTAGTGTTGTATTAAGGATAGGATTATTGTAATTGGTCCGATATGAAGTAACATATATTTTGATTATTAAGTTTATTGTTGACCTTTTCAAGATTCGTCTCTTTCGTCAGGTTACAAGGAAACAAAAGTCCAGTCGCTTTGGAATTGGATTCGTTTCCTTTTAAACATATCTAATCAAGAAAAGACAAAACAACAAATAGACTTTTAAGAACTAAGTTTTGTGACAAAAACCAGAGAAAAGACAAAAGTGGATCTGCACTATACAATAACACCATCTTAAAAGGTACTCAGACCATGTCAATCTCCAGCGTCCACTTGTTTCCGATCAATAAGAACACCGTCGTCCCAAGTTTCAGAGTATCTGTAGAAAACAGGAATCAACAATAATGAGTAAAAGACTAAGGAACTTTGGTATTGCTCTGTTTTGAATACAGAGAAGATGAGTGTTAAGACCTTGTTCCATCAACATCTATACATAGGAACTGTCCGTGTCGCCATCCATCTTTGAAATGTCCAAAGAATATCTCACCGGACTTTGAATAGAACCGTCCTTCGCCACTGGCTTTTCCTTTCCAGAAATTTGCAAACCACCTATCACCTTTGTGGAAATAAAACCAGCCCTGCAAGAAGAGTAAACAAGTTTTGTCCGTCTTATAAAAGGTCTTATGTCACAACATAAACCATTTCTACAGTCCTTTTGTGCACAAGTGTAGTAGTCTCAATAAGCTAATGAAAGTTTGAAATGGTCAAAGAATATTTCACCTTTCCGTGTATTAAATCTTCTCTCCATGTGCCTTGGAACACATCTCCATTCTTGAAGTAGAATGTTCCAAGACCAGATCTTTTACCATTATGCCACATTCCATCATATATGCTTCCATCTCCAAGTACCAAACGACCCTGGTAGGAAAATTCAGCCATTACTTTGGGATTAACTAAGAAGCCTCTCTCAAAACATAAGACAAAGATACCATCGATGAGAATTTGCTCCAATGAATAAATGCCAACAATGCGGATAATTACCTTTCCTTCAGGAAGGCCTCCTTGGCATCTTCCCTTGAACAGTCCTCCTCTGTACTGCATCTCTAGAATAGGACTCCATCTTTTTGATGAATCTCTTTCAGCTTCCTAAGTGACGAAGAATTCAAAATGGAAAATTCTGTTAGTTGACATCCACTTGGACGATGTTCAACAAGTAAACTAGTTGCTATATTGCTACTTACCAGCATAGACGCTGCTCGAGCGGATAGATTTCTTTGCTTTGTAAAATCAGCATATTTCTCAGATAGAAGAGTAGAAGCAGTATCACTAGAGTCTTTCGTTGAGCCATTAGGGTTGAAAAATGATTCATCAGCCTTCCTAGAGGGTTGACTGGCGACACTAAGACTACTGTTCAAATTCTTAGAAGGTCTCACACCAACAGGAAGGTTGACAGTACCCAAGCTTAGAACTGCAGTGTCACCAGAATCAGCTGGCCATTTCTGCTCAATCTGATATCCCAGATCCATACTCCAATTAGCAATTGGCTCTCTCTGGATACCACCATAATCTACAAAAGATGATTTTTCCAATTACTTTTATAATAGTTTACGTTTTAGAGATCACTACTTCAGCACCCTATAAATAACAAGTAATGAAGCATCAAGTCGTCTTCAAATTTTGTACCTTCTATATTTTCATCAGCAAAATCCAATCCACTGTTTCTGGATGGTTCATCTTCTTTTAATGGGTATTCACTATCACCGCTCTCAGAATCTCCCAGGAGCTCCTCAGAGTCAGTTTCAAATCCTTTGACACTCAGATCGGAACTTTCTATGTTAGTAGAGTCTGCTGAATCTTCCATTGCAACTGGCGCATCTCCAAGTCCACTATTTGTTTCATTTTGGAGTTGTGAACGATATCTCTTGAAGATATTTAAAACAAAAGGAACAAGACCAGAGAAAATGTTGCCTTTGTTGGATGTCTTCTCTTCTAAACAACTGTGATGACATATGAGACTTGCATTAATGCTTGAAAGTGGTCACAAGAAATAAAATCTGAGTCTTGACCAAAACCATCATAGATCTTAATCAAATAAATGAAAGTATATGGAAGAAATGCTGAAACCATATGTATGTTTTTCTCTGTTGGGTATGCATTAGCTTAAATCGTCAGCGTTGTTAAACATGAATACTCACCTTAGAATAAAAAACGTTGTGACAAGCACTTTAGATTCCAGACAAGGTTCATGAACAGTAGATACTATAATATCTCCAGAGTACTCCATCGTTTGACGAAAAGTACGGAGAATCATTTTTACATCCTTCTTCTGAAGAGGTACCGAACTAGCCACAATGCATATAATAGCATTTAGATCCTGCACGTTGGAAAAAGCAAGGTTAAGATGATTTATTTCCTTATACGCAATGTTCTTTAAGAGATTAGAAATACCTTTTTACCAGGGCGAAAGAATGGGCAGTCGTATATGGCTCGTAAAATCGAAGTCTTAAGGTTGTGACCAACTCCAAAACCAACCTTTGCCTCTTTGTAGCGTTCTAGAATCTGGATATAAGAGAATTAAAGGATTGAAGATAAGCTTAAACAGATACTATCCTATTATCTGTTTGAACCAATGAAGTCATAATCTCATGTATCATAATCACTCAAACTAAGATACACACCGTTGTAACTTCTGAACCTTCAAGTTCTTTAAGATCTTTATGCATCACGTCGATGAAGTTTCCATGCCTTCCCTGATAAACCAATATATGAAAATGACAACAAATTTGAGTCCACTATGAGAGACAGCACAGCAGAAAAGTAACCTTACACTTATCAGAGCGGAGGCTGCATTTATTGCCATAGAAACAGCATTGTTTGCATTTCTCAGCGCCTCATCCAAAGTTACCAAATCCTTCTGTAGTAACATCTCAATGTCGATATCTAAATATCCCAAATTAAAGTCAGTTCATGGCCAGCACAACTAAAAGGTAGTTTTACAGACGCTACTGTGTCAAGAAATCTTTCATAATGCTGATAAAAGTACCTATACAAAAATTGGTGTGTTGCTGTAGTTTTCTAGCCAATTCATTAACCTGCACAAGAACTGGAAAATCAAAAAAAGAGAAAGAAAGAAAAGCTCCAACTAGAGATAGTAAATGCAGTTTTACTTGTTTGCATACAGAAGTTCAATCTAGCGACTACAAGAAGATACTAAAATCCCAAATTGGCTCTTTTGGAACATACCAAAACAGGTACAACTTTAGCGAAAACAAAATAACTACCTCTTCTAGACGCCTTCGCCCTTCAAAGCTGAAAGGCTTTAAAAGCACAGCAACAGCTAAGTAACCTCCAGATCTTACTTCACTAAGAATACTAATAGCTTCAACCTGGTTAGAACCGTATCCCGCACTAACCACCTGGCAAAGGGAAAAGTTTAAAAGAGTCAGATGCACGACGGGTACTGTTACACAAAAGTAAAATTTGGGTAAAATTTGAAAACCATTATCCATTAGCATGATTGTTCAGTTATATAAACAAAAGAAAAGCTTAGATCCTACAAGTAATTATACTAAATACATTGTGGGATTAAACAGAAGACAGACAATGAATAGGCAAGAAAAGTACAAACAAGGATGAAGGCCCTTGGACGTGATTGTATCAACTCCATTGGATTCATGGTCTTGGCTACATTATCTGTAAACATCAAAAGAAAGATAACATATAAGAAAGACAGTCTTGACTCTTGAACAGACTTTGCTACAATCTGTCTAAGACACCAAAATATTCAAGTTTAGAAACCATGTTTATAATCTGATTCAAAAGGAAAGAAGAAACAGGAAAACATAAATAATGGACCTTCTTGATTGAGCCTCTGCTGTAACACTAAATCTCCAGAGCTTTCCTTGCTAATACTCCTGAAAAAAATGAGATTTTTTAGTTCAATTTGAACAATTATGTGTATCACTTGTACGAAAGCTACATACTTGAAGAGTGTAATAGGGTACTACTAAAGCCAGTAACAAGAAACCATCCGATTTGGAAAAATTAGTCTCAAACAAAACATAAAGAGAGGAGCTTTCGATTCAGAGTAGATAAGACTGAACAAAAATCGAACACCTACCAAAATCGAAGAGAAGGAAAAGGAGACTCCAAGCAGGAATCCATGATAGACTCTTTGCGACTACCAATGACAACGACCTCAATAAACTCAGCTCCATCTCCAGCGCTCTCGTACGTCTCCATCGGAGCTGAATCTCTCACCAAGCACATCACGCAAATCCGACGCGCCTTTCGAGCGGTGCATTTCAATCGCGCCGTAGCATCAAGAGACGAAAACGGAATTCCAAAAGAAGGAACGAGAGCTAAACGAGAGAACAATGGTACTCGGAGAGTGGAGAAAACTGGAAGCTCCATAGAAATTGGCATTTCTCTACTCCTAGAAATTAGAAATGAGATTCAGACAAAGGAGAAGATCGGAGCAGAGCATGTCTGAAGTTCTTTCACCCGATAATTCTCGAGTGACGAAAATATCCAAGTTCGCCGGCACTGTGAGTTAGTTAATTGTGTGTATAAGCCCTCATATTTTACTGCGTAATTCTGTTTTAGCCCCATGTTATGTTTTATTACATCTATACCCTTACCATAAGTTGACGAATAGGTGGCGAATATACTCTCTGAACCGATTAATCATATCCTCATATATTTGGTAGTCTACTATCACTTTTAACAGAGTTTACTTTTTTGGTCAATGTTTATCTTATAATCAAATGAGAATTCAATCAATTTATAATTCAAAAAGGAATCATTCTTTAATTCTACTAAAATAGTCCAATATTAACTAGTATGAAAAAAACTTCAGATCCAAAAATTATAAATGATTAAAAGCGTGATTATATATGTTTTCTTGTTTGGTACAACGAATAATAATTTAGTGATTTATTTAAGGTTTTTAAGAGGTTGCTTCACGTTTGAGTTTTAAAAAAAAGTGTAACGACGCCGAGGAGGAGAATCCTATACGGAGTCGCAAAGTGTCAGCTTAAGGGATTTGACCTTTTTCCGCAATCAGCGAATCAGATTGATATATTACGATACACCTCACCGTCTCTGATAATTCCACTGTCTACTATTAGATCCGAAACCGAAACGGATCCTTTTCTCTGAAACTTCGGTGAGAGTCGGATTCCTCTGTTCCATTTAACAATTATCCTCTTTGTCTTCCGCCAACTTCTTCTCTTTAGGTACTTTATCTGTTTAGCTCTCTCTCTTCTTCGTCGTGATTTCTCTGTAAGATTGTGTTTTTACATGAAAAGTGTTTATCTTGCTCTGTCTCTGATCTTATATATATCTCACGTGGGATCTGATTATTAGTTGCGGTTTTCACAAGTCTTTCCCAATTTGGTGACGTTTTTTTCTCCGTAAATTTGCGTGTTTTTGTTTTGTAATACTGAATGATTATAGTCAAATTGGAGATTCGATTCGAAAAGCACGTTTCTTTATCGTTATTCGTTGCTTTAATCTCCCACTTAGCTCATAGAAAACGCAATTCTCTGTTCATAAGTGCTTCTAGAGATTAATTTCATATTCCCGAGAATCAAAAGTTGCATTTTTTTTTTCTTCTTTTTTGTAAGTCTCATACAAAATGAAAAAAGATTGGATTTTTATTGATATTTTATACATGGTTGAGTTGATTATGAATCTCTAATCTATAATCTTCTACACATGATTGTTGGGGGAAGGATTTATGTGGGGTCACAGTTATGAAATTGTGGTTGTACTCAAATTGCGTACTTTTAGGTAGCACTAAGTAATATTTGAATCTCATTGCTGCAGAGGTTTAGTCTGGGAAAAAAAAAGATGGAAGTTTACGGAGATCTGAATTCTGATCACTTAAAGAACCGTCCTTTGACTCTACTTAGGATTCTGAGAGGTCTCATGATCTTACTGGTGTTTCTCTCTACTGCTTTTATGTTTCTCCTCTACTTTGCACCAATAGCTGCTTTAGGTTTACGGATTCTGAGTGTTCATCAATCTAGGAAACTTATTTCGTTCATCTTTGGTCACTGGTTAGCTTTGTGGCCTTACCTCTTTGAAACGGTTAATGGGACAACCGTTGTGTTCTCTGGAGACACCATTCCCGTTGATAAACGTGTTTTGCTTATCGCAAATCACAGGACAGAAGTTGATTGGATGTATCTGTGGAATATTGCATTGAGAAAAGGTTGTCTTGGTTACATCAAATACGTCCTCAAGAGCAGCTTGATGAGATTACCAATCTTTGGCTGGGGGTTTCATGTTTTGGAGTTTATCCCAGTGGAAAGGAAACGTGAAGTCGACGAACCTGTTTTGCTTCAAATGCTTTCTTCTTTTAATGATCCTAAAGAACCTTTATGGCTTGCTCTATTCCCTGAAGGAACCGATTTCACGTAACTATATGATCCATACCTCTATTATCATCTTCTTTCATAATACTGAGACCTCACTTGTTTTGATATGCAGTGAAGAGAAATGCAAGAGAAGCCAAAAGTTTGCAGCTGAGATTGGTCTTCCATCGTTATCAAACGTGCTTCTACCAAAAACAAGGGGTTTTAGTATGTGTTTAGATGTTCTACATAACTCTCTAGATGCAGGTAATAATGTCTTACGAAATTTTGATGAAAAAAATGTTACTGAACTTCTTATAGTTTCTTACGTCATCTTCTTGAAAAATGCAGTGTATGATTTGACTATTGCATATAAGCCTCGCTGTCCATCTTTCCTAGACAATGTATTTGGAACTGATCCTTCTGAAGTTCATATCCATGTTCGGCGAGTTTCTCTAAATGATATTCCACCGAACGAGGAAGAATCTTCTGCTTGGTTAATGGATTCGTTTCAGCTGAAGGACAAACTTCTATCTGATTTCAATGCTCAGGGGAAGTTCCCTAATCAAAGACCAGAAGAAAAACTCTCTGTTGTGAAGTGCATTGCAACTTTTACAGTGGTAATATCGTTGACAGTAGTATTCATTTATCTGACCTTGTATTCACATAGGTTTTTCAAAGTTTATGCTGGTCTAAGTGGCACGTATTTATCGTTTGCTACTTATTACAAGTTCCGACCCTCATTATCATCTATAGGCTGTTTTAGAGGAGGTTCTTGTAAAAAAGAAGTAAAATCTCATTAACTCTGTTGTACATACAGTTCTTTCTTTGTATACAAAGAAATAATATCAAAAAATTTACAGGCAGAAAAGATTTCTGAGCTGCTTCTTTCATTGTTAGTTCTTTTAATTATTTTTTCATGTTGTTCTCTTGAAACTCATGTATTCATTTGAGTTGTATCTTAGTCACAATTTTGGTTGTGACAAGCTGTTTTTGGTATCTTGCAAAAGCCACTGTTACTGTTAGTAGTTCTCCTTTAAAACTGTCATCAAGCAGCAAAGGAATTGTGAAACTCTTTGTGTTCATTGAGTTGGAAACAAGAACAGGTCATAAACTCTTATTGTCGAAAGGTGTTCTAATTTCTGATTCATTCGGTAAAAGAAGTTCCCATCTGAACAAAACTTTGTCGGTGATCTACAAAGCAAAGAAACCCACTTTGTCCCAAAAGGATTTTACCTTCTTTTTGCAGGTGATGAGAAAAGAGAGAGAAGACCGTTGCTGGTGCACTTTAACTGCTACGTCGGATCATCTTTTCAAGTAGAACATAGCTAGCATCTCCTGTTTATTTACACGGCTTGACTTGTTCATTTGTCATCTTATCTCTTTATCTGAGTAGGTGCAAGTGAGATCATGTTAGTTTTGATGGAACCAACTTTGTCCTTTCTTTACCTTTTGGGTTTGTTTGGAAAACACCCCCAAACCAAACAATGTCTATAGATTATAGATACATTTGTATTGTCATAATTTTATCAACCAACTTGAACAAACCTATAAACTCTTCTTGTTTTATAAATCTTTCAGCTATTCATCTCTGATAAAGCTACGCTTCAATGGCCGCATAAAATGTTAATTTTCATGTTTTAAAGATCGATTTTTTACATGTTTCCGGAGAAACTAGAGGAAAATGTAGTAAAATTTACAAAATAAAAATTCTTGGTAGTCTATTCTTGTGAGATAATATTTAACATAGCTTAAACTAATAGTCTTCTTTCCGAACCTTTATACTCACATATTGCATGATATGTTATAATATCTGATTGTTTTTGGAATAGCCACTAATAATCATCTTTGTATCAGAAAGATAAAAAAAAACCATTAAGGCAAACTAAATTCACTGTGCGTTAACAGATTTTCATTCCCTTTTTATACTTTTTTTTGCTTTAGCTCCATATGTTTTCTTTAGTTGTTTGAACTACTTGAGATTGCTCCACAAAAACAATTTTCCCAGCAATATATTGGATTCGGGCAATACAAAATTATAAAAAATCATTAAGCAGTCTTCTAAAACCTGTTACATCACTTACGAAAAGAAAAAGGTCAAAAACTCAACTTTTTCATAATGTCATCAAAAAATTGACATTCTGAACCAAAACTGCTCTATATCAATGTTTCTTTTGTTTTAAGTATCAAATTGTGCATTCTCTATAATGACCTTGACAAAAATCCAAAGATGGGTTTTTACATTCAATAACTTTTCTCTAAAGGGAAACATGCATAATAGTCATGCCCCACAATAGACAATCCTCAAGAAAAACTAAGAAAGGTAACTGCATGGTAAAACCACACTGAATTACTTACATCTAAGGATTTTGCTGAATCCCCTTCCGTCAAAACCAAGGTGCACTTACTGGAGTTCTTCCCCAGCTTCATTTGCGTCTTCGAGTTTGGCCACTCGAACTCTTAAGTGCTTTAACTCCATATGTTTTCTTTAGTTGTTTGAACTGCTTGAGATTGCTCCACGAAAACAAATTTTCCAGCAATATATTGGATTCGACCACTACAAAATTTTATAAACCAACTTAAACAAACCAATTTTATAGAATTTTCATCTATTAATGCATGATAAAGCTACGCTACATTGGCCACATACAATGTTAATTTTCGTGTTTTAAAGATCGAACTTTTGACATGTTTCCGGAGAAACTAGAGGAAAACAGTAAAAATTTACATTATACAACAAATCTTGGTAGTCTACTAGTCTTGTGAGATAATATTCAGCATCGCTTAAACAAATAGTCTTCTTTCCAAACCTTATACTCAGATATTGCATGAGAAAGAAATCATCTTTTTATGAGAAAGAAAAAACCATCAAGGCAAACAAAATTCACAGTGCCAAAGAAGATGCGCTAACAGATTTTTGTTCCCTTTTTATACTTTTTTGTTTTTCTTATGTAAACTACAAATATTTACGAAGAAAACCAAAAATCATGATTATTTCCAGCACTTATAAATAGAGGGTGTCACTAATATCATATTCATCATTATCAACAATCATCATCATCATTTACGCAAAAACTCTCTAAAAATGACGAATATCTCCAGTATTCATATTTTCTTCTTTCTGTTCATCACAAGTAAGTAACACTCTGTTTTTTTTTTGCTTCTTCTCTGTTTCACTTTTTGGCGTAATTAACATTTTTAACTCTTTTGATTTGTGTTGTGAAGGCGGCATTGCTGTTTCCGCCACCGTGTTCACTTTACACAACAGTTGCCCTTACACCGTCTGGCCGGGAACTCTCTCCGGAAACAGCATCACTCTCGGCGAAGGAGGATTTCAATTGACTCCAGGCGCTTCCGTACAGCTCACGGCTCCTACGGGATGGTCAGGCCGGTTCTGGGCTCGTACCGGCTGCAACTTCGACTCTACCGGACACGGTAGCTGCGTCACCGGAGATTGCGGCGGTGCTCTAAAATGTCGCGGCGGAGGAGTTCCTCCAGCAACTCTAGCAGAATTCACCGTCGGATCAGCCAACGCCGGCATGGATTTCTACGACGTGAGCCTCGTCGACGGTTACAATATCAAGATGGGTATAAAACCACAAGGAGGATCCGGGAACTGCCGTTACGCTGGCTGCGTCGAGGACATCAATGAGATTTGCCCTAACGAGCTTCGGATCATGGATCCGCATACCGGAGTTATCGCGGCGTGTAAGAGCGCCTGCGCGGCGTTTAATTCGCCGGAATTTTGCTGTACCGGAGCTCACTCGACGCCGCAAACTTGTACACCTACGAATTACTCGGCGATGTTTAAGAACGCTTGCCCTAGTGCTTACAGTTACGCTTACGACGACGCTTCGAGTACTTTCACTTGTACCGGATCTAATTACTTGATCACTTTCTGTCCCTAACCGGTCTTAACCGGAACTCCGGTTTAGTTTTGTGTCTTGTTTATCTGTCATGCTTCTTTTGCTTCTTGTGTACGGAAAAGATAAATAAGGAGAGGAAATAAGGAAAGATGAATGTTATGAATCATTTTTAAGACTTTTCGAAAGTACTTTGTTGTTACATTCATCTCATTTGCATTGTTGCCTTGAGTTGTATCTATTTCAAAAACTAGTTCATTTGGCATGTGTGTCTTAGTCGCATTTTGGTCATGTCAAGCTGCAGTTTTGTGACACTGTTAGTAATCTATCCTTCCAAAATGAAGGCAACAGAACTTGGTAAAGAAAGTTTTTGTTGGAACTGTCAAACTCTTGTGTTCATTGATTTTTTTTTTTTTGAAAAACAGGTCATTAATTAACGCTTAATTATTGTCAAAAGGTGTTCTAACTTCTGAATCAGTCGGTAAGGGCATAGTACTCACTTTGAAGACAGCTTGCTCGCACTCGCTACATTAGACCATTTTTCCAGGTAGAGCATAGCATCTCGTGTCTTTGCTCACATGTCCTCTTATCTCCTTATTTGACTAGGTGCAAGTGTGATCAGTTTATTTACTTTCTTTACCTTTTTGGTTGGAAAAGACTTGAGAAACCCCTAATCTAAACAATGTCTATAGATATGTTTTAATTTTCATATTTGTTAAGATTTCGAAAAATACCAATGATATCTTGACATAGCCTAGTTTACATTTTCTTTCAGTATATGATATATCCTTTTGTAATTAAAGGTAAATAAATTAGCATTATAGAGTCTTGAAATTAGGTTTCAGAATTTTCCTTTTGGCAAATTCAATCATATATACATCAAATCCTTATATACGCTCGATTTATTTTATATGGTATCAAAGTTAGGATTTCACATTAAAAATTAGATAACCTAAAAAGTGAAGATATATATGTGCAAATCCACTCAAAACTTATAAATTCTTCATGCTGTAAATTTTACAGCTACTAATGTATGATTTAGCCTCTGCCATGACTGCATATAATGTTCAAAACCGTGTAGACCAATGTAACTCTGGGTGAGACGATTATAATTTTGGTTATTTAACGTTGACACGTGAACGGAAATGAAAGAAATCCACTGGCACAGATTGTTCCTTCTTCTTTTGATAACAAGATGTCGTCGAGTATAGTTTGTTGTTTGCTCGTCGAACGTTTTAGTGGAGTTGAATTAGAACACCATTTCGATTGGTCAAAGCCTCAAAGGAAAGTAAGAAAAAAATACAAATGAAAATCCATTCCTATGTTTAATCTTGGTCAAACGACAGGTTTTAAGCCAATTACTATTTTTCTCTTTTAACAACGTTGACCCATTAGTTATGAGAGCCTGTGAGGGTTCAAAGATGCCCTCATATCACGGTATGGTTTAACTAATTATGCCCAGCATCTTTTCTTGGACCCAGATTGGTTCAGTTTATGAACTTGTTTCAAAGTCTAAGTCAATCTTCTAAACTCTGGTTTTCCAGTTTTATTACAAATAGTATTGTTTTAGTACTTGATTTTTGTTTCGTAAAAAATGTGTCCTACTATATTTTTAATATAAAATTTAAAACAAAATTTAAGTTTTATGTACTATTCTAACGTATTTAATTAGAGAGATTTGATTGAAAACATAAAGTTAGAGAGATTTGATTATACAGTACATTGATAAGGAGTAGGATATACAGATTAACAAAATAATTCATTTGTATGAAAATTTACAAATCGATCGAAATTTAATTTGAAACTTATATATGGTGTACTTTTGAGCTCATCTATGAATATCCGAAATTACATTTGTTAGTAGTTTGCTCTTCCACACTAAACCAATGAAAAATTGTACATATATTTATTAATCGATCTCTTGACACGTTTTCAGTGAAATTGGCAAAAAAAAAGATACATCTAACATTTTAGAAATAAAAAATAGAAATAAATCTAAATAATAAATTATAAATCTACAAAAGGTAAATTATATATATATATATATATTTAATTTGTTAGGATACAAAAAGTAAATAAATCTATAAGTGAAATATGACTGAAAATAGAAATAAAAATATTTTCTTTTGGGAATTATCAATATTTTTACCAGTTTATAGTAGTTAATCAACACAACGAAATAATCATTAAGGCATAGAAAATTTAGAGAAATATGAAAGGCCAAAGAAAATATCTACCAAAAAACCAAAAATTACAATTGATTAAAAATGATAATAATTCGTCACTACTTCATATTCACTTTTTATTTTCTTTTTTTATATTTTCTTTTTGATAAAAGCTCTTCAGATCTGCACTTATAAATATAGAGGCTCGAAGCCAATAACATTCATCATCAACCACAACACATCAACACAAAAACCCTATCAAAAAAATGGCAAACTTTTCCAGTTTTCACATTCTCTTATTCGCGTTCATCAATCGTAGCAACAATAAACATATTCTTCAAATTTTTTTCTCTTATCTATTTCACTTATATTTTATTTATTTTTGTGCATTGTTAGATCAACAACAATAGTGAAAAAGATCATTGAGTCTCTCATCAATATCATATTATTATTTTAGTTTTTTTTGTTAGAATTTTATCATTAATTTTTGTCTCCATTGGTGAAATATTAACTAAATCTTTCATTAATTTAATATTTATTTTTAAAATAATTATATATTAGTTTAACTTGATTATTTATTTTAAATTATATTAAATTTTAGTTTTAATAATTTAAATATATATTTTTACTTATTATTTTTCCAAATTTCAGAATTTTGTTTTTATTAGCTGAAATAGTTTTAATTAAATATTATTATAATTTAACTAGTATTAAATAAAATCATATTTATATTTTTTCTAAACTTATGCATAATAAAACTTGCTAGATAGATACTTTTATTTTCTGATTTATGAAAAAATAAAAATAAAAAGTAATAACATATAAACTATTTAATTATATTTTAAAACTATTGTATAATTGATGGCACTATTTCCTCCTCTAGAGAAAGTCCTAACAAGGGGAACACCATCGAATGGAGGAAACTGTGAACCAATCATTGAAGAGCATGCCTCACCCGAGCAAGAATACACAGAGATAACGGAGAGCAACATTGAATATGCTTACTACAATGAGGACCCTGAAGAGATCCCAACCATCAAGCTGAACATCAAACAGTTCGGCATGACACTAGGGGATACATGGAAAGAACCATGGAACTCCCAGAAGGTGACATGTCGAAGGCCTTGGTTGCTTTGAATCCATTCCAACTCCCAAACTAAAGAACATTAGCCGTCTCAGGACAGAGCACCAAGTGTAAGCTGATATCTCCTTCTATAACATGGGGAAAAACATTGAGAAAAATGCAAAAAAATCATGAATTTTTAAATTAAGGATGTTTAAAATATGAACTTTCAAAATACTATTTAAATGTTTAAGTTTTTTGTTGACTCGTAATTAAATGACAAACTTTCGTTGATTAGTTCATTTGAAACACGCCATTGAATTGACATTTACAGCGTTAAACCTCCCGTTAGCAACTTATGTTTAATCAAAACGACGTTGTTTCAAGTTTGATTAAAAATTATCAACTTTCAAATTGTGGACGTTTAAATCCCCATTTTTTTTAGAAATATCGTTTAAATGCCAAAGTTTTTATTGACTTCATAATTAAACACCTAACTTATGTTGAGTATGTCATTTGATGCATGACTTTAAATCAAATGATGAAGCACGTTTACGGGATATAATTGCATGTTACCAGCTTCCGTTTAATCAAAATATTCTGACAACTATTTATCATTTGTCTTCTTTCTATTTTTGGTCGTTTCATCGAGATCCAACCATAGTCATAGAATAAAAAATCTTCTCAAATTAAAATTTGCCTTAAAGAAACATAATCCAACGAAATATTTGCTACCTGAAATCTCCAGAAAATACCCATGAAATTATCTAAAACAACTCAAGAAATTAAATATCTTAAACGTTAGTATTAGTGATAACTAACTAATTAAATTTTAATTTATCGATAACTAATGAAATTTTATTTAATATTTATTGAAACTCAAATTTTAATTGGGAACTTCCCTTGATTTCAATGCTAAGGGGAAGTTCCCAAATCAAAGACCAGAAGAAAAACTCTCTGTTGTGAAGTGCATCGCAACTTTTACCGTGGTAATATCGTTGACAGTAGTATTCATTTATCTGACCTTGTATTCACATAGCTTTTTCAAAGTTTATGCTGGTCTAAGTGGCACGTATTTATCGTTTGCTACTTATTACAAGTTTCGACCCTCATTATCATCTATAGGCTGTTTTAGAGGAGGTTCTTGTAAGAAATAAGTTAAATCCCAATAACTCTGTTGTACATACAATTCTTTCTTTGAATACAAAGAAATAATATCAAAAAATTTACAGGCAGAAAAGATTTCTGAGCTGCTTCTTTCATTGTTAGTTCTTTTAATTATTTTTTCATGTTGTTCTCTTGAAACTCATGTATTCATTTGAGTTGTGTCTTGATCACATTTTGGTTTGTCAAGCTGTTTATGGTATCTTGCAAATGCAACTGTTAGCAGTTCTCCTTAAAAACTGTCATCAAGGAACAAAGGAAATGTTGATGTTGGGACTGTGAAACTCTTTGTGTTCATTGAGTTAGAAACAAGAGCAGGTCATTAAAACTCTTATTGTCAAAAGGTGTTCTATGTTCTAATTCAGTCGGTAAATGGAGTTCCCATCTGAACAAAACTTTGTCGGTGATCTACAAAGCATATAGAACCCACTTTGTCCCAAAAGGATGTTACCTTCTTTTTGCAGGTGATAGGAAAAGAGAGAGAAGACCGTTGCTCGTGCTCTTTAACTGCTACGTTTGATCATCTTTTCAAGTAGAACATAGCTAGCATCTCCTGTTTATGTTACACGGCTTGCTTGACTTGTTCATTTGTCATCTTATCTCTTTATCTGAGTAGGTGCAAGTGAGATCATGTTAGTTTTGATGGAACCAACTTTGTCCTTTCTTTACCTTTTTGGTTTGTTTGGAAAACACTTGAAGCCCAAACCAAACAATGTCTATAGTAGAGTACATTTTTATTGTCATAATTTTATCAACCAACTTGACAAACCTATAAACTCTTCATGTTTTATAAATCTTTCAGCTATTAATGCCTGACAAAGCTACACTACAATGACCACATACTATGTTAATTTTCGTGTTTTAAAGATCGAAAGTTTGACATGTTTCCGGAGAAACTAGAGGAAAACAGAAAAAATTTACATTATACAAAAAATCCTGGTACTCTTGTGAGATAATAATATCCAACATCGCTTAAACAAATAGTCTTCTTCCCAAACCTTCATATTGCATGATATGTTATTAATTAAAATCTGTTTGCTTTTGGAGTAGCCTCTAAGAAATCATTTTTTGTATCAGAAAGAAAAAAAACCATTGATGCAAACAAAATTCACAGTGCCAAAGAAGATGCGCCAACAGACTTTTATTCCCTTTTTATACTTATTTTTGTTTTGTTTTCCTTATATATGTAAACTACAAATATTTACGAAGAGAACCAAAAATTATAATTATTTCCAGCACTTATAAATCGAGGATCGGTGTCACTAATATCGGATTCATCATTATCACAATCATCATCATAAACGCAAAACTCTCTATAAAAAATGGCGAATATCTCCAGTATTCACATTATCTTCTTTGGGTCCATCACAAGTAATTAACACTCTGTTTTTTCTTCTCTGTTTCACTTATATTTCACTAATATCGAATTACTCGGCGATGTTTAAGAACGCTTGCCCTAGCGCTTACAGTTACGCTTACGACGACGCTTCGAGTACTTTCACTTGTACCGGATCTAATTACTTGCTCACTTTCTGTCCCTACCCGGTCTTAACCGGAACTCCGGTTTAGTTTTGGGTCTTGTTGTCACGATTCTTTTGCTTCTTATGCACGGAAAAGATAAATAAGGAGAGAAAATAAGGAAAGATGAATGCTATCAATGAAATTGCTATGAATCATTTTAAGACTTTTCGAAAAGTACTTTGTTGTTACATTCATCTCATTTAGAATTAGGATCTCACATTAAAAATCCGATGGACGTAAAAAGTGAAGGGATATATATGCATGTGAAAATTCACTCAAAACTTATAAACTCTTCATGCTATAAATTTTACAGCTTACAAATGTCTGATTTAGCCACTGCATAAAATGTTCAAAACCGTGTAGACCATGTAACTCTGGCTGAGAGACGGAATAACAAGATCAAGATGTCGTCGAGTAGTTTTCTGTTTGCTCATCGAACTTTTCAGTGGATTTAAATTAGAACACCATTTCGATTGGTCAAAGGGAAGTTAAAAAATTAGGAATGAAAATACTACATTCCAGAAAGCGTGTAAATGTCATGTCCTCGTATCTTTTACCACCATGCCACTACTATTTGGTTAGGTTTATAATTGGTTCAAGTGTGTAAAAGAGCAAAAGAACCATGTTTAATCTTTGGCCACACGGCAGGTTTTAAGCCAAAACTAATTTTCTCTTTTAACCACGTTGACCCATTTATTCTGAGAGCCTGGGAGGGTTCAAACATCATATCAAAGATGCCCCATAGTCACGGCAGGAATTAACTAATGCCAGTACTATTTTCTCAACTTATGAACTTGTTTCTAAGTCTAAGTCAGTATTCTAAACTCTGTTTTCCCAGTTTTATAACAAATAATATTGTTTTAGCACTTGTTTTTGTTTCATAAAAAAGTGTCCTATTATACTTTTAATATAAAATTTAAAATAAATTTAAGTATTATGTACTATTCTAACTTATTTAATTAGAGAGATTTTATTGATGACAAACAAAATTAAAGGTTAGAGAGATTTAATTATACAGTACATTGATAAGGATTAATTAAGGACTAGCTAGGATAGACAGATTAATAAAATAATTTCGTTTGTATGAAAATTACAAATCGATCGACATTTAATTTGAAACTTGTATATGGTGTTCTTTTGACCTCATCTATGAATATCCGATTTTTTTTTACATTTGTTAGTTCTTTGCCCTTCCACACTAAACCAAATGATACTTTGTTATGTGTATTCATCGATCTCTTGACAAGTTTTCGGTAAAATTAGCAAAAAGTATAAATTAAAAATTTACAAAAGAAATCTACAAGTTTTAATTATCAAAAAAAAAAAAAAATCTACAAGTGGAATGAAAGACTGAAAATAGAAATAAATCTATTTTTTTTATAGATGCCCCGTAGCCTGGGAGGGTTCAAACTTCAAAGATGCCCCGCAGTCACGGCAGGAATTAACTAATGCCCAGTACTATATCTCGGACCCAGATTGGTTCAATTTATGAACTTGTTTCTAAGTCTAAGTCAGTCTACTCATCATAACTTGTTTCTAAGTCTAAACTCTGTTTTCCCAGTTTTATAACAAATAATATTGTTTTAGCACTTGTTTTTGTTTCATACAAAAGTGACCTATAAAATTTAAAATAAAATTTAAGTTTTATGTACTATTCTAACTTATTTAATTAGAGAGATTTGATTGATGACAAACAGAAGGTTAGAGAAATTTGATTATACAGTACATTGATAAGGATTAACTAAGGACTAGGATAGACAGATTAATAAAATATTTTTGTTTATATGATAATTTACAAATTGATCGACATTTAATTTGAAACTTATATATGGTGTTTTTTGAGCTGATATATGAATTATCCGATTTTTTTACATTCGTTAGTTCTTTGCTCTTCCACGCTAAACCAAATGATAATTTGTTACATGCATTCATCGATCTTTTGACACATTTTTGGTGAAATTAGCAAAATAGTATAAATAAAAAATTTACAAAAGAAATCTACAAGTTTTTTATCAAAAAAAAAGAAGAAAAATCTACAAGTGGAATGAAAGACTGAAAATAGAAATAAATCTTTTTTTTAAGGATTTATCAATAGTTTTACCAGTTTATAGTAGTTAATCCACGCAAGGAAATAAATAATCATTAAGACAAAGAAATTTAGAGAGATATGAGAGGGCCAAAGAATTCTACCAAGAACCAAAAATGATTAAAAAAGATAATAAGTTACTACCTCGGATCTTCATTTTTTTTCTTTCTTTCATTTTTTCTTTTTTCTTTTATGAGAAAAGGCTCGTCGGATCTACACTTATAAATAGAGATCGGTGCAATGAACATTGATCATCATCAACCACATCACATAAACACAAAATCCCTATCAAGAAAATGGCAAACTTCTCCGGTTTTCACATTCTCTTTTTGGCGTTCATCACAAGTAACAGCAATGAATATATTCTCCAGTTTTTTTTGTCTACTCTATTTCACTTATGTTATATATTTCTCCGTGTGTTGTTACATGCTATCTTTCTCAAGCTTTCTTTTTGATGATTTGTATTATGTTCATCGGCTTTGATCACAAACATAATACACAATAATTCTCAAAACTATTTCGTCCTTTCAAAGTTTGGTTTTGTGTTTTGAAATTGCAGGTAGCATTGCCGTTTCCGCCACAGTGTTCACTCTAAAGAACAATTGCCCTTACACCGTCTGGCCCGGAACCCTAGCCGGAAAAGGACCCAAGCTCGGAGACGGCGGATTTGAATTGGCACAAGGTGCTTCCCAACAGTTCACGGCTCCTGCGGGATGGTCAGGCCGGTTCTGGGCTCGTACAGGCTGCAACTTTGGCGCCTCTGGCAACGGTAACTGCGTCACCGGAGACTGCGGCAGTCTAAAATGTAACGGCGGTGGAGCTCCTCCAGCCACTCTGGCTGAATTCACCCTTGTAGGCGATGGTGGCAAAGATTTCTACGACGTGAGCCTCGTCGACGGTTACAATGTCAAGTTAGCGATAAGACCTTCCGGAGGATCCGGAGATTGCAAGTACGCAGGCTGCGTCTCCGATCTCAACGCGGCTTGCCCTAACGAGCTTAAGGTCATGGATCCACAGAACAAGGTCGCGGCGTGCAAGAGCGCATGCGCCGCGTTTAATAAGCCGGAGTATTGCTGCACCGGAGCTTACTCGACGCCGCAAACTTGTCCTCCGACGAATTACTCGAAGATTTTTAAGCAAGCTTGCCCTGACGCCTATAGCTACGCTTATGACGACCTAACCAGTACCTTCACTTGTACCGGAGCTAACTATGACGTTACTTTCTGCCCTTAAAACCGTAGCTTCGGTTTTAGAATTGTGTCGGGTTTCTTTGGCTTCTTATATATCTAAAATATAAATAAAGAGAAATAAAGAGAGATAATGACTATGAATCATCTTCTTCCATTTTTAAGACTTTTACAAAGTATTTTGTTATTGCACTCATCTCATTAACATTATTGAGTTGAGTTGTATCTATTCAAATGAACTTTGCAATACTGATTTACATCCTTAGCATACAAATATCTGAATAAATAAAGATGCATGGAGATGCTTAATTAGAGAGTAGAATAACTCTTTGTCCTATGTCAATGGTTCTTGATATACATAACATGAGAGAGCAATAACAACATCTATTGTTTACCCAAAGAGACAAGAGTATGGAACTCACTTTGTCCCAAAAGGATGTTACCGTTCATTGCTTGCATGCGCTCTTGAGTATATATACATTGGATCATCTTTTTCAGGTAGAGCAGATCATCCCTTGTGTTTCTTTGCATGGGTTTTGCTCAGATGTCATCTTATCTCCTTATTTGAGTAGGTGCAAGTGAGATCAGGTTAGTTTTGATGGAACCAACTTTGAACTTTCTTTATCTTTTGGGTTGGGAAAAAAAGACTATGAGAAACCTAAATCTAAACAAAGTATACACAGATGTTAATTTCCATAATTGTTAAGACATGGAAATATACCAATAATTCATATCTAGACATTTTCTTGTATCTTTTTTTTATCAAAAAAAAAAGCTTGTATCCACCAAGGTTTACATTTTCTTATATATATCCTTTTGTAGTTAAAGGTAAATTAGTACAATATAGTTGTAAATCAGGTATAACGATATAGCCTTTTCATATTAAAAAAAATTAGGCTAGATGTTTTTAGACGGTACCTGAATTTAATTTGTTGTCTAAGTATGATAGTTCAAGAAGAATTTTATTGTCCATCATAGTGAAATTCGGTTCGAAATAGAGCGATAAAAGTCATCATATTATCTTGGGTGCGGTTTAGGATCGGACATTAAAATAATAGATGGATTCACATTAGTAAATTATAAGAGACGTGTAAATCCACTCAAAATTTTTAAACTCTTCTTGTTATAAATTTTACAGCTATTAATGTATATATAGGTACATGCCATCATGCCACGGCTGCAAAAAAATGTTTGAAACCGTGTAGAGCATGTAACCCTGAGTGAGTTATTTAATAGTGACCCGTTAATGGAAGTCCCGTCACCATGACAAATTTTCTTGTTTTATTTTTGTAATATGTAATTTGGGCTGAAGACCAACTAAATCCTCGAATAAGTAGTGGTAGAGTAGTTAGGTTATCGAATTTTTAGTGTAGATTTTTTTTTTCCATAGGAATGTGAATATCATTTAATGAATTCGAGGTTTTATAAAAAGAGAGAACCTACATATGTAATTACAAATAAACTTTTTAATGAAACTTTTTAGTGTAGAATTACAGGTAGAGAAATTGATTCCAAATAAAAAGCGAGTTAATGCAATGCCCTGATTCATATCTTTTATACGTACCACCATGTAAACTACTATTTGGTTAGGACTTAGGATAAAGTATATTTATGATCAAATTGCAAAAACTCGGAAAATCATATTGTTCGATGTCTCAGTAAGAAGAGCTCATCTTCTTCCTCCCGTTAGATCATAAAAGGTCAATTCAATCGTTCCAATGACTCTTTATAATTTCTGATTATTTTCTCCCTTGACTTCTGATTAATTTCCCCCTTGGCTGCAGATTTCTTTTGTCGAGATTTGCACATAATATTATATTTTCGATAAATACAAAGCCCATTTGTGGTTTTTTTTTTTCTTTTTTTCTTTTTCCATTTGTGGTTTTCTTCGAGGAAGAGATAAGTTTTGCTGGAAAAAACAATTGTATCCGTCATTGGTCTTGACTACACGGCAGGTTTTATGCGTAAAAAAGTTTACCTATATATGAAAGGGTTTAAAAAGGCCACTTTAGTCATGGCATGATGAGTCATGGCCGCCATAGTCATGGCATGAGCCAAGTTGGTCAATTTTATATATACCTGTTTCTATGTCTAAGTCAGTCTTCTCAAATCATAATCTTCAAAGTCGCCTGCTATGCTCCTCCATCACATAAAAATGCTGTTTCTTTAATACGTAGAGATTCTTAAAATAATTTATAGTTTTACTATTATTTTAGAAAAATATAAGATTAAGCATAATATTAATAATCTATGAGAATAACTCAAAAATGACACTATCTTAAAGCAGATGAAAGATTTCTTAGCCTATTCATCAATATAAAAATATTATATATACATGTTTAGTTATTTATTTATTTTTATTTTTTTGGGATTAAAGGTTGTACATTAATGTTTAGTTATGTTTACTGATTTAAAAAGATGGATATGTGGACATGTTTTCGATTGAAATTAGCAGAAAAGTACATCAAAAATTAGAAAAATAAGTCTACCGTTAAGAAAGAATGAAAATATAAAAAGGAAAAAAAATTAGAAGTGATGGTTCGTACTTCGTACCATGGAAGAAGTTTCTGAAATGCTGAAAATTGTTGTTTGTTTATTTAAGGGAACTTGACGTGAACGTGTCAAAATAGTTTGATCTCACGAGTTACCGCGTCGTCATGTCTTAGCCATGATTTGCACATGTCCCTGCATATCACATTTTCTAGGGTTTAGAACTAGTTGGTATGTGGCGGATATGATTTAAAACCCTATCTTCTGTACGCATTTATTTGGGTCTTTACATTCGAGGATCGCAAATAGACACATCTATTTGGGTCTCATATTCGAGGATCACAATTAAATAAAATACAAGTACACGGATTTCATACTTGCAAATCACAAAAACACACTCACACACATGGGCGGGGACCTTCACAGCAAGTCGGCTGTGCAAATGATAACTTTTTCACCGTTAAAATTTTAAATTTACATTTTAATATCTCTTTTAGGTTATGTTTTGACACTGGTAAAATCATTAAGACAAATAAAATTTAGAAAGCCAAATGGTACAAATAGCTGTACAATTAGCTGAATTAAAATGAATAAATTACAAAAGAAAAATTATTCAACTCATCCATCAACTCAAAATATGTTCATTCAATGTTTTCAACTTATTCAATGTATATTCATCTACAAGGCAACGATTTGCCGCCAAAGAAAATGTCTACCACTAAACCAAAAATAAATGATAACATTACGTCACTACCTCCAACCAGCTGCTCTTATAAATAGAGGATCGTTGCCACAAACATTCATCATCATCATCATCATCGACATTACATAAACACAAACAAACAAGATCCAAATATGGCGAGTTTGTCCAGTATTCACATTCTCTTCTTCGTGTTCATCACAAGTAACGATATGAAACACTCTCTATTTTTGTTTCACTTATGTATTTATGTTTCTCCTTTCGGTATATTATATCCTTCACAATCTCCTCTGTTTAAAAAGGAAAATAACTGTTTCTCAAGCTTCCTTTTTAATGAATTTTTGTTTGGTTTATCACAATATATTGCATGCATGCACAAGTACAATAGTACTTAAAATGAATTATTTATGTCTTATTGATGATTTGGTTCTGTGTGTTTGCAATTGCAGGTGGCATTGCTGTTTCCGCCACCGTCTTCACTCTAACGAACAATTGCCCTACCACCGTCTGGCCCGGAACTCTCTCCGGCGGAGGAGTCAAGCTCGCAGACGGAGGATTTGCATTGGCTCCAAGAGATTCCAGACAGTTCTCGGCTCCTGCGGGATGGTCAGGCAGGTTCTGGGCTCGTACTGGCTGCAACTTTGACGCCGCCGGCAACGGTAGATGCGATACCGGAGACTGCGGCGGTCTAAGATGTACAGGTGGCGGAGTTACTCCAGTCTCTCTAGCTGAATTCACCCTCGTAGGCCATGGCGGCAAAGATTTCTACGACGTGAGCCTCGTCGACGGTTACAATGTAAAGTTGGGGATAAGACCTTCCGGAGGATTTGGAGATTGCAAATATGCAGGCTGCGCCGCTGACCTCATCGCGAGTTGTCCTGAAGAACTTAAGGTAAGGGTTGGTTCACAGAACAATGTCGTGGCGTGCAAGAGCGCATGCGCCGCGTTTAAGAAGCCGGAGTTTTGCTGCACCGGAGCTTTCTCGACACCGCAAACTTGTCCTCCGACGTTTTACTCGAGGATTTTCAAGCAAGCTTGCCCTGACGCCTATAGCTACGCTTATGACGACCTAACCAGCACCTTCACTTGTACCGGAGCTAACTACGAAATCACTTTCTGCCCTTAAAAACCGATAGAAGCTCCGGATTTAGATTCGTGTCGGGTTTCTTCTCTCTCACGTTTCTTTTGCTTGTTGTGTACGGAAAGATAAATAAGGATAGATGATGACTATGAATCATCTTCAATTCCACTTGTAAGCTTTTTACTTTAAGTGTTCAGTTGTTTACATATAAATAAATAAAACCAAGAATAAATTTACATGCAGAAAATCTTCATGGGGCTGCCGTTTTCATTGTTACTTTCTTTTTTTTGTACGGACTACAGCTAGTAATTAATTGCATTCCATGATGAAACTCACATATTCATTTGGATTGTGTTTTAATCTCGATCATTTTGGTTGCGTCAAGCTATATATATTTATGTCTTCTTTCAAATACCACTTTTTAAGCATTTCTCCTTCCCAAACTGTACATCGAGCCACAGAACTTTGCAAGGAATTTTTGATGTTGGAACTGTAAAACTATTTGTGTTCATTGAGTTTGGAAAACAACAATACTGAAGATAGCTTGGGTAACAAGATGTTTGTCTTGTGGACGTTGAAATCCATCTATTAAGTGAAGCTGTGTAAACTAAAACATAATTAAAAATAGTCTATATAACCTATGTTGTAATACGGTAAGAGACTTATAATATTTCCTTTTTCATATTTATCTAATTTTCTTTTCATATTATGTCTTAACAATTATGGAAATTAACATACAAACTATATAGATAAAATAAAGATTGAGAGTGCTTAATTTCAGCTGTTGAAGAACATGCATGTTAGCTGAGACGTGATGAAGCGTCTCTGCACAATGTCAATTAGTTCTTTGATGGATTTGATGAGGAATATAATCCATCTTACAAAAGAGTTCGATGTATCACCAAAAACAATGTCAATTAGTTCGTTGAGATTCTAAAAGTTAATTATTAAGTGTGTTCCATGTTGTTCTCTTGAAACTCACATATTCATTTTGACATGTGTGTCTTAGTCGCCTTTTGGTTGTGTCAAAGCTGTTTTTGTCTTGCATATGCCATTGTTAGCAATCTATCCTTCCAAACTGTCATCGAGAAACAGAACAATTTGTAAGAAAAAGTTGATGTTGGAACTTTGAAGAATAGTAACTAAAGGGCATAGAAACTCGCTTGTTTCTTTACATAGGCATATAGCAAGCATCTCGTGTTTCTTTACATGTCTTTGCTTACATGTCCTCTTATCTCCTTATTTGAGTAGGTGCAAGTGAGATCAGGTTAATTAGTTTACTTTCTTTACCTCTTTTGGGTGGAAAAAAATCTTGAGAAACCTAAATCTAATTAAACAATGTGCATAGATATATTTAAATTTTCATAATTTTCAAGATACGGAAAGATACTAGATATTGACTAATTATATTTTTGGTTCTTTTGATAACAAGATCAAGATGTCGTCAAGTAGTTTTCTGTTTGCTCATCGAACTTTTCAGTAGTGAATTTAAATTAGAACACCATTTCGATTGGTCAAAGGGAAGTTAAAAAAATTAGAAATGAAAATACTACATTCCAAAAGAAAGCTTGTAAATGCCATATCCTCGTACTTTTACCACCATGCCACTACTATTTGGTTAGGTTTATAATTGGTTCAAGTGTGTAAAAGAGAAAAAGAACCATGTTTAGTCTTTGGCCACACGGCAGGTTTTAACAACGTTGACCCATTAATTCTGAGAGCCTGGGAGGGTTCAAACTTCAAAGATGCCCCGTAGTCACGGCAGGAATTAACTAATGCCCAGTACTATATCTCGGACCCAGATTGGTTCAATTTATGAACTTGTTTCTAAGTCTAAGTCAGTCTACTCATCATAACTTGTTTCTAAGTCTAAACTCTGTTTTCCCAGTTTTATAACAAATAATATTGTTTTAGCACTTGTTTTTGTTTCATACAAAAGTGACCTATAAAATTTAAAATAAAATTTAAGTTTTATGTACTATTCTAACTTATTTAATTAGAGAGATTTGTCTGAGATTTTCAGATAATGTCAGCTTTCCAATATATACAAAACCCATTTTTGGTACGTTCGAAAAATACATAATTTTTGCTGGAAAAATCAATTGGGTCCGTCGTTGATCTTGGCCACACGGAAGCTTTTATGCCTAACAATGTTGACCCATTAATGAACGGGTTCAAAGAAGCCACCATAGTTACGGCAGGATTTAATTATTTCATCGAACACAAAGTTGGTTCGATTTAGAAACATGTTTCTATATGTTAAAGTCAGTCAGTCTTCTCCACTCATATTCTTCAAAGTCTTTCGCTATGCTATTCCCCTCCATCTCATAATAATGTTGTTTCTTTAATACATACAAGTTGTAATTTTATCCCTATTATTTTAAAAACAAACATTATACATAATATAAATATTCTATTAATTAATCTAAAAAGTATGAAGAATTTCTTAGCCCCTTCATGAATATACAAATATATTATACATGGTTAGTTGTTTACTGTTTTAACTTATCGATATCTGGACATGTGTTTAGGTGAAATTGGCAGAAAAGAAAAAGGTAAATAAAAAATTACAAAAATAATCTACCGGTGAGAAAAAAAGAATGAAAATAGAATGTTCAAAAATATTTTTTAAAAAGGAAAACAGAAGTAATCGGAAGACGTTTCTGAAGTGAAATTGTGGGATTTTATAAAGGGAACGTGACGTGAACATCTAAAACCCTAGGGTTCGAGCTTTCACGCGTACAAGTAGCAAATCACTCTTCTCTACGCATCTATTTGGGTCTTATAATACCTGACGACCACAACAAAAAGCATGTATTTGGGTCTCATACTCAGCGGATCATAATTAAATACATGTACACAGTACACGCATCGCAAATCACAAAAAAACTTATACACATTTTACTTGCGGATCACATCACATAACTGAGTGCACTGGCCATGGCCGTGTCAAAACCGTGTCTTAAATTAAGATTTTTTCAATTTTATTTACCAGTTTATAGAATCAATGCAAGCAAATACCATTAAGGCAAAAGAAAATTCAAAGAGTGGAAAATTCAGAGAACCAAAGAAAATATCTACCAAGAAACCAAAAATTAAATGATAACATGATACGTCACTTACTTCGTACCAGCGGTTATAAATAGATGATCATTGCCACTAACATTCATCATCATCATCCACATTATTACATAAACGAAACAACCATATCAGAAAAGAAAATGGCGAACTTGTCCAGTATTCACATTCTCTTCTTCGTGTTCATCACAAGTAAACAACATCAAAAACTCTCTGTTTTTATTTTTCTCTGTTTTTAATGATTTGTTTTTTTTGTGTTTATTGTTGATCACAACATATTGCACTAAGTATCAAAACTATTTTTTGATGATTTGTCTTTGTATTTTGAAATTGTAGGCGGCATTGCTGTATCCGCCACCGTCTTCACTCTACGGAACAATTGCCCTACCACCGTCTGGCCCGGAACTCTTGCCGGCGGAGGACCCAAGCTTGCAGACGGCGGGTTTGAATTGACTCCAGGTGCTTCCAGACAGTTCTCAGCTCCTGCAGGATGGTCAGGCCGGTTCTGGGCTCGTACTGGCTGCAACTTTGACGGCGCCGGCAACGGTAGATGTGTCACCGGAGACTGCGGTGGTCTAAGATGTAACGGCGGAGGAGTTCCTCCAGTATCTCTAGCTGAATTCACCCTCGTAGCCGATGGCGGCAAGGATTTCTACGACGTGAGTCTCGTCGACGGTTACAATGTAAAGTTGGGGATAAGACCTTCCGGAGGATCTGGAGATTGCAGATACGCGGGCTGCGTCGCTGACCTCAACGCGGCTTGCCCTAACGAGCTTAAGGTCATGGGTCCACAGAACAATGTCGTGGCGTGCAAGAGTGCCTGCGCCGCGTTTGGTAAACCGGAGTATTGCTGCACCGGAGCTTTCTCGACGTCGCAAACTTGTCCTCCGACGAATTACTCGAGGATTTTTAAGCAAGCTTGCCCTGACGCTTATAGCTACGCTTATGATGACGAAACCAGCACCTTCACTTGTACCGGAGCTAACTACGAAATCACTTTCTGCCCTTAAAACCGAAGAAGCTCCGGTTTTAGATTCGTGTAGGGTTTCTTCTCTCTCACGTTTCTTTTGCTTGTTTTGTACGGAAATATAAATAAGGAAAGATGATGACTATGAATCATCTTCTTTCAGTTTTTAAGATTTTACTTAAAGTATTCAGTAGTTGTTATACTCATCAGCTGATTTACATACAAAGAAATAAAACCAAGAATAATTTTATACGCAGAAACCATTTTTTAGCATTTCTCCTTCCCAAACTGTCATCGAGAAACATAACTTTGTAACTTTGTACAATTATTCTTGTTATGTAAATCTTACAGCTATTAATTTCTGATAAATCTAATTTGGCCGCATAAAATGTTCGAAACCGTGTGTGGGAAATGAAACAGACTTTAGACTCGGACCTTAGCTTTTTTTTGTGGTGACGGAGTTAAGAGACTTAATAGAATTCTGGTCAATTAACATTGATCCATTAATGAAAGGGTTCAAAGAAGGGAACACCATCTTCACGACAGTTTTAATTAGTCTATTACTGTTTTCACCGACACAGAGTTGGTTCAATTTATGAACTTGACAAGTCTAAAGTTAGTCTTCTCCACTCATAATTTTCAAAGTCTCCCACAATACCGTTTCTGAGCACATTGATGAATATACAAATGACATAGTACATGTTTAGTTGTTTACGCTTTCACACCATAACACATGGTAAATCGTACTTATTGTCTATTTTAGTGTTTTAAAAATCCGATCTCATGACATGTTTCCGGAGCTAACTACGATTTCACTTTCCGCCCTTAAAACCGAAACTCCGGTTTTAGATTCGTGTCGGGTTTCTACTTGTAAAACCGGAGTTTCGGTTTTAAGGGCGGAAACTAACTGAAGATAAACTCCGGTTCTTCTCTCTCACATTTCTTTTGCTTGTTGTGTACGGAAAGATAAATAAGGAAAGATGATGACTAGGAATCATCTTCAGTTCTACTTGTAAGCTTTTACTTAAGCATTCAGTTGTTTACATAAATAAAGCCAAGAATAAATTTACATGCAGAAAATATTTCTGGGGCTCCCGTTGTCATTGTTACTTTCTTTTTTCTACAGTTAGTAATTAACTGTATTCAATGATCTTCTCTTCAGACTCGCATATTCATTTGAATTATATTTTAATCTATATATTTGTGTCTTCTTTCAAATAACACTTTTTAGCATTTCTCCTTCCCAAACTGTCATGGAGCCACAGAACTTAGCAAGGAAATGTTGATGTTGGAACTGTGAAACTATTTGTGTTCATTGAGTTTGGAAACAACAATATTACGTGGAGATAAGCAGATAACTTGGGTAACAAACTACTGTTAATGCAATGCCCTCATATCTTTTACGACCATGCCACTATTGTTTGTTTAAGGATTAATTGGTTTAAAGCTGAAAAAGAAAAGTATGTTTGATGTCTCAGTAAGAAGGGCACATCTTCTTCCTCTCTCGTCGACCCGTTGGAGCATAAATTTTTTTAGAAAAAAACAATTCAATAGTTCCCATCACTCTTCTAATTCTGATTATTTCTCCCCTTTCACTGTAGATTTTTTCCGAGATTTCACATAATGTGTAATTTTTCGATAAGCCCATTTCTGGTTTCTTCAAAAAAGACATAATTTTGATGGAAAATTTGGGACCGTCGTTAATCTTGGCCATCCAACAACGTTGACACATTAATGAAAGGCTCAAAGAAACCCCATAGTCACGGCAGGATTTAATTAAGCCAATTACTATTTCTCAGAAGGAGTCTATACAAGAAAAAACATAGTAATATTATTTCTCAATTTATAAGCTGATGGCCGAATTAAGGCTGCGTCTCTAATTCTTATCTCTTTATCTGAGTAGGTGCAAGTGAGATCAGGCTTGAGTGAGATCATGTTCGTTTTGATAGAACCAACTTTGTCCTTTCTTTACCCTTTTTCTTGGGAAATACTTCAGCAAACCTAAAATCAAAAAATGTAATAGATACATTTTAACTGTCATAATTCAATCAAACCACTTAAAGAAACCGATAAGCTCTTCTTGTTATATAAATCTTACAGCTATGAATGTCTGGCCGCATAAAATGTTCGAAACCGTGTGTGGACAATGAAACAGACGTTAGACTCGGAGCTTTTTTGTGGTGTCTGAGTTAAGAGACTTAATAGAATTCTGGTCAATTTAACATTAATCCATTAATGAAAGAGTTCAAAGAAACTGATAATAGTGGCAGAAGCGTAGAACGATAAGTTGGGAATTTCTGTAAATTTCACAAAGGTGCTGTACATTGAGATTTATAGTGAAACCGTTACAACATAGTTTACCTGAAATACAAAGATATGTGGAATATATTTAAAAGGTAATCATGTATTTGAATCAGCGCAAATGATGAGATTGATATCCCAATAGAAACACTATCTTCACGGCAGGTTTTAATTACTGTTTTCATCGACACAAAGTTGGTTCAATTTTTGAATTTTGTAAGTCTAAAGTTAGTCTTCTCCACTCATAATTTTCAAAGTCTCCCACAATAACATTTCTGAGCACATTGATGAATATACAAATGTTATGCACATCAGCACATGTTTAGTTCTTTACGCTTTCATACCATAAAACATGATAAATCGTATATTTTCGTATTTTATAAATCTGATCTAATGACATGTTTCAGGTGAAAGTACAGGTAAAAATACATCTAAACTACATAAAATTATACCAGAGACTAAAAGAATGAAAATGGAAGTTTCAAAGAAAAAAGAGACAAAAATAAAATAGAAGTGATGTAATGATTGGAATCATGGAAGACGGTTTCGACTTGCGCGGGATATTAACGGAACATACTACGGACGTGTGGAAATGGTTACACGTGCGGTGTGGTGTGTATTCACGTCTCTTTGTGGTTTTGATTTTAAGTTTAACATTAATAATTCATGAATCCGTAATAATGATTAATGACCCACCATGCTCTTTCACCATTACTGTTAACTTAATATACATGAATCCGTCGTAATTAATGACCCACGATTCTATTTTCTTTCAACCGTCAAATAAATAAATAAAGATTATCGTAAATTAACGCAAGAAAAACCAATTAAGGCAAATACAATTCACAGAGCCAAAGAAGATGGGCTAACAACACGTACAAAGACTATTATGCCCCTTTAATTTACTTAAACGTATAAATAGAGGATTATTGCGAGTAACTGACATTCATCATCACGATTATCATCATCATTCAGAACGCATTAACACATACACAAACAAAAACAGATTAAAAATGGCAAATTTTTCCAGTATTCACATTCTTTTCTTCGTCTTCATCACAAGTAACAACACTAAACACACTCTGTTTAGTTTCTCCTCTGTTTTCTCTGTTTTTAAATTAGATATTTTCGTTTTTGCTTCATCGTAGCATAATTCTCAAAACATTTCGTTTTGTTTCTCTTTGGATTTAACAGTTTTTTTCTTCTCTGTTATGAAATTGCAGGCGGCATTGCTGTTTCCGCCACCGTCTTCACTTTACAGAACAATTGTCCTTGCACCGTCTGGCCGGGAATTCTCTCCGGCAACAAAAACACTCTCGGCGACGGAGGATTTCCCTTGACTCCAGGCGCTTCCGTACAACTCACTGCTCCGGCAGGATGGTCAGGCCGGTTCTGGGCTCGTACCGGCTGCAACTTCGACTCTTCCGGCAACGGTAACTGCGTCACCGGAGACTGCGGCGGCGTTCTAAAATGTATCGGCGGCGGAGTTCCCCCAGTAACTCTTGCCGAATTCACTCTGGTAGGCGATGGCAGTAAGGATTTCTACGACGTGAGTCTCGTCGACGGTTACAACGTCGGGATGGGAATTAAACCACAAGGAGGCTCCGGTGATTGTCGTTACGCCGGCTGCGTCGCTGACGTCAATGCTGTTTGTCCTAACGAGCTTAGGATCATGGATCCGCGTACGGGAATTATCGCGGCGTGTAAGAGCGCTTGTGCGGCGTTTAATTCGGAGGAATTTTGCTGCTCCGGAGCTCATGCGACGCCGCAAACTTGTTCTCCGACTCATTACTCGGCGATGTTTAAAAACGCTTGCCCTGGCGCTTACAGTTACGCTTACGACGATGCTACGAGCACCTTCACTTGTTCTGGATCTAACTACGTCATCTCTTTCTGCCCTAGCCGTTCTTAAAACTGGAGCTCCGGTTTTCGATTTGGGTTCTCACGTTTCTTTTGCTTCTTATGTACGGAAAAAAATTATGACTTTAAATTATCATTTTTCAGTTTTTTTAGATTTTTCTCAAGTATTCGGTTGTTACACTCGTCTCATTAGCATTGATGATTTGATTTGTATCTTTTAATATTATTACAAAATATTGATTTTTTCATTACCTAACATATTGATATATCTGGATAACACAAAGATGGATGCTTAATTAGAGGGCTTCTTTGATTCTTGATTTCTTGATGTACTTACTTTACTTACAAGAGAGCAATAAAAACTAGTGTTCATCCAAAAGAGACAGAGCTAACTACTTACTTACTATACTCAAACTTTTAAGCCGCGGAATGGCTAAAAACATGAGACCCGCGCAGATTCTGACAGATTTTGTTAGTCTGTTAAAGGAGATTCAGCTGATGGGAGTTAAAGATCAGTGTTTCTAGGATCTTTTGGTTTCCACTTGCTAGCCTTCTTCGTTTTTGTTGCAGCCTGAACGAATCCCATAATAACTTGAAGCTCATCCATTTTCTGTAACCCACAGAGCAAATGTCTCAGACTTGTCAAAATCAGAAGACAAATTCACAAACGTATCATAGCTTTTAATGGTACCTGAGACATGAAGTGTCTCTGAACAATGTCAATTAGTTGCTCCTTTGTTGGATTAGGAAAAGCATCCACCTTTAAGAGAAAAAAAAGATCAATCATGTATTGTCAAAGATTATAACAAAGATTGTTCCTTTTTAACTCACGAGGTTAAAATGTCGCCAATATCTCAGTAATGCAGGCATATCCAATTTGGTAAGATCAACCTTCTGCGTAAAAACCATATTCACAAAATTAGTAATCCAAAACACTACTAAGAGATCAATCCCACTAGTAGAACAAGTCCGAGGCATTACCATGTTCACACGAGGAGTAAAGCTCGAGTTTTTGGAGTGTGAGTCACAAGATAAGGCCCTGTACATTGCCTTTTGAGTCAACCGTGATGATCTCTGTCCTCTCTGCTTCGACTTATGAGGCTTCAAAGTCTCCTCAGATGCTGCAAACACACACACTCGAAGATCTTAACATGCCACACTCAAAGTGATCCTCTCTTGTTAACAGAGACAAGAAACTAAAACTTACTCATATCAGATGGATTATTCCACTGAGTATGCTCAACTTCAAGATCATCGTCAACTTCATTCCCTGTAGGAGCTTCAAGAACACTAAGAGCATTCCTCTGCAACTTCACTTCTATTCCATTAGTCAAAACCTGGAAATTAAAAAACCCGTAAACAAGTTAAAGTTTGGGACTTTTTGAGAAAGGGGAAAATGCTGGGAGACAAGAAGTGGTGGGAAGTTCAATATCGATATTAGTAAACAAATGTAAGCATTGGGCTATGAGGAAATCGTATAAGATACTTATCTTATAATTGTAAAGCTAGAGAAAATGGTGAATTGAGTAATGATCAAAAAAGAACAAAAAGAGAGTAAATTTATAATATAAAACTAGGCAGCCTAATGAAATGGAGAACATCTATAAAAAATTAACTCCAAAAACCAAAGAAGAAAAATTCGGCAGTGGAAATGACCCACTTGAAAAAGAAAGAACAAAAACCCTAATTATGATAATTAGTGACAAGTAAAACAAATCTAAAAGCCAGCTTGATCCCACAAAGATGAAAAAGAGATAAAGGATTCTCAAGAAATTTGATTTCAGGAACAAAAAAAAAGTTAAATAAATATATAAAAAGTGCAGATCTTTATCAAACAATTTAGAATAAAGTTGGTATTTTTTTAAGAACAATCAATCCCATCGTGCTTTGGTCTTTTCTTTTCTTCTTTTTTTGCTGATCCACTTGATTCAGTAACATCGGACACTACCATTGATTTACAACATTATTGAGCTTGAGCTAAATTCTCAATTTTTGTTAATCATTTCAGATGCAAAAAAGGGGAAAACACACACACACACACACAAAGATGAAATTAGACATAAGAAAAATAAAAATCGAAGCTTTAAATTTTAGCTCACCAGCCAATGCCAACCACCGAGACCGACGGCTTTCTTAACAACACCTCGAAGACCGACGAGAACAGATTTGGTACGGTTGTTTCCGGTAACGACAACTTTAGTATGACGTGGCAAAACCGTCAATTCCTCTTCACTACTACAATCGCCGAAGCAACTCTGTAGCTGAGAGAATCCACCTCCATTGAGGACGCTTGAGTTGTTGTTCTCAGCAGCTTCCAGCATTTTTATTTTCTCTCTTTTTGTTTCTCTTTTTCTCTTTTATTATCAGAAACTAAACAACAAATCGAGCTTTCACGATCTCTGAAATGGAAGTTCATGCATTTTAGGGAGGAGATAAGAGAAGAGAAGAGATCGAGGTTGAGAAATTAGGGTTTGATTTGTGTCTGAGGAAGAAAGACAGAGTAGGGAGTAAGGGAGAAAGAGGAAAAGCAGAGTATAGTATGAAAGAGAAAAGCGAGAAGAGAGTGAGACAGAGCAGGGAAGGGAAGGGACGATAGCGACCGCCTTACCATTGTAACCAATGATTATTCGCCACGTGTCTTTCGTACTACTACCATTTGCACTGTGGAAATTGAGCGGTTTTTTTGGTGGATTGTTACCCAAACTTTTTTTTTTATATTAACCAAAGAGTTTTTACTTTTTTACTACTCTGTGTCGTATTTAACATTATAAAAATCATTTGTGCTTAGATAAAGAAAATCAAACAGAAAATTTAAAATTCGATTAGAAGCTTATTTTCTAAATCAATAATATTTTTTTTTTAAACGCATTTAATCAGACATTCATTATATTTTTTTATTATCTTGGTTGTTGAAATTTTAGATTTTTGTAAACCAAAATTCCACTGAAAATGGATTGAATGCGTTTGGTTAAAATGTTTAGAAACATTTTTAGGAAGTAATTTTTGTAATGGAATCTGACTTTTATACTTTTACAGGGTTTAAATATTTAAAAAAGGGAAAACGAGGGCCACACTTAGTAAATATTTGTGTTATGAATACACGCGATCGACGTGAATCTGAATGGTTGACTGGTATTTTGAAAAAAAAGTCAGGCGTTAATGGGCCCATACATTCTTCGAATTACGATAGTACCCCTGTTCTTTATTTGAATTTGAATCCACCCCGACTCTATTTAAGTACTTCATCGTATAAAAAAAAAGTGAACGAAAACGAAAATTCTATATGGAGTGATTCTTAAGACGTGACATATTTGTAAGTTTGAAGGTAAAATATACCAAGTATTATTGTGTGTGTGTTTACTGTTGAAAAGTTAAAAAGAAAAAGAGTTAGCAAGGTAACATGGAAGTAATCAGAAAAGCAAAACATTTTTGTTTTAAAGTCAATACTTTGGCCTAAAAGCCAAAAATGTTGTTCTCATGCAACTGGTGTTACAATTCACTAAATAATCGAAAATAAGAACTTCATCCAATAACTTTTATCCATTCGTCTATCTAATGTATAGAAGTATGGCAGTAACTAGTGCTCTATTAATTTTTATATTATTTATCAGGACTATTTTGTAGCTATTAAGGTTTTAATTTCAATAGATTTTGATAACGATATACGTTACTAAAAATAAATAAAACTATTTAATAAACTAAAAAAGTAATGAAAGTAGTACTTAACGGCTAATGCATATGTATTAGCCTATTAGGTATCATACCTCACGGAATTTTATTTCGTAATTATATAAAAAGTGAAAAGAATGATTCATCTATTTTGATTTTTTCGAAACAATTTTAAAGCATATAATCTACCTATTGGCCACTAATGCAAAACAAACGAAATAAACCCCTAGTCATATTTCTTTGCATGCTGGAAAGGAAAGACGAGTTTTGTCATCGAGGATGCAACTAATAATTTAAGACGGTTTCAATAATTATTAACTTTTATTCACTGAACAACAAAGTCGTTGTAGTATAGTGGTAAGTATTCCCGCCTGTCACGCGGGTGACCCGGGTTCGATCCCCGGCAACGGCGTTAAACTTTTTTTTCTCTCTTTTAGAACCCTCTGATTCGTTCCAAGTGTCACGACCAACTCGCGGAAGCTCTTTTAAGAAAATTTACACGGTTCTGCACTTTTTAATAAAATAACGTCATATTATATAATCTAAAAAAGAAACACAAAAAAATTAATTGTGACATAACAACTGTACGTTAATACTGCTTTTTTTTTGTTCCTTCCCGGCCATTGCAGAGAAATCAGAAAAGTAGATATACTGAGACAAAAGTCACAGATTCGCACTATTTTTACTCTTTATTATTCATATATTAAACCTTCTTAAACTATAATCATTTTGTTTGTTAGAAGATCATAGTATCATCATATACCATACATGCCGTTGGGCCTAGGCTTGTGGTCTGTGGGACAAACCCGTCAACTCCTTTTTCCTCTTTATGTTCAATGAACTAGACATTTTTGTAAATGATATTAAAATAACGACGGACCCAGCAATTAATCCAGTTTAGCAAATTTCTACATCATTTTAGAAGTAAACTAGATACTAAAGCTTAAAATCAACATGTACTTACACACTGTTAAAAATGCTTACTATTACTAAATGTGACCGATCTATATCATATATTTGTCTCATTTGTAAAGTACGAAGAAGGTTCATTCACAAAGTAAATGAATGAATTAAAGATACAACTTACCAGGACAAAAGTGGTAAAATCGTTTTTCAAAGTATGACAGAAAAGTGATAATTTGATTTTAATATAACAATATGTTAAAACGCTGCTTAAATTATTTGGTATTGTTAAAAAAAAGATTTTAAAGCCAATTCGCTTAAACATAATCTTATTCATGGAATATAAACCAATCAGATGGTGTGTTCCGGTCACACAAGTAAGGGACCCACACTGAAAAAACGGGTCCCACTATGTCTCCTCCTTCTCTTCTCTTGAGTATTATACTATTATTTGGTCATTTACGCAGAGAAAAAAAAAGAAAAGAGATAAAACACAACAACGTACACTGCGTCGACTAACACACGCTACAACGCGCTTTTATCCTCTACATCCAATCACACACATCATAACGTACACTTTAGTCAATCTCACTCTTTATAATCCCATGTTATTACACGTGGACGATGGATAAAACAAGTAACACTGATGTTTAATGTGAACTCAATGTACTTGAACACACGACCCAATACAAAAAAAAAAAGAGATTCTTCTTCGATTCCAGCGAAGGAAAAGCGTATTCCTCGTGAGCACTAACTTCTCACTCCTCCTCATTCTTCTTCTTCAGTCTTACGTTCACACAATCTTCACCCACTCATCAAAAAACCTTCGGAACTTTCGAGGTGGTGGTGGTTGGTTGGTGTGAAGATGACGTCAGATGGAGCTACGTCGACATCAGCAGCTGTAGCTGCTGCAGCAGCAGCAGCGAGGAGGAAGCCATCGTGGAGGGAAAGAGAGAATAATCGGAGAAGAGAAAGACGAAGAAGAGCTGTAGCTGCGAAGATATACACTGGTCTTAGAGCTCAAGGTGATTACAATCTACCTAAACATTGCGATAACAACGAAGTTCTCAAAGCACTTTGTGTTGAAGCTGGTTGGGTTGTTGAAGAAGATGGTACTACTTATCGCAAGGTGAAAACTTTCTCTATCTTTTTCAGATCTGAGCTTTGTATTTTGATCTGTCTCAATCTGAATTTGTTGGTTACAAGTGGGTTTAATCCGGTTTTGAATCTGGGTTTGATTATATGGATCTAATTGCTGCAAGTGAAAGTAAAGTTAGGATTTTTACTTACTAAATTTCAGAGTCATGTGTTCTTTTTGAGAAGCTTTAATCGGATTTTAGAACTTTCCCTATTAGGATTCATATATTTTCAGCTTCTTGAGCTATTAGTATGATAAAGTCTTAATCTTTGAATTGTTCTTTTTTGCCTTACCATTGATACATTTGTGATGTTTGAATTGGTTATTGTTTGTTGGATCATATTAGTATGATAAAGTCTTAATCTTTATCTATGATACTTGATCCTCTTTGCCTTACCATTGTGACATTGTAGATGTTTGATTGGTTATTGTTTGTTTTGTTGTTGGATCATATCTTTTAACAATTGTAATTGAGTTGGTCAGCTTCTTGAGCTATTAGTATGATAAAGTCTTAATCTTTATCTATGATACTTGATCCAAAGTCTTCTTTGCCTTACCATTGTGACATTGTACATGGTTTAATTGGTTATTGTTTGTTTATTTGTTGGATCATGTTAGGGATGCAAGCCACTTCAACCTGGTGAAATAGCTGGATCATCATCTAGACTTACTCCATATTCATCTCAGAACCAAAGTCCTCTTTCTTCAGCTTTTCAAAGTCCAATTCCATCTTACCAAGTCAGCCCATCTTCATCATCGTTCCCAAGTCCTTCTCGTTGTGAACCAAACAACACATTCTTCCCTTTCCTCAGAAACGGTGGCATTCCTTCTTCTCTACCTTCACTCAGAATCTCAAACAGTTGTCCTGTAACCCCACCGGTCTCATCACCAACTTCCAAGAATCCTAAACCTTTGCCTAACTGGGATTCTATTGCTAAGCAGTCTATGGCTATTGCTAAACAATCAATGGCTTCTTTTAACTATCCTTTCTATGCGGTTTCTGCACCTGCTAGTCCAACGCATCGTCAGTTTCATACTCCTGCTACTATACCTGAATGTGATGAGTCTGATTCTTCTACTGTTGATTCTGGTCATTGGATAAGTTTTCAGAAGTTTGCTCAACAACAGCCATTTGGTGCTTCTATGGTGGTTCCAACTTCTCCTACCTTTAATCTTGTGAAACCTGCTCCGAAGCAGATGTTTTCAAATATTCCTGCGTTTCAAGAGATTGGTCAAAGCTCTGAGTTTAAGTTTGAGAATGATCGAGTTAAGCCCTGGGAAGGAGAAAGGATTCATGATGTTGGTATGGAAGATCTTGAGCTTACTCTTGGGAATGGCAAGGCTCGTGGTTGAAGTGGGAAGATCTTGATCTGGATCTTTATGGAATCTAATATGTTCTTTTGGTATCGTATCCAAAATATGCTCTTCTGCACAAAGCCTTCTCCATTGAAGCATTGGAGTGTTTGTTCAATTCATGAATTTGGTTTCAAAAGCATTATTTGTAGATAAAGAAGATATCGTAAGATGTATGGTTATGTTCTCTTATAAATGTTACATTAAATAGTGGCTTGAAACTGTCTCTTGTTATCAAAATCCAAAATTTGCAGAAACAAATGATTTTTACATAATGGTAAATTCTTTATTTCCCTGCAAATCAATCTGTTTTTTGTCAAAAACTAACCCATATTATATCATCAATGAGACAAAAGCTAGCTAGAAGAAAAAGCACAACCAATGAACAAAGCTAGCTACAAATGCTACATAATGAATACAAACTCTGGTCTTAATAATTCAATCCTTGTTGCTGCTGATCAAACAAGTGTCATGGAGAGTGCAGATCCAATTCAATCTCAGTGGCAGGGCTCTTGAGTCCTTTCTCAGTCTCAACGTTACATTCTTGGTATCTGAAACAAGCTGTGAGATGATCATTCACAATGCCAGAAGCCTGCAAGAATGAATAAATAACAGTAGGACCAACGCAGCGGAACCCTCTCTGCATCATATCTTTGCTAATATACTCTGCCTTTGGTGACTTAACCGGTACTTGACGTCCATAGCGATAACCATTTCTTAATGCCTTGTGGTTGACAAATCTCCAACAGTAGTTGCTGAATGATCCAAACTCTTGCTTTATCTGTTTACAGTTTACAAACCAAAACCTGTTTCAATAAAAAACTTACACAACACACAATATTCATAATTTCTTAACAAAACCTACCTTGAGAACCAATTTAGCGTTCTCTACAATTGCTCGTAGTTTCTGTTCTGATAGAATGAGACAACCATTTACTTTAAGAGACATCAACTTCTTCTCTGTGAATTTTGCTATAGCTGAAGGATCAAACTCTTCAAAAAGCTTCCTGTAAGAATAAAACCAAAAAGAAAAAAAAACTGATATTACTACACCAAAGCAAAACATAAAACAAATGTTTCTCTCTTCGTGGGCTAAATTTACCTAAAGTCGTCTCTTTTGAGAAGTATTGAAGGCCAGCTAAATTCAGCTAATGCTTGTGAGAAGACAAGTAGCTCAAAGAGTTTCTTGTCGTCACGAACTGGAACACCCCATTCTTCGTCGTGGAACAACACGTAGATCGGGTCTGTTTTTATCAATCACCATCATTGTTATTAACCCAAAAGCTTATATATATATATATATATCCATCTATCAATCTTCTTACTAACAATTTTTTTTGTCTTTATTTGTCAACAACAAGACCTAGATTTTGCAAGTTGCAATTAATATGTTGTTGACATCTATGAAACTGATTGTTACCAATAACTTACAGTCATTTCAAAAAATAATCTTTCATTCCGAAAACCATAAAAAAGCCAATTCACATGGCTTCCCATTTTTTAAGTCGATAGAGATATTTTTTTGGGGACAACGAAGAAAATGGTAAAGTATCTTTTAATTCTTTGCAGATTCATTAAATGTGTAACAAGGACAACAAGTCTCTACATTGTGTTATAACTATTTTATTTTCATCTTTGAGAAAAAAAAAATAGAGAAAAAAAAAATACCACCTCGTAATTCACGAAATTCTGCGTTAAAAATAAAGGAAAAAAAAAACAGTATTTTCTCAAAATAATAAATAGGGAACAAAAATGTGAAATTTAAATTAAAGTTAAATTAGGCAAAGAGGGAAAAATCAAAAGTTGTCAGACAAACAAACCTGAATTAGGTGTGATCCAGTGGCATCTCTTCACCGGTCCCGGAATTTTAGGAGAAATGTCTTCAACGGCGGCGACATTATTCAGCTTCGTAACTCCGTTTCGTTTCGACGGAGTGATTTTCACAGAGTTTGTTGTTGTCTTCACCGACGAACGTTCCGAGGAAGAAGAATAAGATGATGAATCATCAGTCGAGGCTGTGAAATTATAATCTGGCTTCTCAGTCGCCGGAGATTTCGTCACTCGTGAATGCTGTTGTTGTGGCTTCTTGGTCATCTCTGATTTGGTAACTCTAAATCTGTTTCCGGTTGAACAGAGGATAGCTCGTGGCTCAACAACCATTGGTTTAACCGGAGAACGAAGCTTGGAGACTACAGACATTTTAGAAGTTTTGGTAGAAATGGAGAATTCGAAGGAAATGTGAGGGTAAAAGTGGAAAGATAAGGAATGAGATGGGATCGGAGAGAAAAAGAGAGAGATGGAACAAAGTTTTGAGCTTATTGGAATGTTTTAAAAAAAAACTGAAGAACGGTAACAAAATAAAAAGACTTAAAAGGTTGGATGTTAACCGGTTATAGCCGGTGAATTTTGCTTACGTGTCGGTTAATCATCTGTTTATCGTTTTGGTTCTCAGACAGGGACACCAATAAATGGGGGATTCATCCATGTCGTGAAAATTACGCTTTTGTCATTAATTTTGCCGCCTGCTTTTAGAACTTACGGTTAATTTCGTTTCATAATAGAACTATAAGAGTGGTCATAGAATTTCTATACCAAAATGTAAGTGGATTAATTTTGGAATTGTAAAATAATTAGAGGGTTAATTAATTCAAACCTAAAAAAGTGTTTTGGAGAATGCACCAAAGTCCTCTCATGCTTTATGACTTTGACCCATATCTAAAGTAAAATTAACGAAACGTTATTTACTCCGACCTCGAATTAACTGCTCCAGTCACTCGTGCTCAATCACTGCTTTTGGCCTTCTCGAAGAGAAGGAAGTACAATGATTATAAATGAACTAAGAATTTATTTGACCATTCCTTTTTTTTTTCTTCTTATAAAAATGGTTTCGTTATTACATCATTTGTTTTAAAATCAATGGCATATTTATTTAGGTTCATGTTAGACTGCCATGAATTCAGACTCTACATGTTATAAGTTTTGTAAGTTTCTAATAATTGTATATGATGTCTGAGATATCTTGGTGTTATCTTATTCCGGAAGTGATTTCAGACATCGGATTCCTTATAAACTTCAAAGAAACACAAATAACAAACTTTATAAGATTTATCTTTGTAAACTTTAGATGTGTGTGACGCCAAAGAAAACCTTATATGATTAAGGAGGGTATAAAGGTAATTTAGAGGTGGGCAAAGAGTCAGAGTCAAATTTGGTGAAGTGTGTGTAGTGTTTGGAATACGAGTGAAGGGTAAAACAGGGAATACAAAAGCTTTAAGTAGAAGTTAAAAGTAGCTTACCGTTAACAAAAAGAATCGTAAAAGCCAACACAACACCAACTCCACCTTAGCCTTCCCTTTTTTTTTCTCTAACGGCTAACCACTAAATCTCCTTTGATGGGCCTAACCCAATTAATTATATGGACCTAACTCTCTACACAGGCGTACTTAAACCCTTTAAAGCCTTTTATGATAATATATGATAGATCTCAACAAACAAACAAAAATTTGCTGTAAGCCTGTGAGAACTAAATTTTTTCTGCAACATCTTTTTGATTCAGAACCGTAAACTGTACAACTTTTTTTTTTAACGCATAGCCTTTGTGTAAGAACTAAAAGACTAAAAGACTTGTCATTCCTTTAAACCGGTCCGAGAGTATTGAAGTGGTCCCATGCTTCCTAAAGATTGTAACCAAACAAAAAAATATGAATACTCAGATTCAAATGAACAACATTATTTTTAGTTGAGAAAAAAACTAGTAATAATAAATAATAATAACCTGTAATAACTCGAAAACTTTCTCAGCCATGTATTTTTGGTTTGTAGAAGCACCCTTTTGTTGTAACTTATCTGGATGAAGGATTAGTAATGCTCTTTGGTATGATTTTCGAACAGCGTTTCCTTCGATCATATCCATTAGAGGAATAGCTTTCCATCCACTTCCCGGCCAAAGAATCTGTAAAAGTAAAACGTCCAAATTACATTGGTTATTCAAATAGTCTTAATGCATATATCCAAAAATGTTATGTATACTTACATATTGCAGCGTGGACAAAAGAGACCGAATGTTTCCGCTTTTTCCACTTGACCACTTGCGGATTTTCGCATTTATGTTCTATAGAGAAGTTCAGTATTAGTTTTGAGGCTTTATTTTTTTTCAAGTAAAAAAGTATAGGGAAAAGAGTGTATTAGTATTACTTGTATTTCTTCAGCTTCTTCAAGTTTGGTTTCTTCTAATGTTATATCCTCCACCTGAACATAACAAATTCCACGTGGATTATAAAGAGAAAACATAAAAAGTTGAGATTGAAAACTTGAAGGTTATAAAGTACATAATATTCTGTTTTTACCATGAAATTTACATGGATGGGCTCGTCTTCTATATCCTCTGAGGTAGTATTTGCTGATAGGAAAAAAAAAAAAAACAAGTAAGCTCAGATATAATTTAGTTGTGTAGTAAATAACGATGGTTAAATCCGATACACCAATCTAGGAACTTACTTGTAACCGGTTCTTGTCTGATCTCTTCTTTTTCAGTATTATTGTTCACACTCTTCTTATCTGAATCTTTTTTCTGAGTTGCATGTGAAGGTTTCTGATCTCGATCAGGAATGTTTACAGTTGGTTTCTTTTGTTGATCAGGAATGTTTACAGTTTCCTTGACATTACCACCATCATGATTGATATCATCAGTCTTGGGAGGAGTTTCTTTAGCTCTCCATCTAGAGCTTTGTCCAAGAGATTCCCCACCTGCTCCTTGACTGAAAATCTTAACAAAGTCCATCACTTTTGGTTTGGCTCCATCTTTGCCAACTTCTGGTACTGAGGATGACGATGAACTTGGACTATCCAAAGAACCTTTCGTGCTATGTTGTTTCTTTTTTGTTCTTGAATCTCCTGTAGAACTCCTCGTGTTCTTCGCTCTGCTCTTACCTTTTCTCACTTCTCTGTCCGTTACTATTTCCTCATCTGCAATGACAAAGAACAAAAACATGAAGTCCACAAAACAAAGCTTAAACCCAAACCATATGTAACAAAAAAATGTATCTCCTGCATAATAAACCAACCTTTTCTCTCATTGTTATCATAAAACAATGAATGAAGAGGTTTCACATTAGCTTCTGACACACCAGAGAAGGCCTGTTCAGACATAACATCAACTGAATGAAGAGGCTTTACATTATTAGCTTCACGTGCTTTTGACACACCAGAGAAAACCTGTTGAGCCATCAAATCAATTTCTGTTTTCTCTTCTTTTGTCAAAACAACAGGACGCTTTTGGGAAGTCTTCTTCTTTTCCTCTTTCAAACCTATTTCTCCTTCTCCTTCTTCATCTTTACCTGATGTCTTGACTGAAACAGATGGAGGAGGATCACTAGGATTTGTCTCCTCAGGTTTAGACATAGAACTCAATCTAGAACTACCCCAAATGACAACAGGAACTCCTTTATTAGGCCACTTGTAAATAGAAAAATGAAACTGCTTGCCTTTCCCAGTAACAAAAACTTGTGGAGGAGCATCATCATCGACAACACTAACAGAATCTGATTTAACAGTTGAGAACATATCATTGGCTTTGCTTGAAGTTCTTGACAAAGGAGAAGTCCAAGCAGTTTCTTTGTTCTTGCTCAAACTACGAGTAACAACAGAACCAAATGTGGGAATCTCTGTTGCTTTTGCAGGAAGACTGATTAACAAAGTCATATATCCAACTAATCAATGATTATTAATGAGACTAATCTTATTGAAAACTTGATTTAAAAAAAAAAAAACAGACCTGAATTGTGAAGGAAGTGAAGTTCCAGAAGATTCAGCTTTGTGAGCTGGACTAAGGATCCGAGAACCCGGAAGTGATGACCCGAACGGTTCTTGTTGTTCTTTCTTCACTCTGAAAATATCATCGAAGAAATCATCAGCTGTAAAACGACGCCGTACCGATGACTCTTCTCCAAAAACAGGCTTCTCGTCTATCTCATCCAAAACGGCATCACGAGGAATCAAAACGCCGCCGCCGTCGTCGACGATGACGTCACGGCGTCTGAGAGCAGTTTCACTGAAGCTATGTCGAGTGAATTCGTTGTTATTAATAGTATTAACCTTTGACCGTCTCTTAGGAGGACCACCAAATACGTCACCGAAATCGATGTCCACGTCATCGCCACCGGGATTATTACTACGAAGCACAATAGGTGGTGAGTTCGAAGCCAAAACAACGGTTTCAGAGCTTGGAAATGTCTGCATAGCATAGCAAGAGAGGAAAAAAAAAAACAGAAAATTGCAGTTTGTTGCTCTGAGTTGGATACAGAGTAAGTCTCTGAAAACAAAAAGGATTTAGAAAAAAGACAAAAGACAGAGCTAACTGTGGGGTTTGATTTGATTTTAAACCACAAAAATGGGATTTTATGTAATTACAGAGAGTCTTCTTTGTGGATAAAAACATTTATATAAATCCAAATCCTTCCCTCTCTTTTGTCTACCTTCTTCTTCAATATATCTCTTTCTTGCCTAATCTTTCCATCTTTTTTTGTCTTTCTCATGATTTTTTTTTATTGTGGTCAGAAGATATTAGCAAGTCAAATGTTTCATCACTTAAATTAAATACTATTGGATAGACAAAATTCATAGAACAGAGTAAAAAAGAAAAAACTAGAAAAATTGATTAATTAAACTTATTATAACCTTATATGTAGGGAATATGAAATTACAGAAGTTTTTTACTAGGTTTATTTCGATGACTTGCTTAACAAGTATCTATACAGTACCATCTGGGAAGCTATCAAGAGCATCTTGCTTACCATCAACGTAAAACTCCACTGCAGCTTTCATTCGAACGAGCTTATCTCGATGGTAATTCACATGAACAATCACAGGCTTCAACTTCTTCATTTCTTCATTCCTTCTCACTGTTTTAAAAAGGACCTTACTGTTCATGAACTCGTACACATCCATGCATCTCTTTGAAGCGTGTAAGCCAATGTATTCTGGATGCGAAGGGTAAAAGAGTTCCTCATTGAAAACCGATTGGTCCCATAAGTTTGCCTTTGAGAGTCTATAAACAACGCGATCTAACAGCTCGATTGCAGGAAGCGTTGGTCTTAGATAGAAAAAACCGGAATTGAAAACCCATATCCTTATTGTGTGTACATACCTAGAAGCTGTAAAAGATGGTTCATCAAACACATCGATGAATCCATACGCCGTGTTGTTGTCATGGCCATCTGTCATGGACTCGACGTCTGAGTCTCTGTAGAGATGACCAAAAGGGTTCTGCAAAAAGATAACGTCCACATCTGATAGAAGAACGCCGTAACCAAGCTGCAAGAACTCCCTTAAGACGCGGAATTTAAGTCCGGAAATAGAAAGAGTATCTGCACTTTCTCCAATCTTGTCCACTGTTTTATCTCCATCTCTCTTGAAGTAAGCAACCTCTTTGGATTTACAGAAAATTTCTGTGGAATTATCCAATGCATAAATGAGGTAGTTTTGAATACCAACTCTCTTGATGCTAGCGATCTGCACCTCCAGCATTGGTTGCACATTTGCATTTGCGAGAACCACAATGATCTCTTTATTGATAGCTACTTTCTCTAGAAGCTTTGCTAGTCTCGGGTTAATCGACTCGTCGGGGATCACAGCTGGATTAGTTCTCTGACTCTTGACAGTTCCGTAAGGCCCGGCCTTGATCTCTGATCCGAAAACTTGTTTCTTTGCATTTTCAGTTCCTTGTTCCGCCAACAGTGCCTTTTCTGTTAGCTCGCTGACCTGCTTCCTTAACTCCGTGTTCTTTTCTGAGATAATCGCAAACTCTGGTTTGAGCATTTTGATCCGTTCTTCACATGAAGCCGATCCAACCTGTAAAGATAAAAAAGAGAAAGTATGATATTTCACAATTTAAACTTTGGTTTTGTTATTAAAATGCAATCTGTATTACTTATACAAGAATCAATGAAGATAAAGAATCCTCAAAACAAACGAACTCAATATGAGACTTAAAATTCAAATCTTCAAATCCATCAACCGCCAAAATATAGTTCAAAATTCAGCTTTAGTATTCAGACTTCATTCAATAACATTTTGAATTATAATTAACTCAATGCTTATAATTGATAGCTTCCGAAGGACCTTTTCTAGTTCAGAACACAAATAAGAGCTCTAGACCACAGAATTTCAAAAAAGTGACTGTACATGATTAGAGCATAAGATTTAAGTTAACCTTCCAGATCGATTTCAAAAGGCGTTCGTTGAAGAAATCGTTTGGGAACAAGACAGTGCAGACGCACCCGATAAGCATGCCGAACAGGATGGCAATCCCAATTCCATAGCCGCGAAATTGTTCGGTTTTGTCTCTACGACTCGGCATTGCCAAGAGAAGACACAGTAGCCAAACTGATAAACTCCTTTCTTTCTGCTGTGATCAAGTCCTAGTTGTGGTGGAAGTTAAGTTTATATAAGCCTCTTTAACCATTAATATGGCCTCTTCCCTGACGTTTTTAAACACTTAATTTATTTAATATCTTATCAATATAATTCCACAATTCTTCACTGGCGGCTGAGGTTGTTCTTTGTCAAAGGTCATAATAACAATACCATTTCAACTTTCACCATTCCTCTGCCTAATGTTCTAACATCTAACTAGGTTGCGGCTAACATCTAACTAGGTCGAGGTTTAGGCAGAATTGCCGAACCCATCACAACCAAATTTATTACGAATTTCACATCAAATCCCACACCATTCGACACTAAATAAAATAAAAAACCAAACGATTTTCTTTTGAAGTCACAAAGATAATCATCAAATCATAATAACCCTAATGAGTCTAACAGTATTCTTTTCCTAAGCAGTTGAGACATCGTTGTACCCTGCAATAGTATTAACAAAAAGATCAAATTTTTAGTCTAGAAAAACAATCAGATACGAGATATTTAGACTTGCAGTGCAAAACACAGAAAAAATCGAAGACTTTTAATGGAGAAAAAAACCTGTGACCATCGCAAGTAGGGCAAAGACATGGATTGATACAAACTGGATCATACAATGGTGACCATTGTATTGTTGCGTTTCCTCTGCATAGTTTGCATATGTAAAACCCTTTTCCACGACACGCTAAACAAGCAATTCCGTTTTTCTTCTGTTTCTCCTCAATAGTAAATCGAAATGCTCCTATGGCTGCTGAGGATACCGCGCTTACGATCACAAATCCACCAAAAATTACGCCTGCGCCGGCTCTCAAGAATCGAATCGGTTCTCGTGACATCTCTTTTAGTAATATAGTCTCTCTGCGGAATTTCGTCGAACACCTTGAGTGCGTTCTTCCATGATGCTTTTGAAAGTAGCTTTCTAAAAATACTGTCTATCGCAGAGTAGAAGAAAACAGGGGGATGATGGAAAAAAAAGTGTCCGTTTTTTTCCCGCCTAATATATGAACGCAAATTTAGGTGTTTGAGTAACTTTGAATTGCAGAGTCAACTTGCGGCCTAGTGTTGTGGGTTTTGGCCTTCGGAGGAAGAGGGTGATGGGTTTATTATGTGCTTTGACCATTTTAGCCTTTTCATTATAAGGATTAAAAGAAATGAAGAATTGAGACGGGTTCGAAGCTAACCGAGGTAGTACAATAAATTATTGAATCCCCACCTAAACCGGAGCAAACATGAAAACCAATATACCAACCGGGTACATGCTCGTGCAAGGTCACAAGCAAAACAAGAGCATGAAACTGAAAGATCCGTTTTGGCAATGGTCTCAACCACTCAAGATTATATCCTACACACAATTCCTAGGCACTGATCTAAACGGTACGAGCAAAACTAATTGTTTTCCCAATGTCTCTTGAAACCATTCTTAAGTTTGGATATTGGATCTAAGAACTTTAAAGTCTTGAGGTACACTACCAATGCCATATGTCTTCAATTTTTATTTATTGGATCTTGAAACTATAATAATACATATACCGAAAAGAAAAAAAAACAATTATTAATCCACTCTTTGAGATTGCTACAAGATTACAGTACGAAATTACGAATAAAATGAAATAAAGAAAGATTACACATCTACCAGTAAAAAAGAAACAATTCAAGCGTTGTCCGTAAAAAATGAAGCTGTGCTAATAAAAAACATAACGAACAATGGAAAAAAGCTGTTAATAAAGAAGAAACTAGACCATATTAGTGGTAGTCATTTACTAAGGTTCTCAACAGATATAAAATAATCCAATAATATTTTAATAATTTTTATTATTTTATAATTGTTGAGAGACTTAGCACTAAAGTTGGTCTAAGTTTCGTCCTCACGACCAAAGGTCATCACATCTGAGCGAAATCGTTGTGCCATTCGAGGCCATATTTTCTGGGGTTCCGATAAATTCCCTAGGTCAGTAAGATCCACTAGCAAAAAGTATCAATCTTAATCCAATTCGAAGCAAAGCTATCCGCTTTAAAAAGCTAAAAGCTGGCTTTCGGATAAAACTTTTTGAAGCAGATCTCACTAATCTCAAAGATGTTATAAGACCCTAGAGAATATCACCTCTACCATGCACTTCTTCTTTCTTTCTTCAAAACAAAGCTTGTTTTCGGCGGTGGATAGATTTGGATTAAAGCTTTCGTTCAACCTAATATATATACAAAAAAAGTAGAAGAAAAACCCTAAAAATTATATTTGGCGGTTATGGAATTGACTGGAACCAAACAAGCCCAATGTTTTAGGGTTTTAAAATTCTTCCATAGGAAAAGAGTATCTTATGATTAATGCAATATCTTATGAATTAATGATGAATCTTTGACTTGATTTTCCGTGCTTTACAAGCTAGGAAAATTATAGCGAACCCTACCAGTACCACACACCAAACTTTAATTAAATTTTATAGCAGGATCAGGATAGATAAGTTCATTTCATTCTGCTGTGATCAAAATCTTGGTTGTGCAAGCTAAGCTTATATAATCTTATTCATAAAATACAATGAAATTAATAATTCCGCAAATTAATTAATCTTTGTTCTTGATTTGTTCTTATACATCGTCTAAGTGTCTAACTAGGATGCGGCTAACAAATAACAATGGTCCATCTAACGTCTAACTAGGCAGAGGTTTAGGCAGAATTGCCGAACCCATCACAACCAAATTGATTACGAATTTCACATCAAATCCCAGACCATTCGACACTAGATAAAAAAAAAAACGTATCAATACCACAGCATTGTCCACGACACACTCTACAAGCTATTCTGCTAAATTAATCTGGTGTCTTTAGCCTTCGTTTCCTATCCTTGGTTAATTTCTTAAATCCATTTTCAGAACATGTGTGCGTATCTTTTTGTCTGAAGTATGTGAAGAAAATCTAGTTCTCTAGTTTATTATTAGGCATGCTTTACCGTTTTCTGATTTGTTTAGTTTCGTTCAATAGATCTTTGCTTTGAATCTCGTATGCTACTTTGTTCATACCAGCCTATCAATTATAGTTGTATATCTCCCATACCATCAGTACAAACCAATAGTTTTTAAATTTTTGGATATGCATAACATTTGTTTCCTGATATAACTTTTGCCCATTTGATTGTTTTTTTTTTTCTTTCTTTGTGGTTTATTTTGATTTGTAAATACTGCTATGGTGATAGTCAATACTGCTATGGTGATTCAGGGATATGAATTTGTTGTTGTTTCCCCTAATAACCGTGATGTGGCATAAACTTGCTTCTTCTTCTTTCTTTTTTTGACTATTGCCTCACATTTTGAGTATTTTACTGGTCCACTTATTTGGCTACTTAGTAATACTTTTAACTTCAGGTTGCTACTAGAGGGCAAAAGAGACACATGAAATATTTTAAATACGTTCCACTAGAAAGTTATGAGTATTTCGAATTATTAATATTACCCAATGCTAGTAGAAATTGATTTGGTTGAGTGGCAATTTAGGTTATATTGGCTCATTAGGTCTCCATTTATTTCTGCTCAACCGTGTCTCTTTTTCTTTGATCTATGTTTGGTTGTAGTTTATGAGTCCTTTGTAGCCTTTATGCTTTGGTGAACTGTGTTACGAGTCATGTAGGTACATCAATTTGCATCGTTTGACATGTAGGTAAATCGAGATTCTAGATTCTAAGCATATGCTATTACATTCTAGATTCTGGCATGTAGGTACATTTGGTAGTCTTTTTAAAACGAAGTCATACAATAGCGAAGATTATAACCATTTTGAGGCTGCAAGGTCACAAGCAAGAGCATAAAACTTAAAGATCAGTTTCGGCCTTGGTCTCAACCACTCCAAGATTCTGTCCAACACAATTCCTAGGCCCTGATCTAAACGGCACAAGCCTGATTGTTTCCTAGGATATTCTGTGTCTCTTAAAACCATTCTTAAGTTGGCATCTAAGGACTTAAAGACTTGAGGTACACTGCCATATATTCTCTTCAATTTCTATTTATTGAATATTGAAATTATAATATACCAAAAATATTTTTAATCTACTCTTTTGAAATTGCTACAAGAAAGCCACAGTACGAATGAAATGAACTAAAGAAAGATTACACAAACAAGGTTGTGCCAGGGAAACACATCTATCAGTTAGAAAAAAAAATATTGGCCGGAGTTTTACACATTAAAAAGAAAAAAAATAAAACGTTCTCCGGTAAAAAATGAAGCTGTACTAAAAACATAACGAACTAAAAGTAATAAGAAGTGACTAAGTTTCGTCCGCACCCAACAGGTTGATGAACCAAAACGTTCGTAAATCACGTTTCCGTTCACCGGTGACAATCCAAAGGTCACCGCATCAGAGCCAAATCGTTGTGCCATTCGAGGCCATATTTTCTGGGGTCAGTAAGATCCACTAGCAAAAAGTATCAATCTTAATCCAACTCGAATCAAAACTATCCGCTTTACCTAGCTAAAAGCTGGCTTTTGGATAAAACTTTTTGCAGCAGATCTTACTAATCTCAGAGATGTTATAAGACCCTAGAGAATATCACCTCTACCATGCACTTCTTTCTTTCTTCAAACCGAAGCTCGTTTTCGGCGGTGGATGGCTTTGGATTAAAGCTTTCGTTCAACCTAATATATATGGCGGTTGATGGAATTGACTGGGCCAAACAAGCCCAATGTTTTAGGGTTTTAAAATTCTTCCATAGGAAAAGAGTATCTTATGATTAATGCAATATCTTATGAATTAATGATGAATCTTTGACTTGATTTTCCGTGCTTTACAAGCTAGGAAAATTATAGCGAACCACAGACCAAACTTAATTCAATTTTAAAGTAGGATCGATAAATTCCCCCCCCCCCTCCCCCCCTCATGTCTCTACTCTAGACCACTCGAAACTAAACTGAGGATCTTAAAGTTAAAGAAAACAATTTTATTAGCATCGAAACGAAACTAGATCATTACAAAACAAACAGTTTCCGAGGATTCAGTAGCATTCGAATTCATAAGCCAAATGCAGATTCAAAGGAGTCTTAATAGTATTCCTTTCCTATGCAATTGAGACAACGTTGCACCCTGCAATAAAGAAAAAAATTCATAAAACACAGAGAATTCAATTCGAGAAGATTTTCATGTATCCTTAGACTTTGTTCAGTACTATTTATATTTTACAGTGCAAAACACACAGAAAAGTCAAAGAGTTAAGACCAAAGAAGAGCTTTATTGAAAGATAGACAAACCTGTGACCATCACAAGTAGGGCAAAGACATGGATTGATACAAACTGGATCATACAATGGTGACCATTTTATCGTTGCGTTTCCTTTGCATAATCTGCATATGTAAAACCCTTTTCCACGACACGCTAAACAAGTCAAACCGCTTTTCTTCTGTTTCCCCTCAAGGCTAAATCGAAATGCTGAGGAAACCGCGTTTATGATCACAAATCCGCCAAGAATTACGCCTGCGCTGGTTCCCAAGAATCGAATCGGTTCTGTTGGCATCTCCTTTAGTGTTTTAGTCTCTTTTCGGAATTCCGTCGAACACCTTGAGTGCGTTTTTTCCGTTTATGCTTTTCTCACTTCACTAGCTTTTTCTCAATAAATGTTTTATTTCAGAGTTGGATAAAAAGAACTCATTTTTTACGCGCCCAATTTATGAATACAAAACCGAAGTGAATTTTTACCAGCCCAATTTTTTATCGCAGTTCGAAGCAAACCGAAGTACATTAAATGATTAAATCCCACAAAACCGGGTTAAACCGGAAACCAATATATTTAGATCTTCGAAGTCTTTTCACTTGAAATACTAGTAAAGAGAAGATGAGCACCATTTTGAGGCTGCAAGGTCACAAGCAAAGCAGGAGCATGAACATAACTTGGAGACAACCTGAAACAGTAATGCTTCAAGATCGTAGCCAGAACTGTTTTGGCCTCAACCACTCCAAGATTCTGTCCCACACAAGTCCTAGGTCCTAACCCAAACGGCACAAGCAGAGCTGATTGTTTCCTTGTATCTTCAAATCTACGCGGATTAAACTCCTCTGCATCACTTCCCCATGTTTCTGTATCGTGTTGCATCGCGATCACTGATAAATAGAGTTGAGTTCCTGCAGGAATCTCAATGTTTCCGAGCTTAGCTTTCTTAAGAGTGTCACGGTTTAATGTCATTGCCGGAGGGTAGAGCCGGAGAGTCTCATTGATTATCATACTCAGCTGTCAACAAAGAATAATGTGTTGTTAAGAATCAATGTCTCTTAAAACCATTCTTTAAGTTGGGGTTTAAGGACTTTACAATCTTGAGGTCTTGTAAGATATCTGGAGTGGGAAACCCGGTTGGTCCGAGGACTCGTATGACTTCTTCCCGAGCAATGTTTTGCCATTCTTGATGCATAGCTAAGAGTACTAAGACCCATGTCATAAGATCACCAGTTGTTTCCTTAGCTGCGAAATAGAATGTTTTGCATTCATCTATAACTTCTTCAATCCCAAGCTTCTCTTCTTCACCATTCTGATTCGTGTAAGGAGAAACAAAAGCCTGAAGCAGAGTTCCTGACTTCTCAACCGCTCCTGCCGTTGTGTTGTTTTCGATCAGTTTCAGTATAGAGCCACGGATTTGTTTCTCAATCCTCCATATCTCTTGATTCGTCTTCGTAGGAAAGAATCTAAAACCACCATTTGAAAATGAACAGTAAGGTTCTTGTTTCCAAACTAAACTAGGAAAGATTTCCCTATAAACAACTTACCTGAACCCGGGAATATAAACGCTCCATCTAACTCTATAGAAGAGACGCATCATACGCTCCTGCAACACAAAGATTTGTTTCCCTTCTTCAACACTGTTACCAAAAGCTGTTCTTGATAATATATCTGCAGACAAACTATGTATCTGCCTATGTATCTCTAACTCAAACTCATCTTCTCCGTTTCTCATCTCCTCCCATTTCTCCAGTAACATCATAGTACTTGTCACCATCTGTGGCACCCACCTCTGTAAAAAAAAAGATCACAGCTTTAGTCCAAATCAACCAATAAAGTAACTTAAGTTTTGGATTTGGTAACTTTAAACTAAACCAGACAGATTCCAAATAAGACAATGTTGTCTGAATTACTGAGCTTGTAACGTTACCTTGACTTTCTCCATGGTAAAAGCTTGAATGGCGATTCTTCTATGAAAAGCCCATTGGTCACCTCTAAGACCAGGAAGACCCTGAGCATAAAGAAGCTTAGACAAAGGGTTATGTCCTACTCGATCACACGACCCGCTTGTCGTTAAAGCTTCCCGGATTAGTTTCGGATCCGATGTAGCCACCACCGGTTTTGACCCGAACCAGTAGAGAAACGTCTTCCCGTAGACACGTGACCACACGTGGTAGTGAGGAGCCACACGATGGACGAACTTATGAAAGTTGTTCCCGGAAGAGATCGGCTTTGATTTCGCCTCCGCTGTTAATCGGCTTACCTCGCCGGAGTTTCCAGTGAATATCCGGTAACGAGGACCTGTAATGCCTCGTCTCTTGAAATGAGATTGGATTCTCCAAGGGACCCATAGATTAGTGTAGACGAATCTGAAGACAAGAAGTAAGATAAAAAACAAGACCAAGATGAAGAACACTGCCATTGGTTTGACTTCTTGTTATCCTCAACTCTCTCTGTTTCAATCTCATTTATTGGATCTTGAAATTATAAAATATCCAAAAGAAAAAAAATCAGTTTTTTAATCTGATCTTCAGATTGCTAAAAAATAATTACCCGGAGAAACAAAGCTACCGGTAAAAATTTTATTTTTCGCCGGAGTTTTACACAATACAAAAATTTCAAGCGTTGACCGGTATAAAAAAAACATAACGAACTATGAAAAAAAAAACGGCGACGGTTAATTTTCGTCGTCTAAAGCTTTGTTATTACCAAACAAACTCTCTCTTCTATTACCAAACCCACCTGAATCAAGACCTGACCCACCACGATATTTCATCTCTTGTGCGGTTGTTCTGTAGTTGGTAGTTTCCACCGGAGCTCTTGAACTCTGGTCGTTAGACCCAACTGACCTGTAACCACCACCTGTTGCTGCTCCAGGAGGGTACCGAGTTGGTGAAACATACCTTCTTCGAAGATCCATAAGGTCGTCGTTTCTCCTTAATGGTTCAGCGAATGCGGAACTGTTTTGTGTAGTTGTTGTAGTAGAAGAAGAAGAAGTCATTGTTGTGGAGGTGAAAGGATCATCAGGTCCCCAAGCTGTAAGAGATTCTTTCTTCTTAGCGAAAAAATGCCAAGCGCCGAATAAAAACAGTATAAAGAAGAACACAGGACTGCTCCAAAGCATTGTGTTGAATTCTCCTTTGGTTATAGGAAGCTTTGATTTGTACGTAGCGACGTAACCGTCTCCTAAACCTATCACAAGCAGCTTTTCGCGGTCGCTCGCTATCAAAGGTGTTAACTTTTCGAGCTTATGGTGATTGGTTTTAGATGATAAGAACGTTGACCTGATATCTTCTAATGAAGCGGGGAAAAGAAGCCGAGGACCTGTGGTTCGAACGTAGTGTTGAGTCGATACGTTGTAGACAAAGACTTTCTCTTGGTTGATTACTAAAAGATAGCCTTTGATTGCTTGTAACGCAACAGGCTCCTCAATCTGAAACTTCTTCTTTGATCTAACTCTACATTTGAAGTTCGTTATGTCTCCGAGAAGCAATACGTGAATGATTTCGCCTTCGGATGTGAATCCATAAGCTTTAGACCTTTCGGAAGCATCAAAAACGTAACTTCTCGCTAGAGAATGGTTTAAACCTTCACATTCAGTTTCTCTGATCTTCATGCTTCTTAAGTCCAGTGAACCAGCACCAGTCTCGGTGAGAAACAACAGTCTTTGTTTCAAGAACACGAGTGGTCTACTAGTTGGAGTTACCGAACCATAAACAGTTCTGTTCTCAGTGAAAACAGTGAGTTTTCCGGTAAGATCCGTCGCCAGTATATACCTAACCCTACCCACATGATGAACTTCCAATAGAGTAACTTGTAAACCGTCTTCAGTGCCATCAAACTTGCCAACGTTTTCCATCACAGCGGAGTTCCAATCCTCACCGATGGAGCCTTCGCGGAGTCTATGCAACAAGATGACTCCGCTTTGGTGTCCTGTTACCACAAAGCTCTCGTTTTTATACACAGACATGTAAGAAACCATGGACGTGATTGGTGAATCACAGGTAGTGAAATACTCAACCAAAACATCACCGTTTCTCAAGAACACGAAAAGTCTACCACTTGAATCACCAACTGCGAAATACTTGCTTAAACCTTCGTAATCTCGAAATGGCAACACATTGATACAAGTCGCTTCGGAGTTTAATTTCACAGCCGATGAGAATTCGAATCTCTCAGACCAGAAAGGACTGTACTTTGTTACTGAAAAAGCTTTAGCTTTCTCTCTAATCACGTCTTCTTCGATTTTATCATTGATCTCCTTTTTTGACTTAAACTGAGTTTCAGATAACTTAGCATCTAATCTAGCTACTACTTCCGTAAGATTTCTAATAAGTTCCTCAAGTCTATGTAATAAAACACCTTGCTTATCGGATTCGCTCCCGGCCATGACTCCAGGAGAAGCATCTGAGCTCTCGTACGGGATTGGATCGGACCCGGGAGAAGCATCCGAATAAGTAGGTGAAAGGAAAAGCAAAGTGAGTAAGACAAAGAAGAAGAAGAAGAAAAAGGGCTTGCCGTTTCGAGAATCTGCCATTTAAGGAAAGCAACAAAAGAAGCAGAAAGGTCTCTCCTTTTTTTTTGGTCCCTGAGATCAAACAGTAACCGCCATTTATGCAGATCTAGAGGAGATGGGGAATTCGGATCTTGAAGAAAGAAGATTTATACGGTCGGAATCTATCTGAGATTTTTTCTTTTGGAAGTCAAACAACTTTGAGGTAAGATAATTAAAATAAAATTGTCTGATTTGAGATCCTTTGTGTCCGAAACTCTCTGGTCTTCTTCAGTCTTAAGCTTAGCTAAACAAAAAGAAAATATATCCTCAGATTTTATTTATGGGATCAAAGAAAAGACAAGTTTTTTTTTTTTTTTAATCAACAGGTTAAGATATTTTTCAGGACTAATTACAACATGTGATCAAAACTGTTTGCGTTTTGGAATCAAAAACAGAAAAGTTAAATAACCCCATTTGTTAATGGATGTTAGTTGAACTTGAATGATTCTTGAATAATTTCTATCCATTAAAAACAAAATAATTTTGCTTGGAAAGTATTGAAATATGTAAAACAAAACTTTATTCACGCTCAAATGACTACGACAGACGATCTAATCTCCCACAAAAATCTCTGTAGTTACAGAACCAACCTATGTACTTGATAATAGAGATTGAATCTGATCAGGATACGGCCAAAACGCGCGGTCCTACGCCGTTTTGGTGGTGGCCATATATCATCACTCAAAAGCGACACGATCCAGTCATTAACGTTCATCACACGTGCAGAGATATTCATTGCAACAGTAACAAATCCCTGAATTTCTCCAAACACACGTTGCCACATTTCTCTTTATCTTTTGTTTTGATGAAATCGGATGTCATCTCTTTTCCTGTTAAAATATTCGTTAGATACAAAAACTGAAATAATGGAGAACTGAATTCACAAGAAGAGATTCAATAAGAGGAAAAGAGTGTTTACTTGTGGATTCGTCTTGAGTGGTTTCTTATCCACTTTGAAAGCAGCAAATATAGACTCAGTGTGGTTGCTGCTTATCACAGTCTCGCGTGAATTGAAACATGTTTTCTTTGAAGACATCTTTAGAATCTCGTACAAGGTTGCTCGTTGCCTCGAGCTCGTCTCCTTCTCTACCGCCGTTGCATGTACTGTTGCTGATCTCTCTTGTGACTGTGAGGCGGTGAACTTTGCCGGAGCTCTTCTTGGTCGGCTTTTTTCTTGAATAATCTGCAAATGTTATGAAGAAGACATTTATATATGTGTGAAGCAGAAATCTTTGTGTGTTTTGGTAGAGAGAGCTTTACCGTCTCCGGAGCTGAAGGTTCCTCTGGCACTGACTTCGAGTTTTTGCTGTTGCTGTCATCACGTTCACGTTCAAATATATAGCCACGTACAACGTTTAATCCACGCTTGCGAGATCCTTCTGCTGTGGAACTCTTTGTTGCAAGTCTACCAAGGAACGATGACTGCAAAAGAGGCATGAGTAAAGTTACAATTCATTGTCCTGTTTTTAACAAGTCTCAAAGAGTGACCCTTTTGATTGGTATATAGAAAGTAACTGAAGAAGGCTTATACCTTTGATGCCGCAGGGTTTTTGTTTATTCCCATGAGTGTCCTCTCTTTAAAAGCTGAAAACAGTTTAAACAAAATGGTTATAAGCAATACATCTAACTAATCATTGCACACCAATGTGTATAAGTCCAGCTAGAAGGAGAAACTTGGGTGGTATCTTACAAGAAGGTTTTGCTTTCTTCTTGATCTCAGGCTCCTTGATGTGACGAAGAATTTCTGAGTTTTCATCGCCAATAGATGATGAAGACTTGGCCTTTAGCTCCTGTTACAAACAACAATGATCGAAATTCATGAGGCAGCACAAGCGAAACATAAAACGTGCTTTTCAATCTTTACAATATAGAGTATGAAGCATACAGAACTACTGATCCAGGATCACCTACCATTTTCTTGTATAATCGCTGTTGCAGAAGCTTCTTTTCCATTTCCTCATCGTCAGATGACACATAAACGTCATCTTCATCTGTGAACATTAAAGGGATCATTTCCTTTAGTTTCTTCATGGCCATTCGCATGGAATTTGCATGACTCGGATCTTCTTCATCGTCATCTTGATCTTCACTGCCTCCAGGTTTTTGCACTTCTTCATCATCAGCATCTTCAGCCCTCTCTTCGCCATCGGCAACATCATCTTCATCTTCATCTTCATCTTCGGATAATGATGTTTCGTCCTGCTTCAAACCACGTTTTTTCAACTTCTGTAAGAGTTTCTCTGTCCCTGCAGCATCTTGTTGCTCGAGCCACTTCTGATGCAGTTCATTACGTCTATCTTTATCTTTTGGATCTTCCTTAAATTGACTGACAATCATATCCCTGAGATCATCATCTTCTTCATCCTCGTCTTCATCCTCATCCTCGAACCGGAGTAAATCATTGTCGCTGTCATCTTCCTCTTCAGCATCCTCATCGATAAATTTTCTAACAGGGTCGCCAGGAGAATCTTGGGTCTCAGGATCATAATTTTCCTTTTTGTACTCTGTTTCTTCAGAACTGCAGCATAAAAAGCAAACCTAAGAATACACTAATAATAACTGAAATTTACAAAAAAACAATTGGCTTTACTGATTATGTAACAAAACACAAGCGATTCATGTACTGAAACTAAAGTGAAGCTTTCCAGTATTAGATAGACGAGCTTGTCAATGTTAAGATAGACTCACCTGTCAGGCGCAGGAGTAGGGTTCAATTTGAGGTTCATAGCAACTATCGATGGTGTCATTACTTCTTCCAAAGATCTGCTTGACTTCTTCTCTCGAAGTTCATCTCCAGAGTTAGTCGTTTGGGAACGCAAGGATGTATCCTAAAGAAAAACTGAGAGAGTCAGCTTTTTTGCAAACTAACTTTTGAACCACTGGATAAACTTAGCATTTGTAACTTGGAAACAAAACGAGCTGCTCACATTATTTATGCAGGTAGAGTTAACAGAATATAATGATGTTGCAGGTATAAACACATGAGTTGGCTTACATGATGAGTAGGATTGCTTTCAGCATTTTTGTTAGAGGGACTGTCTGAGTTCTCCGATGGACCTGCAGACTTCTCCAAGCAATGCTCTCCTCCAGGGCTTCGCTTGCTTTTGGTTTTCAAATCCATATCTTCATTCTTCTCTTCGGCTACAACTTCCTCAAAATTATTCACATCCTCATCCTCATCCTCATCGTATACGTCCACAGATTTGGATTTCTTCCTGCTAAGGAATCTGCCAACAGCATAAATGATAACACAGAAACATGGTTACTAATAAAAGAGAATAAGGTGAGGGAGAAGTTAGAGAAAATATCAAAACTCACTGTTTTGAAATCTCCTCTTTTCTTCGTCGAATTTTCTCCAAGACAGACGAAATAGGCTTTCTCACAAGAGGGGCAGGTACAAAAGCAGCTTCTCTAGTTTCTATCATGAACATAAAACACACACAAATCAACAACAAGCTAAATCCAATTGTCACAGATAAAAATTCAGTTTTTAAGTACCTCGCAAGAGTCTCTGGTTTTCTGCACGAAGCTGATCAAGGTATTCTCTTCTTTCCTACAGACGAAAGAATAACAGTAAGAACAAAGCTAACAAAAGCAATCAAAATATTACAAATGTATAAACAAAGATATTACCTTTTTAGTCATGTTCATTGAAGAAGAAGAGATTGGCAGCTCATCAAAATCGTCACTTTTCTTCTTTCTCTTCTTATCTCTCGTACTCTCCTTCCATTCGCTATCACTAGTCTCGAGAACTCTTCGCTTCTTTCCAGCTTCCTTCGTTTCCAAAACCCTAATCTCTTCTCCTGATTCTTCTTCATCTTCCTCACTCGATTCCTCAAGTTCTGAATCCTCTTTCTCAGCTTCCGTGGTTTCCGAAACCCTAATTTCTACTCCTGACTCGTCTTCATCTTTCTCACACAATTCATCAGGTGCAGAATCGAACTCAGGCACACTAACTGGCTGCTCCTCTCCAGCTTCCGTCGTTTCAGAAACCCTAATTTCATCTCTTGTTTCCAAATCCGAGATCTCGTCTTCTTCACCTTTCTCGCCCAGATCTTCAATTGCGGGATTAAACTCAGGCAGGGAATCAAAATCAAGAACCTTCCTCGCTGTAACTTCATCCTCCACACCCAAACCCTCGAGATCAGATGGCATATCGTCTTCTTCCTCAAACCCATCGAAACCCTTCGCAGATTCGAATCCAGGCTTCTCCAGATCTTCTCCGTCGAGATTTTTGGATCCAGGAGGACATAACTCGGAGATCGATTTAGCTTTCTTCAATCGCCGAAGCATCCTGTTTGAAACAGGGACACTCGATTCTCCGATAGGAGAAAGCTGCTCGTCGCTAATCATCTCCGATTGTAATCTCCGGCCAAAATGATAGGAAGAATTACGGTGCCCGATGGATCTATTCGTTTGGAAGAATGGGAAATCAGATCGAAAAGGGAGGAAATGAATATTGCTTGAAGAATTAGGCGCCAAACAATTCGAAATTTGGCGCTCTATTTTTCGTTAACAAAAAAAAAGGTGACATTTCTCCGCCCGTGGTTGTGTGTGGTGGGAACTATGTAAATGGGTAATATACATGAAGTAAACCAATAATTAATCATTTCAAGTTTAATTCTTAGCAATTCGATTTTTTCGAAATTTAAATTTAAACTGGTATAATGCAGTTTATAAAATTTAAGTTTTGAAAGTTTCTTGTATAAAATGCTGAGTTATCTATTTATGCATCGTCTGATCCCCTATTTAACTTACTAGCCTAAGCCTACATATTAAAAAGTTGTGATCTTATTCTATTCGTCTACCAAATTATTATTAATAAATTTTCTATTCTCAAAACTATAAATGATGAATAATATGAAGTAATACTGTATATGCGATTATGAGGAATGGCTGGGCGATTTTAGGATACATATGAACACATTAAACTTTGATGAATCCACTAAACCAATGTGATTCGCAAAAAACATTGTGATTTAAGAAATAAATTATTCCATATATTTTTCTTGAAGTAATTTATACCATCATTTTGTTTTTAATTAGTTATACCATCATTGTTTCACGTATTTTTCATGGTTATGATTTTAACTAGCAATAAATAATAATTTGAGTTCGAATAGTAATAGTAATACAATATCATAACCAATACACACTACTAGATTTTATATGTCCTAGTTTCTAAGACATTCAAATAATTCATGTTGTACTAACTAGGGAAAAGAGAAAGCAAATAATAATTTGGAATCACAACTAGAGTTAGTTGCGTATTTTAAAAAACGACTCGGTATACAATTGGTCTCCTACCTAACCAATCAATTGTATATATTAGATCTGATTCCTCCAGTACTATAAGTCTTCCACGTATGTATATATGTAGTACACGACCACAATGTAACGTATCCAAATATTCGTTTTTGCAAATTAGTATACATATATTGTCAACGTTTATGGATATATATCGAAGTGTAAATTCGTGTATATGTCACATCAGTATAAGTTTACATGTATATAAATACTCAGATGGATCCTCCGGAAATCGTGTCCTCACGATAGCTACGAGCAAGGAGCACCCTATAATAAAAGCCGGCCAACGGAATTAGAAAAAAAAAATCAAGAATAGTTTTTTTTTCCACAGCTAATCCTCTAAAATCTATAGATCTTTCTCCCGTAATAAAATTTCGGAGAAAAAGGAAAACCCTAATCCCCTCTTTCTCTTGGATCATCCATAGAAAACAAAAATTAAACGAAAAAAAAATAGAATATTATAAATGAAAATGAGGAAGCTTTGTCCGAATCTAGACAGAGAAGACGGGTTAGAGACGGTTTTAGAGGTTCCTGTGCCGGAAGAAATGTTTACGAAGATGGGTAGCAACGCGACGGGGCGGTGGAGGAATATGCACGCTCTCATGAAGGCACATACCGTCGTGACAGCCGTCGCAGCTGATGTCAAAATGCCCGCGTCGTCGTCATCGATGAGTAACGTTAATATGCATTTGCAGTCAAAATCAGACAACGAGTTTGTGGCGTTGTTGAAGATCGTGGGAAGTCCTCTGATTCCTTTTCACGTTCCTATCGAGTTTTCTCTTTCCCGACCCATCAATAACACTTCCATCGTACGTATCATTACAATTGTATCTAATTTGTTTAGGTTGATGATTCTTTACGTAAGTTTAGGTTAGGAATCGATTCTTCCAATTACAGTTTTTATCATAGGTGGTTCCTTTGAAGGTTTCAGGAGTACAACAAAAATAATACTAAATCCTTCCGTAAACCAAGATTATGAAATCCTAAAAATTATAAAAAGAGAAAATGTAAATGTGTAGCGATTGATCAACCTTATTTTTTTATGAGATAACAAGAAACATAAAAAAAAATATATAGGATATATAAAGAGTTATTTCTTTATGATCATACAATTGATCAAACTAAATTTCCATTTTACATATCATAAAATGATTAGTTACGTGATCACGTGAAATGTTGATAATACGTATAATGGTGTATTTAATTTGTAGGAGGCGTCGACGGCTAAGTACATAGTGCAGCAATATGTGGCGGCGTGTGGAGGTCCAGCGGCTTTGAACGCGGTTAAGAGCATGTACGCGGTGGGGCAGGTAAGGATGCAAGGCTCCGAGATGGTTGCTGGAGAGGACCAAGGGACTACTGCGCCGGTGCGGTTGGGAAAAGGAAGTTTCGAGGTCGGAGGTTTTGTATTATGGCAGAAGAATCCAAACCTTTGGTTCTTGGAGCTGGTTGTTTCCGGTTTCAAGATTAGTGCCGGTAGTGACGGTAAAGTGGCTTGGAACCAATCTTCCGCTCAACCTTCTCAGGCCCACCGTGGCCCTCCTCGTCCTCTCCGCCGCTTTTTCCAGGTTCCCATTTCATACTTTGGTGCATTTATATTTATAATCGTGTTACATAATATTCTCGACTTCTTTACTATAAAATTATATCCCAAAGTTGAAATTGGTAATATGCGTAACAACTAACGCCGTAAGTTTTTTAATTTTTTTAATTTGTAAGAGTCCAAATTTGGAAAATATCAACTTATTTACGTTGATATTACATAATAATATCAACTTATTTACAATGAAATTTAAACTTTGCAGTCTATTATTTTGTAAAAATGGTAAAATGCGCAACGCGTAAGTTTTTTTCTAATTTAATTTGTAAGTCTCTAAATTTGAAGATTGAGTTTTTGACACTTGTACATATTAAATGACGTGGCAGGGACTAGACCCGAGATGCACGGCGAGTCTATTCCTAGACGCCGTTTGCATAGCCGAACAAACCGTTAACGGTGAAGACTGTTTCGTGTTAAAGCTAGAGACGCCGTCAGATATTCTCAAGGCGCAATGCTCGGCGAACACGGAGGTGATTCACCATACGGTGTGGGGTTACTTCAGCCAACGAACGGGACTTCTCGTAAAGTTCGGTGACACAAAGCTCGTTAGAGTTAAATCAGGTAGAGGCAAAAGCGACGGCGTTTTCTGGGAGACAAGCATGGAGTCAATCATTGATGATTACATGTTCGTTGACTCGGTCAACATAGCTCACGCTGGTCAGACCGTGACCACGCTCTATCGATACGGTGGAGCTGTTAACCATCGGAGACGAATTGAGGAGAAATGGCGCATCGAGGAGGTTGATTTTAATATTTGTGGCTTGTGTTTGGAGAGCTTCTTGCCACCGTCGGATATTAAAAAGAATCATTAGGTACGGTGGAGAATCGTTAGTAGATGGTTTTCTTTTTTTTTGTATTTTGAATAGGTTTCTTTATGAGCAAAAACATACACCTGAGATTTGGGACAAAGAGAGTAAATATGTAATTTTGATGAGGGCGGATTGAGAGGGTGTAAATGAATATCTTCATACAAAAAAAATGTTTTTATTGTTGGTTATTGGCACATTATTCGGAATTTATGAGTTTCATTATTTTTTCATATAAATATAATTCAAACTACCTCATTTGCTTGTTAATGTAAAACTTAAGAATATACATGAAATTTCTCTTTTTTTTTTCGTCTATCCTTAGACCATCTCCAATAGGAGTTGTTAAAAGGTTGTTAACATGGATTGTAAATAATTAATGGGTTTAAAATAAATAAGAATTAGATTTAATGCTTACAACCACTCCTTAGATAAAGGTTTTTAGAACCGGTTCTAATGGGTGACGTGGTTGATTTGTATTCGTTGGAGAAAAGAGACAAAACCAATGTTTGATTTTTTTTTTTGTTTTGCGATTTTTTGGTTGTCATTTAACTCCATCTGGTCATAGTTGAACTCTAGTTGGTTCAATATAACTCCAGTTGGTTCAATATAACTCCGTCTGTTCAATCGAAATTCAATATTATATTTAATTAATTCATTCATTGAACTATATGGAGTTCATCTGTAACCAGATGGAGTTCAATACCAACCAGACGGATCTATATATAATCATTATTCAAAACCAACTGTAACAAAATATCTATTACATAAATAAATTTTTTATTTAAAATCCCTAATGGAGTTCACTATTGGAGCATAAATTAGTTAAAGAAGTTTAGTGAAGTTCTTAACTTTAAAATACTCAAAATTTATAATAAAATATTTATTATAAACTCCATTAGGAATTCACCTATTGGAGATGCTCTTATATCCTAAGTTAACGGTTTAATGACTTTTCTTAAAAAAAAAAAATCGGAAACCGTTATATCTATTTGGTAGAAACAAAATTTTTGTATTTTTACACATTTCACAAGATGATATGCACATGCATTCTCATTTCACAAAATATATCTAATCCTAAATGATCTAAATTGATTCCTAAATAATATGAAATCACATAATTTATGAAAGCAAATAAATCCTAATCATCTGGATTATATTAATGAGGTGTGAATAATCAATGAGAAACATGACATCCGAATATAATATCTCATTTTTCAAATGCGGTGTAATACAATATAGTGATCTAGAGTTTCAAGGTAATTATCCCAATGGACCATACAAAAAATGGGCCAAGTCTTTTAGTACATAGCCCACTAAAATAAGATCGTTAGTCCAATAAAAGTGAAAACCCTAAATTGCGAAAACAAAAACATCTCCGCTATATAAATACTCATAAATCCCAATCTTAAAAACAAAATCAACCGATCTCTCTCCGCAGTTCTATTCTTATAAGTTTTGCATAGATTCTTGTATATTGTGTTATAGTTTTGAGTATTGATCGATTATCGTATGGTTTTATCTCTATTTGTTTGATTCTCGAGATTTTAGCTAGATTTTGAAAGCATCTGTGTTTTACCCACTGCTCTAACCTTTGAGTAAAATCGTAAGGTGTTGTTAGAGGAGTTAGAACGGGTGCTGATAGTGAAACGGTTATCTTACCAACCCATTGCTATTTCTCTTGCATTGGCGTCAAATGAATCGACCGATATTATTATTATTTCTTTGGTTTTAATTTTTAGTTTTCTTCTGAAAAAGTTTTTGATGGCATATGACGAATTGATTAATTTATGCTTAACACAGATTGAACAGTGTTGACAAACAATCTCCGCTTATTATCTGATGCCTGATTAAGGTTTTTTTTTGGGTTTTTAAATATTGGTTATGCTTTGTAATACGGGTTTGAATTTTTTTTCCTGTGTTTTTTTAAATATACAATTTAAACAATGATGAGATATTAGCAGACGGGCGGTCTGAATTGATGCCGTGTAGATTGTCTGCCATCGCTACTATTTTGTAGCTTATCTGAGTTATTTAATCTATTTTTGATTTTTGTTACAATTTGCGATGATGATGTTGCTTATATATATGTCTGGACTTATGAGATCATACGATCTTTGAAATGAGTGTGCAACCTTTCTGAGCTACCTATCAATATTCGATCCTTTAATTATTTGTTATCAGTTTAATTTATATGATTCTAAGGATTTTAATCAAAATAAATTTATTACTGCGTAATTTCCAATTAGAAATTGATGAACTAGATTATAAATATTGTCCTGAACACGAAATTATCACTCAAATTAAGTTTGATATTTGTTTGAAATCTTATAAATAATGAATTAATTTAGCCTTGAGTAATGAAATTGAACATAATTTCCGAGTTTGAGGATAATCGGTTAAGATTCGGCTAAGGAAATAAATTGAGATATGTTTTCTTCTGTCCGGTTCTGTGGTAAACAAAAAATAAAATTTAACTCAGTTGTAGCGCCATTGTTGTCTACACCGTCTCTTCATCAGCCGCCAACTTGTTTACCGTTGAGATCCGTAGTGCGCCGCCGTGTCGGCAGGATCTGTTGTTCAAGCTTTTCTTCGTCTCGACGGAGATGGAAGTTCACACGTGTATGCATTGGTCGGAATATAATAAAGTACATGCACAATTGTTTTTTAGAACAAGCCTCTAGTCTTTATAATTTCGATTTTAGGCTTGATTTCCAGTTTCAGTTATGTATCAAGGCCCAATTTTTGTTTCTAAATAAGGTCCAATTGTTATTTTCTTTTCAGTTTAACCGTTTAACCGATTTCTAACGGAATTCTAGAATTTTCATATAATTTCGGTAACAAAATAGATAACCGATATAGTTTAACCCAACCGAACCGAAGCCTTATTCGGTTAAATTCGGTGAGAATTAATATTAACCGAATTAACCGAACCGACGCCTTATTCGATTATATTAGAATTTTACAAGTAAGTATTAAGATTCGTTTTGAATCGTTGGAGTTATTTTCTTAACCATATGTTTTAAAATTTGAAACCATATGGTTAAGAATTTGATCTCTTTTTGCCTACGTTGAGAATCACGACTTCAGTCATTCAATTTAGTCAACTTAATAATATGTATAAAAATGAAGTCTTAGACAATATAAAGATCTTTTGTGAACTTTGCGGCCGCCATCACCATATGGATAGTCCTAGAACATTTTCATTGGGGTCTTTAATTGAGATATTCTTCAATTAAAAAATTAAAAAATATTGAAAAAATAAAGAAAAAGAATAGATACGTATTTCATTTTAGAAACTCTCAAATATTATATTTATTTATTTGTCATTTACTAATTAGTTTAAATTCTTTTTAATAAATAAAATAAGAAAAATAATAAAAAAATATTATTAACTTATTGTTCATATATCATTATGGTATCTCACTACTAAAAGTGTTATTAGACTTTTACCTTTGATATTTACATATTTATGAGATAAATGTTCCTCACATTCCATTGGATAGTATTGACTTTGTTACAGCCTTATAAGCCTCGAATGTTGTTATTATATGTATGAACAATATACATAGTTGCAAATGCCACATGACGGTATGTATTGAACTGCTAAATTTTGTGCCGCTTTTTTGGCTATCAACTTCTTAATTTTTTCTCACTTTAGTAGCATGGACATTTTATGCAACTGACAACGAGCACTTCCACTCCCAATTGAAGACCACAATTTTGCGAATTTGAACAGAAGTACGTTTTCTGTCTTTGATATCACAATACTATTGTATCATGATATGCCGAGCTTTTGTCAAATGTTGGGTGTAGATTTGAATCCATTATCACATGTGATGATCATGGTGTTTTACTCATAGTAGCGCTTATCTTGGTGGCTTTCTGTATTTTGCTTCATAAAGGATATGTTCGTTAAGGTCAAAATTTTATAAATAAAATTTTAATGATTTCATTAACAAAGAAATTAACGTTTTAAAATTAATTTTATAAAACGTTAACAAACTGTCCTATCGACGGGTTTAAAATTTAAAATAAATTAAATAATATTAAATTAATATATTTTTGTTATTAATGATCTATCTTAAATTTGCGTAGAGAAAAGATTATGTATAAATAATATTTTGTAAAAGAAAACAGTTATTTACAAAATTTTAATTTTTTATATGAATAAATTAATTAATTTTTTGTTTTAAAATTTTATATAATGTCCAAAATCTTTTGATTCTCATTTGTTGCTCTTCTTTTATCATTATGTTAAAAACTGTGGACAAAACATATGAAATCCGAAAAACTAAACCGTATTCAACTCAAAAATAGGTACTAATCCAAAAAAATCTAAATGAGTCATAAATTCCTATATCCAAAAAGAACAAACTTGAACTAAGCCGGACCGAGAACCTAATGGATACCAGAAATACTCAAAATATAATTATATATATCAATTATTAATATAACTCAATTATTTAACAATTAGAAACCCAAAAAATATCAATTGTTTTATATCAAATAACTAAAATATCTAAAATTTACCAAAATATTTGAATTTTTTTGGTTATTAACTCTTTGTTACATCAGTCTTTTTTCTATATATTTGATTTTGCTATACAACTTAATTCAATCTTCAATCATATTAAATTTTTACTCTAACTTCATGTATACTCCATATAAATTAATTGAAATATAAATGTATATTAAAATAATATACATTATATCAAACATCTAAATTTATTTGAGGTTAATTTTCAATCATCTAAATTTGTTATAAAAAGTGTTCAAAATTATATATGTAAAACTGAAAAATAAATAACATATTTTTGATTGTTTAGTTATTTTTCTTTTATTTTTTTGTTTTAATTAAAAATAATATGTCAAATCTATATATTTTTATTTTTCTTATCTTTTTTGATTTTTTTTTTTTAAGAAAATATTATTTTTATACGTGTCATAATTTTGTTAATCTACTAATACATGTTAAAATTTTATGAGTTATTTTATATGTGTCGGTTTCTGGTGAGTGTAACCAAAGTTTATATAATAAGATTTAAACTATTAAATTTTCGTATATGTATTTTCTGTGTAGTCTGTGATGTACAAATACGTCTGTATGTATCAGGTACACGCGTGTGTCTCACGTGCTGACGTTACTGGGAAAAGATATTTTAGAGCTGTCGTGGTTCTTGTCCACTTGTCCGAAAACGTAAAGTGAGTGTCTTTAAATTCGCACTTGGGCCCCAATTTTATAAGTTTTCTTCGACTGACGTACGACGACTTCTGACCTCTCTAACACTGCAACAAATCCTTCTCCATTGATTGCTGTGTTCTTCTCTGTTCAGGTTTCGATCGTTGTTCTCTTACAAGTTTCGTTCTTTAGTCTTTCTGAATCTCTGATAAGTTTCAGATTTTTGATTGGATTTAAGTTTTTTTTTTTTTTTTCTCATGCTCCTGATGTTTTTTTTTCCTCTATAGAATAATTGATCTGAAGATTAGAAAAATACTAGGAGTGTATTGGGTGGATCTTGAAGGAAATTGAACAAATTCTATCAAAATCTTGTTCTTTAACATTGCAAATCTTCGCCCTTTCACTATCTAAGGAGTGAAAAAGTGAAATTGAAACCTCACTAAAGATTTTGAATTTATTAGGGTTTGCGTTAGTAGTTGAGTCATGCTTTTTTGTCTGTGATTTGCAGTCACATGAACCTTTTGGTATAATCTTCCAATGCATGTTGCTTCACTTTATTTAATAGCCATCTTTTAGTAAATTAGCTTATTCATTGTGGTAACTTTGTTTCTTTTAACAGACTGCTAGATTTTGATATTGGGACTTTTACAAGTGCCATTCAAAATGTTTCGTCGCAAGACTTCTTCGCAAACCGAACAAGAGCAGAATGAAGCAGCTCTCAGAGAGTCAAAGGTAAAATCTTTTTACAGGCCCTGTTTTTTACTGATTTTCACTTAATTTTCTTCTCATCTAAATGTTCCAGATCAAAGAGCTTAAGACTCTCATAGGTCAGCTATCTGGAAAGAGTTCACTTTACTGTTCAGATGCATGTCTGAAAAGATATCTGGAAGCTAGGAATTGGAATGTAGGCAAAGCCAAGAAGATGCTTGAGGAGACTCTGAAATGGAGATCAACCTTTAAACCTGAGCAAATCAGATGGGTAAGTATCAAAACTTCAACAAACCTATGGAGTATTTCTACTAAACCTTACTATTTGAGGGTATGCTTTCGACTAGGATGAAGTATCAGGTGAAGGTGAGACTGGTAAAGTTTACAAAGCTGGATTCCATGACAGGCATGGAAGAACAGTTCTTATTCTGAGACCTGGCTTACAGGTTTTCTAAAGCTCATCTCATTTTAGTTACTGTTTTTGAATGAGTTTTTTAGCTTACATTTTGATTGAAAACTTGTGCAGAACACAAAGTCGTTAGAAAACCAGATGAAACATTTGGTGTATCTCATTGAGAATGCTATTCTGAATCTGCCTGAAGATCAAGAACAGATGTCTTGGCTTATCGACTTCACGGAGTGGACATTAAGCACTAGTGTTCCTATTAAATCTGCTAGAGAAACTATAAACATACTGCAAAATCATTACCCAGAGAGACTTGCTGTAGCTTTCCTCTATAATCCTCCAAGACTCTTTGAGGCATTCTGGAAGGTTAGACCAAAAAAAAACACTTTCTCATAGTTAGGCAAAACATTGGTTGATGTAGTTTTTTTTGTCTTTGTGTTGTGTCCATAGATTGTGAAGTACTTCATTGATGCAAAGACATTCCAGAAGGTGAAATTTGTTTATCCAAAGAACACGGAAAGTGTGGAGCTTATGAGCTCATTTTTCGATGAGGAAAATCTCCCAACCGAATTTGGAGGGAAAGCTTTGTTGCAATATAATCATGAAGAATTCTCCAAGCAAATGAACCAAGACGATCTTAAGACTGCAAACTTTTGGGGATTGGTCCCCGAGCTAATCCAAACCAACCCTTAAACCGGTTTTGAAGGCAATATATTGTTGTAACCAACTCTTTTTTAATGGACTTAGTTATATAGCTCTTGATGCTAAGGAGAGAGGTTGTAAGATTTAGGCCTTGTGCTAAATAAAAGATCTATGTTTTCCATATGTTAATCCAAAAACTCTTACACTCAAAAAAACGTTTATTTACATGAAGTAGATTCACATTACCAGCAAACAAGCTTTGTAATCTCAACAAACACAAGAAGCTGTGTTCTGTCGGAATCTCAACAAACACAAGAAGAAGCAGAAGAGAAAACGGTTTCTTTCAAAATTTGAAGGCACAAAAAGAAAACAAAAAAAAAAAAAAACATGAAGAAAAATTCTACTACAGAGCAGTATTAGCATATGACTATTATAGCTTAGAATTTGGCAGTCAAAAGTGATGTGTAAATGGATTGGAAGTTAGAGAGATTGAGTAGAAGAAGAAGATTGCGGCAACTTGAAGGACACTTAGATGATCCTTCTTCTGAAGTTTCTGGTGGTTGATTGATAGGTACGCACCAAAAGGCCAACACCAATGCCAAGACCTACACAGACACCAAGACCAATTCCAACACCAACCCTCACACCAGCATTAAACCATGACATCTCTCCATCTTCACCATCTGCATACTCTCTATTCCAATACATGTCACCGTATTCTCCTTCATATTCTTGTTTGTACCCTGCATATTCTGTTACCTGCAATGACAAAACAGAAAGCTCTCATTTGTTAAGGACAAAACTCTGCATAGAACTCAGTAACAGATAATACATTGGTCATATTCAATCACTTGTAGTTAAGTAATGATATCTTTGAATGTGTCTACACCTCCCTGATTTATAGACATTGCAAAGCTCTTAACCTATAAGTTAACTATGAAGATCCATCTCCAATAGGTTTCACAACGACAACAGCAAGAGGCTCCGAATCAGTCTATGCATAAATTAAAATGATATATTTTAAGTGAAACCCACATTATTTCAACCAATAGGTCACATAAGAACTGAATATAGCAGACAAGAAGATAAGAGTTCAAAGATTAAGATCACAAGAGTGTGTATGTGTCTGAGAGATAGAGAGAGCTATCTATTTTTTTATAAAATGTGTCAGGCCCCATACCTCACATGATCATTTATCACCAAGTTTGGTCCACTTCAATAATCTAAAAGAATCGTCTTCCCATGAAATCTCAAAACCATGAAAAACTTAATGCTAATACTTCCTATCCTAGTAAAACATTCAATGTGTTGAATATAGACACAAACCAATATAAAACTATTATTATGAAGCATTGTTACCTGATAATCAACCTCAGAGGAGTTGCCTTTTTGAGGCTCACCGGTTTCATACTCAGGAATAGAATCTAATGCACTGCTTCTACTATGTTTCTTTCTGAAACCAAGCTGCATAGTCTTGGTTAAGATAATTGGTGTTCCTGAGAAGCAACCCGTAACATAAACTTCAACAGTTGGTAATGGAGATGACAACTCCGAACAACCAATGTGTTTCTCCTTCAAGAAACCAGACCCTGCAGTAATCTCAGCTTCACAGTTCATGTTCCAACGCTTCACGCTATGCTTAGATTCACCAGTGAAACCATTACTACAAGAATTCTCAAGCGTTCCAGACAAAACCAGCTCGTCTTTATCATAAACCTCAAACTTGACACTACCAGATAACCTGATATTGTCGGTGCTGATAAAAGTAGCTACTTCAGATTTCTTATCAACACGATCTCGCCTTAGCTGAGAAGAAACTCCTTCAGAGTAAAGACTCATTCTTACACCGTTGATCTCAAGAAGCGAATCTGGATCCAGAGGGATATGAGTGATGGTGAGGATCTCAGGTGTTGCCTCATCCACCTTGAAATTGCTGATTCTGACATAGAACACTCTCAAATCCAGCAATGGCGATGATAATGATGATGTGGAATTGTGATGGTTGTTATAACCTTGATACCTAACCATCTGAAATGCTTCACCGTTGTTGTTACGTGTCTCATAAGGCTCCACCATGATTAAGAATCCAAAGATCAATTCTTTTCTCTTACTGAATTTGAAACATTTGCATCAGAGACGCATCTATGGATTGCAATACCGGATTTGCTGCAGAAATGAGAATAACATGAGAATCAAAAGGAATAGCTTTGACATGAGAAAAGGAACACAAAGGAAACGAAAAAAAAAACGAATAATCAAAATGGGAAAACAAGAATCATTTCATACCCAAAATGGTAGAATTACAGATAATCTAAGATTTGAAAGAAAGATTCAAACTTTAAATCACTTTCCAAAAACAGAGAGATATAGTCAAAGAATTCAATATAAAAGATGCAGAAACAAATCTTTCGTAAAAGATTTAAAAAAATTTAAGCTAGAGTTACATCCAATGTTATGTTTTAGAAAAAACCGTAGAGATTGACCCAGGTGAAAAAAAGTAACAACCTTTAAACAAGAAAAATTGAGAAATTCTAAAAAACCAGAAAAATCAGGAGAAAAGAAAGGAGAGAAAGAAAGCAAAAACTCACCAAGAATATGTTTCCATCCACAAAGACACTTTTAATCTTTCGTGATTTTGCACAACTCTAGTGCTTAATATTAATTTCCCTGTCTGCGTCTCCCCCAAAAATAAAAATTAAAAATAGAACATTTTTTTATGGCCAAGTAGGATTTTAAAGATCCCTCTTTAGTCTTAGATCATAGCTTTCGATATATTGAGAGCTCGGCGCGTGGCAGAAGGACCCCAATTGATATTTTCCAGAATTTTTGTTGTCTTTGTTGAAAGGAAATAGAATAAAAATAGAAAAAATATTGTAATATGTGAAATCTCGAAAAAAGAATAAAGCAGTGACAGGGGAAAATAAAGAGAAATTAGACAGAGTGATGGGAGCGATTGAATTGTCTTTTTATGATCCAACGGGAGGAGGAGGAAAGAAGAAGAAGAAGATGGGGTTTGGTTCTTCTGACTTTTGATCACGTGATCTTCTTCTTCTTCTTATCCTTTTAGGACCAAAACAATTCTCGCTGTTTACGAGACACACCGCGTCGGTCGTTTTCATGAAAACGACAAACATTTTCCTGTCGTTTTTTGTAAACGGTCAGTATTTTGGGCCTTGTTGGGCTTTAACTTCAGAGACGCCGGTTAACTTTCTTAATGAAATAGTGAACGTCGTGCCGTTTTGCTGTTTGGGATTGTGAGTCATATTTTTTAGAAAAGTTACATTTATGTTAGAAGGTTTCATTTTCTCTATAAGATAAGAACCATCTCATTCGTTGTAATATAATAGTTTCCAACAAAAACTCATCGTATATGAAAATATTGAAACTCATGCATTTTCCTGCATTTTTTAAGTAGAAGAAGACGTATAATGGATAAATGGAAATACAAGGGACAGTTATAACAAAACATGTAAAATCGTATGAAAATGTTTTTATGGGTATATTCTGAGATTGAAGTTTATTTAAGATAACACAAACCTCACTCGCACACAAATTGCAGCTAGCAACCGGCTGGTGATAAGGTGGCAATATTCTTGCAAATCGGTAGATTACAAATTTCACTCTTGGAAGCTTTGCGATTTTAATTAGTGTTTGATATGTACATATATCGGCACTTGTTTATAATTTAAGATTTTAACTAGTAGTACACTATTATATACATGAAGTCATGAACCGTCCAATGATATAATATTTAATTGGTGTAAACGTCACACATGTATTATATTGGTGGATAACAGATATGGAAAAAATAAACCAATGGACAAAAAGAAAATCTACTGAGTTTTATCTAAAGAGTAAAGAGTGGGCAGCTTTTGAGTTTAAATGACTGTTGTTTTTGTTTGTAAAAAAATAAAACATATAAAAATGTAGAAAATTTACAGCTCTCGAAAAGATATTAAAATCAAATAAGCTGTTCAAAAAATATTATATTCTGTTCTGTTGAGAGCTAATGGGGAAGAGAAGGTTTCAGAGAGCAAAGGAACCGTCAGGAACGGGGACGGTGGCAGAAGCTTCATCTCCGTCCGACTCTCAGACGACGGCAAGGAGACGAAGAGGGAGGCCAAGGAAGAATCTTGAGAACCAAGAAGATTTCAAAAAGGAAGAGTCGGAAGAAGACGAGGATTACGAGGATGAAGACGAAGAAGAAGACGAAGAAGTTGAGATTATGAAAAGAGAGAAGCAGAAGAAGAAAGTACTTAGGAGTAGTAGTGGTAGTGTAGAAGAAGGGCAAAAGTTGAAATATGATGAGTTAGAGGAAGAGGAGGAGGAGAAGAAGACTGAGATGACGGTGAAGGTGGTGCCGCCGCCTTCATCTAGACGGTCGAGGAGGAAAAGCACGCCGGTGAAGAGCTGGTAATTTTTTTTATCACAGTACCATCAGTGGAGTTCTTGTTATTTTGTTTGTGTTTTGCATTAACTATTGTTGAATCGTTAATTGACAAAAACCTTGATTTATAATTTCGTGGATCTGTTAGTTGAACAAGAAACAAAATTTCTTGATGATGGTGTTAATTTTGGTGCATCCGAATAAATTTAAACATACGTCAACGAAAATAAATAAGATTAATTCTTTAATTAATGGGTTTTTAGTTGTAGTAGGTTCTTTTATTTTGTTAGTTGCAAATTGCAATAGTTGATGGTTACGTCCCTTTCAAAAGTTATATGATAAATGATAAAAGGTGCCATCGCACATGGTGAACGGATAAGTTAAGAAACTAATGGATAGATGATTTAAATGAACCACTCTATTATTAGAATCCTCTTTTTAATTGTCGATTAGAGAGACTTAAAAACTTAAAAGTTATTCAACTTAATTTACTCGGAGTAGAGAGAAATAGACTCGACAAGGCCATGTTGATAGAGTAGTAATTTAACTAATTTCAGTACAACTACTACAAGACATCATTGGGCCTCGCAAGGCTTCACGTTCTTCAGATAATCCCAAAACATTGAAAAAACCTTAACAAATACAAAATTCAGCATTAAGGATTGAAATTGTTGTCAACAAGTTTGATATGATTTCAAAATTTTAACGGTTTTTCCAGGAGTTAAGACCGTTAAAAAGGCTAACAAAATAGCTTAGCTTATTCCTGTCATAAGCTATAACCGCCTGTGGGTTTAGGATGACTGTGACTGACAACAACAAAAAAACAAAACAAAAACCTCAGCTTACTCCGGTCTTAAGCTACTATAGCCTGTGGTTTAGGATGATGATGCCTTTCCTTCTTGAAACGCAACTGCTCTGGATCAAACCCACCTTCCTCTGCTCCATAAACCGCCCATGATGGTGTTTCCGCCATATAGTCAGAGCTCGTGAACGGTTCTCCAGAAGCCACCTACGAGAATTCATTTGAATGTGTTGGTTATATTATATAGCTTCAAAATTACAAGGAGAAATGAATTTGAGATGATGATCATATTTTGGGTTCGGTTTAACTAACCAGATCGTGGAACTTTTCATAGTCAATCCAAGTAAACCACTTTCCATTCACTTTGAACTTATCGGTTCTCCCTAGAAGAACGCAGCAAGAATGGGCGTGTTCGCAAGCAACCTCATACTCCCCATTGCTCTTCAGAGCCAGAGTTTCCGAGAATGCTTTTACATCTGCGTGCCACGGTATATTCTCCATTGTCATCTTTGATGTTGCAGATCTGTTTTTGTTTTGTTTCCAGAAGATTAACATAAGTAAATGATGTGTATAAAAAGAGTGTGTGAAAGAGAGGATCACACTCACGTTCCGCAATATGTGACACCTTTAATCTCGATGAAGTCAGGTTTCCCAATGCTGAAGAGGTTGAAATAAGCATCTAGCTCCTCTGTGTTCCATCCTTTGACAAGTGTTAAACGGTAGACGGTTCGCTGCTGTTTCTCTTTGAGAGCTTTCAAGGAGTCCTGCGATACAAATGGTGCAGAGGTTATTATACCTTTACCTTAATTCATATTTCATCACATAGAGGAGGCTGTTTAGAATACTCACAATAAAACGTTCCCAAAAGTCTGCAAAGAGAGGCCTATCAATGGCTTTCAAGCTCTCTTTGGTGGCAGCGTCTACACTTACATATAACTGTAGATATCAAAGATAATGAGTTACGCAATTTGGTTCCGTTAAGTGTATGCAGAGCTGGAAAAATAAAGCGCAAAACAGACATCACAAACCTGGGTGATAGGCTTCATCATTAAAATCTTTTCAGGGAATTGCGCATTAGTAACCAAAAATGTAGAAATACGCCTTCCATGTAGCTCATCTACAAGGGCATTGATCTCCGGATACATAATCGGTTCACCAACAAGTGATAACGCACAATGTCTTGGGTTTAGACCTTCTTCTAATTTCTCTGGAGTTACACCTGAAGAACATAGCCAGCGAAACAGAAACCAGCATTCAGAAATTCATACAAATGGTGGAAACAAATCAATCAAATAAAGAAAACAACCAAAAGGCAAGTGGGGAACCTAGATAACATTAAGTTAAGTTTCTTGAACTATGAGATTTTTAAATAAGTTCTAGACTCCAACTCAGATGCACAGACATTCATAAACTACGAGAGACCTGAGTGAGTTTCTGAACTTTCATCTAATGCAAGTCAATAAAGAGGAGAAAGATGCAAACTAACCTGGAACTCCTTTCATTTGTTTAATCATCTTTGTATGAAGATCTAGAGCACCTTTCACAATCACTGAAGGCTCATCCATCTTCCACTGCCAGCTCTTTCCCACAGGATTTGTGTGATGCCTCCAACAAAAGACACATTTGTTTGCACAAGCCAAACTAGGTGTTGTCTCCATACACCTAGCTCATTCAAAAATAGAAAACCCAATATTACAACCATAACAATCACAACCTACAACTACAAGGCTAGAGGAAAAAAATTAGAAGTTTCAAGTAAAACCTGTGACTCTCAATGCCATAAAACGAGTGCTTGTAGCAACCTCCCCTGCCTCTAAGTTGTGACTTTGTCCATCTACATATCTTAACCCCACTATGTGAGCCAATTATTTTATAGCCCTGCAAGTGTTAAAAGTCAGATTCATTCAAGTAAATCCCAGAAAAATGCAAACACTGCTTCAAAGCTAAAGCAACAGAATCCAATACCTGCTTCGTTAAGCTTGCTCTAATCACAGGAGTCACCATTTCTTTCTTCCCATCACCTTTAGTCACTTTAACTAAGCCATTTCTCCTTGAAGGAGCTTTTCCAGCTATATCTTCAAGATCAACAAGACCTCCCTCCGCATCATTGTCTTCATCTTCATCATCTGTTGAATCAATGTACTCAAGATCATCCTCAACAGCACCATTCTGAGAAACCGCATTTGTTTCTTGAGCAGAACCTCCCTTTAGAACCCTAATAACTCCATCACACCAGTTTTGAAACGCTCTGTCTAATTCACCGTCGTCAACGTCGCCTTCTCCCACCGGAATCATCTCGACTCCACCCAATCCTATCATCCGATTCGACAATTCCTTCGCCACAGCGTTATACGATTCACCATACGCACGGCTCCCGACGCCGAATACGGCGAATTTGCATTCGGAGAGAAGAAGCGAACCGACTCGGAAATCCTCAGCGCTCTCCGAAAGCCAGTTCACTAGAAACTCTCCGTTCGGAGGTGGCTTCCCGCCATCCCACGTCGACGCGATGAATAAAACTCGAGTTTCTTTGGGGAGATCTTCAGGTTCGTAGCTCAGTGGATCGACGAGATCAAAAGCTAGGTCGTTCAATGCGCAGAGCTCGTGAAGACGCTGAGCTATGGCTTTAGCTGTGCCAGTTTGGGAGATGAAGAAGATCTTTCCTCTATTGGATTTCGAGGTAGGGTTAGGGTTTAACGAGAGGTTTTTGATACGTTTCAAACGGCGATATTTATGGATACAGTAAAAAGTTGTCGCTGAGAGTAAAGCAACGAAAGCTAGCCGAGTACGTACGGAGGTAGACGTAGTCATAACGGAGGACTTGAAATCTCAGTGGTCAAGGTTTCGAATGATCTCGGCGGCGCGTAGTGTTAACGCGAAACTACGAACTGAGATCGGTGGTTAATGAAAGAGAGATATGGACGCGTGTGGAGAAATGGCGGAGACAGACACGGAAAAGAACTGGGCTTACATTTAAAGGCCCATTAAATTTAGGTTTGAAGCCCATTGAAATCAGAAAGCCCTAAATAGTCACAACCACGCATTATGATAATATGTGCCACGTGTCACATTTCTTTGGGATCTCTCTTTCTTCTTCGGCGCAACGCCTCGTTTCCCTCCTTTGTTCCGCCGAGAGAGAGAAAAGAAAAAATAAAAAAATAAATGCAATTGAAACGGAGGGAATATTCGCCGGCGAATTTCCGGTAAATGTCTTTCAGTTCGAATCCAACTTTTTCGACGGCATTCCCAAGTTGTTTTCCAGTTGTACACGATTTTATTCTCTCGCCAGAATTCGATTCGTATCCTCAATGCCTATTAAATAACTTATCGACCACCATGCGTCTTTCTAAGCGACCTCTTTCTCTCTACCTATCTGTCTTCTCTTCCGGTTTACGTTCCCACCACTTCCCCGGAAAATTTCTAGCAGCTCGAAGAGAATCCTTCCACACCACTGGTACTTTTTCCTTCTTCTTCTCGTCCATCGTTTTTGCTTATTTCAGCTAGTTTAGTTTGTTTTTTCTCGTCATCCATGGTTCTTTGTTTCCGTTTCGTTGTGATTCCTTGTTTTTCGTAGACGAATGATCTTAACCGTAACTTCAGTGACGTTCCTTTGACTGATTTGAATTCTGCGATTGATTTTGTATTAACTGAAAGCATTTCACTATAGCTGATTCTGATAGTATAGCCTAGTTTCGGGAAATCGGAGTTGTTCTTAGTGAAGAATCGTAGATCGAGAAGTTTAGGCTGACGTCTTTAATCGTGGAAGCTGCAATTTCTAGGTCTTTCTTGGAGCATACCTTGGAAGAAACTTAGGATCAGGACTTAAACGTGGTGTGCTCGATTTGTTCTTTTGATCAAGGTAAGATATGTTAGGTGTTTCTTGTATATTTTATACTAGGGGTTTGTTTTTTCCTTTGCGGTGCCAATAGATCATGCAGATAAGCATAGTTTAATCATCGTGTTTGTATGACTCGTGTTGACTCATCCCTAACCACTTATCCCTTGGTAGTAAACGTGTCATCATCTTCTTCTGTGTTTCTAATTTTAGTATCCGTGTCTTCTGACTTTAAATTCCTAGTATCTATTTAATGGATAGCGCTTGTACAATTTGTGTTGTGTGTTGCATATCATCATTCGAAGAAAAGAAAGAAAAAATTATGTTTCTTCCTTTACTTGATAAACTCTCAGGGACAAGCCAGCTGTGCTTTAAGAATTCGATGGAAGATCAGCGACCTAGTGCCCTTAGTGAAGACGTGTTACAGTTTCAAACTGTGGGCTCCAGGGATGGATGTGACGTTCCCCATAAATGGTCATCCCCGGGAGGAGGAAAGAAGATTGATATCAGCAAACAAATATTCTGCAATAGATCGTTGAATATGAGGAATATCATTGCCGTTGGCTTTGACATGGACTACACCCTTGCCCAATACAAGTCTGAAACTTTTGAATCCCTTGCTTATGATGGAACTGTCAGGAAATTGGTATATGATTTGGGGTATCCAAATGAGGTTAGTATACTATTTGTTTTTATATGGATGTGATATTGCTAAGGAGGAACTATGCTTTCTTTCTTAACAAGCAGAAAAGTTTTGTTGATTGTTATACTTACTGTGGTAAAAATATCCAGCTGCTAGAATGGACATTTGATTGGAACTACATGGTTAGAGGCCTGGTTTTAGACAAAAAGAGGGGAAACATCTTAAAGGTGAATACTTTGTTTCTTGATCTCATAAGAGTTGTTGTCTCTTTCTAATTGACTGTTAATCATGCAGATGGACCGCCATAAGTATGTAAAAGTAGCCTATCATGGGTTTAGGGAGCTCTCTAAGGAAGACAAAGTTGACATCTATGGAAGCAGCCTAGTGCGAGATTCTTTTGATGAACCCGACTACGCTCTCATAGATACCCTCTTTTCACTGGCTGAAGCCTATCTGTTTGCGCAACTCGTTGATTTTAAAGATAATAACCCAGGAAAAATTTCGAAGGACATTGAGTAAGACAACTTCCATTCCAATATTTATTACTGTTTTGATACTCTACATAGCCTCCAAGAAATTATATGTTATGCTTATGGTTGTGATTATGTTAGATGATACTCTATTGCTTATATTTGACATCATTTTTCCTTTCAAATGTATCACTAATTGATTTCCTCCTCTAATGATGTTCTTTTAGTTATGCTCGCATGTATAAAGATGTTCGGGCTGCTGTTGATTTGTGCCACCGAGATGGAACATTAAAGCAGATGGTGGCAAATGAACCTAATAGGTAAGGCTGATTGTTCATTATTATCTTTGCGAATTGACTAAGTACTACCTCTGGCATTCCCCACTGTTGAATATCTCTTCTCTTCCTCTTTAAATATTACTTTCTGAACTTGCCGTTTTCTCAGGTATATCAATGAGGATACGACTATTGTGCCCCTTATAAAAATGATAAGAGATTCTGGACGTTCTACATTCTTGGTGACCAATAGGTAATTCTAAAAATATATACTACATTGTTCAAAATGTTCTTGGAAAGTTGTTTATGCATATATTGGTTTAGTAGCTACTGAGTTAGGATTAGCTTTAAAGTTTTAATATGCTTCAGAAATTAACTTTAGCACCTGTTCTCCACCTTTGTAATTGAAATTTGGAACTTAGTTGGATACAAAATAAAATATTATGAATACCCTTAGTGATTCCTTCTCACCTGTTTCTGTATAATTGAGTTTCTCATGCTGTTGAGTTACAAATTTCAAATAACATTCTTGCAGTTTGTGGGATTACACAAATATTGTGATGAATTTTCTCTGTGGAGGACGGACTGTACATGGTCCTCATACTTGCAACTTTGATTGGCTCCAGTATTTTGATGTTGTGATCACTGGCAGGTATTTTTCTGTCTAAGTCTCTTTAATCTACTGCTTTGACCAAAATGATGTGATCAAATCTCAGACAATATTATGTGGTATCTTATGAAATTGTTGATGACTTTTTGTTCCTGGAATACTTTTATATTTTTGTTTGTTTTCTTAAATTCTGAATTGGTTACTTTCTGTGAAGTGCGAAACCTGGTTTCTTCCATGAAGAAAGTCGTGCTAATCTTTTTGAGGTGGAACCTCAGTCTGGAATGCTTCTTAATACTGATAATGGAACACCTATGGCTCAGGTTTGACTTAACATAATGTGACACATTCACATGCTACTTCTTATATCCACATGAACCTTATCTATCAGTTATTTTTTTGGTTTTGCTTATAAGGTGGGAGATCCTTCACCAAAACTTTTACTGAAGAGTAAAGATAAAGGTTGTAGAGTTTTTCAAGGTGGAAATGTCGGGCATCTTCACAATTTACTCTCCATTGAATCAAGTTCGCAGGTAATGTGCACTAGCTATATCTCAAAGTATTCTTTTACATACCGTCTATTAAAAAATATCAGCGTATTATGAATTGATAGATCATCTTTATAGCTCTAGTTTACCTGAGTAAATGTGCCATACATCACTTATACATCCATTCTATCTTATCAGGTTCTTTATGTCGGGGATCATATATACGGTGATATTTTGCGCAGCAAAAAAATTCTTGGTAAGATTTCTGAGAGTATATATATTTATAGTATGCTATACCCCTAACGCCCTTAATACGGGCGAGCTTAGCATGTAACTAGGCTAGAAGCACACACATGTTGATGAAAAGAGTATCGTAGGTATTAGAAGAAATTAGAAAAGTGGCTTTACTTCCGCCAGTTACTTGCAGCTTGATTTGCTTAATTCTTCAGGTTGGAGAACTATGCTTGTTGTTCCAGAACTTGAAAAAGAGGTTGAACTTCTATGGGAACTGAGGGATGTCCGTAAGGTGAATGGATCCTCTCTTTATATCTGTTAATAATCTAAGAGATCTATTAATTTTGTGAAAAATCTAAACTTGTGGGAATATCTTAGTTAAACTAAAGAATCATTATTTTCTGAAACACCAAGGTGTTCCATGTTTATTTGCGTCAATATCATATTCTAGTAGTGTATTCCAGGTTCATGTAAGTTTCATTGGTTGGGAACAATTTTTCTTTGGAACAAAAGCTACTGATATTCCTAATTTCTTCTAACTGTATACTTTAAGCTTCTTTTTGAATTTAATACTTTTTCTTTGGTCTCACTCATTTTTTTGGTGTGCAGCAACTTATTTTGATGAGGAATGAGCGTGATTCAGTTGAAGATAAAATCCACCACCTGAATTGGTCCCTAAAGTGAGTGCTCTTCAAATTAGGATCTAAACTACAGAAAGCTGTGTTACAATACATAGATTAGAATTCTTATTTGTGAAGGCCAGTATTTTCAGAAAACTTGTTCGTCCGCGTACTCAATTTTATTATTTAGGTGTCAAGATATCAATGAGACTGATAAGCAGGAAATGTTATCCGCTCTCAAGGACTTGGAGGTAAAATCTAATTTGTATAATTCCTGGATCTCCGATTATTGCTCAATCATCCTTTTTATCACCTTTTTTTTTGTTTTGTTTTGATAAAATTTGTTTTCTAAGTCTACAAATATGTTTTTGGTGGACTTCAACAGTTTATAAGAGATAAAGTAAGATTGAGTCATCAACAAGCTCAAAGAGAATGTCACCAAAAGGTAATTGTAGTCTCATTAGTTTGAGTGTTTATCAGTGTGACAGTGACTTTTAGTTTCATACACTGTTACAACTGGCTCATATTATGGATCTTGGAAACTGCAGTTTCACAATGTCTGGGGGCAACTAATGAAAACCGGCTACCAGAGTTCTCGATTTGCTCACCAGGTAAAAAAACATTCTATATATGTTTTCTTATGTGTCGGTTTACGATTTGTGAGGAATTGATTTCCAAAACTGCTTATCTTCCAATCAGGTGGAGAGATTTGCATGCCTGTACACAAGTCACATCTCTAACCTAGGCTTGTACTCACCAGACAAGTATTACAGACCCAGTGAAGACTTCATGTCCCATGAATTCCACCTTCTTCCTCTGTAATTCATCCTAATGTCAAGTAATGGTCTGGTTTGGTGCCTTATTCTTAGTGTCTATAAACATCTTCAATCTCTCTGACCCATTTGTAACAAGCTTGGGAAATCTAGTAATACATTTTCTTTTGGATCTTTTTATTGAATGGTCGATATTTTCTAGAGGCATATTAGTTTATACAAACAAAACTCCCTATTATCATAGTTGGATTAAACTTCCTGTAACCTGTTTACTTGATCGATTAGTTCTTTATTAACTTTCTAGAATTCGGTTCCTCCACTCTTGAGTTTCAATCCATAATATCTACGAATGTTCTGTTCTTGAAGAAAAAACTTTCTTCCCTGAACCTATGCCTTTAGTCCCTACTCAACCTGCAATGGTTGCCATAGTATCTTAGGTCCTTGCCAAAACTATTAATTTAGTGGCGAGAGAAGCTGAACAAGTCATGGCGATTGTAGAGAAGGTATAAGTCATAGCGAGTAAACGAACAGTTTCTGAACTTTCACTTTAGCAATGATGATATAACTTGAGAATGATACTTCGTACATTTAAAAATACATCGTCTGAGTTTTGGCAGATTACGTTCAGAAGTGGCTTTAAAGGCAATAGTGCTGCTTGGGAGCACAAGGAATGTGAAAATCTTCAAAACATGGTCCTTAGGAAGATTGTATCAACAAGTACCCTGTTACGTTAAATTTCTAGATCATCATTGTCCATTGTTGTTTGTTTAAAAACCTTATCATTTCTCTTGCAATGACGATGTTCAGAATTCTCTCTGTTTGCACAATCTGTAATCTATGAGAAGAGTTCAACAAAATTACAAATACTTGAAGGAGTAAGTATTGATATACATATGACAGAAGCCAAAAAGGTAATGTGATTATTGACACACAACAAACAAACAAATCTTAGAAATGTTCTCAGCCAATTAACACAGCTGGAAAATCTGACATTTCTTAGTTTCTTCTTGTTCTTGGCCAAAACAGAGAAGAGGGAGACAAAGAATGAAGTTGTTTTGAGTTTACTCATCTAAACAAGGCTTGAAGTTCTTCAAGCGTTTTGCCTTTGGTCTCAGGAACCCATAGAGTCACGAACACCACTGTGAATGCACAAACCAACCCGTACAGAGTGAAAGTTCCTGTCCAAAAATTAACCAAAAAGTCCATCACGAAAATGCTCTATTGGTATGAGAGAAAGAGAAAATAGGGAGAAAAAAAAAAAGAAACCTCCACTACTCCAGGCTAAGAGCAAGTTTGCAGTCATAGTGATCAACCAAGAGAAGAACCAATTGAGTAAAGTTGCAATACTTCCAGCTAAACCCTTTATGTTCACAGGAAGGATCTGTTTATCAAAACAACAACCAATCCAAGCAAAAGGTAGAGTTTAATCAGTTTTTTCGCTTTTCGGTTTCTTACAATACAGTACTTGGTGTTCCAACTTCTAACCAACTCGTTACCTCAGACATAATGAGCCACGGAATTGGTCCCATTCCCAATGAGAAACAAACAACCATTAACTGTAATGATTCAACAGCGTTAAGGCGCAAATAATCGCTCATTGCATCAAGAAAGTTTCGCTATATAAGTATATAACTAACAAACTAACTTACCACAACTCCAACTACAGACAAGATGCTCAGCCAATTGTACATGTCTGAATCAGGAGACACAAATTCCTAAAAGAATATATGTAAAACTTAGAAGATGGAAACCATGTTTACACAAGTTAAAACTTTATAAAAAAAAAAAGTACCTTAAGGTAGAAAGCAGCTGCAACAATTACAAGGCTAATAGTCATCCCAATAGAAGAAATCTGGTAAACATTTTCCATTCGTATTAGTTTTTTCTTGGATATGTCTTAAAAGATATGAAACTAATGAAATTAATACTCACCATAAGCAGAAGCCGACGACCTGCTTTGTCCACCAACCATGTCGATATTGCAGTCGCCACTACCTGAATAGCACCGACTCCAAATGTTGCTGCATTACTCGATGTAACTCCTACAAATGATAACACACAAAAAAATGTAAAATTAAGTAATAATATGAAATGAGAAGCTTAAGTAAAAATAGAGTAAAGGCCTACCTGCAGATTCAAATATTGTACTGGAATAGAAAAGGACACCATTAATTCCACCGAGTTGTTGAAGTACAAGCAACCCTATACCAACCTGTTACACACACACACACACACACACACACAAAAATGGAGTTTTTAGATAATGTTTCTTATAGTAGACAAAGTATATTCCCAAGGTAAAATATATATCAATGTTTGTACCATAAGTGGGAAATAGTATCTCCTACGCTTGAGATCTACAAACCGAACTGTATTTCGCTTTGTAGATGATGCAACAGATCTCTGCAGATTTGCAACAAATTACAAAAAAAAATAAGCTCTTCACGTATACCTTATGGAAGAAAACAAAAATTCAGTGGTAATAATAATATTACCTTGATTTCATTAACCTCAACGGTAATATCAGTCTCAAATCCTCTAAGAACTTGTAATGAAGTTTCAAAATCATCTGTCATACCCATTTTTGCCTACAATGTAACGAAATAAAACCAATCCCGTAAGAGTGTATTAACCAAAAATTACGCACTAAAACTCAAGAAGAGAAGAAGCAAACTATTATTATAAGGCGTACCAGCCAGCGAGGGGATTCAGGGATGAAAAAGAGACCTGGTATCAATACTGTGCACGGCAATATCCCTTAAGATAAAGGAAGAGTACAGAGAAAGTGATTAGAACGTAGCAATGATTCATAATCAGAAAAATGGTAATGAGATGTTACCAAGAACTGCAAGAATTCTCCATGGAACAAAGAGGCCAAGTAAATACGCCAACATTATTCCAATTGTCACAGAAAGCTACAGAAATAAGAAACAACGAAACATTTCTTGTTTAGCAAATTACGAGTCAGTTCACAAAATGCAAAACATGAATTAGTTAGTTACTACAAATGTCCAAACCTGGTTAACTGAACCCAATCCTCCTCTCATATTCTGTGGAGCTATCTCAGCAATGTATACAGGTACCTAAAAAAAAACCAACCGAGATGCATAATTATTCCATAAGCAAAGAACTAGATTATTGAGTTGAGTATTTACAGTGTAGGAGATGATCCCAACGCCAAAGCCTTCTAAAAGTCTTCCCATGTAGAGAAATGAAGTATCCTTCAAAAACCAGAATGATGTAACAAGTTTTAAGGTCAACCTCAACCATTGCCATTTGATGCTTATGAGAAAGCCAAATAAAGACACTCACTTTCGCAAATGATATGCAAAGCCATCCAATTATATTTGGAATTGCAGCAATCATCAAAGACTGTCAAAGAAACACACACACATTTAAGAAATCGAAAACAGAAGAATCAAGAATCAGGAGACAAAACTATTACCCCTTTTCGTCCAATGTATTCAGCGATCTGACCACTGGCAATAGCACCAACCATAGCACCCACATTGGATAGAGAACCAAACACAGAGTACTAAAAACATAGAGCAACAGAACAAAATCAAAACACACAAAACAAACGATGATCAAGGTATAGATTGGTCTATTACTACCTCAGATACAGTTAAACCGAGATCCTTGGTGATTGCAGCTTGAGTTGGAGATGAATAACCACACTGATCAAAAAGAGAATTCAACGAAACAAAATCAGAAAATTTTCTAATCAAAAGTCACATCTTTCTACAAAAGGAAGAAAATTTGAAAAAACTAAAGTTTGGATTTTTTTTTTTTTTACAGTGAATCCGAATTGAATAGGACCAAGAGCAACGATCAAAACACATGCAAGAACAGAGATAGAGCTGTCTCGAATAACTTGAGACGAGCCCATCATACTCGATTGTCTCGAACCCATCCGATACCAGCTTCCGGTATGCATAAACGGCCGTCGCAGATCATTCCTAGCCTCTTCGTTATCATCTCTGAAACTCATCTTTTGATCCTTATTCTACACTCTCAATCCTAATCTTTATAAATCTGAATTCTTTCTATCTCAAAAGCTTTAAGTAAAATGCCAAATTTAAAACTTGGAAAAGCAAAACAATTGGATTTTGTTACAAAAAAAGAATGATCTAGAAATTGGGATTTGATATGGAGAAGAATTTGATGACGAAGACGACGTGGATAAGAACGGATTAAGAAACGCCGTCTTACTAAATAAAAAAATGGCTGAAATGAAGTGTTTAATTGCTGGAGAGACAAAGAAGACTGCTTCAGAGAAGTTTTTTAGATCACAGATTATGTCGTTGGCTTAACCCAAATTTAGAATTATAGAGGCTCTTGTTTTGTTTTGGATATTGGATAGAAAATTTATAATCATAAAATTTAACAGAATTATAAAGTTTTACTGAAATTTATAGTGAACTTATACGAAATATGTTTATATAGATAAATATCCACCGCTGTTTCTTATTATGAAAATAAAAATAAATTTATGATTTGTCTGGATAAGACATCCACATATTTCTTACATCATTAATAAATAAGTATACAGACATAAAATCTAGAAATTGTAATGAATGAAAGCACAATAAAAATCCTATTTATAGAGCATGATTATAAGGACTATAAGGACATTTTTAAACTAAAATTTGTTTGGAATTTAAATCAAAAAGTTTAAGAAATTATTTTTTCTAGTGAATTTAAAGATATCCATTTCATTTGTGTGGTGTCACACTGACAATGGGAAACAAATTAAATATGTCATTATTTAAATTATTATAGACTTTTAAATACTGAAAATACTGTATTTTACTCAATATCATATTTGTAACAAATTTGTAAAATTAGTGAGACTTGTGTGTTCAATGAAAATTCAACAAAAGCCAATTAATTATTTATAACTTCCGTACTCACTAGTCAATTATACATCAATAATTTTCCTACAATTTGCAATATATAAAAATCATGATTGAAATTCGATGAATTTACTGTCTATATTTGTAATTAGCACTACTTATTAAAATGTTATATTTATAGATTTTGAATATGATATTTTGTCTGAAGATAGATTTTTGTCAAACATTTGCTCAAATCACCCATGAATGGAAAAATATACGAGACATAGATTTTACAACAACTATGGCTAAAAAAATAAAAAACTGGTATTCATAAGTCTACGAAAATTTTGTTTGTTTGTTATAAAATAGAAAGAAAAAGTTAAACGAGAAAAATGTGAGCTAAAGAAAGGTCATGACAGACAAAGACAGAGTATCATATCATACCAAACACGTCTTTGTGATCTGATATTACTGTCCCGATTCATCACTAATTTATTTTGTTGACAAAAAAATTTCAAAACATTGATAAAGTCTTTTGTTTCCTCCTCATGTCTCACATGTACAATATTCCAGTCGTCATTGCATTTTCATTTTATAATCCTTACTATAAAATAAACATTACTCAACCAAATAATCTTCAATCAACAGATTCAATACTAAAACATCAGATCGAAGACTTAAATTCCTCCTCTCTTTTTTTGTTGGCGAAGACTTTTTTATATATCAGACCAAAAAAAAAAAAAAGAGTAAGCTCTTCTAAATAACTGTCAGGTTTATTGGGCCTAATTTGAAGACCCAATCATTCAGTTTGGGCTTTATTAAGATAGGCCCATAGAGAGAACGTCGGAGCGTGAGCAACACTCTCGTTTAAAGCGCGTTTAAAAATAATCAACGTCAAGCTTGAGACGCAACTTCACTCGGCCGTGGTTATTCTCCGATTAGGTTTTTCAATTCTCTCCGTCTCAAGAGCGATCAAAAAAAGCCCTAATTTTTCACATGGGTGAACATTCACCATCTCAACCGTCGTCACATATCCATACCCAAATCCAACCTCAATCCCCCAATCCCGAAACCCCTAATCCAATTCAACCGGAAACCAACGATGACGACTCCGCCTCATCCGCCGGAGCTTCTGGCTCAATCGTCTCATCAACCACAATCGAAGCACAACGAGTCACAGAATTAGGCAATGTATCGTCTCCACCTTCTAAAATCCCACTCCGTCCTCGAAAAATCCAGAAGCTTTCACCAGACGACGACGACGCTTCAGGCAGCGACGGATTCAAATCCGAGCATAGCCCTTCCCAGATGATGACTCCACTCGCAACGACTGCAAAACCAGCGGCGAAGAGCAAATTATCACAGTCTCGCGCTGTAACAGTGCCGAGGATTCACGCGAGGTCTCTCACCTGTGAAGGCGAGCTTGAAGTAGCGCTTAACTATCTCCGAAACGTGGATCCTTTGCTCTCTCCGTTAATTGATATCCATCCACCACCAACGTTTGAGTCTTTCCGTACTCCGTTCTTGGCTCTGATTCGAAGCATTCTTTATCAGCAGCTAGCAGCTAAAGCAGCTCATTCAATCTACACACGGTTCATTGCACTATGCGGAGGTGAAAACGGCGTCGTACCAGAGAATGTGTTGCCTTTAGAAACTCAACAGCTTCGTCAAATCGGTGTATCGGGTCGTAAAGCTAGTTACCTTCACGATCTCGCGAGGAAATATCAAAACGGGATCTTGTCTGATTCAGGGATTGTGAATATGGATGAGAAATCTTTGTTTACGATGTTAACAATGGTGAATGGGATTGGTTCATGGTCGGTTCATATGTTCATGATACATTCTCTTCATAGACCTGATGTTTTGCCAGTTAATGATCTTGGTGTTAGGAAAGGTGTGCAGATGCTTTATAACTTGTCGGAATTGCCTCGTCCATCGCAGATGGAGCAGTATTGTGAGAAGTGGCGTCCGTATAGATCAGTTGGTTCGTGGTATATGTGGCGGCTTATTGAAGCTAAAGGTACACCATCCAATGCTGGAGCTGTGACAGCTAGAGCTGCACTTTCGTTTCCACAGCTGGAAGACATTCAACAACAACAACATCAACAACAACAACAGCAACAACAGCCACAGCTTCTGGACCCTCTTAATAATGTGTTCAGTATCGGGTATAGTCAGTTACTTTATCAAAACTATCTTAATGGTTAATGTGCAATGCTTTCCTTGAATTTTGTTGCCCTTACATAGAGAGATCATTGGAGTGATTGCCTTATTGCTATTACTTGCTGAGAGTTAAGTATCTAACGTGTTTGGTTGTTGTCTCCTTTAGTTAATCTCAGTATTTTTACGCATTTGATTTTCACTGTCAAGAAGCATAGGTTTAAAATTGGTTTTGGTTGAGAAGAACACTTGTATTAGCTTACATACAAGTCAGCTGAGAAGATACTATGTTTATGGTTGGGATAGGTTTAAAATTGGGTTTCGTTATATAGAACATTTGTATTAGCTTACAAGTCACCTCAGAAGATACGGTAGTATGTAGACCTTAGGATGCTCTTTTGGTCTTTTTGGTCAAACCTTAGGATGTTCAAGAATAGCATCTATGCTAGGCATTGTTTGAGGTTGTTTTTTATGGCTGGAGAGACCTATTTGATCGTCTAATTTTAATTGATGTCAAGTCCTTTGGTTATCTTCATCTAGTCCTCAAAGCTTTAGGCTGTAGTGATATTTACGTGTTTCAACGTGATCACATTCATAGCAGTATAAAGGGCCTTACTAAAACAAGATTAGATGGAAGTAAATGGTTCTCTTAGGATGTGTAATACTTGACACTTCACCTACTTGTTGTACTAATGTTTCACATTACCACTACCAACTTCGGAAAACACGCTAATCAAGAAAATTGCTTTCAGTGGGGTTTTAATCATAAATAGAATGATAATTGAAGCTTTTTTCTCAACCAAGTCACTGTTTTCTGTAATGCTGAATACTTGGTTGTGAATTAAGGACTGTTTTCAATAATAACAACGAATATGGTTTATACATTATTAGTCTTCTCATTTGGTTGTTATTGTAATCTTAACAGGGCATGGGGCCAAACGTAGCTGACTTGGCATATTAAGTTCTTGGTTCTCATGGCGTGACAGGGAGGTCTGGTCTTCGGCTATTGTCTGGTGAAGAAGTCTTTGTTCCACTGCCAGGAAATAATAATAATAAAAAGGTGGTGGAACAGAAGAAATCTTCCTAGACAAGTGAAGAGTATGTGTAAGATTTATAGTTTAGCTAATGAACTTTTTTTTTTCATCGATTTTTCTCTTGTTGGAAACTTGAACCGTTGTTAAAGAAACTTTTAAAGCTTATCCTCATTCGTTCTCTAAATCTTATTGCTAATCGAAATAACATTACAAGAAACTCTCATAGAAACAGAGGTTAATGTCCTTGTTGCGTTGAGTTGTCAAAAACACAGTACCAAATTATAGTCTCATGGAAGAAAAAAAAGAAGAACCGTTTTGATGATACATCAGTTTTGGTATCTTCTATTATCAGTTTGAAGACAAGAGAGTTGACGAAAAACTACTGCTTGGTTTGTTGCCTCTGTCACTGTAACTGAGACACAGATCCGTGTTTCTCCTCCACACAATTAAAGGCCGTGTTTAGTACTTAGTAGTAAGTGAAGCATGGGAGAGTGAGAGACTTGAGAGCCAAACAAAAAAAAAAAACTCATTAGTAATGTAGAAAACAACAAAGCAAGTGTTTCTCAAACAGTGAAGTAAGAATAGTTCTGGTTTTGGCTAGAAAACAAGTTGCAACACAAAACCCTCAAGTTTTGTTTTTCAGAAAGAATAGAGAGCTGATAGAGACAAATCACTGCTTTCCTTTTCATTCATTTCATTTTCTAGCTAACCTTTTTTTCTCCTATACAATATATATATATATTCTAAATAGTTTCCATAAGAAGGAGAATATTCAATGAACTTAACCCATTAATTAATCCCTTAAAACTCCTTTTGTAACTTACAAACTCTTTTAGAATGCATTTAATTAACCAGAGATCGGTTTAGATGAACCGGGTAGAAAATTGAATATTTTGGTTTAACCATGTTGGTGGAATTTCGAATTCCAAATCCCAAAATGTCCCTATAGCGTAGGTGTAAAAAATCATAGGAAGAAAAAAGAAAGAAAAAAAAGAGAGTGGGAGAAAAGGAAAAGGTTGCTTGCGGGGAAGCGTGGAGGGTGGCAGAGATTAGAGAGAGAGAGATTCAGACATTGTTGGGTTCAACAGTTGTTTCTACTTCAAACTGCTTTGCTTTACTTTTTTAGTTTTGGTTTGATTCTCTGTCTGAATATAGACATTTCATATCTTCACAAATTCTCACCACTTATCTCCCTCCTAATCTTCTTTTGTTCATCAATAACAAACCTCATAGTTATAAGAAATAAAATACTTCTCAAGTTCTATGTTCCATTTTCACATTTTGACTTCAAAATTTCATTTTGTCTTATTGTGTTTTTTTTTCTCTCTATGCTATCCATAATTTTCATATTAGTGTATTTAAGATTATAATATATGGTTGTTCGTATAATCTTGTTACACCGATTAAGTCTACTCATCCCAAAGCAACAAAAAGACAAACACAAGATCAATACTAGAGTCTAGGGATCCTATTGTGATAAGGTTTAGGATTTTATACAAGTATTTGCCAAAGTCTTCCATCCTTTGACAATAAACAAATACTACAAATTTAGGAATAATTAATTAAATGGGATCTGATGAATCGTAAATAACCATGATTTGTATTTGACTTTATTTTATTTTGTTGGTCAAAAAGGTCGAATTTGTACACTGTTCTAATCCAATGCGTAATAAGTCTTGGTATAGTTTTGAATACTTTTTTAATTATGTTACATAATTTCGAGACATGATATCTGAATCGTATCAGATATAGATCTTCAATTTTTCGTTTTGGAGTAAGCTCTCGTCAGAGAACGTATATATGATGTTTCCAAGATAATTAAATTAGTAAAATTCTGTGAGTGAAATTGTAAAAAAATGTTCATAATCTTGGCGTATACTGTTTGTATGTTTTCAAGAACATTAGCACAGATGATATCAGTCTGTAGTAGAGCTTCTGCAATGTGTAGTGTAATCCAGAGTTGAAAACATTTTCAAAATTTTAAAGTTCTTATTAGGAAGATAATTAATACTAAACTATTATAGTCTGGAAAATGGCTGTAGTTATTTAATTTCCATAACCATTATTTCTGATGAAATTTCAAGAATATTGATAGAACCAGGAAATAAATAGCTGGCTTAATGCAATCCAAAATAAATAAATAAAAAGATTTGATAGACAATCAAATTAGTAAATAATTTGTTTGGGTTTTTAATTCGCATTCGTTTTTAAATGAAAGCCAAAGAAAATGTTAGAAAGAGAATTGAGGTCATAATGCTAAAGGGGACAAAACATGTTATGGTAGAGAAGTAATTATCGTGTGACAGGTTGTCCATGGGAAATTCTGCAGAAGCTATGACGATTACTTTTTTTTTTTGTTTTATCAAAATTAATTAAATTTACATTTTAACATTTATTAACACGCATGGATTATTGCATTATAAGCCAATTTGGAACACGAATTAATGAATGGATGCATGTCTAATTATTCACACGCATGGATAATTTGTTTACTTAGTTACCACCTAAATCCCATTAGTCTCGTGACTAAGTCTACATTTTATTTTATAGAGAAACACCATAAAACAAAAGATTCACAATCTATCATTGTAATTTTAGTTTTTATTGTTAGTATAGTCAATGTTTAGATTAGTATATTTTCGTATATAACTGATGCAGCACATTGATGATTTATCATTACACTAGCTACATGTTAATTAAGCTTGAGCAGAAAAGACATATCAATGCAAGCTATGAGATGGTCCACAAAATATGGCTTTCTTGACTATTAATCTTGAAGACTTGCAAGCTGTAACAAACTTGTAGTATATAGTTTGTATATTTTTTTTAACATGTAAATTATACAATGAAAGGGAAAAGTAAAAAAGAAAAGAAAATATAGAAAAAGGAAAGGGTTAGTAGAGTGAAATAGGAAAGAAGAAAAGACATGAGTAAGGGGAAATTGTGTTTGGACAAATTAGGGTTTAATGGTTTGAAAATTAGGGGGGAGAGAGAGATAGAGAAGAGAAGAGAGTAATAATGAAGGAGAGAGAATGGGGCCCATAATGTGGCAGGGCATGTGGCTGGGCTTCCAACTTGACCTTGTCGGTTGTTCTCTGCACTGCGCTTCTCTGCAACCCACACACCTATTTTATTTTTAATATTTTTTTCTTTTTTTTTTCATTTTCTTTTTCTACATTCCCAAACACTAACCGGTTTAAGCGGTATGGTAATTATTGGCTTTAGATTTAGTTTATCAAATTTCTACAATTTTACGAAAGATTGTTGTTTTACACTGTTTACTTTCCAATTCTGTTTTGTGTAGTTTACAAGAATGTAAATGGTAAGCAAATACATATATATAATGCGATGTATTTACAATAACAGTTATCTATGGCAAATATTGTTATATAGGCACAAGTATTTGCCAAAGTCTCGACAACTACTAATTTAGGCATACTTAATTAATTCAACACAATTTAAATTCTAAAGCTATTTTTGTACTCTTAAAATTATTAATATAATCTTACTAAATTCAATAAATACTTTTCCCAATTTAAAAAGAAAATTTAACAAAATATATACCCTCACATATTGCATGGATTAGAATCTAATAGTAATACCTTAATAAATACTAATACAAGCTCCTAAACTCAGCTAATGGTAACACAGCTGCTATCGGTGACGCACATAACGTACAACAACCAACATTTGGTGCATAAAATCTCCACTAGATTTAGATTGAGAGTCTATATGTAGACTTCAATATAGTGTTTTTTACTAGCTTCAAAAGTAATAATAATCTTATAAAATATAGTATATAAAAAGACAAAATGGTAGAAAAATAAAAAGAAACAAAGATTACGTAATAAGATAATCCGATAACCAAGGTACATATGATCCATTGGCACAAATTACAATGTTTTACTTGATTATTAGAATTTAATGCTTATTTAATTATTATTATCTGTTGACTATATAATTATTTATTGTGCTAAAAGGGAATTAACTATTGGAACACATTCAGGGAACAGTCTAAGCCTATTTCGGATAGATTTGCATTTAAGCATTATCCACAAAATGTAACACAGATTCAGAAAACTCTGTATGTAGTAAGAGTTGGTATTTTACAGTTTATATATTGACGCGTTAATAGTAAAAAATGAGCTCATAAAACTCCAGATAGAAGGACAATAATTGCATCAGTTTCATGCGAGTGACACACATACTGTGAAAATTTGAGCTTCAAGTTACTATTGAACCATGAATCATGATGTGTTTAGCATTTATTGATAAAACAACCAACTAATTAATACCCCAAAAAAAATTTGTTCATTCAACGAATGTATATGAATAGAATTATGCAATACGAAGAATTTAATAAATACTGGAGTAGGTTACGCTTTAATTTCCACTCTCCAGAGGCGGAAAAAAAAAAACTACACACGTTAACATACTTTAAAATTGAACTCAGTACTCAGTAGTACATCTCTTTCAAAGTTTGACAAATTTATTTTCACATATGTTAAGGAAATCTCAGTTATTCTTATCAAGGATTTAGAGTAAATAATAGCCATATATACCCCCATTTATTATAAACTTACAGTATTTTCCCCCGTTTATTATTTTTGTATGTTTTTCATTTTAATTTTTCTTGATAAGTTTGATAAAAGGCTCAGTAATCTGATTTTTTTCCACGCGTAAAATGACATTTTACTATAAAATACTAACTAACAAAAATGTAGGATTAAATCTTATGTATTATTTTCACGCTTACATAAGTTGTCAATAAAACAATTGCAAACATATGATTACTTTGCACTTCTTTCATGTAGATTAATCCTATGCAAAATAATATTGTTATAATGTTTACATACATTTGGTTAAAATATAGTTAAAAAGTAAAATTACAATTTGAATTTTTTCATTAAATCATAAAAGATAGTGCTAAAATGAAAGAAAATAAAAATTAGCAGTATAATATAAAGTAGGGTATGATATTAGTCTCATCTTCTCACAAAGGGGGCTCGTCTCTTATCTCTCTCTTTCTCATGGCCTCACCACAAGCAACCAAACTGTCTCTTATAATCGGATCTCAAAGTTGGCTTGTTGGGAGCACTGAGACATCAAACATGGTTTCTTCTTTCTTTCACTCTTAAACCCCCCCAATTAACCCTAACCCCCCAACCCCCCCCCCCCCCCCCCAAAAAAAAAACATTTTACAGTTTACTTAATCCCAAAAGTTTCTCAAATCTCTCTCTCTCTCTCCATTAAAACTCTTCACAAGCAAAAAGCTTTGAGCTTTAAATGAGTTTAAGGTCCTCTTTGAGTTTCCTGCAAAAAAACTGGGTATTTCCTCGTGTACTTCAATCTTATCTGTAAGTCTCTGAAATCTCACTGTCTTTTTTTCTTTTCCTTATTAGTAATCTCATTAATATGTTCTTTTTCAGGCATAAAATTAACAAACTTTAATTGAAATCCTTTCTTGGGTTTTAATTTCTTTTTTTAATTTAAAATCTCCAAAAAAAATGGATATGAGAAGTCATGAAATGATAGAGAGATCAAGAAGAGATGATAATGGCAACAACAATGGTAGTGGTAACATCATTACTACTAATGATGATAATTGCAACGGTAACAACAACAACAACAACACTCGTCTCTCAGCTTGCAATTCTCAAGCCCTAGATCATAAGTCTCCGTCTTCGTTTTCAATCTCAGCCGTTGCTAAATCCAACAATATAAGGTACAGAGAGTGTTTAAAGAACCACGCGGCGAGTGTCGGCGGAAGTGTTCACGACGGTTGCGGCGAGTTTATGCCGAGTGGTGAAGAAGGAACTATTGAAGCTCTCAGATGCGCTGCTTGTGATTGTCACCGTAATTTTCACCGGAAAGAAATCGACGGTGTAGGAAGCTCAGATTTGATCTCACACCACCGTCATCAACACCACCACCACCATAATCAGTACGGTGGAGGAGGAGGGAGAAGACCACCGCCGTCAAACATGATGCTTAACCCTCTCATGCTTCCTCCACCACCGAATTATCAACCGATTCATCACCACAAGTATGGGATGAGTCCTCCTGGAGGAGGAGGAGGAATGGTGACGCCGATGAGCGTTGCTTACGGCGGAGGAGGAGGAGGAGGAGCTGAGTCGTCTAGTGAGGATCTGAATCTGTATGGACAGTCAAGTGGAGAGCATGGTGGAGCGGCGGCGGGAGGAGGCGGACAAATGGCGTTTTCGATGTCGTCGAAGAAACGGTTTAGGACTAAATTCACGACGGAGCAGAAGGAGAGGATGATGGAGTTTGCGGAGAAGCTAGGGTGGAGGATGAATAAGCAAGACGAAGAAGAGCTTAAGAGATTCTGTGGTGAGATCGGAGTTAAGAGACAAGTCTTCAAAGTTTGGATGCATAACAACAAGAACAATGCCAAGAAACCACCACCACCACCACCTTCAACTATCTAATCGGCGGCGAATTATCAAAACTTCTTAATTAATTTCAGTGATTATGTATCAGATTTTCGTTAATGTTGTTTTTTTTTTTTTTAATGTTTTTTAAAAAAATTCTAGGTTTTTGTAGTTTGTTGTACGATCTTTGGATCAATCAATGGATCTTTTGTTTGCTTAGTTAATGTGTTTAATTTGGTTTGCTTTTTGTATTTTTTTTGTTTTGTGGGTTTGTCTTTTATGTAGATCGTCCTTGTAATCAGCTTCTTTTCCTTATTAGTTTATGCTTCTGTCTTTTCTTACATCTAAGCTTAATACAAATCCATTTGTGTTGGTATTAACTTACATAGACAAAAACAGCACTAGCTTAAGTATTTAACAGTTTTATACCAATAGTACAAAAGAAATCAACTCTCAACTCTGATAACTAAACGTTAAATTCGACTATATCACAAGGAAAAAAACACACCATCAAATGCAAACATTTTAAAATTTATATAATAATCATTTGGTGTCAACAAAAGGAAACATAAAAATAACGTCAACACAAATGTTATGTTTAGCAGATTATTATAACGGTAATTAACCATAATTCTAGAGAAAAAAAATACTATAGGTATATGGTAAGTTATATATATGCATACGCAAGCGTTATGATCAAAGCTGAACTTTTAAAATATTTTGATGTGAAATATGTCCAAAATTGTAACCAATATGATTTGAGTCTACTGTTGATCTGTCACCTCTCAATTTTGTACCAAAAAGAAAGACATATATATATGATATGATAAAAGAAATTTAAAAAAATAAAAACAAAAGGAGAAGATTCTCATTGTTACAAAATTCATAGAAGAGGCCAAACTTATAGAACTCACGACCAATGTGTATCTTCTTCTTTTTTTCCTGTGTCGTCACAACCTATGTATCTAAGCTACCATTTGTAATAATTGGTTATAAATGATATTTTTCGAGTTTCTTTTGTCTTTCGCGACCATTTTATGTGGGAAACTGTTGATGATATTATTCTCATCGAATTTACACTTCTCCCTTTGAGAAAAAAGAAAGTGGGCCAAAAGAATGATACGTAAAAGCTTTTCCCTATCAATACCAAAAAGTATAAGATCCTTCTTCTTCCGTATGTCACTACGACGACGTCGTTTCTTGTTTTAGTCGGCTACTTTGTTGATTCTATAAATGTGTTAGTTCGACGGATTAAGGCCTGACTATAAGCCCACGAAAGCGGATATCAGCCCAGTGTTAAAAAAAAAACACATTTGTATTATGATTTTGGGTTCATGTATTTTCTTACTTATTGTCAATGATTTTAAATACTAGAATTTCACGATTATAGAAGAAATCTGTTTTCACAAATAAATGGTGTTTTAGTTTTAATTTATGCCTTTTTTGGATTAGTATTTTACATTTTAATGAAAACTTCTGATTTATTTTCATTTCGAAGGAGTAATATATAACATAAATCATAAATGTCAATGTCATAACAATTTGGAAGAACAACTAAATTAACAAGGACGTTTATTCATGATCAAGTCATATGGACGGGCTAGTAGGCGTCTGTCTATATTTTTTTCGGATTATATTTTAATATAGTATTGATTATGAGAATAATTATTTCTTAATTAACCCAATGCGCAGCTACTTGTTGTTTTCTTGATTCTTCTTTCGGCACGCTTTTTGTATAAATCACTCTTCCCCATTTGCCAAAATAGGAAAAAAAAACAATATTCTTGTCGGCTTCCAAAGGTTTATTATATTCTTCTCTAGATGATTTATCGATTACTTAAAATTTAGAAAATATATAACCAAGTTTAATTCTTTCAACTAAAATTAAAACACAAAGACAACATGAAAGCGAGATCAATTCAAACATAACCAGTAGACAGAAGAATCACATGTCCCTCTGAATCTTTACAACGATTTCTTCACGCTAATGTGACAATCTTAGATCTTCAAATTCTTCATCATCCTGAAAAAAAGAATGAATACAGCATAAGTGAGGGCATGTTTAATTAATATTTCAAGCATGTTGATTAGATTCCAATCACACTATATACTTAATTAACAGTTTTAAGATATCGTTAGTTAAAGGTTTCCCAAACTCGATTGCTTAACAACTTGTTATATAAATAACACTATGTCAACCACCGACCATGGACAGAAGTAGAATTAACCAATTTTTCTATTTATGTACATATATCTTATCATGATATAATTGTTTTGTGCTTCAAAAACATTAAAGACATTGTGCATGTGATGAAGTACAAGAAAAGGATTAGATTTCATGTGAATATTTCCCTTTAGTGTGTTAATCGGTGTGTTCCATATATACTTTATAATATATATAGAATTTGATTGTTTTAAATAAAAAATTTACAGTTACACTTATAGTTAAACAAAAATAAGATAGTATGTTATTTATCTTTTGAAACAGTTTTATAAAATATAAGTACAAATAGTATGTTTTCATATCGTTTATAATTTCCTAAAAAACTGTTCGATAAACAAAAATTATTTCCAAAAAGTTTAAACACCTTTTTTTCTTACATGTCAAAGAAAAAAAAATATGTAACCACAATAGAAAATGAAAACACAAATAAACAATAAAATTTGTTACCAAAAGTTCATAATTAATTTATAAAATTTTGGACGAACGAGATATATTTATATATAGAGCACGACGTCAAACTGAAAGAAATCAAAGTATATATATGGATTTAGTAATATATATATACCTCGTGTCGAAATCGTTGATGCCTCTTAAGTTGGATTCGAAGGTCTTGTAATTGGGCAAAGGGACACGACCAGTCTCGATGCTGATGAGATCCTCGACGAGAATGTCATAGTGACGCTTCACTTCTTCTGCAGATTTTCCTCCTACAGCTTTTGCTACATTGTTCCAGCGGTCGGGTGTGTCCTTGTCGTAAACTGCCAAAGCCCTCTCGAACATTTTGTTCTGCTTAAACGTCCATGATGAGCTCGAGCTTCTAGAGTTTGAGGCCATTCTAATGTTATAACTTGAGATGGAGAGAGAGAAAAAGAGACAGTGAGTGATGAGAGTTGCTATAAATTGATTAGCAAAGAAGGGTTCCTTAATTATAAGGAGGAGAAAAAGAGACTTCTTTAGATTCTGCAAGTTGGAGTGTTTACTATTTTTACTTTATTTATTTATTCGTTTCATGTTTAATCAAATTTATATTCGAGACAATTTGTGACACAATAACGTCCATATGGTCTATAAAAAGTCAATCGTAACATTAGGGGAATAGTTTCTGATATTAACCAGAGTATAGGTATTTCATGAAAATTTTGTATGTTGTGTTCTAAATTTTTACGAATGAATGATAGATGGCATTTTTTGTATCGAATGATAGTGTAGAAAACTGACTTATATATTACTATATTAGTATCAGTTAGGAGCTATTTATGTAAGATATTGTTGTATAGTACTTGTATGTTCCCCTAAACATGTATATTGATAAATGTAAAGTCTAAACAATTCACGTAGTACGATAACATTATGAGCATGCACGTTTAAGCATTTGGAACGATCGTCGTATCGAGAACCGGCTCAAACGTAGGGTTGAAGTTGGTAAGTTGAACAACTTGGCGTAATGTGCTTATAGTTAAAGACATAAGATTATAACGATGCTACAATATATAAGTGCCACTACTTATTTTCGTACATATTTAATATATAAACATCTCACAGTTGTCGATGTCATAATGTAAGCCATTTATATACTTTGCATGGTAATTGATAAATTTAACAAAGTATACATAGTGGATGTACCTCCCATGTCATTATTGGAATAAAAAGGTTTTGATATAGAGACGACTGGCCCATCATAAGAAAATGGTATAAGATACGCCAATGTTTATCTATATTCTGTAAAGCTTAATCGTATATGTCCAATTATAATCATTGCTAAATAATGATAATCCATTATTTGAGCATCGTCTCTGGCTAATATTGTGGGAGACAAAAGTGAATTAATTGCTATAAATTGATTACATTTGCCATTACTCTAGATATCCAATTATATCTCTAAACATATGCTAAGCATATATGTTTGATATGATAGTTTTAAGTTGTATTCCCAGCATCAACTAATAATGAAATAAAATGCAACAATGCTAGAGATCGAACATGTAAAGCATTCGATGTGTCATCATCATTATCTCCTTGACCAAAGTTCGTGGATATTTTTTCTAAAAATCATTTACATTTTCCATATACAAATTTCCACCAATTCAAAAGGATAGATAAATATATTCCCCGGGACCTTGAATCTTATGACTTTATGAATGATGTAATGGAAGAGACACATTTGTATGACAAGCATTTGTATAAGAACCACCAAAATTTTGATGCAAAAGAATAAGGACATAACCGATAACCATAAAAACAAAGAATAAGGACATAAGGGATATTATCGTTTCCCTTTTGTGATAAAATTCTAATATCCAAATCTAATCTATTTCTGTTTTAAAATACTTCATGTCGAATGAAAACGACGATAAGATCTTGCCCATATTTTTTTCTGGAAACCTAGTTAATCAGCTGTACAATCTTAAAACCGTAGAGTAAAAAAAAAAACGAGACAATTATTTTATCTATTTTATGATATAACTTACGACTTTGATCAAAACTAACTTCACCTAGTTTGTCGAATTCGAGATGCTTTGGAGATGTAAAATCAAGCTATCTAGGAGTGATGTAACATTTAGGTTAAAAATGTAGGAGGGTATCTTATAACTTTGTTAAGGTCAGGCCTCTTGGCTGCAAATACAGAGGAATAAATTCAAATTTTGTCCCCACGTCTGATATTTTCAGCTAGGCTTAGCTAGGGTTTTGATATTTCCTTCTTCGTTAATCTGTAGCTATCTTCTGCAATACTGTAGATTTTCAATTTCTTCAACTGTCTTCACTTTTCAAGTTTTCCCTTTGTGCTTTGCTTCTCTGTAAAGCTCTCTGTTAACCTAAGGAACAAAAACATGAATTGAAGAGAGATTCCAAAGATAACTTCACTGGAGAAACTGATCACATTTCTTTACCTACCTGAAAAGTTATCTTTTCTCCTTCAAACACAGAAAAACTACACATATACATATACAAACGAACACAAACAGAGATGAATCAATCAAATATTATCTTTTACATCTTTACCTTTTTACCCCATTAATTTTACTTTCTAACATCTCTCTCCCCATTAGTCATGTTCCGTTTTCACATCCCATTCTTCTCCAACAAGTCATCTCCTTCTCGTCTCTCTCCAGGGACTTCTTCGCCATCACCACCACCTACTCCTCCTCCTCCTTCACGCCCTCCTTTTCGTCCTGCAGGCATTGCTCAGCCGTCAAAGCCAGACACAAAGTCCAAAGTGTCACCGTCACTTTCTAGGGTTAGAAGCAATGTTGCGGCCATAGCAGCTTCTTTGTCTGCGTCTTCTAGTGGTGCATCCATGCCTACCCGGCTGGCGAAACAGACTAACAAACTATCTGGTTCTCCGTCAAAGAAACTTGAATCTTTGAGGACGGAGGAGCAAAAGTTGACGATGAAAGAGAAACCATCGAGAGAAACTGAAAAAGTAGCTGGCGACAATATCAATCCGGTGATAGAGAAACCTCCGATTGCTCTTCCAGAAGAACGAAAAGAAGCAAAGACAGTTCAAGAACAGAGGAAGAAGACAGAAGGAGAGAAACTTGCGGTACAAGAAAGGAAGAAAGTTCTTCCTGAAGGCAGTGGGGAGAAGTCAGAAGCAGATCAAGGACAAGAGAAGAGAAAAGAAAAAGAGAAACTTGCGGTACAAGAAAGTAAGAGAGTTTTTCCTCAAGGTTGTGGAGCGAATTCAGAAACAGATCAAGGACAAGATAAGATAAAAGAAAAAGAGAAACTTGTGGCACAAGAAAGCAAGACGGTTCTTCATGAGGCCGGTCAAAAGCAAGACAGGGAAGCAAAGAAAGAAGAAAACGAGGAACTAGGTTTACAACAAAAAATGAATAGAGCTCATCAGAAGGTAGGTCAAGAAGATGCAACGCGAAGCAAGACCACACGAGCCATCGCCGCAGCATCAGAAGCCACTAGAGTACCGAAAGATCCACTCGAGGCAAAGACAAAAACGCAAAACAGAGCAGAGATTCACACCGATGACACTTATCAGAAAACTAAAGGCGTATCGACGAGTAATCTTGGAAATCCGAGGGTTAAGAACGAAGAGGGATCATCTTCAATGAGCAAAAGGATCAAAGAAGACGTCAGAGATGGAATCAGTAAGCTTACTTGGGGAAAAAGCAACGGAGATGAGAAATCCGTGAGCGTCTTTACTCTAACCGGCGAAAACAGAGGAGCCACAATGGGAATAGGTTCTGAAAAAGACAAGAAAGACGGTGAAGTTCACATTCACCGTGGCTACAGAAGTAATCCAGACGAGAGTCCTAACACCACAAACACGGAAACAGAAGGAGGAAGAAGAAGAAGAAGACCTTTCAAAGACGAAGACGAAGAAGATAGGGTTAGGGCTTACATAAACGGAAACACTCAAGGGATCAACAATTCGATTGTAGTCGAGAGTTCAGTGAGTGAGAATGATCCAGGAATTCATATGAGTTTGATATTTGAAAAACCGAAGAAGGAAATTATAAATCAACCTGAGAATAATGTGAAAGCGACGGAGAAGAAACCAGAGACTGTGCCAAGAGTTAGGAGAAGATGCTTGAGAGGGTTACTTGCGGAGTCAAGTGAATCGGAGAATCCACTGAAGCCTCGAAAACATGGTTGCCGATTTACATGTAAAGACAAAAATATAGAGAACGCTTGAATTTTATGTAAAAAATATCATCTCAAGTTTATAAACGCTCCACTTGATTAATTTCTAATGCTATAATCCTCTTTCCCCTATAAATGTTCAATGAACCTATCAGTAAAAAGTTTTAAAACATACTTACTTTTAATACTATATGTTACGTGTTCCACCGAAATATACATACATTTTATATTGTTTGCTCTTAAACTTGTGCCATCTAGAAGACTTGACTTTTACGGTTTTACCACCCAAGTTTTCTTTTTTTTGAATCTTCTCGCAAATGCCTTTATGGCTCATCTAGAAAGGAGCGCAAAAGAAGAAAAAAACAAACACTAAAATAGTCAAAAAACAACGACTCTTCATTCAAATCGTAAAAGGTACTTCCGTAATTTACCACCAAACTCAAACGCCGCTGAGTCCTATATATACACCCTACCGGCTAAATGTGAATGTTACGATTCAAAAACACGTTTCTACAAAACAATACAACTTCAGATCAAATACAAGTCAAATGGTGACGGAGAAAAGCAAGGTTCTGGTGATCGGAGGAACTGGTTACATCGGAAAATACATCGTAGAAGGCAGCGCTAAATCCGGCCACAAAACATTCGCTCTCATGAGAGAAGCTTCTCTTTCAGATCCCGTCAAGGGCAAAATCGTCCAAAACTTCAAAGATCTCGGCGTGACAATACTAAATGGCGACTTAAACGATAAAGAAAGCTTAGTGAAGGCTATTCAACACGTTGATGTTGTCATCTCCACCGTTGGAAACTCCCAACTCTTAAACCAGATCAATCTCATTTCTGCTATTAAAGAATCTGGCAAACATATTAAGGTTAGTTCTTTTTTTATATTATTTTCTATAAGATTTGAAAACATGTTTTGTGGAATGTTATTATTACTTAAAATATGTTGTGATTTTTGTAGAGATTCTTACCGTCAGAGTTTGGTAATGATGTGGATCGAACGGTGGCGATTGGACCAGCGAAGACAGAGTTTGCATTAAAGGCTGAGATCCGTCGTGTGGTTGAAGCTGAAGGTGTACCGTACACTTACGTGATCAACAATTGTTTTGATGGCTATTTCTTGACTACACTTGCTCAATGTGAATCAAGACTCACTTCTCCTCCTAGAGATAAAGTCACTATCTATGGTGATGGCAACACTAAAGGTTAACTAGCTCACTAACTAAAGAGGCTATATAAGAACTAATCAAAATACCAAATTGAAAGAGATGTTCTGATTTGGTGATTGTTTTGCAGCGATTCTAAACAAAGAAGAAGACATTGTTGCATATATCATGAGAGCTATTGATGATCCAAGAACTCTCAACAAGACTCTTTTCATCAATCCTCCAAAGAACAATGTTTCACAGAACGAGATCGTTGCATTGTGGGAGAGCAAGATTGGTAAAACTCTAGACAAGACTTACGTTTCAGAGGAACAACTTGTCAAGAAAATCCCAGGTGAGATTATTATTAGCTAATTTCACCACTCTTGCTTTTATGTAATGTTGACTTGGCTAATACTTGAAAAATGTTTGCAGAGTCACCACATCCACTTGATCTTTTGTTTGCTTTGAATCATGCCATCTTTGTAAAAGGAGATCAAACCTGTTTTACAATAGAGCCTTCTTTTGGAGTAGAAGCTTCTCAGCTTTTTCCTGATGTCAACTACACAAGCGTCGATGAGTATCTCAACCAGTTTGTCTGAAATCATACTGTAATCAAGAGACATTTATTATCAAAAAATATATGAAATGGTTTATTTCATCATATTATTAATAGAAGATAAAACAAGAACACACAAAAGTTCCTGTGTTTTATTATTTGGTCCAAAGAAGCATGAAATCCAAACATCATCCATTGACTTTAGATGCCCAACCAGCAACAACAATCTCTTTCGTGGCTTTTGTTTTCAGGAAAGACTCTCTAGAGAACAAAGCCTTAGCGTAGTTACGAACATAAGTCAAACTCTCAGGGACAGACCAAGTCTTGTAATGACCAAGAACAATCTCCAAATGGTAAAGCTTTGGTGCTAAACTCAAATCCAGAGCAGTAACTTTTTCACCAGCTACGAAAGGACCAGAATGTGTCTTAAGATGAGTATCCAAAGCTTCTAACTCATCAACCAAAGCCTTCTCGGATCCGTCATTGGAGGAGTCTTTGCTTTTCAAGAAAGTCACAAAAGCACCAAAGAGTTTTGATCCCACTGATGCAAACTCAGGAGGTGTCTTTAGTGATGGCTCTGGGAATTTCTCTTCAAGGATTCCAACAATGACGTCTGAATCAGCTACCCATTTGCCATCAAGCTTCATCACTGGAACTTTCCCTTCCGGACTTATGTCTAAGAACCTATCAAACACACATGATTCAGAGAAAATCAATCAAATCCCATAAATCTTCAAACTTTTCATCCAATAAATTTATTTTCTAATTTGGGGAGTAACAGAAATTACCATTGGGGTTTGTCGGTGACGTTAATCAAATGGATCTTGTAGGGAAGATTCTTCTCCTCAAGGGTTAAAAGAACACGTTGGCTAAAAGGGCCTGCAAAAAAATTGAGACTTTGTCATCGAAATAAATCACATTATCAAAATCCCTAATTTATTGAAATCAAAAGCTTAATGTAAAACAAAAAAACGAAGATCGATGATCGAAGAGAGGAAATACAGTCTCCGAGAACATCAGGAGCACCGACGGCAACCTTCACGCAGATATCGAGAGTCATCGAATCTTTTCGATTTTGCAGAAACTTTTCGCACCGAGTCGAAGACTAAATCCTCTGTTTTGTGAATAGTATTTATTTAAACGCAAATATGATGAAAAAAAAAACAATTGTGACGTCACTAATGAAGTGGCTGTTACGTTGAGTGTTTCAAACACTATTGGAAACATTCTCCAATTGGTTACATCATTTTCGTACAATCATTTGTCAAATCTTTGTCAAAGAGTTAGTGATCTATCATAATGTCTGTGATTGTTTTATTGAGATGTTAGAATGTATATGTCAATGTATTTGTCCGATATTGTGTCCAGAACGGTCCACAATATGGTTTGATGTGGAGGGATGAACAAGAAATAAAAATATCTTAGAATTGAAGCAAAGGTTTGTAAGGGTATTATCGTAAACCAACCAACTAATGTCTCTGGTCCATAAATTGCCACTACTTTGGCTCTCACATTCCGAATCATTCATTCTCTTATCACTTAAACTCATAATCACGTTTGAAAAACGTAAGTCAATGGCGACGGAGAAAAGCAAGATTCTGGTGATCGGAGGGACTGGTTACATCGGAAAGTTCATAGTAGAAGCGAGCGCCAAAGCAGGGCACACCACGTTAGCTCTGGTTAGAGAAGCCACTCTCTCCGATCCCGTCAAGGGCAAAATCGTCCAAAACTTCAAAGATCTCGGCGTCACAATACTACATGTACGTATACGCTTCAACTCTGTATTCTTTGTAATATGTTATAACATAGTTATGTAACTTGGTCATCAGGGAGATTTGTATGATCACGAGAGCTTAGTGAAGGCTATAAAACAAGCCGATGTGGTTATATCAACCGTTGGGAGCATGCAAATCTTTGATCAAACCAAAATTATTTCCGCTATTAAAGAAGCCGGTAACGTCAAGGTCAGTTTTTGTTTCATATTACATTTAATTTGATTCAAAGTTCAAACCCGTTAAATAAAAATGTAACGCAAATTCTATACTGATTTGTGTTAATGTTGTTGCCCCATCACCATCACCATCCGAATTCGAAAAATAATAATGCATATATATAGTCACATAATACATGTTTAAAAAATAATCATCCGAGTAGCCTATGGAAGAGTTGTTATAGGGAAAACTAATTAATGCTCACATATTGGATTTATTTTGTTTGTAGAGATTCTTGCCGTCCGAGTTTGGGACGGATGTGGACAGGACAAGTGCGGTTGAGCCGGCGAAATCGGCATTTTCAGGGAAAGTAGAGATCAGGAGAGCCATAGAAGCTGAAGGAATACCATACACTTACATTGTTAACAATTGCTTTGCTGGTTACTACTTGCCTACATTGGTTCAGTTCGAGCCTGGTCTCACTTCTCCTCCTAGAGAAAAAGTCACCATTTTAGGTGATGGAAATGCCAAAGGTTAGTTTCATTTTCAAAACATTAATTAATGTGTTTTTATTATTAATATACAATTGAAATCTAACACGGTCAAATATTTGGCAGCTGTGATCAACAAGGAGGAAGATATTGCTGCTTACACGATCAAGACAGTGGATGATCCGAGGACACTGAATAAAATCCTATATATTAATCCTCCTAACAACACTTTATCGATGAACGAAATGGTCACCTTGTGGGAGAAAAAAATCGGCAAGTCTCTTGAGAAGATTTACATCCCAGAAGAACAAATCCTTAAAAGCATCCAAGGTTTAGAAAAACAAATCAATAGGTTTTTAGATCTTTATCACCGCATTTTTCATTTGCTGAATCTATATTTATTTATTTGGCAGAGTCTCCGGTTCCATTCAATGTTCTTCTGTCGATAAACCATGCTGTGTTTGTGAAGGGAGATCAGACCAATTTTACTATTGAACCTTCGTTTGGCCTTGAAGCTTCTGAGCTTTACCCTGATGTCAAGTACACGAGTATTGATGAATATCTTAGTCCTTTCGCTTGATGAACTCCATAAAACACATAAATTCACCACCACGACGCTAGTTTCATATTTTAATCAATAAATATCATTCTTGTAATGGTGAAGAATGTATGTATTTGTGTGTTTGTGTGCTTAATTAATCACAGTGTTGTACCTCTATTTTCGATCTTTTTATTGAATGTTAATCAGTATTATTAGCCATTATTTCCACCACTATGGAACCCTTGAGATCCGAGATGCATCCATGATTAAGGTTCATGATCATGAAGCTTCTGAACCACAATAATATTTCACAAATTCACATTTTTTGCATGCATCCATGGTAAGTGTTAGAATTCGTGTAATTATACAAACATCATTATTGAAAATGGCCCATAGGGGATGGTATTTCTGAAAACTGGTATTGCGCAAGTGGTATTATTGAAATTATCCCTTATATATTTCTTTCAACACAAACACACTTTATTTAGTATTAAACCAAAATATTTTCAGTATCACTGAACCATACAAAACAAAATTGCATGTATAAAAGAGGATAAACAACAATATAATTTGGTTAGCTAAATAATTAATTTCACGTGCCAACCATTACGCACTACTTTAGAAATGCGTATTTCATAGTGCCTAATATCAGTAAGGATATAATAAATGTTATTAAAGTATACATTTTGTTTGGTGCATTATATTTATGATTAGTACGTGTACTTTAAGAATATATTCTTCAATTCTTCATAATAATTCACACCTATGACATGATTATTAATATGTTAGGTGTCCAATTTTTTTTTATCATATGATCATATCATTTTTAAACACCCAAATCAAATTTTTTCCTATCCAATAATAGACCCAAATACTATTGATGTACATATCGAGAGAAACGAATAAATAATTTTTTTTAAAGTTATGTAATGGTGTGAGTACTCTTTATATATAACTCATTAGACTTGCGAGTTGCAACAAGAAATAAATGTATAATTTCCGATAAGGCCAAAAAAAAAAAATTATAATTGAAGTAAGGTTCGGTAAGGGTGTTATATATCGTTAATCTATCCTAAAACAGGAGTTATTAACTTCTACTATCGTTATCAATCATAAATCCACCAACCAATGCGGCAATGCCCGGCCAATAAAAAGCTTTTTTTTGTTCATAACAAAATGCTATTCCTTCGCTCACATTCCAAATTATTCGTTAGCACTCAAACCGCTCGCTGTCATCTGAAACTAAACATGGCATCGGAGAAAAGCAAGATTCTGGTGATCGGAGGGACAGGTCACATCGGAAAATTCATTGTAGAAGCAAGCGCCAAAGCCGGGCACACCACATTGGCTCTCGCTAGAGAAGCCTCTCTATCCGATCCAGTCAAGGGCAAAATCGTCCAAAACTTCAAAGATCTCGGCGTCACAATACTTCACGTACGCTTGATTCACTCCTATACTCTTAAACATGCATGTTTCATAAAAATTCAATATAACACAACCTAGTTATGTATATATAATAACTTGGTCATCAGGGAGATTTGTATGATCACGAGAGCTTAGTGAAGGCCATTAAACAAGCCGATGTGGTTATATCAACCGTTGGGAGCACGCAAATCTTGGATCAAACCAAGATCATTTCCGCCATTAAAGAAGCCGGTAACGTCAAGGTACGTTACATCCAAATAGAATCCGATTAGCTTATGATCTGATATTGAAAGGGGTCAAATCTCATTCTTGAATTTGTTGGTTTGTAGAGATTCTTGCCGTCTGAGTTTGGGATGGATGTGGACAGGTCAAGTGCCCTTGAGCCGGCGAAATCAGCTTTCGCTAGGAAATTACAGACCAGGAGAGCCGTAGAAGCTGCAGGAATACCATACACTTACGTTGTTACTAATTACTTTTCTAGTTACTACTTGCCTACATTGGTTCAGTTGGTGCCTGGTCTCACTTCTCCTCCTAGAGAGAAAATCACCATTATGGGAGATGGAAATGTCAAAGGTTAGTTTTATATCCTAACATTGATGTGCTTTTTTATACAATTAAATCTAACACGGTCGAAATATTTTGAAGCTGCGATCAACAAAGAGGAAGATATTGCTGCTTACACGATCAAGACTGTGGATGATCCGAGGACTTTGAATAAATCCCTCTACATTAATCCTCCTAACAACACTTTATCGATGAATGAAATTGTTACCTTGTGGGAGAAAAAGATTGGCAAGTCTCTTGAGAAGATTTACATGTCAGAGGAACAAGTTTTTAAAAGCATCCAAGGTTAAAAAAAAAATTAATTCAAGTGGTTTTTTTTTTTTTTGCTGAATAAATTTTTTTTTGTTTTTTGTTTTTTTTGCAGAGTCTCCGATTCCATTCAATGTTCTTCTGTCGATAAACCATGCGGTGTTGGTGAAGGGAGATCAGACCAATTTTACTATAGAGCCTTCGTTCGGTTTTGAAGCCTCTGAGCTTTATCCTGATGTCAAGTACACGAGTATTGATGAGTATCTCAATCGTTTCGTTTGAGGAACTTCATAAAACACTTAATTCACTATCACTATACGCTAGTTTCATATATATATTTGTTTCAATAAAGGATGATTCTTGTAATGGTTAAGAATGTTTGAATGTCACAGAGAAAAATGTTTTTCTCATTAGCCTTAAAAATTGATTTCTGGATCCGCCATTTACTTTCCCCAAGATAATAATTCTCTACTCATGTCAACAATTCTATAAATATTATATATAATATATGTAGACGTTTTGTTTTAATTATATGATCACGTTTATAGAAGATGCGAATATGCACCTCCTTAATTTAGTTTTACAAGCTATGTTTCATGGGTCCGCCACTGCTTCAGTTACAAAACAAATGACAATGAAACACTTGATGAGCAAAAACAAGTGAAAAAGGATTTTTATATGTTTATTTTGAATGACGTACCAAATTAAAAAAAAATATCATTTTATATCATATCACTGAAAGATACACAAAAAGAAATCATGAACTCATGCAGCTGGAGGGTACACAGCATTACAAATATCTCTAAAGGTATTCATCGGTAAACTAACGTCAGGCTTGACTTTAAAGAAGCAAGTAGGAGGAAGTGTTGCGAATACTGCTCTGCAACACTCTACTGTTAACAGTCTTATGTCTCTGTCCACCGCTAATTTCAACCCCATGGAACATCCCGGAACGTTGTCTATCTTCGTTGTCGAACAATAAACAACCCGCAGAGCTGATGCTGTGGTAGGGAACGTAATCAATGCCAACATTAGTGATAACAAGAAAATCATCATCACTTTGGTTTGTTTTAGTTCCATGTTTTTGAAAAAGTATCAAAAAGAATTTTGTGGGTTGGAATTGTAATGGAGTTGAGAGATCTTTTGTTTCGGTGGGGAATAAATAGAAAAGAGTTTTGAACTGTATTGGAGATGTTGTACATGTAACGTATAAGATTTGTTAAGAAAGTTTGACTAGTCAAAATGAATTTGGCAAGTGCATATGTATCTATCTGTTTGACCCATATATTAGGAGATTTATGAAGAATTAAGATTAAAACCATAAAAGTAGATAAGGATCATCTCCATTTTGAATAATAAGAAACCTTTCATACTCTTTATGATATATATATATATATATATATATATATATATATATGAAAATCATTGAATATGAAGAATTATTAATTCCATAAAAGTAGATATCATCATACTCTTTGTGATATATATATATGAAGAATTAAGATTAATGTTTTCAGATCTGGATCGACCCGGTCGGTCGGACCAGTTGAACCGGAATTTGAATAGTTTTCCAGTTTGGAGTTTATGCTAAAATCTAGTGATTTAAAACTCGAAAAAATCTAGAAAAATCCGCTATTAACCTATCATCCGGTCGGTTTAACCAGTCCACCGGATTACGGGTTAAGTTAAATTTTTATTTTATTTTATTTTAGAACACTTTTAATACAAATTATATTTGATTTTTAGAATAAAATAATATTTTACAGTACATTCAACTTACCCTTTATTTATAATTTTTATGAACACTTTATATTTTATAATAATAAAATATTCTTAATATTTTGTAATTTTTATCTTATGATCAACATTGTTATATTATTTATTTATTAACACTTTTTATATAATTAATTGATTATATATTTGTTGGTATTCTATTGATCTGGCGGTTGACCCAGTTCGATCGATAATCCGATGATCCAGAAGATCATCCAATTTAGTGTCCGGATCGGATATAAAAATATTGATTAAGATTAAATCCACAAAAGTAGATATCATCTCCATTTTTGTTTTGATGAAATAAATCATCTCGATTTTGAATAATGAGATCGTTCACTATTATTATTAAGAAAGAAAGAAATAATCAATTCCTTCTAAAACGCACAATTAAATTAAGGCAAAGCGTGTTTCTGTTTTGTAACTGTCCCTTGTATTTTGAATGCTGATGTTGAATGGTTATTCATTTATAGTTGACGGTGAAAATAGATATGGAGGTTTGAATTTTGTTTGTTTTTCTGAATTAACATTTGCCTCATGAGTACTATCATCTAATTGCTTTTTCAGTGTTCACTAAACCCCTGTCTTTGGTTTCTGGTTGCTTGTAATAATCTACAAATTACCTTACCTTGGAACACAAGGTAAAACAGTGAATCTTCAGAATCTGGAGTAAATTATAAGGTTAACATCTATCAATAGCCCTCACTTTTGTCAAACAAAGAAAACGACAACATTTTATGCTGTAAAACATTGAACAATACCAATAAATAATAATGCAAAACTGAGTTTGGTTTTGAGACCAAAAATAATAAAAAAGAAGGATTCGTCGTTTTGCTCATTTTCACTTCCAAGCTTTCCTTCCTCTGAACTGGCTTCCGCTGAGGCTTTTCTTCATTTTCTTGACTCGCTTTGATTTCCCAGCCTTTGATCGATCCTCCGGTCTTCTTCTGCTTGATGGCAGCATTGGAGATGATTCTTCTGCTCAGGTAACGCCACGTCATCATCAGGGTCGCTCTCATTATCACTTTCTTGCAATAACTCAACATTGGGAACATTGCTGAAGACATTAACTTCTCCATATTGTTTAGGTCTGGCAATGGGACCTCCAGGACGGCCACGGTCTTTCTTCACTAGAAGGGAAGGGTTGATCTGAAATTACAAAATGTAATTATTGGTTAACCACATACATGGATTAATTTGTTCCAATTAACAAACAAACCAAATGCTTCTGCTACCTCTCTGAACAATGCTATGAGGGAACGAGATGCTGCTGAGATGGCTTTATCATGGGCATGATTCTTTTTATACAGAGCAAGGTCTTGCAGCAAGTCTTCCGTCATCAACTGAAGTATAGGAGACAAAAAAATAGAAGAAGCAAAAAGACAAATTCAGAAAAAAGGATTGGTGCTGTATAACTACATTTATATGAGACTATTAAACTAGTTACCTCGGGAATCCTAAGGCACATTTCTCGTACCACATTGAGTGCGACAGCAATAGCCTGGTTACATAAATGAAAAAACAATAAATTAAAAAGAAATATATAAATGATAGAATAAGCTTTTTAGTTAAGTCCCTTGATGTGAGAAAGCTTGAAATCATACCTCAGGACGTGAACCTTCATGTATAAACTGATTTACTATTTGCATGAACAGTGGCTCCACGGCATCGGAAGGTACCTGCCCGATCGAGATAAAAAATAAAAAATTATTGCAAGGATTCAAGAATGAGAAAAGCGATATATAATGCTTTTAAAGTGGAAATGTTTCTATACCTTTTCATGGCAAGCCTGAACTGCTACTGCAAGTATTTGTGTAATATTGTCCTTTACACCTTTCTGCATTTTAAGAGCATCTCTATTTTAATCAAATTTCAACAAGGAAAATTTTGAAAGGGCATGTTAGCAAATCTTATTACCTTAGCATAGTCTTCAAGATAAGCATAAAAGCTTAATAATTGCAACTTGTGAAGACCAATTGTTCGTGCAATAACTTTCATCATGATTAAATTGGTCTGCAAAAAAAAAAATAATAATAAAATAAATAAATAAGTTAGTTAGCTCATATGTGTTTGTATAGAATGGAGGAAGCGAGTTAAAATATAATTACCTCAAAAAGGTCATTAGTGTTGCCAGTCTGAAGACGGGTAAGCAACTTCTCTGCAAACCTCTGAAAAAGAAGAAGAAAAACATTCAATTATAGCCACTCGTAAGGACTTTCCCTGCATATGACACGCTACAAAAAGGCTAGGAAATGAACCTGTGCATCATTTAGATGATTAAGAGGTGAATAAGTTGAAGTGGTGTCCTTAGACGAAGCACGCTGCTTTTTTTTAATACTTCGCATAGCGCGTTGCAGTTTTGCTTGCTTTTTCTTCTTGCTAGAAGATGTACCTTTGTTGTTGGCCTAAACATGGGAAAGGGGAAAATTATTTAAATATAAACCAACCAAAAAAAAAGTTTCCCAAGATATCATATAAACAGGACCTAGTATTATACTTATTCGTAATGATAAAAATGAAAACTAACTAGTATAATAGGTAGTTTACTTTGTAAAGAGCCTCTCTGTTAAACAAAACCTGAGATGCTTGCTTTGAATCCTCGTCATCGCTGCTTGAAGCATCACTATCATCCTCATCGTGAATCTTGTCGTAGTCAAGAAGAAACCGAAGGGAAGATATCATGATCCTGAAAAAAGGACAAGTTAGTAATTAGACCAACCATATCAAATCATATCAAAATATATATATTCCACAAGAAAGAGATACGGACCTAGGTGAAGCATGAAAGCACGCTTCACAAATGGCAATTGCTACTCTCTCATGTTGATTACCAAACCAAACCTTTCTCTTGTGAAGCTCACAAAGGGTAACAAATGCTCTCTTAGCCTTAGTTTCATCTCCTTGATTCAACATAGCGAGCAGAACAATATTCTGAAGTGATTTGTGCCTTGGATCAGTGATCCTCATCTTACGAATGGTTTGAACAATGTGAGAGAAAGCAAGCTTTCGCAAGTTTTTATCACCGACAGTCTGAATATCCAGAAACAGATCCAGCAAATCCTCCATGACAAGACTCTTCAAACACAGACACCAAGAAAAACATATTAAAAAAAAAAACATAGGTTTCGATTACGAGCAGCTCAGATTGGTATTAAAAAAAACAACAACTATACCTTTCGATTCATGAGAAGAATCAGAGCTTTCGCAACATGGTTCCGAAGCCCCGAGCGCATTGCCAGGTATGAGCTACCGAGTAAATGAGTCAATTGAGCTGGAAAAGCGGCGAGCTGCTTGGGGTAAAACGGAGTGACATGAGCCAGAAACATGGCTTGGTCGCCGAGGTCCTTGGCAACGGAAGGGTCGGAGCCTACGACGGAGGAGAAACTGAGAGCCGCCTCTTGCTGAAAGAGATCCACCGATGCTTTGAACTGTTTGTAAATCAAATCGAGCTCCGTTTCGTAACCCTCTGGGTCACGCTTCATTTGACTCTGAAGGTTAGTAAGGCTAAGCTTCTCGGAGCTCCGGCCAGAAGCCTTCAATGACTCCGGCGGCGTAAGACCTAGAGATCCGGCCATATTCGGAGAAAGGAACCAACGCTTTTAGGGTTTTTACAAACTGTTAACAAAAGAAGAGAGACTTTTGATTTATTTATGCTTTATACGTTTCGATTTAGGATTTGAGTTTTCCGGTTCCGGTTAAGACTTTAAATAAGACCAGATGAAAAAGATTTGGATTGCACAAACTAAAGCCCGTTGGGCCTAATCCGAAACAGACAAAATCTATCCCAACAATAAAGAAACGACCTGACACTAATCACAATGTTTTACCAATATTTTCGATCTTGACAATCCGTGATGCCTCCGTGATGCCTCCGTGATTAAGGTCATGACTAAATGTTGCATTCTTATCAGGAACCTATTGAGGATTAAAGTCTGGTACTCAAAAAACAGTGCCAACGAATCCGAAATAGAATTTTACAAACATTTTCATAAGTTTCATTATGAGTTTTTATTTGGTTGAGACGTTGTGTCTTAAATTCATCTATAATTAAAAAAAAAAAAATTAAAAACAACGAAGTAAGCAAATCATGTGGTTGGGTGTGAATGTGATATGCATGCAATAATTTTAAATCTCTCATATAATACTTTTAGCAACAACAAAAAAAAAACTGAAAACTGAAAACACTTTAAATGTTAAAAATCCTTTGAAAAGCTATGTCATACTAGGTTTCATGACATTGATCTGATATATGTCCATACTCACAAACAGACACCTACACTTTATTTTTTTTTATAAAATCAGACACCAACATTTACGGCCATACACATACGGCATACTCTAGTACCCTAGTGAAAAGCTGAGCTTACTCGAAAGCCCGTGCAAATCGCTTGCGGATTTTGTCCTCCTTTTCCTTCGTAAAATCGTTGTCCAAGTTGAAAGCTTTCCTCACCTCCTCCACAAACATGTTTTTCATCATCTCTACAGCCTGTTGGGTGGTAAGCTCTAAAAGATCGTAGATATCAAAGTACTCAGAAGTATTGATTAATGAAATAGTGTAAAAAAATCTTTAATTTTCTTTTTAAACTTGTTCTTCCAATCAGCTTCTGATTTTTCATTTTCACTACAGTAATAAAAAAAAACATTGTGGATGCGACAACATTATCGACTGGAATGGGAATGCCATCATAAGTACAATCTTCCAAGGTTTTGCTGAAAAGGGAGATTACCAAGGCAATGGATTCATCGACCTCGACGATTACACCATCTCGAGACTCTAGCTTTATGATGATCATTCTACTTTTTTAAGATACCAGATATACTATATCCAGATAATTAAATAACAAATGTAGAAGCGGATAATAATAAAAAAAACCGGCCGGATATCTTGATCCGGGATTATATATATTTTATACATAATATATACCAGATCCAGATAATCAAATAACGGATCCAGACGGGAGGACATCTTGGCAGTCGAATTATCAACTTCGATCATCAAACTATCTGATTTATATTTAAGCTTGATGATGACCATCACTTTTTTAGAGGTTGAGAGGGGAGGTGTGGATAATGAGAGGCGAGGTGTGGCTATTTTATAGCCAAACGATTACCCTAGTTTTTAATTATTACTTTTTTTACTATGTCTTCAATCTCTTCTATTAATTAATTGATTATACTTCAATAATGCCAATAATCAATGAAAGTACCTACTTCAATAAATAATTAAATACACATTTGAGTTATAAAAGCATTTCCAGTCCATTCCTAATATTCTAAATATATTCTTAATAAATAAATTTTGTGCACATTTAGACTATTTCTAATGGTCTCTCAAAATGAGAAAAAATATCGAAAATTGAGAGAAATCTTTATTCAATGGTGTATCATTTTGAGGGAGAAAATTAGAATATGAACAACATTCATAAAACTCATATTTTCCTTCAAAATGATCATTTTTGTATGTTTTTATTTAAAATGTGTGACTAAAAGATAATATGGATTTTTGAAAATAAAAACTAAGTAATAAACAAGAATATACTTGAAAAAATGATGTAAATCATTGGAAAAAAAACTTAAACTCATTTTAAGTTTACATTATTTTAAAAGAAAAAATGAAGCAAACCATTGAAGATATTCTTATAATGAGAAAATTGGTCAACATGACACATACATTTACATATGGATGCTGTTACTTTCTTTTCATCTTAAGATGTCATTTTCATTTGGAGTCCTAATCATAATATAAATCATACATGGTTTGGCAAAAGACATGCTCAACAACTATACATGTCACTGCCACTTAAAAGTTATATAATATTCCATTTGTTTCATTTTATTTGTAGTTTTAGATTTTTTAAAATGTTGGAGTAGAAATAAAAATACGTGGAAACTTGTTTTAAATTTTTTAATGTTTTAGAAGATGCATGTGGGAAATTATTGTGACAAGAATCCATATCTTTGTATTTAAAATCAAAACTATGTGACCATTCAAGATAAAAGACATTCATAACGGCTTAATATACAAGGCAACACACTCATTATATCGTTTGAAATACATGGCAAAGGAGAAAAGCAAGACTCTGGTGATTGGATTTGGAGGGACTCGTATAGCTGTCTTGTGGAGTTGTGGGAGAAAAAATCGGCAAGTCCCTTCAGAAGACTCACATGTCGGAAGAACAAATCCTAAAATGAATCCCAATGCAGGACTTTTTGTTATATCGTCTTGGCCCAATAAGAATTCTTAAAAGAATCATGTCAGAGGTTTCACTATAGGGCTCTTATTGAGCTGAGACAATGGGTTTTGGCTTTTTATTTATATCTATAGTTTCTTGTTAGGAAAAAATACGACAACGAAGTAAGCAAAGCATGTGGTTGGGTGTGAATATGCAATGCATATGGCTAAGAGATTCTCTCAGACATTACTTTTAGCAAAAAAGCAACTGAAACACTTTAAAGATTTTTAAAAAGGGCTTGGAAAAGTTATGGCAGATTAGGTTTCATGATGCCAATGGTCTATCAAAAAGCATGAAGTATATATTACCTAATGAAAAAGAACGAAAAATGACGCTTATATGAATAATCGTGGGCTCCATTTTATGCTTTGACTGACATAATTAGATTCTCGATCGTATGGCATTGGTTTACTTTTTTCCTTCTATAAAGCTGAAAAGGAAGTAACCCTATATTTGTATAGTTAGATCTCAATTGCCCAAAAGCTTACCGTCGTTTTTGTGTGTGTGGCCAACTCTTAGTTTAGTTATATCAAACGAAACTCATCAAAGAGTATATATAGGACACATACCATTTAAGGGTAGAAGCTTACCATTTACCTAAGTTTTGTTACATTTTTCTATGTGAAATTGTTAAAAGTTTATTTCAATGATGATTTCTTAACCACATCATATTTTTAGATTAGCCATCTACTCGGTAATTGAATACTGATTACTCCTCTAAGATCGATTTGGTTTTCAAGTATTCTGATTTTATGACTCTTAATTGTATTATAAATAGGCGTTTTTAACGGCTTATAAATAGGCGTTTAAAGACTCCATATGTTATTAGTTTTACTTTCAAATGTTAATTGGGTACAATTTTCCTACACACTTATATATGAGCCAAACGGTCAACATCACACACACATTTAGGCATGGATGATGTTACCTTCTTTTCATGTTAAGGTGTCATTTTCATATGGAATCCTAATCATAATACAAACCATACATTGTTTGGCAAAAGGGCATTCCCAACAACTATATATGTTACTCATGTCAAAAAAAAAAAATATATGTCGCTGCCACTTATAAGTTATATAATAGTAGTATTAGGTGATCACTAGTGATCACTAATTACTTTATTTCATGTAACTTGTGAACCATCATCTTTATAAATAAAAAACAACTTGTGAACCATCATCCAATACGAAATGTCTTTTTCAGTAGACAATTAAACTTTATTTTGGCTCTATATTAATTCTGAAGGGAAGAAGGAAAACAGACCTATATTTTTCAATTGGATTTTCTAATATTTTAATTGTTTAAAATACTCAAAGCGGTGATAGCAGGAACGGCTTGGAAACGGCAAATAGGTTTTAGTTCTTATTCGATTTGTGAATTATGTTCATACTATTTTGATATATAACAAATGAATTTGTCGACAAATGCATGACTTCTCTGGCTCTTGGTGATTGCCAGCAACTACGAAGCTGTCAATCATTTACATTTCTACCAAACGTGTGCATATAAATTTATATACATATAGAGACCAAAAAACTTGGACCAGCCTATGAAGTATAATCTAAAGTTTTGGACCACATCCCAAAATCACCAAGGGAAGTTTCAAAATTAAATCACTGAATATGAGTGATATGACCAAGACACTATTGGAACTGTTGGTTTATTTTTATTTTTCAAAATTTTGGAGTATAAATAAAAACATGTGGGAACTTGTTTTATTTTATTTTTGTAATAAGAAGATGTGGGAAATTGCTGTGACAAGAATCCATGTCTTGTATCAAAAATCAAAACCATGTGACCATTCGAGATAAAAGACAATTCATAACGGCTTGATATACACTTTTGTAACGCCACTTGTCTAAGTTGTCTTCTACCCTTCTCTTGTTAGTTAGTTTTGTTTTTGTTTTTAGCTTCATTACTTATGTAAACCAAATTTGATTACAATATCTTGATGTAATCATCATATTAAACTCACATAAACTATGTTGAGTTTTAGTTCCAAGCGTAAAAGATTAAATTCAAGACGCTAAGTCGCTAACAATACATAAATCGCAAACGATCTCACACTAATTAACAAGACTCAAGAGCCTAACGGTCGCCATATAGTCATCGAGTTGAGAAAATCATAGCTTTTTACTATGCCACTTAAAATTCCGAGGATACCCTCAAATCATTTGATCATAACTTATGTGCTACTGATGAAAGATTGGATATAACTGTCTTTTAAAAATGTACTTTTAAAAATTTCGACCGAAAAGGGTAAAAGCCAAACAATTTTAATATTTGCAATGAGCGAATCCCATAGGTTCACAATGTAACGCATATTTATACCTTTTTTTTGGGGTCAAAAAGCATTGACTACTAAAAATTTATGTAACTGAAATACTGTAATCTCTGATGTATTAATATTAATTTGAATTACTGTTCACCAATTTACATAACTGAAATTATTAGTATTATGAGCTAGTTAGTTGCTTAAACGTGGTTATCATGGAGTACCTTTGATGTAGTTTTGACTCTAATTTTCTTTAGTTTTATAAAATATGTTGTTCTATATTCTAATCATTTTTTTAATAACTGGGATCATTCAAACTCATTCATGAAATCCATAAAAGATTGAATTATCTTGCTATTTAAAGTAATCCATAAATCTAGTATAATACAAACCGGGAAAATATGAATTTACGTTCTGCCTCTATAATATAAACCCCACAAACACTTGCAGTGTAAAAACACCATATTTTTCTTTTCTTAATGAGACAAATAAAATAGAAGAAAATATAGAAAACAACTAGCAATATTATTAAACAAATTAACAGAGTGACAAAAATGAGAAATGACATGTTTATTGCAAACTCAAGGACTCCTCATTAAATAATTAATTAATCACATGAAGACACCAAAAAAAAAAACTACTCCATCAAATTGTATGATACAAAAAGCATAAAATGAAAGAGATTGACCGACACACATTAACGTCAATATGATTTTATAATCTATAGTACCAAAGCAACGAAACAAAATATAATCTCGCGATTAGTTGTTAATTATTTAACTCACTGTTATTATTATTTGTTGACGCGCTTTTCCCGAATTACTACTTATTTTTAACCCAAATATATCGGTACAAAAATAAACAGCTCATAGCTTTCACTCCTCTCGCTCTTTTCTCTTTAGCTCTGTAGATTTTTCTTCTGTAAAACCAGAGAGAACGACAAAATTGGAAAGAGATCAGAGACGAGAAAGCAAAAACCGTAAGCTTAACGAAGAAGAAACCCTAAGAGAGACCTTAATCTTCTGCTTAATTCGAAAAAATGGAGTACGAGAAGTCTCCCACTGCTACTACTTTCTCCAGGAAGATGAGTAGAAATAGTCATAGTCTTAGTTTTAGTGCAAATGCCGCATACGACGGCGTTTTTGCTTCTCCGGTTAATTCGAAATCTCCTTTAGTTGATTACGGCGAGATATTCCGAGGTTCAGGTCCTTCTCCGTCTTCGATTCCGTTTTTAGATGTACCGGAGCTGAATATAGGTAAGGTTAAGGTCGATGTTCGTAGCTCCAAGCTTGATTACTCTTCTGTGTTTGGAGGTTTGGGAGCTTGCGATTTCTCTGTTACTCCCAAAGAAGTGATCATCAAATCGGAGAAGAAAAGGTAAAACTCCAGTACTCATTTCTCCGGCTTATAGATATTTAGGGTTCTTCATATTCATACTGAATCAGAACTGATTTTACTTTCCTTAATTAGACTGTATCATAGTTACAGCTCTATAAATGGTTGTGATTTGTTGAATCTGCTGCGTGAAACTGTATATGAGGATTTTGATGGAGATTAGCTTTGGTAATTTAATAAGTTGAATAGTGGATACACTTTGATGGTGGTGAGCTCTTGGCTTATTCTTCTTTCTATGTGTAGGAACCGTAGGAAAAGTGGAAACGCTTCTGATGCTTCTCTTTGCAACGAGGGGAAAAAGTCACCTGAAATGGTTAGGATGAAGCACTCTGATATATCACATCACCAGACGGTCCCACGGAATGAGAATGGGACTACTCATCATCTTACTCAGGTCTCTGCTATACCTGGTCCTAGTCCGACTCATCTTACTCAAGTCTCCACTATGCCTGGTCCTAGTCCGACTCATCTCGTTGATAATGTGAGTCCGTTGCAGAAGATTGAAAGTAAAGCACCTGTTCCATTAGTTGAGAAGAAGCAATGTAACGAGGTTCCTGAGGAAGTTAAGGCTTCTAGAAAGCGTGATTCTAAAACTGAGGTCGATTTTGAGAACGTCTTTGGTCGAAATGGATGTAGTACAGGTGATAATTTAACGTGTAAGACCGAGTCTAATGCTGAACATCGGGATGTGAAACCGCCTTCCAGTTTGCAGCGTACATTGAATGGTAATGGAGCTTCTGAAAGAATATTGGGTTTGAATTTAGGGGTTTCGGAAAGGTTTCAAACGGAAGATACTGGTTCTCCAAGTTCACCTCCATACTTTGATGCTGAAACAGATGTAAATTCGGTTGCCGCTGAGTCTTCTGCGGCATTGAAAAAGGCTTTAGAAGAGGCACAAGTAAGAATGAATCTTGCGAAACAAATGATGGAAAGGAAAAAGTCAGGCATCCGCAGTTGTGCAAAACCGAAATCTTGTGACGACCCTAAAGTTGAGAATGAAGTGGACAAAAAAGTTGAAGGAATTACAGAAGAAAGTAAAGAGACCAATTCTCAAGTTCTCGGTGAAATGGTGAACTCCTCTGAACAATCATTTTCAAACGAGGGAGATCAGCATGCAAAAAGAGCACGGAAGCTGTGGGGAGTTCCTGAAGGACTTTTAAAATCAACTTCAGACCATAAGCGGGAAGAGTTAGAAGAACAAGACGCGGTAAAACTAGAAGAGGAACTAGCAAGAAGAGGTCGAAAACACTGGGAATTACCTGGAGTGATATTCAAATCAGTTATGAATAGTAAGCAGCAGGAGCCAGAAAACCTTCCACCAGCCAAACCTGAAACTGATACAAAACAAGAGGTGCAACCATCAACTGAGAATCCATTCTATGGATTTGGACAGCTTGGCAGTAAATTAATGTGTGTTGTAGAGGCCTTCACGGGGAGCAAGGTTTCTCAGAAGGATGAGAAACAGGTTACAGAGAAGGAAAATTCTACCCTCCCTCAAATGGTTCAAGGTGAGGAAAGTGACTCACAAGAAACGCTAGCTGGTATTCCAGTTATGGAAACATATTTAAGGGAAGTGGGAGAGACCCCACAACAAACTGAGAATAAGAGCGAAACGAAAATAGAAGAGAAAACGGAATCTACAATGAGTACATTCTCAGAGGGGTCTTCTCAGAATATGGAGAAAGAAACAGGATGGCAAGTTAAAAGTGCTTGTGAATCCGAAGGTAAACCTAAGTGTGCCGTAAAAGATGTCCAAGAAAATCCTGACCCAGCTTACAATATTCTAGATCAGGAAGGAGAGAAGGAGATAGTCTCTGAGCCACAGGAGATGAATGTTGGTCCTGATGATACCAAAATATATGTAAGGGAAGTGGAAGAGATGCCAACTCCTAATCAGAGTTTGAGCGAAACCCAATTTGATGATAGTGTTGGAACTATGGTCTCTTTTCACACAGAAAATGGTTCTCAGCCAGGAAACATAGATGAGGTGCAAGAGACAGTGCACAAGGTTCCCAGGCGAAGAAGAGTTTGGAAGACCTCTGAAGACGTCTATAATTTGATAAAGGCCCCCATGGGAAGCAACAGGCCCTGGCAGATAGCAGAAAATGAAACCACAGAGATGTCCTTTCGCGAGGAAGGTTTAAGGATCCATGATGCTACCGAGGAAACAGAAAGCACATCTGGACAAGCTAGTGATTCAGGAATGCAAGAAAACTGGACTGTTCTTAAACAGATGTTTAGGCAGATGTTTCAGCCAGCAGATACTAAGGGAGAGGATGAAACTTACTGCTTAGTGGAATCTGAAAAGGGGTATATTGATATCCATCAGAAAGCTGGAGCAGAGACTTCTTACTGCCAGATGACTGGCACAGATAGATATGAACAGGATGAGGTGGAGACAGTAAAAACGGATTACGAAGACTATGTATTTACCAGAGAAAATGAAGACTTGGAGGCAGAACAAGAAACATATTGTAGAAAAGAGGATGGTAAGGTAGAAGTGCAAGGTAAAACGTCTTTGGTCCGTGAACTGATAGGAGAAGAGCTAGAGGCCAGTGGAATGGCTAGCGACCAAGAAGGGGAAGATATGCAGGAAGTATCTGAAGAAGTTGGATGGGCTCAAGGACTTTCTGAACTTTATGAGATAAAGGAGCATGCAGATTCTCGTGCTGAAATGCTTGACTATGATCGAAGTGAAACGGACTCAAATAAATCTGAGGAGAAATTTGAGCAAACGCAGGAACTAGGAGGAGAAGCTAAGGTTGATGGCAGTATAGATACTGACACCAGCAGGTCATCTTTTGAGATGAGACAAGGTGATTCATACATTGAAGAGGTTGGCATTGAGCATGATCTCAGTGATCAATTCCCTGAAAAAGCCAGTTCTGCCAGCAGCACCGAAGAGCGCGTTGAAGAATTAGATTCTGATTCAATTCAAAGTGGCTGGAGTGTTGTAGAGGATGATGACAAGTTAGAGGAAAGTTTGGCTGGTCATCTGCAGGATGGAGGAGCAAGTAAGCCTGACGAAATGGAGGAAACCAAAGAAGAAACAGATGAAATGAAAACAAGTTTTGGTGTAGAGAACAATGAAGATATGACAGAACAAGAGCACCGATTTGAATGTCAAGAGAATGAAATAGATAGAAACAAGGGGGAGGCAGCTGAGTCTTCTTGTTGTTTGCCCAACGGAGACGAAAAGATTGGGGCAGCAACTAATAGAAACATGAAAGAAAATGAGGGAGGAGAGAGTTGTCGATCATCTATGGAAGAAAAGGGAGACGCTACGTCTGGTGCTTCACAAAACGGAGCAGAGAGAGTTGAGGAACATCTGAAAAAGAAAGATGAAACAAGAGAGAAAGAAAGAGAAAAAGAGAAAGAGAGATTTATGGTAGAAAGAGCTATCCGTGAAGCTCGCGAAAGGGCGTTTGCTGATGCCAAAGAAAGAGCAGAAAAAGCTGCAATGGAGAAAGAAAAGCCAGGAGCCCACCGTAAAGGGACTTCCGAGGTTCCAAGGAGATCACAGAAGGGATCTGTTGAGGTAAATGATAAGTTATCATCAGCTGAGAAGGCTTCAATGCAAGCCAAACTGAGATCTGAGCGTGCTGCTGTAGAAAGAGTACTCTATGAGGCCAGAGAACGTGCCCTGGAAAAAGCATTGTCTGGAAAGTCTGCCACTTCTCAAACAAGAAGTTATGGCGGCAGCAAGTCATTTGGCTCTTCTGGTGAAAAACGAGGCTCCTCATCTTCTGTGAGTTTGGACTCCTCTTTTCTTATTCTTCTTTCAAATCCATCTTTCATAGCTCTCATGTAATATTGTGATTCGTTAAATCCTTTAGCAGGGGACAGAGAACAAAAGTTCAGGTCCTTCCCATTCTTCAAACCAAACTGGTATGTCTCTGTAGATATATATATATATATATATTATCGTTTCCAAGATGTTTGACGTATACACTGACTTGTACATTTGATTCGCGTGATGAAGCCAAAGGTGAGCCAATCCAGAGAAGTAAAGCTAGATCTGAGAGACACCACAGAACATCTGACCGCGAGGTATGTACACCATCTGTTCATCTGTATCCTATAATCCTCTTTTCTCTGCTTAGAACATGTTTTTGTCATGTCATCATTCCAGGCAGAGGCTCTTGCAGAGAAGAAGCTTCGTGATCTTAAAGCCCAGAAAGAGCAGGCAGAGAGAAATGTAATCACATAGACAATACTCAGCATCAGAAAATTCTTATAAATATCATCTTCGAAATTGGTTGTTGTACTAAGCCTTCTTCTCTGATTAAAATTGCAGAAGCTCGCCGAATCTCTGGATGCTGATGTCAAACGTTGGTCGAATGGAAAGGAAAACAACTTGCGGGCGTTGCTCTCAACACTCCAATTTGTAATTTGTTTTCCCTGCCCATTTGTACATAGATTCTCAACTTTTTTCTAATGGGAAAATAGGATCAGTCTTAAACCGATTGTTCTATGATTTTGCAGATACTTGGAGCAGAGAGTGGATGGAAACCGATTCCCCTCTCTGATCTTGTTTCAAGTGCTTCCGTGAGAAAAGCATACCGAAAGGCAACTCTCTACGTTCATCCTGACAAGCTCCAACAACGTGGCGCATCCACACAGCAGAAGTACATTTGCGAGAAAGTTTTTGACCTTCTCAAGGTTTGTCTCTCAGTCTAAAACCCTCAGTATAAAACCAATCAAGTCCTTAACCGACTTTGTTTCAATTCTCCAGGAAGCATGGAACAAATTTGGTGCTGATGAACGATAAGTATGGTGGTGGGAAGCTATGGTATAGGATGAAGACAGATCTAGAGATGTAATAACCAATAATTATAAATATTTATATTCATGGGGTCATCAGATATATATAAAAGAAGCTCATTCATATTCCCAGCTGACCAGCCACAAATATTAATTCATTGACGTTTCTCAAACTAAGGTTAACAAATAATACATTATTAAGTCAATTGGTACACTGGGAAACCGTAAAAGAGAGCTAAGGTAACAAAGTGATTTAAAAGCCGAGCAAATGAAGCATTATAGCATTTTGTGCATGCATGCGATTCTCCGCCTGTGGAAAAACAATGGAATAAGGAGCCTCCACGACTCCATTGGTCACCTCCACTCCTCTTTCCGCAGGCAAACAATGCATGAAATAGGCTTTTGGTCCAGCCAACTTCATAAGAGCTTCATCCACCTGCAATTGAACACAATAGGTGATCATGAATCCGTCTACTTTGGTAATATATGGTAGATACCAATACTAATTATGTTACCTGGAATCCTTGGAATGCTTTACGGCGAGATTCAGCTTCATCTTTTTGCCCCATACTAGCCCATACGTCTGAGTACACAACATCAGCTCCAATGACAGCTTCTTTAGGATCATTGGTGATCTCTATCTTACTTAATCCAGCTTGCTGTGCCTTTAAGACTCTTTCTTTGTCTGGTTCAAACCCTTTTGGGCAAGCGCAGACAAAATGGAAAGGGATAACGGATGCCAATTCTAACCATGAGTGTACCATATTGTTCCCATCTCCAACATACACAACCTGAAGTTTGTTTCAATCAATGTTAATATAGATAACACATACTATATGAGCTTACATGTACGCAAAATATAAAAATATGAGATCATCATACAAGTCTACACTAGTTGTATTTTGAAATGTATACTCATGGATGTCACGAGTTCAGTTTACTTGCATCTACAGCCTAAGTTATTGTTAACGACATCGGTAATACTAATAGCAAGCAGCAAGCAAAATGGTTAACTAACCTTCGTCCCTTCGACTTGACCAATATGTTCAATCATTGTGAGAGCATCGGCCATGATTTGGCAAGGATGGTTATGATCTGTCAGACCATTGACAACTGGTACACTCGAGTAGTTAGCCAAATCAAGAATGTCCTGCAAAAGAATTGGATTCAAGTTTTGTCATTGATCTTTTCCGAAATTAGAAGAAAGTACAAACTCAATCATGCCACTAACAAGACACTAAAACACACATAAGAAATAAGTTATCTATCTAAGACTATAATAACAAGCCAAAGAAAATGTTTGTACACTTCTAATGTTCCTTATCAATCAATCAATCAAAAACTCACCAGCATACCTGATGAGCAAAAACACGAGCCATAATGATATCATTATAGCGTGAGAGAACACGAGCAACGTCACGAGTTTCCTCTCGTTTACCCATCTGGATGTCATTGGGTCCAAGATACAACGCATGACCACCGAGCAAAAAAAAGCCAGTCTCAAAGGAAACACGAGTCCTCATGGAAGGTTTTGCAAAGATCATAGACATAGACTTCCCTTTAAAAGGTAAATAATTTCTCTCCCCTGATTTCAACAAAGCCTTGACCTCTGAAGCCTTTTCTAAAATCTTTTTTATAGTCTCTGTGTCAAAATCATCTATGGCCAAAAAGTCCTTCAGATCAGATTTTCCTACAATAAGCAACAAAATAGGATTAATCTCAAAATTTTCTGGAAACGAATCTATAGATAGAAGCAGAAAAGTCAAAATTGTGTAATTTCTCAATCAATATAGGCAATAATGAGTCTCATTTTCGAATGGTAAAATCAGAATCTGAATTTCAGAAACAAATGATGAAAATGAAATGGTGAAATTGAACCCTAGAACCCAAACCTTTGACATCGGAAGTAGAAGAAGGCGAAGTGACGGAGGAGGCTTGACAGGAAACACGAAGACGGAGTGGCGGAGAAGAGCACGAAACGGTGGAGACTCTCCGGAGAGTAGTGCCGGGGAAGGAGGATGAAGAGGAGAAAGAAAGAGCCGGTGATCGAGCCGTCGAAACGTGAGAAGCCATAGCCGCCGCCGCCATTGTCTTAATTTTCGTTTATTGACTCTGTGAGTGACACTGCGCTTTCAGTACCTTATAAGCGACTTGAGACTCCGATGTCGTTTTTCTTATTGGGCCTGGCCTCCATAAGGCCCAGTTTCATTTGATAGTTAAAAACGAATAATTTTAATTTTAATTTGCCCTAACTAAATTTGTGGAGAGGCGCGACGACCATCTTTGAAGCTTCTTTCCGATGAAGACGGTCACCGGAAGTGTTATGAGTACGAAATCAATCTCCCTCTCCCAAGCTGGTACTCTTCTCTCCGGATTTGCTTCCTCCGAGAACGGCACTTCTCAAGACGTTAGTACGTATCTCCGATGCTCCTCCACTGCGTTCACCGAATTAAAGAGCTTCCACAGGGAGATTAAATCAAAGAGGACGAAGCCAATATCCAAGAAGAAGAGGAAGAGTGATGGAGATATTTGTTCAGAGGAGAGGAAGAGCAAAGAAAGGAGAAAATCCAAGGAGATTTGATTGTTGAATTTTGTTCATTTAAAGTTTTTAGCTTAAGCTTGCAGAAATTATGAAAGCTTTCAATTTTGTTAGTGTAGTTTAAAGATTGAGAAAGAGTTGATTTTTAGAACTATGTTTAGCTGCATTGCACTAACTTTTGATTTTGGATGAAGATGGAAATACAAAGTTCAAACTTTGATTTTTGTGTGTGTCGAAACTACAAATATTTGTTTGTTCATGAAATCATACAAAGATGTAACAAAACTTTTGTAACCCCTTGAAAAAAAAGGAAGAGCTTATTTGCTACAGAAACAGCAAGCATGACTATGTTACATTGTTGTTATACAAAGGAATCAGGCGGCGCTTGCTCTGGAATCTGCACACAAAAAAGCAACAAATTAATCTCAAGGATTTACCATAGTTTTGGCTTGTGATCAACTTAAAAAAACTAGTTTAAAGCAATTTACCTCCCCTGGATTCCAATTCTCCTTTAACCATACGCTGCTATCAACAGGATCACCTTGTATGTGCAGCTCGGTTCTGCCATATTTTACGTTCAAGTTAGAAACATCATATGTAACGATTTTTTCACTGTGGAAATAGAATGGGGGACTTACCCGGAAGATGTATTTGTTGAACCTATGACAGGAGCTGTGAAAGATGCAACAGGGAGAGTGAAGTTGAATGCGTTTTGATTGTTCTGGGAAGTGTTAGGAGCCGGCGTTGGAGTTGATGGACCAAAGATGTTATTGTTTTGTGGAGGTGTTGCGAGTCCGGGTCCAGGTCCAAACGATGCTGGTTTGAATGTTACTGTTGATGGGTTTTGGAAACCAAAGGGAACTGTAATCATTTGGCAAAAGAGGTTTTAGATAATGATGAGAGTCTAGCCTTTAAGCAAATTTGAACTTTGAAAAGTAGTACCTGAAGGAACAGGTTGAGGAGTGTTGACGCTGAAAGCATTTGGTTGTTGATTAAAGCTTGCAAATGCATTCGGAGGTCCAGATGAGCTATGCAGAGGAAATATGGAAACAGAGAGATTATGAAGAAGACAACACAAACTTAACAAAATATCGAAAATGGAAAAAGCTCACAAAAGTTATACCTGACTCCACCAGTATTGGTATTGAGGAATGTTGTTTGTTGATTATTTGGTTGTTGGTTAAAGCTTGCAAAAGCATTCGGAGGTCCAGATGAACTATGTACAGAGAAATATACACAGTGAGTTTATGAAGGCAATAAAAAGTTATTGGAGTATGGGAAAATGGAGAAAGATTTATACCTGATTCCACCAGCATTGGTATTAGGGAATGGAGTTGGTTGATTAAAGCCAGAGAATGCTGGAGCAGAATTGATCTGACCAGTCGGTGGGAAGATACTAGGAGTTGGTGCAGCAAACGGACTTTGATTGGCTGTAACTGAGCCTTTGTATGGACTCCGTAGAAAGTTCTCAAACTCAGCTACTTTGGAGTTTTGCAAATTCCTCTCCCTCTCAACAATCGAGTGTAGAGGAACTCCTCGTTTAGATTCTTCGTATGCCATCGCACGTAGCTCTTCGTAGCTGATATCACCAGTAATATCACATGGAAAACTAGAAAGAAAGAAAAAAAGAAGATCAGAAGAAATGGTAACGAACAAAGACGGTGGACCAAATTGAAGCAATACATACTATTTCCAGTGAGCGTAGCATGTGAGCTTCCACATAGGTCTCTCATTCTTATAATCGTCTTGCATTACCCGTTTACACGCAGCAGGATCTGCGCATCTTTACATAGTAACCAAAACATAAACAGTTAAAAGGATAATATCTATAGAACAAGCATTAGCAGCAAACATATATACATATACTCACTTATGATCTGCAGGCTGCGTCTGTTTACCACCACCACCAGCAGCAGTAGGTGTAGGAGCCGTTCGTGACCATTTATTCTCAAAAGGCTGAGGAAGCAAAAAGTATCAATCATGTTCACAATTCATTCAACAACAAGATGCTTTCTTTTTCTTCAAGAAGAGGCACATTTTATCATCTTAAAAGAGGGAAAAACCAAAACGAACCTGGAATTGATTTGGTCTGCTTGAACCACCACCTTGTTGTACACCAAATCCAAAAGGATTTGAATTCTTTTGTTGCTGTTGTTGTTGTTGTTGTTGTGGTGGTGGTGATTGTTGTTGTGTACCAAAGCCAAAGGGATTATTAGGTTTAGCTTGTTGTGGATGAAGAAATCTACAATTTTCTCCATACCTACAACTGCAAGAACAAACACCAACGACAATAAGAATTCAATAATTAGGTCTCTACATACACTTCTAACACTACTAAGCGATCAATGTCAATAAGTGATTGATTCATTTAGACTCAATAGAAATCGTTTCTACACATTACTTCTGTTTCAAATCAAATTTTTCGAATAAACCTCAGAATATAGAAGAAGAAACCTAAATTTCTGCAATTGAAACGGATTTCAAAAACTCTATAAAACCAACACAAGTGACAAATTGAGCTAAATAAATAAACTAGAAGAGATGAAGAAGAAGAAGAAGATGAAAAAAGAAGTTACCTGCCACGCTGAAAGTTTCTGCACAGTTCCTTTCTCATATTCCCGTCGCTGCTAAAACCTGCAGCTGTGAATTTATCTCTGTATATATATAATTTTGATTTTCGAAAATCAAAGAAGCGTCAGATCGACGAAGAAGAAGCCTCTGAGTAAATTACTTGTTTACCCTTATATAACACTGAAGTTTTTAGGGTTATAAATGTAAATTCACACATAAGCTTCATCATCCTCGGGTTCTCTTATCCGTCGTTTTAAGTGTTTTCTACACCAGAAAAAATAGCAAAAGAGATAGATAACGAAAATGGCGGTTTCTCTCCCGAACTCGTTTCTTCAGATTAATCCATCTGTTCCTTCTACGGAATTGAGAAAGGTAAAGCTCCAATTTTGATCTCATTTTCTTCTTCGTTTAATTCATCCTCTCCTAATCTATTTCCAAAATAGCCGTTTATGGCGGCAGCGATTGGTGGGAAAGTATCAACGAGAAGCAGCAAATCGGTGGTTCAAATAACGTGCAGGAAGAAGGAATTGCATCCAGAGTTTCACCAGGATGCAAAGGTATACTGCAATGGAGAGCTGGTGATGACGACTGGAGGAACTAAAAAAGAGTATGTGGTTGATGTATGGTCAGGTAACCATCCTTTTTACCTCGGGAATCGATCGGCTTTGATGGTTGATGCTGATCAAGTCGAGAAGTTTCGTAAGAGGTTCGCTGGCCTTTCTGAGATTATGGAGATTCCTGTTCTTAAAGGTGAAATCATTATGCCTACCAAGAAAGGTAAAGGTCCTGCCAAAGGGAAAAAGAAATGAGAGGACTTTGTCTTTTGAGTTTCTGATAAAATATGCCTTGAATTTGTCTTTTTTTTTTTTATGTCAAAATTGAAATCGAACTGCTTAGGCTTGTTAAATTGTATGTTCATTTGTTCTGAATGGAATTGATTATGCTTTTTTAGTTACAATGTTTTTTGGTTTCTTTGAGAATTGGAATTTGGTTCTCTATGTTTGATAGATAGGTAAGAACATGGATATCGAGCTTGAGCTTTTGAAAGTTGTTGAATTTGAGATGGAATAAGATTCTTGTTGTAGTTTGAGTGCATATAGAATAAGATTTGCAGAATGTAAGTAAACCATGGTCTGTTATGCAAATTCTCTGCTGAAGTTATTAGGCAGGACATGACTTATTTTTTGCATTCACAGCAAACATTAAGATACAGTAGTGACTTGCAATTACGAAGTGGGGTTTATTGTTAGTGAGCACAAATCTATAACTATGGCTTAGGAGTTAGGGGCTAAGGTTTGCTTGAGAATGTTAAAGACAGATACTGACACTTGAAGATCCACAGAGCTCTTGAAGGCTGCTTCTGTGGTCATATGACCAACAGAGCCGGGCCTTAGGCATTTCTATGATGCATTTAAATGGGGTCTCCAATTTTATGGGAGCTTATTTTTATTTTTTAATATATATTAATAGTTTTATAATAATAATTTTATAGAAAATATATAAATATCAAGAAAATTAACAGTATATTATAGGAATTGTAGTTTTATTTTCTTAAATTATTATTATATTTTAATAATTACATTTATTATAATTTTATTATATTTAAAATTATTAAAATATTATATTTTAAAACTACTTTTGTGATTTAAAATAATTTTGTATGGGATATCGAAAATCTCTGAGCCGGCGGCTCTGATGACCAATACTGTCTTTGATGTTCATTGAAGTTTGAAAGGAAAAAACTTGTGGGCTTTTTATCAGTTAGGGTTAATAAAAGTGAGAAAGGAGTAAATGGGCCAATCAAACTGTTGAATGAAAACCATAGAGATATGTTCTCGTGGTCATTAAGTTGTTCAAGTGTTGACTGCTAAATTATTCAGACGTACGTGATTAGATTATTTTCTTATCTATTCAAAATTCCATTCATGAAAAGAAAACTGTTTTTACAAACCCCATTGGCTTAGTTTAGTGGCTAAGTAGATAGACTTTTAGCACAACAACACACAATTTTAAGGAACGCAAAATAGTGAACCAAAACAATGCTCAGTAGCCCAAGTAAATTGTTGGATTTGTAAAGAAGCCCAAATTAATTTGTGTGCTATTTTTGGTTTAAGTTTTTACATACCTGCGTAAATAAATCTCCATGATCATAATTCATTTTTTATACAAAATTTTGCGATCATGAATCAAATTGATGGATAGATCGTAAAGGTCAAAATTTCTGTAGCGCACAAAATAAAAATCGCATTGGATCAAACTATTGTTTTCCTGTTTCCTAACACAAGGAAGATGAAAGATGCGGAGTTGGGTTAGTTGAACATTATGTCTAACCATATCTTAATTAGTTTCTTGATTATGTTGGAATAATTCATTCTGATCGCTTTATGTCGGTTTAAATAAAATTTTAATGTTGCTGAGATAGTACAAATTTTGTTGTTGTCTCAATTGTTGTTTATTGTCGAAATAATGCAATCGTTTGTTTTGGAACGACGCCAGGATCAGACAGTGTCCAGCACTGTTGATATACAAAAACCAGTTTTTGTCTGCAATAAAAGGCTACTAGTCTAGCTCCCTCTATTTTATAATAATTACGAACTGAGCCATTATCTTTAAAAACATTATTTGCATATATACCCCTATGTGTAAAAAGTTCTCTTTCGTACATGTGACTCATCTCATATCACGTGGTTCTCGACCATTATCTTGCTTATCTTTTGTTCGGAATCCATGAACCTCGTAAATGTAAGCACAGAGCAAAGCTAGTACCGTTGCCAAAAAATCATTATGTGTGGATAAGTTTGTTTCCTCTTTTACCTTTGACGGCGCGTGACTTTCACAGTCTTTTCAAAAGTTTACAAGTGGCAGGCTTCATGGGCTGCTTATAAACTTCTTCAATAGCTTAAACAAGTCCATGTCCATTTAATCAACTTATGAATCATACAGTATTTTCTAAAAATATACAATCGAATATTCCGTTATTAGGAATGCAGTTTATATAAATAAGCTGAAATATATTCAGTACATTATGTAATATTGGAAACAATCTTTAAATGAAAGAAAACTTTAGAGTGAATCTCTTTATCCAACAGTTTCTATATATTGATAACATTTTAAAAGATAAAGAATTGCTCAAGGTTCGTTTCTAAAATTTTTATATTAATAAATTAACAATAACTTCACATTGTGCTATGATTATTGGTTAGGTGTCCACAAAAAAAAAATGGAAAAAGCCAAACTAGTAAATGAACAAAGCAAAAAGGCAAAAGTGTCATAAATATTTAAGGATATATAAAAAGAACAGTCCCTGCGATCGTATATCCGTATCAGTGTCAGTGTATCTCTCCTTTCTCCAATGAAAATATTTTCTCTCAATATAACAAAATAAAACTCATTTCCTATTGATCGCTTCACTTTCCCTATTCAATTTTCCCGGAAAATTTCACTGAATCGTTAATTTCCCCATAAATATAAACTAATATTTTCATCGTATTTAATTTCTCAAAAAAAACCAAGCATTTAATCGCTCTCTCTTACAATTTCACATCCCCTTAAAAAAAAAAAAAAACAGAGAGTCTTAAAAATGACGACGACGGTGGAATTGGAGAAAGCAGAAGCGATGAGGAGATACAAAAACCGTAAAAGCTTCCGCAACATCCTACGCACAACCGCCGTAGCTTCTCTCTGTTTCTTACTGTTCCCGACGGTTATGATTTCACTACAAGCTGCCGGAGTTTGGTTTTACAACACCGTAGCCGTTTTAACAACCGATCGTTCCGTCGTCTTCGTCATCGCGAACGTACTCGTCGCTTTGATTTTCGTTTTGTCTTGCGATGAAATCAACGAGACTAGTTGTAGTGATACAGAACCAGATCTCTACGATCAATACACATCTTCCTCCAACTACAACAACGAGAGTACTACTAGTAGTTGTGATACTGAACCAGATCTGTCTTCCTCCGCCGAAGAGAAATCGGAAGATGATGATGATGATTCGAAGAAGCAAATCGTTCCGGCGGTTACGAAGGGGATTTACAGGAGGACGAAATCGGAGATGAAAAGAGAGGTAAAGCAGCCGGTGAAGGAGATAAGAAGGACGGAATCGGCGAAGGAGAGGCTGAGTAGTGAAGATGAGGAGGTTGATGTGAAGGCGGAGGCGTTTATTATGGAGAATTATAGAAGGTTTGTTGAGGAGGAGAAAGAGCTTAGGTTTATTCAGGAAAACTACGTTGTTCGAGATGATTAACCTCTGGCTCAGTTTCTAAAATGCTGACTTGGAAGTTTGAAGAATTTTTTAGTAACATTTTACAATTAGAGGCTGGTGTTATTAGAATTTGCTGGCTTTTTATTTTTCATCTTTGATATGGTTATGTTTTTAGTAGGCACCATATGAATGAAGCTAATTATTTTACTAATTTTCTGGAGACTGGAGATATAAGCTTCAAGCTTGACATTTTCTAGAGACGATACACATGACATGAGAGTAAGGCATAGAGATTGCTTCCTCCCCAAGAAACATTCTTTTGAGTTTACAATGTTGGTTTTTTTTACCAAATCTCCTTGCTTTTCACTGTGTAGTCTAAAAACTTGATAGCAGTCTCCACCTTGTCCTCAAAAGGTTAAATCAACAAGTGAAACATTCTCATCCAGCTCACGTGCCAAAACCTTGCAATGTTCCATGTTTAACAACGTCTTCTACGCTATGACAGAAACAGTTTCTTTTTGCGCCACTCACGCTCACTTGCACAAACATAAGTGATAAATTTTTATGTTAAAAATGGAAATAACAAAACCAAGGACGTGGTTAACCTCTGTTTTTCGTCTCATTTGTTGCTCTCTGTATTAGATTTGCATGCTTTCTGGTAGTGAAACTATTTGCAGCTCATCGGAACCTTTAGATCAGCTTCTAAATGAGAAAGTTACTCATTTCATTTCATTGTAACCAAGCTTACCATCAGATCTCTTAAACTAAAAACAGAGACATTTTCATCATAACTCAATCATAAACATAAATACCAAAAAAATATGGAGAAAATGATGATAATTGGGATAGAAAGAAAAGCAGATAGGGAAATGAGAGAAAATGGTCACTGATATAAATAAACAACAATGTACTTTGAATATCAACTTGAAAACAGTCTTCTGAAATTCTCTCAAAAAAGTATCAAATCTTTTCTTAAGAGACCTAAATTTGTTCTATAAAAGGATGTTTTATACGAAATTACAACTTCTCATAACTCATATAACCCACAAGCTCTATTCACCAGCATACCTTCTTTTTCTGCAATTTTTCAACAATAAATATGTTTAGAGTTATTCATTAAAAAAAAAAGTTCACTTCTTCAAACTAAGTGACTTACCTTATGGTACTTCTCATCTTCTTCCCTGTCTATGTAAGCCAAAAGATCATCTTGTCTCATCAAAGCATCATGTAAAGCCTAAATCATTATATTGGAAAGTATGAAATCAATAAACAAATACAAAAACATTTGCTTTTAGATATCAACCAATCAATGAACATGAAAGACTTTTATTATCATACCTTTTTCGTAGCGATGAGCTCTGCTTCAAGAGCATCCACACGATAAACAGCTGTATTAAGCAACTCCTCTTTCTCACGAGGCATCTCATGTCGCTTTGAGTGTAGTGTTTCCACCTCTTTCTCAAGATCTCCTAGTCTTCTTACAACAGAAGAAAACACATTTCTCTCTCTGATATTTTCAAAATCCGGTGAAGGAGGACGAGACTCTCTACCAATTGGTTCATCTTCAGACTGGCACTGTCCTCCTTTACTACTCTGTGGCAGAGCCATAGATATGAGAACCTTAAGCAAGTTCACAAAGAACGTGATTAGCCACATCAAGATATGACTAACCGGTCCTATTTTCCTCAAACCTGTACCAATACACTCATTCCATTACAGTGAAACATTGCTGATTTACATATCTTAATATTTAGCTTCAACTATATGTTACCTTTTGAAGTGTTTGGCTTTTCATGGGACATCCAAGAAACATCCTCAACTTTGTCCACCATTTGTGCATCTTCATACTCTGATGAATCATAATGATTTGACTTACCATTGGCCTTCATCTGAAAGCAAGGTCAGGTAATTAAGTAAAGTAATCTGAATGCATACTTTTGTGCAAGAAAAACTCTTACATCTTCACAAACAGGAGTCAGCATGGGAATATGACTATCTCTATTTGCCTTTGGAGAAACCATATCTTCAACTTCAGACCCTGATTCAGCTGTTGAGGTATCACTAACTTTAATCTGAGCCAAAGGAAAGATCACTATTACTGTCAGATATAAATGATCAAAAAACAAGTTTCACATCTGAGTCCAGAAGACCTTTACCCCAGAAAAAGATGACTTATCACATGAGGACATACGGAAATCACTGTTAAGAACCGATGCATGCCTGCAGAGTGGTCCACCATATTGAACCATCTACAACAGGAAGAAAGATCAGTTGAGAAATGTTTATTCTATTTTTGTCTAATGAAACCAAAAATAGATTTCTTACCTTTAATATCTCTGGATCCTTCCAAGGGCCTTTATCTGATCTCATACAACCACCTTGATCAGCACAAGTGCAAGTGCCACCAAGAAAATCTGGCAGCTGACTGAACAAGTTCCAAATATGGTTAAGAGACTTAAATCAGATTTTGGACTCATGTGAAACCAAACAAGAAGGACAGAGAATTCTCTCTACCTTGCATCAATCATTTCAAGTAATTTGCTCTGGTACTTGTCACCAACAACCTATTAGAACAACACATCAACACCAAGTAATGCAATTAAATTCATCTTTCTGGTAACAAATGTGGATGAATATGTAGAAAGAAAAAAAGGTAAAATTTACATGAATCTTCGTGACTGTTTTTGGATCAAGAAATCGTTTCACCGAGCCCCAAAGTAGCTTAAAACCAGAACCAGCATTGACAATGACCATACGATGAAGTGTCTGCATATATGATCTTTTATTAAACTAATTCAAAAGCACACATTTTGTTATTAAATCAATAGTAGCCAGCTTTGTACCTCAGGGTAGTTATTGTTATCAATCTTTTGCAGCTCGATAATGAGATCCCTCGCAGGCTTAGAAAGATTCTTAAGCCCCTGAAAACACACAATTGTTAATATTTCAAAGTAAGAAGATGCAGGACATTATTAAAGACAACACAAGGAAAACATCTACAGTACCACGCCTCGGACGTCGAGAATGGTAGTGCTAGAGTCAATATGTCTCTTAGCAGCAATACAGCAAGCTGGAAGCTTAATGGTGATAGTTTTCTCAAACTCTCGAACATGATACCTTAGGTATCTTTCGAATGTAGTGACTTCCATAAGTTTGGTTGGATCAACTAATCCTAATCTTTCAATGTAAACAGGTCTCCCTTCTTTGTCAACACCATGATAACCTTGAGGGTAGTATTTCATCACTTCATCTAACTCTTCAAACTCAAAATCCTTTTTAACAAAATATACTAATCAGCAAAACAAAAACAATCACATGATTTTGTCATATAAAAAAAAAACATTTGATTCACCTCGAAAATTGTGTCAGTACCATAATCTCTTCTCCATTGAATCATGTTACTCCACATTAACTTGGTTTTCCCAACATCAAATTTCCTAGCTTTCAAGAATCTGCAGATTACAAAAGAACAGGACTATCATCATCATCATCAATTCATCATCATCATCATCAAGTCTTAAAGAAAAAAGAATGACCTCAACATAATGTGATAATCATCAAGTTTTGGAGTGAGCAAATTCTCGGAGATGAGTACATTTCGGAACTGATCAACAGCTTTCAATTCCTCAGCATCATGAACGTCTTCAATGGCAAGAGAGAAATTACGATCACTGCTTCTTCTCCTACCGCTGCTTCCTTTCTTCTTCAACGAGTGACGAAGCTTGCTCGAAGCTTTGGCTGCTTTCTTCTTGAAACTCCCGATTCTTGTCTTCTTCTCATCCTCTGAAACTTCGAAATCTGATCTCCATTCCTTTCTCTCATCATTACTCGAACACCCTTCAAAACCTGATTCAATCCGAAACCCCATCAAAACTAAATTCTCCGTAATCATCAATTCTCATCAAACCCAATTATACAAATCCGAAAGGTGTAAACTTTAATCAACGATTATGAGATTAATCGGGGGGAAGAAGATACACTTACATGGTAACGCGAGAGAGCCTGACATGAGAGGGAAATTTGAAGGATCTCGAGGAGAATCCGAGAGTTGGGGGGGGGATTCGAAATCGCAGAGAGGAGAGAAATTGAAAGAGACGTAAGAGGGAGAAGTAAAGTGATGATGGGGTTTATAAGGTTATCATTATTAAACGTTCTTTATTAAGTGATAAAATCTATCGTTACTTATGTTTTACAAAACTAATTTAAAAATAAAGTTGTGGTTTAGTTTAACTTTAATTCTGACCTGGATACACAACGACCTCACACATCACAGTATGTTGAATTTGATGTAAGTAAAAAAAAACTCCGTTTTGTGATTTTTATTTTTTAGTGCCAAATTTACTCGAATTTCTGTTTAAAAGTTAAAAACCATCAGTTGGGTTACTCTGTTTTGGTGTTTTAGAGGTTTTACTTTGTAGTATATTTTTTTATTAGATGAGTTTTCGCGTGCAGTAAATAAAATTATAACGGTTTTTTAATGATGTTTTAAATTTTAATATATTATAAATTTCACAAGATAGATTTCTTACTAAATGAAAAAGTAATAATAGTAGTCAAATCTAAGCATATTCAATTCAAAGTTTTAAGTTGGAATTTTAAAAAAATAAATACTACCAAATTTTGTATATAAAATGAGTAGATTTTGTTGTAAAAATAGGCTTAGTTGTTTGATTTATGAGTTTTTTTTTAATGTATTCTTTAAGAAAAATATTATTCATCTATTAAATACATGATTTTTTGTATTAATAAATTCTATTGCAAATGTATTTTCCTTTGTTAGTTTGAATTATTATTAGTTTAGTTTATTTGTTTTCTCATTTTATGAAAGGTTACATTGACTAATGACTACTAAAAATAAATTAAATTTTACTTATTATAGAGCTCACTTTTTGACAAGTGGTTGACTTGTCACCACTATTTATCCTACGTAACGTACGTTTCTTAAAATATTTTATTTGAATGGATATGTTTTTTGTTGTTGTTTTTCATTTCTAAAATTCTCATTTATCAATGAAAACAAAAAATCCTCATTTATCATCAAAGTTTTTAAATATTTTTTTTTAAAACACACACAAAGCAAAAGCTATTTGATTACCATATTATTACTTATGATGTTGACTGTTCTGGGAAAAAAACCATGTCTTCGTAAGATATTTCAAAATGATAAAATAACAAAACAAAAATAAAGACAAAAGGAAATATCCCGCAGTATTGTTAAGAATATATGGTAAGCTTAGATTAGTTTTAAAGACATTGTAATTAGAACTAACAACTAGAACAGACACGGCAAACTATGTCGGCAAGATTAATTTTTCGTTTCTTCCACATTTTTGTTAACCACATGCCCACTTGACTAAAAAAAACCAATCACATAAATGCATTAATAATCATAACTTGCTTCTACGAAACAACAAACAAACGCCGACCACAAGAGAAGAAGAAGACCTTAAAAATTAATTAGAGTGGGCTTAATTTGCTTAATACTGTATTAAGTAATATGTACACATCACGCTACATACATTATACATTACATTTTTTAAATTTTTTTGGGAAATGGGCAAGTAAATGTAGAAAGCATTCTTAGATCTCTCATTATACAGAGAGACTGCTTCTTCCTCCACTATGAACCCCGACCAATGACTTCTTATTATGTACACACCAAATTATACTTCTTCATCGACCTCTCATGTGTATTTCCTCAGGTTACGTTTAGCCCTAAACTGACCAAGCTTGTCTCTCCACTCAGCTGCAAAAAAATCAATCTTAAACCAAAGATTTACAACAAAAAAAAGCTAGAAACTTTGGACATACATATACATAATAAAACTTACCAGCTTCATCATATCGCTCTTCATCAACAGCTTGCATCATATTACTCAAAATATTAAACTCTTTCGTATCAAGACAAGCCTGACCATTTGGTCTACACAAATTCAAACGAATTTTATAAGTTATGGCACACAACAAAACGATGTGATCTTGAAAGATGTCTGATGAAAAAATCTTACCGATCTTGTTCAGTAAATAATAAACCATCAGAAGCAGGTGTTGGTGTTGTTGATGATAGCTTCCCTGATTCAATAACTCTCATTCCATCACTATACGCAAGGTACTTGTTCACTTGTATAGGTACCTAACAAAAGAATCAACACAAAAAAAAATTCAAACAACGAATACGTATTTGTACATAATCTCATCAGATGATATATAAATGAAACATAATTTTATTACATTGCATCTAACAGCTATGTTAATCGCATCTGAAGGTCGAAGGTCAAAGCTTACACAATCCGAAGCATTTCCCACCTGCAAATATCGTTCCCAAAATCAGCTCTTAATAAAGGAAATGAGACACTGAATTGTATAAAGTTGTATAGAAGACATTAGTGATCACAAACCTTTGATAAGTATAACTGAGCAAAATACGCCTCGTGTACTCTTTTGGTCACTCTAACAAGCCTAACCTGTAACATAGTTGAACAATAAGGTCCTGTACATAAAAGGAAGAGAGACAGAGACAATAAAAAGACATACTTCGTAACCCATTTTGTCAACCATTTCTTTCACCACTTGATACATGGTTGGTCTAGCCTGCAACAAAGTAACACAAACAAATCAATAAAATCTCTATTCAGCAAATCCAAAACAAAAACAACTGAACGATAAAAAAAAACATACAATTTGGACATTGGTCATTGCTGCCATAAGTAACACACTAGGCATCTCCACTGCAACACAACACCAAAAACAAAAACAAAATCAAGATACAGAAAACAAAAATCAAAACTTTTTGAGTTCATAAAAACAAAATCTTCAACGTACACACGATGATAGGAAGGAGAAGACCAGTTCCATCTTCCATTTTCAAGACAATAGCAGGATGTGGAGCATAATCTGGTAAATGTCCTCCTTGAGGATTGTTATGGACACAACGTAATTGCTTCCCATCTCTCATCTTAACCATAAAACCATCTGCTCCACTTCTCACCTCAACTACAACATCACAAAAACCTCAAAATTACATCTAAAGTTCAAAACTGGAACTAAATCAACAAAAACAAGACAACAAATTTTTACCAGCTTCAACTACACTAGAGTTAACATACTCTTCATCGTTCTCGTTGAAATTCTCAGCAGTGCTTCCATTACCATCAGAGTGAGAGCTGAAAACACACTTGATACTCTTGTTACACCATCTAAGAGTGATTGTAGTAGTAGACTTGACAGATTTTGTTCGATTAACAAAGAATTGGCTTCTAGGTTTCAGACCAGTGTAGTTGACAAGTGAAACACATGCACCTATTTGTCTTGGTCTTATTGCAGGACATACCACTTGTGCTTGAACTGACCTCATCTTCCTTTCCTTTCCATACACCAAAATCAAAAAGCTTTAAAATTAGTATCAAACATTAACCAAATCTCTAATCTAATCCAAATTCTACAAACTGGACTATACAAAAAAGTCAAAAGAATCAAATGATTATTATACAAAGAACTGACATTTATGTGATTTATTCATTGAATCTACAAAAAAAAATCCACAAAACATCAAATAATTAGAGAGATCATAAAAAAGTTTTGTGATTTTTACTTACGGATTTTAAAATTGGAATCGGATTAGATCAGATGATCGTGAATGGTGTAAACACTTTCACGAGAGGTTTAGGAGACGGATCGATCAAGAAAATGATCGACGAGTTCTGAACAAGGCAAAGAGAGGAGATGATCAAAGGAAGAAGATGGATAGAGAGAGAGATTCTTCACTTGAGACTTGAGAGATCAATAAGAGTGAGAGAATCTCTGTTACTTTATTAACCCAGTTTTTTGCTTCTATTTCCGATTTTACCCTTTTACCAGAAATTTGTATTAGTTAGTCATGAAAAATAAAAACATACAAAATGTAAACCAAATATTCCTAATTTTTCATTTATTAAAATTAAAAATTTAGTGTAGAAACCTAATCTTATACTTTCAAATTAATCTCAAGTTATTCATGTTTTCATTTAAATGTAAATATCATTTTTCAAAAAATATGTTATATTGGTATAAAATAAAATAATTATTCGAATGCTTTGAAAATGTCTGGTAAAGAGGAGCATATATATATGTAAAATAATATTAAATACTATTCTTAGCCAAAAAAAAACAAGATTTGTGTGCTTTGTTTATGTAGACACTGTCAATTACGTATAGTTTGAGCAATGATCTACCAACAACTAGAATAGATAATAATAAAATGAATTGATAAGAAATTGTATTGAATAATTCAGTTTTTTTTAAAAGCAATTGGTCTGATTGGTTAAAGGATTTCATTTTTTGTATTTAAAAAGGAAAAGTATGAAACAGAGTTGGAAGGGTCAAAAAGGTAAATACTAATATAGTTGTGATGACGTTTACCATAAAGAGTCGACAGGTCACCAATTGCCGGCAAACGATGTAATGTATCGTCTAGATGGATGCCACGTGTAACCGGCGCCTTGAATCAGACAATAGTTTTGGATAAGGTCGTAGAATTTAATCAAACTCTCTTTTCTTTGTTTTTTCTTATTTTTAATTTCCTCGAATTTTATCCGTTTCTAGATCTTACTTAAATTGTGTATTTTTGGTTATGTCTTAATTATTAAGTAAAAATATAGAACGTAATTAAAATATATGGACTATTTGTATATATAATAGGAAAATTTTGAATCAAAAGCAAAAGCAACCCCATAGAAAAAGCAGATATTTATGTTGTAGTAGACTTTTACAAAGACCATAATTATGAAAATATTTAATCTTATTTCTATATTTAGAAATTTACACATTGTTTAAAAATATAAACTTTGATTAATAAAATTTTATAAAGTGATAATAACGACAGAAATAAATCAGGCCAGTAGCGGAAAATCCAAAGTCTTAATCGAGGAAAATGAAGGAAAGCAAGTGGAAACTATAATTGTAGCTTAGAAGTCAAAATCAATGAAGGGCCCATTGATACTCAAATACCTTATCGGTCCAAAAAAATTGATAGGTAAATGGCTTCACAAGCGTTCCTTCGTTATCCAATTTCCCAGCCTCAAAAATATCCCCTCACTCTTTCGATTTTTTTGTTTCTGAATACAGAAAGAAATATATACTTTAAGTTGCAAACAAAAATTATAAATCAGTTAGGTTTTTCTAGGTTTTTTTTTCTTTTTTTTTGGTCAACAGAGCTCATGAGATTTTTTTTACAATTCTTTTCGAAACACCGGTACTTTCGCTAGAAGACCCCAATCCAAAGTCCAAACATACAGTATTTTTTTTATCGTATTTTAATATTTTTATAGTACCTTAAGAGTTCAGGCCCAAATTAAATTGATTAGCCGAAAACATATACAAGTCTTTCAAATTGTTTTGTATTGGATTTGGGCTTAAATGAAGCCCAATATTATAAAAATTTTGACGTATACTAAAAGTTAACGGTCAAAAGCATCGACCAGCTTGATACAGTAAAAGATTATAAAATAATAAACAGCACTAAATTCAGATGTTTGAAATTTTAATCTTTTCATTTTAAAACATATACAATAAACGTATATTATAATCGATGGTTCTAGTCTTCTAGATATGTATATGCAAAGAAGCTTCAAGTCCTTTTGTCTGAAGAAAAGCTAGTATATTAAAATCATACATTTAAAAAAAAAAAAGATATTCAGATGCGCGTATATTATGTGATAAGGTGTTCGATATTTTTGCGACTTTAAAAGATTCGATGTCGGCTGCTCTAAGCCTCCTTCACTCGCTCTCAAAACTTTAGCAGCCTCCCGACCAACCCTACCATTTGTTCATTCTTTCTTTAATTTCTTCCTTTTATCACTTCGTGTATTTTCATTTTTATCTTACAAAAGAGTTAAAACATGTGATGTTATGTTATTTTGTCAAAAGCAAAAATGTTATGTTTATTCCTTATATTTTTGGTGTGTTTAAATTTTAATTTTATAACCGGACGAGAAATCTCAAACTATATTTTATTGCCATTTAAATCATCATCCATGGTCAATTATAGTTACCATTTTAGTGGAAAGATTCAGACCTCTATAGTTGAAATTAATAATCAAACCTTGGTCCCTAAATTCATGATAAAATTTTCAACAATTCAATCATTTATAATCCATCATGAATTGATTCTAAATTGTCATGTTTTTTTCTTTGTTTTTGGATAAATAGTTTTCGATTTACATTAAAAGAAATAAAATATAATATATGTTTTACATAAAATCACAGTTATTACAATTAGATACTCCGTCTGTTCCATTATAATATATATTTTACTTAAAATCACAGTTATTAAGAAAAATGTTTATTTAATCAAAATCATCATTAAAAAAAAAATTAAAAAAAAAAGCCAAAAAGATAATAGATTATATAAATCTGCATAGATATTTGGAAAACTTTTTAAATTAGATTAAAATAAATATAAAATCTGCATAGATATTAGAAAGTTTTAATAAAATGAAATAAACAAAATAAGCTTAAACATCTATCAAAATGAAACATAAGGAGTAGAATATCCTCTTCCGATAGCTTTACCAAGGATGGTGTAGAAATTTTCCCCTATTGACTGTCATGTTGTACTCATGGCTTAGTTTTTTTTTTTGTTTTTTCAATGTACTCATGAGTACTCTTAAGTCTTAACCCTAAATCGTTTTCTCTAGAGTCCAAATATGGTCACTTCACACTTAGTTAGTTAGTTTATTAGGTTCAATATCTCGCTCGAAACAACACTATGGCATATTGGCATTGATATATTATACATATATAATACGACGGAATGGTTACCTAAAACAAATTTCAAGCTGTTTGGATTGGACTAATAATGATCAAAATAACCCATGTACAATTAAAAATTTGCAGTCCTTAATTATTTTTATCGCTACTCTCACAACTAGCAAACCTAGCTAATTAATAAATGATTATAGGCTTAAACAACGAATTTGATAATGCATTTCAACATGCAACAGTCTCAGCGACTATAAAATAGTATATCTTTTAATAAGTGCATGAACCTCAAATCACGTACCCGTCGTCTTTTTGACTAACTCTTTTGTGCAATTATTAAATGATCTCCTTTAAAAACAGATTGTTGATAATCAAAATTGTTGTGTTTTCGTCTCATACAATATGAGACACAAATTATTACAAGCAATAAAAACTGGAACGAATTCAAGAAGGACATGCTTATAACTTATAAGTCTATATATAAGGAGACACTATTATATGTAACAATATATTGTATAATGTGTTTTGCTATATAATTATGTATATATAATATATATGAGTGCGTATCCGTAAATATATATGTCTAGATCGAATCAGGTTTTAATATCCAAGATTTGATAGATCTCGTGCATGTCCGATTCTGGTGTCTGGAACTTGTTCCCTGATTTTTATTTTATTTTATTTGTTCGCTTAGTTATTCTTTGGTCTTGGTTTAAAGAGGAGCCTAGAATTCATATATATTCTAATATATACAGCATTTTATGAAACAAAAGAATACCCCCTCCAGTTACATATTTTAAAATATGTAGTTTGTTCATCAATTCTATCTTACGATATACGTAACTATGTACCCGCATATTGTATATAGTTTGTTTGTTTTTGGCCAGTAATCTTGCATTTTTATTGGTCGGTGTATTTTCTTGGACCAAGAATATTACAAATACATGAACAAACAAATATTGACGAAAATGGAATAATCACTTCTAGCTGATTGAATTAGGTTACTTATTTAACAAAACAAACACGTATGGTCGTCCGGTCCGATTTTTAAATAAAAAATCTAGAAGTACTAACTACTGTAATACTGTTTATGCTAATTGATTAACTTCGACTATTTAGGGGGAAAGCATGTGCTACTAACTAATGGTTGATTTGATACTATATATAGTACTTAAGTACTTTGTAAGTGTAATGTTTAAGAGTTCGAGTGATATACTACCATAAGTATCTATCTATATATATTCAAATGGTAAATAAATGTTCCTTTCGGTTAAACTCACTAATATGTGGTTGAACGTGCAGGCATATGAATGTTCATATTTATGCCTTAGCACCGAAGGAAAAGTCCAGGACCGTACAAAGGCAGACAAGAAATCTCGACCCCTAAGTTGCAACATCAGTTTTGATGTGATTGTAAAAAGCAAATGTTTACGTAGGTTTTTCTTTTTAATGAATGGCCAATTAATATGTAAAAATTATCATTTGATCTTGAAGTGTCGTTGTATATATGTCAATATGTGAGGCATATATCGTGCAACGTGTCCATAACTATTTGAAACTTGAAAGTATCTTCTGATTTCATTTTGGAAAATCATAGCGATTAATTATTTAGGATTAAATTAAATATTTATGATTATAATGATTCTTATAGTCTTTTAGATCCATCTAATTTACTTAAAACTTAAAAGTAGTTGGTATAGTTTAATAACTATAATAATTTACTAATGATCGGAATTTTTAACCTAAAGATTTGTATCATGATTAACCTAGTTAGTTTTGTGTCAAACCGTACATATCATGGTAATTTAAGTTTAAATTTGGCAATATATGGCTGTGTTGTAAATGATAAGAAAATAGAATTGTTAAAAATATGGAACGGTTGTAGATGTAACTGTTTACATTTTTGCTAAAGAAGCTCCTAGAGAAAGCTTTGAAGAATGGCACAAATATTTTGTAAAAGTAATATGTTTCACAAATAAAACATAACAAAAGATATCCCGTTTTTTAACTAAAAACGATATCCCGTTTACTGGAAAAAAATAAAAAAATAGAGAGAAGAAAAACTTCAAGAACACCAATCACATTTTTGAAAAGAAGATACTACAGCTTTTAAAGGGTAACTTTTAGAAACATGAAATTGACCCCAATTGTTTGCTTTTTAATCTCGTCTGACCTACATGACCAACCATCAAAGATTCAATGTCTTCCTAGCTAGTTTCTGTTTCTCCTTCACTAATTAATTTAACTATGAGAAATGAATTTATATATTTTCAAACTTTTGATGTGAATAGAATAGTCTATTCTCCATTAAACAAAATTGAAATTCATAGATATCAAAGTGGCATTGTTATAATCTCTGTATATTTTCGTAGGTCATCGAGATCATTGATTGAAATTAAAATCAACTGCATGGGTCTATCTATACAAATAGTATTAATTAAGAATTATTGGTGAAATATGAATAAAATAAAACCAAAAACCTCAAGGTCAAGATAGAGATGCTCAACGAATATTAGGCAGCTGTTTTTCCATTAACTGATCTTAAGTAGGGATTACGAACAAACCACCTCTATTAATATATTTACACATTTATGTCAATGTTTTTAAAAAACTAAACTATGTAGAATATAGGTTTCTTTCTGTTATTATCAAGTTTAGTTATAATCTGACTTTAGTCCTAACGGTCCTAACCCACCAAGTGAAAAATGCTCATTCTTAATTGAAAATGGAAACAAAATTTCATACAAATTGTTTAATATTTCCGTATTTCTTTTTATAAATTTATAACATTAATAAAGTGTCCATTCATGCAAATTGACTAGTCACCAGAACCCACCTATAAATTATTTGGCAAAACCTCTTTTGGCTTTTCATTTTCCAGTTCGATCGAGGAATTACAAAACTAATTTAAAAGCAAATTTCGGTTATTAACTTCAACCCACCTGCTTACTACATTATTCATTAAGTTTTTCGTCTCCCTTTGTAGTTTGTATGACCAAAAAGTTATGAGCTTTGTGGCCATAATTCTGTTATACCAATAACCTTTTTTGTTTCATGGTTCCATTATTTTTAATCAGTGCTACCAACAAAATATAATAAATTAATAACTTAGCTTCAAGGTAGAAGATAAAAAAAAGTGGTCTCAGTATAAAACAACTCCACAATGCTTGCAAAGAAAAAAAGATAAAGCTAAGGGAAAGATGATCAATGGTAAGGAAGAAAAAAATGGGCATGTGCTTGAGATGTTAGGCAGATTCAGAATCTTTCAGCCACCTTTTTCTTCTTATCTTGTTCTCTCTCTCAAGCATGTTTTATATTGTAACAATAATAATAATAACTATTATTACATTTTTGATCCCACTTCTTATATAGTAACTTGTTTTTGCCAAAACACAGTATCTTTGCCTTTGCTTTTATAATACTTTATTTCCCTCTTTGTGTATAAGTTTCACTAAGCAACTTGCATCCCTTTTGCGCTGGGTAAAAAGAGACTTCAATTCACACCACTAACCATACACCACTTTCAAAACTTTTCCGTACTAACAAATCTCTCAACTTTGATCCATTTTGATGACTTTTGATATTTATGAGATTCAAAACGAAAGACTAGAAGAAACAAAAAACAAAAAAGTGCCATTAATCAAACAGTATGATGTTTATAACGTGCATAGAAGTTTAACGTGACATAGTAAGTAGTAACTGGTACACTTTAAAAATAGAATTACTATGCCATACTATATATTCTGATCCATATATTTATAAGTTAGAGCCGAGTTAAGCAAGCAATGCTGAATTTCATACGATGACCTCTATCTAAACAAATTAGTCAGTTATATAAATTAGTTTTATTGATAATTTATCTGAGCTAATAAACATTTAAATAAATAAATATTTATCTCAGCTAGTCTGATTGTTTGACATTCATTTTGTATAACATTACAAAAAAAGGTTTTGACATTTATATTTTCTTTATGAATGAGTTAGTGCATTATTAGTAAAAGGCAAAAACAACCACCGGTACCTTTGTTGTTGAATGAAAATTATTGAGGTGACGATTGTTTTTTTTGGGTAAGTGGTAACCATTTGGTTTATAGACATTTATAGTGGAATCTTTTCCATACCAATATATGTCGCATTTTTATTCGACCCTTTCTTCTATTGATTTTTAGTTTATGATAATTTGAGATAATTAAATTTAATCCTACGAAACTTTTGTTAATACTACATCTATGATTTATCTAACTATCTTCAGTATTCTAATTTCTAAGGAGAACTATGTAAACAAAAATCTCTTATGTATCGAAGGGAAATAAACTTTATTTAAAATGAGACAAATAAAAATTTTAAACATCGCTAAATTAAAATGAAAAAAAAAAGTAAATTAACAAAAACAATGTGTGAAGAAGAAGACAATAGTACAAATTACTTTTCTTACATGTTGTTCCAATGAATGCAGGGACAAATTGATTAATAGGATGCCTAATTAACGTCAGACCTCACTTATTTGCTTGAACCAACATTTGTTTATTTGACATTTTCTGTTGATTAAGTACAATAAAAGTGTATATACGTACACGTGTCGACCTTACATCCCATTTATGCAATTTTACATGGGATCCACATGCGTACAGGCACGCACTCTTGCATTGCACGTGAGATGTCCGTACGATGACGGTCCATCTAACAACATTTCCTTTTCAATTAAGTCAATAGTTTTTTTTTACAGAAATTAAGCTATAATTCTTTTATTTTATTTTATCAAAATAACCTATAATTGTAAGTTATACAAAGTTATAACTAACAGATTTTATACAGTTTGATGATAATTAAGCTATTCATATTTGCGTAGTTATCCTTTGAATTTTTTTTCTTTTAATATAAATATAAAGAAAAGTTTGTAATGTTAAGAAAAGAAGAATGCCAATTTTCCATGTCAAATCCCATTTAGAGTTTCTTTTGAACTATATTATCTAAAACTCTTTAATTTCAAAGCTATTTTTATCCCTAACAGTGTTGTCAAATGGATGAATAATTGGAAAGAGTCCTTTATGTGTTAGCTTATAACGTGATAGAATAGCTTAGTAACTTGTAGTGTGTGCACAGAACAAAACTTCTAGTATATTTTCCCATCATTCTTACCTATTACACAGATGAAAATGTGATCCATTTCTTTTTCTTTGACACTTATATATACATTCATGTAATCCTCTATATGACTGTATAACCATCGAATAGTATATTCACCAAATTTTCTAACAAAACATAAAGGGTGGTACTATATTGTCACTGACCAATGAAAGTGGAAAAGTGAACAAATCTTTTGGTAAAAAAGATTTCTGCCGACCTATCTCAAATATAATTAAACATCAAGGTCAAAGTTTAATAATGACTTTTTTTTTTTTTGGCAAAAAGTTTAATAATGACCTTTTTTTTTTTTGGCAAAAAGTTTAATAATGACTAAGTGATTCTATATCCAATTACGTTAAATTTCTCTTATAACGAGTTTAATCAGAGGAACCCTTAGTCTGTGGGATTTTCACTTCCTCTTTTTTGTTTTTTTTTGGTGTTCTTTGTTTTCATTTTCGTATAAATTGATATATACAAGTCGAGTAACTTAATTATCTATTATATTTAGTATTTTCTAATATGTAACTTGATATTTTAAATGTGATATATACTCAAAAATATAGGAAAGAACTTACAAATCTTGATGCTAACATACCACGATAAATTCAACGGCCGCTTAATTATAGATTTAAAAAGTACTTACCGACGTTCGAATTTTGATTGAATTATTGACATGTGAATATAGGAGAACCTAAATACCCAAAGTACCCAGAGATGAATGATAAAATACCACCTCTACCCTTAATCATCATTTGTCTTATACTCCAGGTGTCCGTTGATGAACGGTTAATTCTGGTACTTTGGGCGGTGATTTTGATGTATTAATAAGAAAACGAGAACCAAGAAAAAGTTTCGATTATTATATTTTTTAATCTTTTTGTATTCGTATCATTAATTCAAAAACATTATCACTGTAATGTAATGTATTATTGTTGAAACCGTCGTTTTGACCAAGAATACTAAATACAGGAATAAAATTGAAAAAGCTTTTTTAAATTCATAATATATAATACACAAGATTTTTTTCCTGTTTTTCCATACAGAATATCCAAAAATAGTCATTGGTTATTATACAGAATCATTAATATACAATTAGACCCATACACATAAATTAGAAAAAAAAAATATTGCAAAACAGCTGTAACTTGACCGTTTCGGAAAATCCCACTTCGCATGTTTTATCCTCTCAACACCTTCCAAATTCACTTTCCTCATTTTCATATTTTTTTCTAATATTCACTTACTCTCTATAGATTTTTATTAATTTAATATTTCCAAAAAACTCTTACCCCTTTTTCCAACTCTATAAAACCCACTCTCAAATCCCTAATGTAACCTCTTCCTCCTTCGCTCTCCAATCCTATCACTCTCAAAAAATTTATTGTTTCTCTTTTTCAATTTTCTTCTCAAGAACATATTATAAAACTTTTATTTTGTTGTTGTTTTGATAATATTCGATTCTTCAAAAATCTGGATGTTGATGTTAAAACATTCATGTCTCCGGTGATTAGTGAAATCCTTAGATCTGGGTTAACTATAGACTCGTCTCTTAGACGCAGGACCCATCTTGTTCAATCTTTCTCTGTTGTTTTTCTCTATTGGTTCTATGTTTTCTCATAAATCAGCTCTCCTTTAGCCAATAATATTTATATAAAAACTATATAGTAAAAACCTATATTTATCATAATAAACTTTTCGGGTCCTGCGTCTTAATTTTAATTAGTTTTTTTTTTTTTCCGTTTCTTGAATTTGGTTTTTTTAAAATATGAATAAAACTGAAATGGCATCGTCGACAAGTGGGAATTGCTCATCGATTTCAACCACCGGTTTTCAAAACTCCGGTTCGGAGGAGTCAGATCTCCGGCGACTGGATCTAATCGACGAGAGGAAGCGAAAGCGGAAGCAGTCGAACAGAGAATCAGCGAGAAGGTCGAGGCTGAGGAAGCAGAAGCATTTGGATGATCTCACGGCTCAGGTGACTCATTTCCGGAAAGAAAACGGTCAGATCGTCGCCGGAGTCACCGTCACGACGCAGCACTACGTCGCAATCGAGGCGGAGAACTCAATTCTCAGAGCTCAGCTTCTCGAGCTCAATCAACGTCTTCAATCACTCAACGAGATCGTTGCTTTTGTCGAATCTTCTTCAGGATTTGGGATGGAGACTGGTGGTGGTCAGGGAGGACTCGACGGCGGGTTTTACGACGGAGCTATGAGTTTAGGGTTTTATAGTAATCAGCCAATCATGGCTTCTGCTGCTTCTAGTGATGTTTTCAACTGTTAGATTTTAAGTCATCATTCGTCATAGTCACATCGGGGGTATAACTGTAATCTTCTTTTATAAATTATGTGATGATGATGCTCTGTTTTTTTTTTTTTTTGTTATTAAGATGATTAATTAATGTTCAATTTGGTGTTTAAACTGATTGTAATGATGAAACAGTGTTAATTAAGAAATGTGATATCATGAAAATGGTGATGTGATGTGAGTTCTGGTTGGTATTATAAGGTGTTTTCTTATAAATAAAAAATGCACTTATTATAAAAATGGAGAAATATAGTTTATTTTGTCTTTTTCTTATGGTTTTTTTTTTCGGTTTTCCTTATTTGGGAGTAATTGTTGCCCTTATTAGAAAGATGATATAATGGCTATTAGTGAAAAATATATATGAAAATAATGTGAAAGCTCGTGGACGGTTTTTTTTTAAGATGGGGGTCCAATAAATAGTGTATAGAAATGGAGTGTTATTATTATTGTGTTCTACACTATAATATTGTCCGATGTGATAAATAATGATGCGTTTTGGTACTTACATGAAAATGAGTTATTATCATGGGTCACTCAAGTTTTCTCTTTTCAAGAATCGTACGTACGAGGCACATGATCTCATTCACTCAATAATTTCGTTTTTTTATTCTTTTAAATACATGCCAATTCTATGATCTCAAATGCCGATCAATCAATGTATGTGGCCTTGCATATTATCTATACAATCTAATAAGAAAAAAAAATAACTTTCAAATTTTTTAGTGATGTTCAAGTTCTCATAACCAAAAAGAGAATTACTCGTTCGGACTAAAATCTAGACTAATTTAGGATATGTGAACATAAATATTTTAGTCATTGTAAATATGAGTGCATGAAATGGTAATGGAAAATAGTTCACTACGAATTCTCTAACAGTTTGGAACTAAAAGTTTATATAACTTGTGTTTTTTACACGACGGGAAATCCCAAACAAATAATGATGAAACTTGTGGAACGTAGTTAATTTTTTTTGAATTATGGTCTCCTAATAAAATGTTATACACACTAAGTTAAAATATCATGAATTAGTTTCAACTAACTTTACCATTTTCGAAAGGAAGTGATCTAATTCGTATGATTTTTGGATAAATAATTCGTGTGATGTTTGATTACAATGATGGCATTTTGATGAGATTATATGAGAAACAAATCACCCTCAATGATCGTCACGGGCACCAAAACAATACTTTATATTCACTTTTACCATGAGCATGAGTAAGTGGTCACTGACGAAATGATTAACAGCATAAAAAACATTTTCAAAACTTCATATATACTACTATGTTCAATGAATCCATATATACCGTTTTGATTGGCGATCTTGTCATTATTTGCTTGTTGCAAACAATACATTTTTTATATACTCTGTGGAAGGAATAAAAAAATGGAGGCAAGTAGATGTTTTGTGTCTCTGACTTAGCGTACGAATAAAACTATTTTTCAGGGTAATAATATGTGGAGTATATATATTTCTCTGTCTCCATCACAATTTCATTATTTTGATTTTCCTCACTCTTATATAATCTATCCGGAACAAATTACACGTATGAAAGCTTTGATTAGAATCGATTCTTTAGATAGTTGCACCACTTGCTTCTTATTATAATTTTGGCATAAAATTAATCTATTCACGATTATATTCCGTTTTAACACTATCTTCCTCATATGCATCACAATAGAAAGAGTTTGACCTCTTTAGGTTAGAGACTGTATAAAACTGAGAAAGGATATAATGCACAAGTGACATTACATTGATTGAAGTGTTCTGCTAAATAAAGCCAGAGGTCACGAGAAATGTTGAATGTATGAACATAATTAACCTATACCTCCTTTGGAGAGATTTTCAAATATCTAGGGTTTAACAAGTTAGTTTGTCTGACCACGAATCGGGAATTTCAACCTCATAAATCACCTTTTTTTAATAACGGTTTTGGATTAAACAAAAACCTGGATACAATGTTTAAACTTTAATACAAACTGTCTTACAAAAGGAAAGAAGAAACAACAAGAACCTCATTGAGAAACTAGAGATTGTTGCCTTGTTAGGAATAGTGCGGACAATAGTTTTGAAAATCTGATTTGTGGATTGTGTCTTGTAGTAGAGTGGAGCCTACGTATAAATCGCCTAGTTGATGTTGAATCATCATTGTAGGTGTTGAATCTCCATTGATGAAAAGTCTCTGACTAGCCAAGAGGGATTCAAACTGAGTCACTAAATCTTCCATAATAATAATAATACTAAATTATTTGAGAGTTTGACTAGAGTAACGAATATTAACACATAAACATGCTTGGAAAGGGACAAATCCATATTTCATGTTTCAATTCAATCCAATTTAAAGTTTAAGTTTTGTAATGGTTTCATGGTTTCAAGACGTGGATTACAAGCTAACGTCATCTTGAAACATTTTGAGTTTAGGTTTGAAATTTCTTGAGAACCATCTAACTTAGCTGTCTCATTCTTTTGTGAAACATTTGCTTCTTGTGCAGGCTTTTATTTTATATTCTTTAGCTTTTTTCATTCATCACCACTTCACTCGATGAGTAACTGTTACATATTTTTAGGTTTAAAGCATGTTATTTTTTTTACTATTAGGAACTAGTTTTAAATTTTGTGTGTTCTTGTTCCTCATTATGATGATAATTTTGTCTTCCAATCTTGAGCTATGAGCACAATGAACCTTCATCTTCAGCAACAATATGTTTCTCAATCACAACCTACAGAAAGATTGGTGCTTCGGTTGAACCGGAAGAAGAAGACTGTTTCATGGAAAGATGGGAGTCATGGGACTGTAGACAACGACAACGAGTTTATTCGGAAGAAGAGTTCAAAGAAATGTTGTATCTTTCACAAACAGAATCCCTTTGATGGGGATGGATGACAGTGAAGAAAAAGATAACAAAAACCATCATCATCACATATTCACATTGATCATAAACCTTTAAATATGGTTATGTCAAGATTCAACTAACTTTACTATTCTCAAATCATCAAATTGGTATTATGGATCTTTGATGCAAGTACTAATTTATAATCATTACATTAGATGAGATATACTCTGGACAAAGAAATCACCTTCAATGATCGTCAGGCACCAACAAAAAAAAAAAAACACTTTGTAACTTTTACAAATCTACCAACAAAAAAATAGGCGTAAGTGGTCACGGATGTAATGATTCAGTTAGAAGTACTAAAAGTTACTTTTCCAATATTTGAAAAATCATAAATGTTCAATGAATCTATATACCTTGTTGATTTGCGATCTCGTCCTTATTTGCTTGTTGCAATATATAGTATACTCTGTGAAAGGAATTTTTTTTTAAAAAGTTATATTCGTGACTCTACCTTAGCGTAGGAATAAAACTGTACTTGAAGAGTCATATAGTACTGTGGAGTATATTTATCTGCCTCCACCATTTTATAATCGATCCGAATAATACACGTACGAAAGCTTAATCAGAATCAATTCTTATATTTATAGTTTACACCATCCTTTTTTTTGAGGGCATGAAATGTGTTTATAAACTTTAGTGATAATGTGATATCAGGACTAAATTTGAAACAGATGATACAATAATAACTAAAACACACATAAATATGTGGGAAATTAATGGTTGGATCATGGATTGGCCAAACCTACAAACAAAAAACCAATCGAGGGAATAATTGCTGCCATTACTCTGCAAACGTTGTCGACCGATTTAAGAGTTCTGGTCCAGTCTTTGTTTGTTATGGGCCACTGAAGAAAGCCCATTCTTTAAATACTAATCATGACAAATTAATAATCAAATCTCTTGAAACAAAAGTTACAAAAACAGATTTTATACCATAAAATCGGTCGTACGTGGGCCATGGCTTGATTTTATACCATACATACATTTCTTTACAATTAAAGTGACATTGACTCAAAAGGAAAGTAATTTTCAGAAATTAAGCTTAATTGTAAATAATAATAAGTAAGCAATTCGAATTAAACAAAATTACAAACATGCGCCTGCGGGTACGCGTGAGTGAGTGTCAAAAACAAAATTGGTCTAACCTAAGTAGCTAACAAGTTTTGGCATTTATACTTTGTAAGTACATATATTATTAATGTTATTTATTTCTTCACTAATTAATTTATCGCCTAACTGACGAGAGTGGGTGAACGAATATATTACTTGAGATAAGCGTAAAAAAGTTATTTGCCATTAAAACATTTATTTTCGAGTGTTGACAAAATAAATTAATTAATATTGGAGAGCCAGGAAAAAAGTTATGGCTTTTGCGGCTAATGGAGAAACAGTAACACGTAGAGCGCACTCCCTTGTGGTCCACAAAGCCCACCAACCTTTCTTTCTCAATTAAACAAATAATTAACATACACTAATTTTTCTAATTAACTTCAAGCAATAATTAATATTTATTGAATTTCGAGGATTTTACATTTTTTCTTGTAATGTTTTGCGGAGTATTTACTTAAACTCTAATGTTTCTGACTCGTCGTTATGATTTTTGTTTTCTTATTACTCAATGGTTTTGATTCCGTAAAATAAATAGACAAAAACTTTACCAAAAAGCAAAAGTAACCAAAATTAAATTAAAGGAAAAAGCGAAACTATAAAAATTAAAAATTAAAAAAAAAAAGTGAAGAACGTGGCACAATTCCCCGTGCGTGTGTTCTTCTTCCCAAGACGCAGACGCAGACGCATCCTAAAAACTGTTTCTTCTCTCTTTTATATTATCTCTCTCAGATCGACTTTGTGTTTCGCCGATCAACGATATTGATCGCCGGAGGATCTAATCTCCGTACGTTTATATCCTTCATCTTTATACTATCTTCATCTTTTTGATTTGCTTAAACTTCCATTGTTTCTGATGAGCCTTTTTTTTTTTTTTTTCATCAATCGTTGTTTTAAATCTCTTATCTTTCGCGTTTTGTTTGGATTCTCCTGTTGAAAAATTACGAATTGACTTAGTATTTTGTATGGTTGATTTTATCACTTGTGTGTGTATATTTGTTAGATCATCTCTATAATGAAAATTTTGGATTTTGCTCAAATTCCTGAGTTCTTCCATTTGTAATTTTGTGTATTGTTAGATCATTTCAGTAAGAAATTTCAGATCTTTACCAAAGCCCTAAAGTTACTCTCTTTTTTCTTCCAATGATCTATTTTACAGGGTTTCAATAGGGAAGATAAGTGACTGTTACTGGCGCAAGTTGTGTTAAGCCTAGTTTGTGAAAAAGATTGATTATTATGGGTTCAGTTTGTTGTGTTGCTGTGAAAGACAGAAAAGTTCCACCTAGTGGATCTTCAGGTGCAGCAGCTCTTAATCGCAATTCAACATGTTCACCACAATGGAGTTTTCGTCGTGACAATAGGAGACGTGTGGCTGATGAGATTGAAGGCTCTCCTTATTACAGTTCTTATGTTGGAAGTAGAGGTTTTAGCATGGATAAAATGTCATTAGGCTCTGAAAGAGGAACTCTTTCTGAAGTTGGTAGCCCTCTTGTTGCCCATTTAGGCACTCCTATCTCTCAGAAATCAGCTGCTACTCCTGAAATGAGTACTAACTCCATGGTTCCTCCTTCTTCAGGTACAGGGAGCTTAAAATCTGACTGTACTCTTAACTCAGTTATTTTGAGTCTGTTTTAGTTCTTTCCTTGTCTTATGTTAATCTTTTCTCTGTGGCAGATTCATCCTTGGCAAGCCATGATCTCATTGAGGTGAGATTGATCAACTTTATTCTAGTTTAAGCTTAAGAGTTTTGGTGTGTTCTCTTATCATATACCCTTTTGAATCTTCATTGTTTCAGGTGAAGGATTTGAATGACTCACCTGGGATTGCTCCTTCACCTCTATCAAAGCCTTTGTTCTCCACTCCTTCTCTTCCCAACTCAGTCTCAGACCTTTCATCAACTCACACTCGTTTGCTTCCTCCTAAATCCACACCATCAAGGCGAGCTCGGCGTTCACCTGGACATCAGTTGTTTAGGCAGGTTTCTGATAGTCAGATTTTAGGATTGAAATCTCCGAATAATAATTACTCAATCTCAGAAGGAAGATCATCCTTTGTGCTTTCGACTTGTAGCAATGACTTTGCCAATGGATCTCATTATGCATCTTCTGAAGGTGGCTGGTCAATGAACACTTTCTCTGAGCTTGTGGCGTATTCTCAAAGGGAGAGATGGTCGTTTGATAGTGAACACTTAGGTTCTGGGAGACGGAAACTAAGTGGTGGTGGTAGTAGCAGATTCTCTTTCTCTCCTTCCATTGTAGTTGAGCAGCAGAATTGTGGAGCTTGCTCAAAGTTACTAACCGAAAGGTCTTCTGTTGCTAATTTTGAGCTCCCGATCGCTGCTGTTCTTGCTTGTGGCCATGTTTATCACGCTGAGTGCTTAGAGACCATGACTACTGAGATAGAGAAGTACGATCCCGCTTGTCCCATATGCATGATTGGGGAGAAACGAGTTGCGAAAATCACAAGGAAAGCTCTAAAAGCAGAGGCGGAATCAAAGGCGAAGCAGTACAAAAGATGTAAAAACCGTGTGGTGGATAGTTACGGTGAGAGTGAATGTGATGAGTTTGTGTTTCAGAAGATGGGGAAAAGAGAAGGGAAAGCTCTCAAGCTTGAACCTAGTTGCAGTAGCAAAAGCTCGTCGAATAAGTCGTTCTTGAAATGGCACTTCGCTTCAATCAGCTCAAAGTGGAATAATAATAAACCTTCGTCCAAAGACTCTGCATTGAAGAAAGGGTTTTGGTCTAGACATCGTATGAACCGGTCTTCATCAAGCATAGAGGTAAAGAAAGATCTCTACACTCTGAATTTTGTTCAATCCTGATTTTTGCTTAGAGAGTCTTGTAATGACCAATGATAATACACATTTCAGGGATTACACCAGTCATCGCAGCTATGATGAAACCCCTTGATCTGGATTCAGTGGGTTATTTAGGAAAAGCTTTTGTAAAAAAAAAACAGAGATTTGAGCTTCAGCTTTAGCCTTTAGAGCTGTGTCTTTAACTTTTGAATGGTTATTTTGTGTGTTTCAGTGCAACTTTTGGGGATAATTTTTAGTTATGAAAAAAAAAACTTCATTTTAGAGAAATTTTAGCCATTTTCAGAGTTCCTCCTTAGCAGCTGTATAAACAGCATACCGTTTCTTCTCTGAGAAGTGGAACAGCACGTCGTTTATTTGTTTACAGGAAACTTCAGAGGAACTCAAAATCTATTCTAATTCTTGTAATATAGTTAGAAAACAAGACCAAATCATTGTTATTTGTTCACACTTGAAAGTATTTGTGTATACCAACCATGAAAGAAGATTATACACAAAACATTACAATATTGGTTTACCAAAGTGTACATAAGGCTCAATTTTCATATACAAATGAAAAAGACTAACACCTAGAGTTTTTTCACAAAATCTAACCTTTTATATATGCCACAACAAATATAATAGAGAGTATATATCCCCTATCTATAATAATGCCAAGTGCGCGTTTTCTTGCGCTTCAAGAATCATATCACCCCACCAATCATATTAACCTTGCGAAACTTTTCAGACAACAAAGTCATGTAACTGATGTGGATTAGAGAATCTACCATCTTGCTGGTTTCCAAGACCAACATAGCGATTGTAATCATCAATACCAAACCCATGATAGTTCATCAAGCTGTCATAATCTCCAGTAGTAGTAGTAGCACGGTCTGGTTTTGGATCTGCAAACACTAGATTCTCTTCTGCATCAGATGTATCTGCCATGTTGTTGTTGTTTCCTTGATTCTGTTGTTGCGAAGTAGAGTCTTCATGTTTGAGCTGAGATGTTTCCTGCATTTTGTTGTTGTCTTGATTAGAGTTAGAGACTAACTCTGGTGAATCTCCAAACTCTTCTTTATACATCTCCTCAATCATCGGTTTCCATAGTCTAACTCTCGCATTAATAAACCAATTTGCAACCTAAAAAAAGTAAAAAAAAAACCAAAAACAAAGGACCACTCAAATAAATGCAAGACACCGAAGATTAAGACAAGAACAGAAGTGTTCAGTTTACCTGGTTTTTTGATAGTCCTGTCTGCTTTGCAAGCATGATCTTCTCTGATTCCTTAGGATATCTATACAAAAAGATTGAAATGTGTTTAGTAACTAAACAAAGAAGAGCTAAAAGAAAATGTTAACTTACGGATGAAGGAAATGCTCAAAGAGCCAAGCACGGAGAATAGAAACAGAGTTTTCAGGTAAGCCTCTTTGTGGTCTCCAAGCTGGTCTAACCATTCCAAGTTGTTGATGCAAAGCTCTCTGTTGTCTCAACCTTTGATCTAAATACCTAAGACGTGGTATCCTCTCTCCTTGCTCATCAGAAGACTCTTTTTCCCCAAGCTTACCTCTAATCACCTGAATCTGTTCTTTTATCGCATCGCGCAAACAACGGAAATGGCGAGAGATTCTATTCAAAGCTACCGATGTATAAGGCTTAGCTGCTCCAATCCCTGTTACCATCTCAAATGACGAAGCTAATGCTTCCATTTGATGATGGTATTGGTTATACCTTTTATCTACCTACAAAAAAAATGTTTACAAAAACAATCATCACCGGACCAATCCACTCATTGTCAATTGGTTTTGAGTTGGATGCTTACCTCATCCACCATTGTTAAAAGCTTGCTTTTCTTGCTTTGAAGTTCTTGACGTTCTGAATGAGATAACTCCTGCGATTGAGATTTGTCATCTTCTGTAATGTTGTTGTTATTATCACTAGACCCATTTGTAAAGTCTTGACCTTTATCATTCTTCTTGTTACCCAATTTCAAATCTTTCTTGACACTAACAACTTCATCAAGCAACATCTGTGTTGGTTTAAGGTAACGAGATCTCAACACGCTGCTAACAAACCCTGATGTTTCGTAACGGTAATTGTTGTAGAATCCTCCAACTCCATTGTTGTTGTTGTAAACAGAGGAAGGTATGATTTGATCAGACTGATGCTGCTGCTGATGATGATGATGGTGATGGTGGGTTGAGCTCTTTCCATTGTCGTTGTTGTAATTCAATTGGTTAGAGAGATTCTGGTAATGATGGTATTGAAAAGGAGAAACAGAGACTGTTGATTGGATCTGATTACCAAGACTTAAAGAAAGTCCACCACCGTGAAAGCTAAGATCGTTGTTACTTGAAACAACCGTTACGTTTCCGTTTAGAGATGTCACGACGTCGTTTGTGGTTGTTGTTGGTGGGATAAATACCATCTCGTTGTTGTTGTTTCGAACATCGTTGGAGGAGATAATCTCTGAGAAAGATGCAGCGGAAGAAGAAGAAGCTTGTTGTTGTTGTTGTTGTTCGTTGAGGTAAATGGAATCTTCTTGGTAAAGAGATTGCATACCGACACTAGTTGGATTGTAATAAACCGCCATGGAAAGGAATCAAAATGATGTTGTTATTACAGTAGTGAGTTTGAGTCTGAGTCTCTCATCCGAGATTGAATCTTTTTGTCTGAAAGAGAAAGAGAGAGAGACGTGTAAGTTTAAAACTTAAATTGTGGATAATAATAAAAGAACAATCTTTTTGAGAGGTTAAAACATCGTATTCTCTCACGCCGCTATTACAGATGAATTTCAAGAAAAATGAAATTCTAAAATTTAGGTAAAAGAAATCAAAAACCACAGAAGAAAGTTTCCACTTCAATTCAGTGACGCAAGAACAAAAAAAAAACAGAGGATGATGTTATGATGAAATCATAAAAGATCCATACATAAAGTGTTTTATTTTTTTGGTTCTTGATGATTATACACATAAGATGATGATAACAACACAGTACATATCAATCATAGGTTTGAATCAAGAAAATATAAGAACAATCGATTCTTGAAATATTTAAAAGAATTAAAAATTTACAACCTGAGAGCAAAACTTTTAAAAACCCTACAAAAGAGAGAGATTTTTGTGGATGTGGCTGAATCAGGGAACACAGAGAGAAAAGAAGAAGAAGAACTTCGAAACAGTCGAAGACAAAAAGAGAGAGAAAAAGAGAAGTCACCCAATCCCAAGAGACGATTAATTATTTGTAATATTAAATACTCCAAATTCCTTTTTTTTTTTTTTTGCTTTCACTACTCACAAAGAACATAACCAACACATCTTATCATTGGAACCTCGACAACAAACCCAGATTCTTATATTATTAATTTAATGTTTTTTTTAACAAATATCATTACACTGTTGAGAAATTTGACAATCTCTACCAATACTTGTTTATTGTGTTTTATTACAACCGAAGGTTCTATATCAAATTATCAATTATATTTTTATTAATTTATTTTGTGTTTTTTTCTTCTTTGCCAACCATTTAGAGAAAAGCACGCGTGAGCAGAAAATTCATTACATTTTTTTATTTTTCTAGGATTATTTATTTAGTAGATAATAGAGAATATTTTACACAAATACTGATTTTTTTAATATGCATTTATATTTCAAGTTATCTGATAAAATAAACAATATTATTGGTGAACCGGAACGAATACTGTGGTGTCATTGACTTGACTTGGTGCTTTTATAAAAAAATATATATAAACAAATATTTTAAAAATGAAGAAAAGAGTTGAATATCGTATTGTATGTTTCGCCAAGTTTAAATCACTTGGACACAAATTTAAGCAACCGTTATTAAATTTCTCCACCAAAGCTTTGATAGATTAAACAACTAAAGCATCTCAAATTAGTTGGGGTTGTGCTGATAAAATCATGGGTTAGTCTTAACCAACCTATGGTTATATTACTTACACAATTGTGGATCCCTTGGTTGTAAGCGAGCAAGAAACATGTGTTACGTGACATGATAACTTCATAACTAATCTATGATGTATAGTTTTTAAATTACAATCACGATAAAAGTCACAAAAGTCTCTATAAATATTGTAATTATAATCAACATTTATTTATTTTTGTGTTTTTACCACAGAAAAAAAAATTATTTTTGTGGTATCCTACTGTATACGTGTTTTGTTCGCGTAATACATCGGGCACACACATTTTTTTATTAAGTGACGTGCAAAAGTGGAAACTAATTAACTCCATTTTCCAGATTTTTTTTTCTATTTTTACTTATATATATTAACAAATATATAAACAAGTAGAAATGTCAACAAAACAATTAAAAGTTATTAAATTACAAACCACCCCCTAGAGCTAAGAGAGTTTGATTTGCTAGAAATGTTGCTTTGATGAAGAAGTGTATGTCTGCTCAATTGCTTAATTGAGGGATTAAAGGACCTTAACAACCAGTTGGTGACTACCCAATTTTTCATTCCTTGTAACGAAAAAATCAATTATTTGGGTAAGCAAAAACATATTTTGTTAAATCATCAAGGGGTTATATTTTATATATAACATATGTGACATGAGGATAAACAATCTATTCATAAAACAATAAAATTGGAAGTTTTATGATGGGTCGATTCTTTGTCCCAAGGATCTTTGGAGGTTGTGTATTGAAAAAATATAATTGAAATAAAATGATGAAAAATGAAATAAATAAGGTAGCTGTGTCGGACGCGAAGTTGGTGAAAGTGGCCAAAAACAAAAGACTTGGACGCCAATTGTCTTGTAGACGTTCGCTAACGGAACGAAGCTAACGGCTGTGTGTCCATCTTAATAAATGTTATTTTTAATTTTTAATTTCCTATTCGCATATAGTATTTGTTTTGTTTCTTTTATTTTTATTTTATTTTTAGTCTTTGTCTGTCGTACATTAGAACAGCCGACACAAACCTTTCGAGGAGAATCAATGTGTTACAATTGATTTTTCCTTAGTTAGGAGTGGATTTTTGAAGGATGTGGGATATAGAGTAAATAGAAAATTTTGAAGGATCAAATATTAAAACTTTAAATAGGTTAAATGAATGTGGTTTTCTAAAGCGAATTATGATGAGTTTTCTTATATTAATATTAATTTTAAAAAAATATATGTATAGTTTGAAGAAGGTGATGAATTGATGATGATTGATGATGATAGTGCTAAATGAGGAAATGACGAGTAAGAAATCAACAGCTTTTGTTTGGACAAAATCTCTTTCCCACATTTATTATTAAAAAAAAACGGATAGATATCTTTTAGTACACCTATATTTTGACAGCTAATAATACTGATTAAGATCCTTAAGATATTAATAATCACACTTGAAAGAAAACAAATAGTCGGAGACGGACCGATTAAACTACATGAGTTTTTATTTTCAAGAGCAATATGGTTAGATGTTCACCGTTAAAAAAGTAACCCAAACAGATTCATATGTGTTTTGTTTCATAGAACCGTAACGTCATAATAAAACACTAATAACAGAAAATGTAGTTTTTGTTGTAATTTAGGTATGGTTGCTTACTATACCCTCGAAGATTCATAAGAGACTGACGCAATAATTATACTTGCAAGGACAAAAGGATGTAAAAAGTTGGATAAGTCTACTTTATACATAAAACTTGAGTTTTCTTTATTACATCTCTGGCAAGGACGGACCCAATGTACATGGTAGTGTACAACAGTGCAAGGTCGTCTTTTACGACAATTCCAATTCAATTAGAAAAAAAAACAGAACCTTTTCTTTTGAATGTGTACTATTATGTAGATAAATTGGACCCCATAATTTTTAGAAACTACATTTTAACACACAAATATATTTTTAGAAATTTTGCATAGTACATGATAGGCGTGGGCATGGTGGTTAAGCTGACCGATCAAAGAGGTACAACGGTTTGGAAAATGGATTTGCTTTTCATGAGGTCATTGTTTTGACTGACTAACATGTAGTCATCATACACATGTATGCTTCTCATTTTAATAGCTAGCCTGGTTTTAAAGCCCAAAACAATATAGTCGCAACGGGTTTAAGTCCACTTAGTGGCCCATAGGGATAATAAAAACGGCAAGCTTTTCTTCAAGATTTATCATCAAAACGGCGTGAAGTTCAAAGCTTTAAACACCAAAAACTCATTTTCAAGCTTTTCTCAGTATTCATCACTGACTTGAAAAACAGTTGAGCTCAGAGATCCTTTTTTTCTTACCGATTCTGATCTCGATTTTGATTCGGAGATCATTAGCGAAGATTTAGGGTATTAGAAACCCTAAAATGTGTATTTAACAGAGGGAAAACAATGGCGAAGGCGTCGATGAGCTTCTGGGTGACGATGCTGCAAAGGAAGAGATGGCCGTTGATGGTTTTGTTGTTATTATCTGTATCAATCGTGGGTGTGATTCTACTGAGATCTAGCTTTGAATCCTGCAACTTTAATGGCCAATTCGTGGTTAAGAAAGAAGAAAGCAGCTCAGCGAAGTTTCAATCGAATCCTTTAGGTTTCATGAAATCGAAGCTTGTTTTGTTAGTCTCCCATGAGCTATCGCTCTCAGGTGTTGAATCCGATTTCATATTTTTATCTATGGGTTCTTTGAAAGTCTCTATTTTTTCTAATTGATTTTGTGATAACATCACATAGGTGGACCTTTACTGTTAATGGAATTGGCTTTTTTGTTAAGAGGTGTTGATGCTCAAGTTGTTTGGATCACTAATCAAAAACCACTTGAAGAAGATGAAGTTATCTATAGTCTTGAACACAAGATGTTGGATAGAGGAGTTCAGGTTTGTTGTTAAAGATGTAGTCTTGAGCTTCTTCTTAGGCGTTTCCTCTGATTCATACTTAAGATCTGTGAACTTTTATCTGACTTCAGGTTATCTCTGCCAAGAGTCAGGAAGCTATAGATACAGCTTTAAAGGCTGATTTGATTGTTCTTAATACTGCTGTGGCTGGGAAATGGCTTGATGCTGTTCTCAAGGATAGTCTTGTTAAAGTTCTACCTAAGATTCTTTGGTGGATTCATGAGATGAGAGGTCATTATTTCAAACCAGATTTGGTCAAACATCTCCCTTTTGTTGCAGGGGCCATGATTGATTCGTATGCAACAGCTGAATACTGGAAAAACAGAACTCAAGCTCGCTTAGGGTCTGCTTCCTCTTTTGCACCTCCTGCTTCATGTGTGAATGATTCAGTGTAGCTTAACATTGTTCTATGACTGTTGGAATACAGGATGAAAATGCCTAAAACATACGTTGTGCATCTAGGAAACAGCAAGGAATTGATGGAAGTAGCTGAAGATAGTGTTGCTAAGAGAGTTCTCCGTGAGCACGTCCGAGAATCTCTTGGTGTGCGGAACGAAGACTTACTATTTGGCATTATTAACAGTAAGCCATCTCAGAGCATCGAGTTATGAATTCATCTGTTACCAAAGAAGTTACTTACTTTGTTATTATTTTCAGGTGTATCGCGCGGAAAAGGCCAGGACTTGTTCCTCCGAGCCTTTTACCAAAGTCTTGAAATAATCAAAGAGAAGAAACTTCAGGTACCAACAATGCATGCAGTAGTAGTAGGAAGCGACATGAGCCGACAGACAAAGTTCGAGACAGAGCTACGCAACTTCGTCAAAGAAAAGAAACTAGACAACTATGTCCACTTTGTCAATAAAACTCTAACCGTAGCTCCATATATATCAGTCATTGACGTTCTTGTTCAAAACTCACAAGCAAGAGGAGAATGCTTTGGGAGAATTACAATCGAAGCTATGGCCTTTAAGCTACCTGTACTTGGCACTGCAGCCGGAGGTACAGTGGAGATTGTGGTGCACGGAACAACTGGGCTGTTACATAGTGCGGGTAAAGAAGGCGTAACACCTCTTGCCAAGAACATAGTGAAGATGGCGATGCAAGTTGAGTTACGGCAAACAATGGGGGAAAATGGGTATGAGAGAGTAAAAGAAATGTTTTTGGAACATCATATGTCACATCGAATAGCTTCAGTGCTTAGAGAAGTGTTGCAACACGCAAAGACTCGTGCTTTACGATGAGATTAGATCGTTAAACTGGAAAATAAGCTGCCTTACATAGAATCTGTTTTTTTTTGCAGGAGCTTATTTGTATAATAGATGTATCAAAGGAATATGCTAAATTGTTACTCAATCTCTTATTTGTTCTGTTCATAGAAAGTTACAATTTAACTATACTTTTGTGTATGAGTTTTATTGCTAAATGTGAAAGTAAAAGTCTCGTGTGTGCATTTTCTTGGATTGAAATGATAAAGTTAAAACTTATGGGTTAGAATTCGAATATATTTAAATTAGCGGGGTTCAATAGAGATAAGTTACGAATAATTCAGTTACGAAAATAAACCGGGAAGTCTAACAGATCATTCTTTATAGTGTTCAGAATCATTCGCTTGCTTACAGAGAAAGAGATAAAACGAAATTCTCAGAATCGTTCGTAGTCTTCGTCTTCTTGATTTGTTACTTGCAAGCTTTGTAATTTCGCTTCCATGGAAAACAGAGAAGAAGAGAGGAGACTCCTCGTCATTGAGATATACAAGAATGAGCTCCAAATGCGCAACAACCAAATACTACTCGAAACATGTCCAGATTCCTTCTTAAACCCTAAATTTCCAGCTGTATTTTGCCTTATATGTCTTAACCTTTTAGGGTTTTAGGTTCGAGTATGCATTGTGATTCATGTTTGTTTTCTGATTCAGTTATGGAGATATATTTGGAAGCTTTAAAGAAAAAGTTTCAAGAAACTGAAGACGATCTCAAATACCTTAAATTTACTCTTGCCGAAACAGTTGGAGAAATCGTTAAAGCTCTAAGCAAAGAACGATGTAATTCATTTCTCTCTCAATTTTTGTTTTGTTAATTCAGAATCATTAGGTTTTTTACAAATTTCAGTTTCAGTTATTGTGAAAGGAGACGATGGAGTTCGTTACATAGTGAATTGTTGTAGCAAAGTGGATAAATCAAAGCTAGTTTCTGGAACCAGAGTTGCTCAAGAATTCAAAACGTTGACTACAATGAGAATTCTTCCTCCTACGGTAATTTAATTAATTACTTTTTTGCTGATTTCTTGTTTTAGTTTGCTTTCTTTTTGTTTCTTTCTATGATAATCACATTTTTTGGATTTTAGGTTAATCCATTGGTTTATAATATGGTTTACCAACATAGTGACAATGTTAGCTACTCAGATCTTGGTGGTTTATCTAAACAAATCAAAGATCTAAGAGATTGCATTGAACTTGCTCTTACAAAACCTGAACTTTTTGAAAGAATTGGAGTAAAACCTCCCAAGGTTTGATTATTGATTTTTTTTTTGTTTCTTGATATTGATTATGATGATTTCGAAATAAAGATTTCATTTGTATTGATCTATTTATAATAGGGAGTACTTCTCTATGGACCTCCTGGAACTGGAAAAACATTATTAGCAAAAGCAATTGCTAACAACACAAATTCAACTTTTTTGGCAGTAAGACCTTATTATATACTACACTTTTCTTAACTTATACTAAATTAATCATTTAAGGTAATTTTTTTTTGGTAGGTTGTTTCTAGTGCACTTTTACAAAAATATTTAGGAGATAGTTCATTGTTAGTGAGAGAGATATTTAAATATGCTCGTGATCATCAAGTAAGTTTCCTTTTTATTTTGTAATTCATGTTTGTGATTTTTTAATATTATATCCATATGATATTAAGTTATGTTCTTCTTGTTCTTGTTAAAAAGCCTTGCATTATCTTTATGGATGAGATTGATGCTATTGGTACACGTCGATCCAGTGAAGGAGAAGGAGAAACTAGTGTATGTAATTGAGTGCTCATCGAGCTTCTCTCTCAGCTTGATGGATTCAACGAGCTTGATCAGGTGATTATATTTGTCTCTTCTTCTTCTTCTTCTTCTTGCATCTTTGTAGTTTTTAAAATCAGTAGCAAAAATTTTATACAATAAGTTTTGGTTTGTTTTTTAGGTGAAAGTAATAATGGCAACAAACAGACCTGATGTTCTTGATTCTGCGCTTATTCGACCTGGTAGAATCGATAAAAAGATAGAGATTCCATTGCCTAATCAAGATTCTAGAATGACAATCCTCAAGATTCATGCTTCTGGTATAACTATACATGGAGAGATTGATTACGAAAAAGTTGTTAAACTATCTGAGGTTAGTCTTGTGTGTAAGCAATAACACAACAAAAGAAGAACTTTTTTGTATTAAATTCTTTGGTGTTTTTTTGTAGGGATTCAATGGAGAGCTGATATGCGTAACATATGTACTGAAGCAGGAATGTTAGCTTTACGTGCAGAAAGAGATTATGTTCTCCCTAATGATTTCATAAAGGTTAGTAAGTTTCTGCTTTTTGTTACGTTTCATATTTAGATAATTTGTTGCAATCTAATGATCAAAACTTAATCTTTCAGGTAACAAAACTAGTCGAAGCGAAGAAACTTGAGTGCAGCTCACATTACAATGTTGATTTTTGAAAGATAGAAACATACAGAAGAAGAAGCATAGATCTTGTTAGATGGCGCCAAACTCTGTTTTGTTTTTTAGTTTTTTCAGTCAGTTTGAATCATCATTGGCTTCTCTTTGCATGGATTCATCAGAGGAATCTCCAAACTCTTCTCTGTACATCTCTTCTATCATTGGTTTCCATAGTCGAACTCGAGCATTTATAAACCAATTTGATACCTTTTGATCATCAACAACAAACAACAGACCTAAATTATAATCTTTAATGAGATAAAAAAAAATTTCAGAAATAGATTGAGAGGAGTGTACTTGGTTCTTGGAAAGTCCTGTTTGAGACGCTAACACAAGCTTCTCTGCCTCATTTGGATAACTGTTTTCATTATAACAATCAATCAGATGTTATATTCTTCAACATTTACTCTATTGTTAATAACTTGAGCAGCAAGAAAACTTACGGATGCAAGAAATGTTGAAAAAGCCAAGCTCGGAGAATAGCAACGGAAGTCTCGGGTAAGCCTCTGATTGGTTTCCAAGCATGTCTTTGAGGTCCTTGAACCAAACCAAGACGTTGAAGTGATGATGAAGTGTTCCCATCGAATAAGCTGAGCTGTAAAAGACCAGAGCTGATGGTCGACTTGGGAACATCTTGATTAGAGATGATGAATCTTCGACGAACTGAGTTGAGTTGAGAGATGATTGCTTCTTCAAGACAACCGAAATGTCGAGTCATGGCTTGAAGAGCTAAACCAGTGTATGTTTTGGATGATCCTTCTCCTGCTATTTCCTCAAATGATGAAATCACTTGCTCCAATTCATCACAGTACTTGTCAAACTTTTCTTCTACCTGTCCATAACCGGATTTAACCAGAATAAATTTGAAACATAAACCAAATGAAAAGATTATGGGATATAATTAAAACTAAAAAAAAGGGAATTAGGCTTAGAAAACAAATAATGCCATTTTGTTGATTTTATGATTAGAGTTATAGGTTTTAAGGTTAGGGTTTAGAAATTCGGTTTAGGATTTATTTTAGTTTTTTTCTTTTCCACTTATTTCTCCTCAATTTATTTTAATGTTTATGGGCTTAGAGTTTAGACAATTTTGTTAATTAAACTAATATAGACTATTTTGAAAGACAAAAAAAAACTATTTTTGTTAATTTTAATATAAAATTTATGGAGACTACTGACCTGTTGCAACAAACTGAGAAGCTTGGTGATTTTGATATGAAGCTCATGATTCTCAGGCAAAGACATGAAACCTGAAGAGCAAAGTTCGGATTTGATTTCAGAAGACAAGCTAAAACCGGATCTTCTTCTTCCTGGAAACAGTTGTTGGATTAGAACGTCGTTGTAAAACTCAACCTCTCTACCACCTATATCGATAACTTCTTCTACAAGGCACTTCACTGCCTTGGCGTATCTTGAATTCAACAAAGTACCAGGGTGAGATGAACACTCACGTCTTACTCTAAACTCCTCCATCTTCTTCTACTTAGAGAAAACGAAAAAAATAATAAACTTAAAGCTTTGTGGGCACTCTTAGTCTTAGGCTCTTAGCTTACTCTTTTTGCTCCACAAACATAAATAAGTAACCAAGATGCAGTGAATAATATATATATATATATGATAGTTTTTTTTGGTTTAAAAATTAGAAGTTGACTTGTAGCTATACTAGCCTTTGAAACCCATATTTTTTAATAGTAATATTATTTTTATCTTTTTCTTTTGATGGAGTTTATTGCCTAGAAAAAAAAAATTGAAAAGGAAGAAATATGTTCGTTGATTTTGTGCTGTTAACTGTGGTAGACCATTATATAATTGACGTTAAAAACACTATTAGAGGTAATTATTGGTCAAAGCTAATTTAGATTCAATTATTGTGTTAAGAAAAAGCACTGAAAATTTTGAAATCACGAAGCACCTAGAGAGTAAGAGCCAATGCTGCAGCCTGCAGCAAAAGCATTATTCATAGTTTACCTATACGGCTATACCCTGCCTCCCCCTACTAATATTTTACAATTAATTAACACCAGTCCAAGAAAATTATTATTGTATATATATATCCTTGTCAAGAAAAAGAAGAAGAGAAAAGGATTTCAAAAAATATAAATGGTCCCTCCTAGCTCTCTGAGCAAGAATCAACAGGCTTTTGCATAAATGCTTCTTCTTATCTTGCCTCAGCACCTACAATCCTTTTTTGAGCTTCTAACTTTGTTGGGAAGTTCAAAACCCAACAAAAGGAGAAAAAGACACACACATGCAAACAACAAGTATTACTCTCTATAAATTTAAAAATAAATAATAATATCTATATATTTGAGAAAGCTTAATATAACATGCAAATTCTATCATTTTACCGCATTTTTTTGTTATTATACTTAGGTCTTTAAGATTAGTTATATCTCTAAAATCAAAATGATAAGTTGATAGCTATATATACAAATGTTTCATGAGAGCTTTAACCTCATTGAATGTCAATGTACAAAATTTAATATAAAAAAGGGACCCAGCTTGGTTCAATTAGAGTGTTTAAATTTTGTTTTCATGATTGCTACTATTTAATGGAATTTCAGAGATTTTTGTCTGCGTCTGAACCATAAAGGCAAAGGAACATGAAAACTTTAAGACTAGTATGTGTATATATTCGTTGATGGTAGCTGCTAATTAGGACAACTCGTAGATGTTGAAAAGACACTGCAAAGATCTTGAGGACATTGCTTTGGCTTCTTATTCCTTTGTCAACTTGCAAAAATACACATCCAATGGGCCTTCGAGTCTTCAACTTATGACTTATCCTTAGCTTCTATTTAATTTATTCAATTAATTATTGGTCTCTAATGTTTGATCATTTATTTATGTATACTATAGCTCTTTTTTTTTTGGTTAATCAGCAAAGAGTATTCTGTACTCCTAAAGCTTAAAGAAGAAGCATTTTTTTTGTTTTTGAATACTCTTTGTTGTTTAAACATGATTTCCATTTACTTTGCTATTCTTGATTGTTGTATCTCTAATTGGTTGTATCCAAAAGTTGAAATGGAGAAACCAAACTATGGTTCTTGAATCTTGAGTAATTAATATAAAGATGGTACGGTTGAAGAAAAGAAATTAGAATACCCGTAAATATTATAATAGTGTATATAACTGATTTAAAAGAAAAAGAAATGTGAAAAATTTATGAAGAGTATTAACTATGATTGTTATTTGTTAGCGTGATAACGGTTTGGTAGATATGAGGATATTGGCGGGAAAACGTGACGGTGTATATACGTATCGAATCGCAAGACTAGTAGATATAGGAAACTGGGAACGAGTAAATATTTAGGAGATATTCGATGTGTGATGAATCCTCTTTTGTAAATACTTGATCGATTAATCACAAAAAAATACAATATACAGAAAATTATTTTAATAATAATGGTATAGTGGGTAAGAGCATCTCCAACCATAAACACTATTTTTGTGTTGAAATTATATTATTTTAGTGTAATTTTAACACCAAACAAGTTATCTTCTCCAATCACAATACTAAAAGTCATATTAAAACTAATTTATATATTATTTTATTATTATAATAAATATTTATTTTTATTATTTAATAGTTTTGATTAATATTTTTTATTATGTAATTATATTACATCATAAACATATCACATTAAAGATATTTATTCTTTTCTCATTCTATATCTACTTTTAAAATTATTTTTTGTTTGTTTAGTTAATTATTTTATTAATAAAATGAGTGAATAGTGTTTAGCGCACCAAATTTGGTACACTAGATGTAACTTTTACAGTTTTATTGGAGAAATTTTAGTGTAAAAATCACACTAAAATAGTGTTTTGCAGTTCATTGGAGAGTGGTTTTAAGAGTAAATTACTCAAAATTACTAGTTCAACGTCACTTAGATAAAATTGACCAAGAGGCTGCGGTGGCCGACACAAAACAGAAAACACACACGAAACGGTCGTGGATCTAAAATCGCAGGATGGTACACGTGGCATCATCTACACCGTCCATAGAATTCACCCTCTGATCATTTGAGATTTCACTAATCACTTGTATCAGAAAGGCCCCACATATCTGAGCCCTCAGATTATTCGATTCTTCCTCGAACCTTCCTTCTTCTTCTCGAAGGAGAGATTTGACTATCTCTTTGCGCTCTCTCCATCTCTAAGAAGAAGCCATGACAAGTTCCGGTGCTCCTCCTACTCGCAAGGTCTCCTTTCTTTCTATCTCACTCGCTCTGTGAAATTGACTGGATTTGAAATTAGGGTTTGTTTATTCGAAATTTGTGAAACTGTGTAGGATCTGAGTAAGATCGCGAGCAATCGGATCCAGAAAGAGCTTGCAGAATGGCAAATGAATCCACCGACTGGTTTCAAACACAACGTCACTGATAATATCCAGAGGTAATTTTGGATTCGATTCGTGTGTGTGTTATGGATTTTGGATTATGTTAATTTGGGAATAGTGATGTGAAATCAATGGTTCACAGATGGGTAATTGAACTAATCGGAGTTCCAGAAACTCTTTACGCCGACGAAACGTATCAGCTTCAAGTTGATTTCCCAGAACATTATCCTATGGAATCACCACAAGTGAGTCTTCGAATATTTTTGTATATAGATCATAGTATATAATATCTCAATTCTGCTCTATGCTAGTGAAATTTAGAAATCTTAAGCTGAATACATTGTTTAGACTCTTGGGGATGATTCTCATTAATGCTTGATGATGATCAATCATAGAACCTTGTATGGTTCTCGAGTTGATTTGAATATTTGTTGTTTGTATAGGTAATTTTTCTTGCTCCAGCTCCTATGCATCCTCACATTTACAGCAATGGTCATATTTGTTTAGGTATGTCTTCTGTTTTCTGATACTCTTCTTGCTCTGTTTACTATCTATTGCGTTTGATTACTTGTGGAGTTATACTATGAATATGGTAGATTTCTTATGTGGTTTCATCTGAAGAAGCTTGATGAGAAATGTCATTGATCATTAGTATCAACTCTTGTGTGGTAGGAACTTGATATATTAGGATATCAACATAGTGCTCCTATGTTGTTTGATCTGTAATGATACAATGTGAGCGGTGTAGTCATAAATCTACATCCCGGAACTTACTTAGACTCTCTTCAAAACTTATCTTCTATGAGATATTGCTTTAGATCCAATGGTATAGCCATATCCATATGAGCAGTGCAGAGAAATCTGTAAATAAGCTTTTTAAACTACTGTGAAGAATCTGTTGTTGTGTGTGTATCGTTTGTAGATATTCTGTATGATTCGTGGACTCCAGCCATGACTGTGAGTTCTATCTGCATCAGCATCCTCTCTATGCTCTCAAGCTCACCAAAGAAGGTATTTACAGCTCTTAAGCTCACCATTATATAAACCTATGCTTTCTTTTTTTCTTCCACAAAACTGAACCTTACTCTCGTTTGGTTGCAGCAACAACCGATTGATAATGACCGTTATGTGAAGAACTGTAGGAATGGAAGATCTCCAAAGCAGACCCGTTGGTGGTTCCACGACGACAAAGCATAAACGTCGTGAGAGCTTAAATGTATAACAATCCGAAATTTCTTATCCTTTTTTTTTATAATTTAGCTGTGCTAAAAACCACATTTCCAAAATCCCTGATGTAAAAAAACATTACAATAAATTTGGCTAATTTGAATCTTCTACTCTAAATTTCTTAATACCATAACTAACAAAAGATCCAACCTAAATCTCTCTGATGCTTCTCTATTTAAGTCATATATATACATCAGGAAGAATATTTCTCAACTAACTAATTTCCTCTGGTTTGTCCTGTCACCATGAAGCTGAGGAAGACGAAGAGGATGGTGGAAACAAAGACAGAGATGGGTTTCGAAAGATTCTCTGACCAGTAGCAAGTATATGTCGTGGATCGAACTCAGCCTTCAAGCTTCTGAACTGTTCCCATTTGTCTCCGAAATGAGCCACCCACTCTTCCTCTGTTGCGTGGTGAGGAAGGTACTGCTTCACATCGATCTTAGCTTGTTCGCAGAACTCCATGATCCGACGATTCTGATCTTTCAGATACTCTAGCTTCTGCGTCTCTTCACCGTCCTTTAAAGCTGATCTAAGTAGAGCCACCAGATAGAAAACTTCTTCGTCCGGCGTCACGGCTGAGCTCCTCTCGTCCCATCTGCCATCAACATCAAATTTTCGCCACATCAGCACGACAATATCTAATGTTAATTAAATAAATGATGTAATTGAGGGTCGTTGAGATCGGTTTGGTTTAGAAGAATCCGTTTGGGACCTACCACCATGAGTTCTAGGAACTAAAAAACAACAAACCCAATCTGGATCGTCGGTTTAGTTGCAAAAAACAGAACAAAGCAGACGAGGCGTTATTATCAAATCTTAGCTGGTTCGATGCACATGTGGACAACGTTTTTCGGACAATACCATGTACCACGTGTCTCTTTTTTTAAGTTTTGACAAACTTTTTTTGTTTTTGGACCACTGATTATTCCCCCACACAAGTGTTATTACTTTGCATGCATGCAAAACTCGTTTTTTCTATAAAGAAGATTTTTATAAGTAATTGAATGGTAATGTCGATACTTACTTGTCTTTGTTCATGGGGTAAATGAGAATAGGGCCACTTGTTTTATTTCCCAAAATCCCCTTGAAAACTCCCTTGTCGAAATCAGAGATTCTTGATTTTGGTACGAAGAGGTTTAGCCATGGGTGTGGAACCTCCCATAAATTCTTGGACCGGAGCTTCACTTCCGCCTTGTGAACCCGGTCTAGAAAATCCACATATTGTAAATCCGTCGTAAATACCGATGTCGGTATGAAATTCAATTTCTTCATCAAGATCTCTACTTCCTGTAAGAAAATAAACAAAAAAAATCCACATTTAATTTAATAAAATTAATGAACAGCTGTGTTGTTATTAAAGCCTACCAAAACCAAGGATAAGTAAAGATTCTAGTAGAGTTGGTTTAATTATAATTTAACTAGAGAAAAAGAGGAATAATTATTTGGTGAGTGGTCCATGACCCCGTCCACTACTTAAACTAGTAACCATGATTAATTCGCTAGTGATAAGCTAAACATAATAATAAGAAGAAAGGTGTATTATTAAGTTCAGGTGGAAAAGCTAGATCTCTGTAGATCCTCTCTGGCTTCTTCTCCATGTCCTCTTCCAAAATTTAAAGTGGACACAACAAAAATACTATGGAGACCACTTTTCAATCATATAAACTAAATAAAACTCATCATGATTTCCCCAATAATCATAGCATAGTGTTAAATACTTCCAGATATTCACCAAATACAAAAATAAAAAAATATCTTTTTTTTTTCTAAAGTAAAATAATGAAAGTGACCTGACCTGATCAACGGTTTCGGAGTCGGAGTCTTTGTAGTTCTTGGTGATCTCAAGACAATACAAAACGGAACCGTTAGAACTAACGGAGGAGATTTTGACGGGGTTATGACGAGAGAAAAAAGAAGATCTCCAATTGTTAACAAGACCTTCGTCAACAATCACAAAACCTTCGACGTAATCAAACTTTAATTGACCATGCAATGATATTAAGTACTCTTGGTCTTCCGTAAACACCTTAAAACTCGAATACAATACCCTTATCCATCTCACCTGTCATAATATAAATCATTTATGGGTTTTTTATTATCCAAAATTCAAAAAATAAAATGTCACCAACAGTAAAAAGCTACTAATAAATGGACCCGCACGAAAAAATATAAAATTTTACCCTTTGGGGAGCAGGTTCGAGAGATATTCTTGCTCGTGTAATGATCCCAAATTGACCTAACCCACCAAGAACTCCATGGAATAGCCTTGTGTTCTCTTCTTGTGAACATCTCATCACCTCTCCTTTCCCTATTTTTTTGTTAATTATTAAAACTTCAACAAATTAAAATATATTTTGAAATGTTTTTATTATACTAACCAGTTACAACGTCGAGTTCAAGAACGTTACTAATCTGAGGACCATGGTGAAAAGCTTGGCCACTGATTCCTGCATTGGAGAGTGTACCGCCAACGGATAGATACAAGTAATCAGTCCATGACTTTGGTGCTAAGCCATGCTCCAACGTTTTCTTCAACACATCGACCCATAACTCTCCACCCCAAACGTCCACATACATTTCCTCCGCTCGGACAAGTGGCTCCGGAGTTCTAGTTTCGTGGTGGTTCATCTCAACCACCACACCGTTCCTCCCCACCGCGGCTTGTCCGTTTATAGAATGGCCGTGGCCTCGGGCTGAGACTGGAAACGCCATGGCTGAACCGTAAGCTGTTCTGACGAGTCGAGCCACGTCTTCGGCTGAGGATGGATGGAGCACGGCCAATGGCTCTTCCGGTGACTTTAACATACCGAAGTCGGAAGAGACGGAGGCTAAGTCGGAAGGGTTGACGGTGAAGTGGCCGTCGAAGTCTATGGCTCCGATGCTGAGGAGCTCACTGGGGCCCACGTTTAGACCCACGGCTATGATCAGTTTACATATAGCGAACGTGATGAGAAGAAAGCTTGTCGTCATTTCACGATTCATCAAGAAAACAAGAATCAAGAACGAGGAAGAATGAATATATAGAATAAAGAAGAGAAGATATATATGATATATAGTAATAATAATTTTTTTTTAGATGATGAAAGATTTTATGGGGAAATGAAAAAACATATATAGAAGATCCTTGGGAGTTCGTGAGAGCTAACGTAAGCCCAGATTACGCTTTGAAGATTTTCTGAGCAACATGCACAGATTCTCTCTCCTTTTTTTCGGTTTGGGTGAAGATTTTAATATTGTTTAAAAATTTATAACGCAGTATTTTATTATTATTTTCGTACAAGTTTAACGAGTTTAAGCGTTGATTTGTGTGTGTCGAGAATATGAAGACAAAGGTTCTCTATTTATAGGACAAAGAATTGTACCGGAGAAGATCACGTCATATTCATGGTAACAAATTCATTGATTAAAAAAAAAAACTGAAAAGAACCGTGCGATATCTACGTGTCAATGTTTATGTTTTAACTCTTTTTTTGGTCAATGTAACAATGTTTATGTAAACTATACTACATATTCGAAAAAAAAAACTATACTACATATATATAAATAATTAAATATACGTATTTGTTTCAGCAAGACATCGGAGACCGACTACGTATAGATTTGACTAATTTGACTATTCAAGATTGGCAGTGTCAAAATGTAGAGATCAACCAATTTGATATAATTATGAGATAAACGTGTTATATGTTTCTATGATTTTGACAATTGGAAAATTAGTTGTCTGGGAAATCAAGAACAAGCCGTAGACAGATTTTTGTTTGGTCACTAGAAAAAAAACGATTTAAATTATAAAAAATATTTAGCTTTTCTATCAAAAAAAATATGATGATTAGATGTCTTAGTTAACGTTGATATTTAATCTCCGATTATTAAGAAGAAAAAAAATGGAATTTAACTGAAGCTCAAGGATGGGATATAGTCATGGGGAGAGCGCATGGGAGGGATGGGAAATATGGAATGAAAAAATGCCACGTGGACATTCACGTGGGAAAGGATGAGGTCACACGTGTGTGGTGAAAGTGTGGGGTCCTCTTTTTTTTTGATACGGAGAATCCTAGCGGGCCCCTCTTCTCTCCTGAGATGAAAGTTCACGTGGTGACTTCCACGGTAAAAAAGTAAAAAAGAAACTAAAATGGATTATAATTTACTATAATTAAATTAAAAATTAACCAATAACAAAATGAAAAAAAGAAAAAAAAAAGGAAGATGATTCTTCTTCTGCAGTACTTTGCAGTCGGTAGATCCTCTCGTTGGCTGCATCGAGAAATTAATTTTACATTTTTATTTTTCAATCTATAAAATACTAGTAGTATTTAAAGATATGATTCTGTAACTGATACTATAATAGTAGGTGAGGTCAAAAATGGTTTAACAAGAGATTTGACTCCGTACGTTGTTATTGCTAAATTAAATTCGAATTTTTAAGCTGCTCTTACACGAGTCTGTATAATATCGTTACGGTTGCGAGTATGTTAAATAAACTTGTTATAAACCCGAATAATTTATATAATATTTGATTTTTTTTTTGTTCTTTATAAATGGTGGAATCTAACGTCTAGTTAGATTTGATTATAATTAGTTTGGTGGGTTGATTTGGTACTATATGTTTCTACAAAAACTACTAAGAGCAAGTTGAGATCTATTTGATACAAATCCAAACATTAATACCTTTTGACGACAATAGAGATTGGTACGTTTTACCAAATCTTCGAATCTCATTATTGCCAACTTGTTCCCATGTTTTGAAATAAAAATTTCCTTCGGATTTGTGCCTTATTGTACTAGAGATTATATTTATATTTGTACACATCTATAATTCCACTTGCGTTGCTTGCTGAGTCGTATAAATATGCTAAAGTCCAAACATAAAATATGCCGGTTTGCCGCTACAATCATATATTGTTTTTTTCATAATTTGTTCTTTATCAATGTGAAAATTTTAAATCTTTAGTTTCAATAGGTTTTCCCCTCAATAATATTTTTCTTTAAAACAGCAGAAAAAGATAAAGACCAAAGTCACTACAAATAACGTATAACTACAAGTCTACAACCCTAACTATTTGGATTTAAATTCTTATACACAATTACGGAAAACTGCAATAAATCCAATCATTTTTAAAACACAATAGTACTTACGTAACTTGATATTGCCACTTGAAAATGAAACTTACGTCTTCCTGTTCTTGACGTTATTGTATATAGTTTATAGTTCACGTCTTCCTGAGTCGTATAAATATGCTAAAGTAAATATATAATTTAAGACGATCGATCCTATATACATATGCAAAACATTCCAAAATACACTTATACACAGTATATTTTTTTGTGAAACTGATGTTCTATATTAAATTCTAGTTATTTTCTGAACAATATCCATATTGAAATTTGCGGAAATGTATTGATAACGAAATTGCAGGACGCATGTGGGGGCAGCATGTCTCAAAATATATGTTTGTTTGTAAATTAGTTAGATGAATAAAAAAGAAAATCATTGGTTTCAAATAAATTCACCCCACAGGTTTTAATCCAGTCAATTATGTTATTATCATCATTAAAATTAAAATTTATAACTATAAAAACATAATTAATAAATGGGCTTCACTCAATAAATAAAAAATAAATTGCCAATATTACTGAAAAAAACAATAATTTGGTGTCAAAAAGAAAAGAAAACAAAAATTGGGGCATACACACAACCCATGTATTACATTTTTTTTTTAATTTGTTTGAAGTATCGGATTTGGATCAATACAACTTTCAAACAAGGATTAGCCTTTGATAAATTATTTTTCTTTAATCAATAACTGTTTGTTTTATACTTATGCATAACGGCATGGGGATATTTATAATATATGGTACACTCTAGACAGCTTATATATATCATTATGTCGAAAAATACATAACTGTATGCCTTAAGAAACTATTTATTAATCCGTTGGTTTGGAGGACTTTGGATTATACTTCACACCAAAAATCGGTTCAGTAAAATTGTTAAAAATATATTATTTTTTCCGACAAAATTGTTCAAAATATTATGTACAGAAAAATCCAAAACATAACACATGAAAAATAATTCATAACCAAAAATCATTCAGAACGATTAGACTTTGAAAAAGTAAGAGAACTGAATAGTACACAATTCTAATTTCTTTGATATATCTTCCAAAATGAAAGATACGAAGCGACAATAGCAGAGTGTTACATGTCTGCAAGAAGGAGTACAAAACACCATTCTAGAATTTATAATGTTTTTCCATATTTTTTTGTTTTTCGCCGAAATATGGTCATGTTACATATATTGATTTTATAATTATATATATATGGCCGGATATGATGTGAAAAAATGGTTACCCTTTATTTTTACTTTTTAACTGTGACCTACGATAAAGTAAAGAGGACACCCTTTGTTTTTTGGTGATAACAAGTAAAGAGGACAAATATATGTTTTTGTGTGTGTTCTCTAGCTTATACAAGTTATATGACCGAGTTATTATTATATTACACAGTATACTGATCGTGGTTCATGATTGTATATCTACGTTTAGATGCAACATTTACAAAAATCTTAAATGAGTTATAAATCCAATCACACACAGACACAGACACACACATATACCTTTGTGTAAGGGAGGAAAAAAGAGCTGAAAAACAATTTATAAATCCTTACCTCAAAAGAGGAGACCGCTACATCATTACGCATTTCCATGAAAAATTCTATTGGTGCTTTCATTAATTATGTATATAAATTACTCTTCGAATCGGACCAAATCCAACACGCTTTTGTACGCAATATTCCCTCTTCAAGCTCACATAGATTTATGCCTATTAAAATATTACCACCACTACAACTTTTTGTTGTTGTTGTTTAAACGCTACAGCCTTATTTCCAATGTTGATCAGCTTTCTTTAATTTTGGTTCTCGGCCTTGATAAACGTACGAGCTAAAACCATGAAATCTATATATCGATTAAAGAAATGCATTTTTTTTTTATGAAGTAGATCAGTTGTATGATGGAAATATGAGAGAAATGTTAATAAAAGAGATAATAAAAGGAGATGAGGTCGTAATCAAGCAAGGAAAATGAGGACACAATGGTGGAGATAGCCTAAAAAAAGAGATCACACGTTAGAAACAGTGGACATCGACCTAATAAGTAATAACACTCTTCTCTCTTTCACATCCCCATCGTTTGCTTTCTTTCCTACTCATTCTTCGTCCATTTCGAGTCATTTTTAATTAATTTATATATAATTTTTGGAAGTACCGATTACCGAATAGTATATAATATTCTTGTTCATCTCTTCTTTTTTTACTAAAGTTTTGGTCCCATGATCTTTTCCACGTCTCTCTTTTTAAATTATCTATCTTGTTACACTATTTTCTTTATATTTTAGGTACGCCAAACGTTCATTTTCTACGAGTGTGACACAATCTTTTTAATATTTCCACTAGTCTCCACTTGAATGATGTTTAGTCACAATCTAGACTCAACCCAAACTTGACACTTCTCAAATATAAAGTTTGACCTAAAAAAATCTGATAATAAAGCTTATTCTACATGTAAATAGAATTTATCGACGTTCTTTAAAACACTATTTTCTACAAGTAAGTATATAAATTTGTTTTAAAAATGCGACGATGAAGATAAGAAAGACTCTAGTCTTACTCTCACCTCTTTCGTGTAATAGTTTAACCAAATAAACTATTTATAAGAAAAGTAAATATTTTGTCTGAAAATGAACGAATACACCATCAGGTCCATCATTTACTTTTAAACACTTTTGCTCGAAAGTCTAAAGGCTCTGCCTCGTCAACTTATTTAATTATTCCTTTTGGTTTAAAATGTGTATGTGTAACTTTATCGTGGCATGATCGTGGATTCAAGGGCTCCTTTTTGAGTTCGGAACCATCTTTTTCGAATCAGCCTCTCAGCCATATAAGTGGATAGGAAAATTTTGTGCATATATTTATTTTAATACGATAGAATAATGAATGGACCGTATGTTTTAGTGTCGAGTTTTAATTCATTAATTAGTGGACCTTACACACAACTGTCACTTGCGAGTTTTTTTGGTTATGAACCAAACATATCCACCTTTCCCATGCAAAAAGTGTCCATACATAATTTAATTTTAATTATTTTATATATCTGATCATTTTGGTCAAGATATTATTCGCCATCAGTGAATATTTTCAAGTTAGGTTTCCTATAAAGTTAATCACTTATTAGTGTTCGTAAGAAAAGAATTATGTGTCTTTTTCTTTCCTGTTTACGTGATTGCTCTCGAATCCATGTCGTATTGTCTTGGTCGGTCCAGTATGTAATGTCATGTTTTCTAGTGTACATTTTCTTCTAAATCTAATATTACTTTTAAAATCACCGTGTGAACTGTGAACGAAGCCAGTATCATTTGTCGGTCTCTTATAAATGTTAGATGCAAAATGGTTACGTTTGATGAATACAAATATTAGGGTAAATAAATTGATTATACAACTGACCACTGAGTAAAAAACACTACACTAACTTAATTTCCTCCTAAATTGCAGAAAAATGTTTTTTTAACGTAACTGGAAAAAATTATAGGGAAGAAAATTGACCCACGAAACCATGCAGATTCCAATTATGGTAAAAGATTTGTCCAATATAAATGAATAACGAAGCAAGTAACGCAATGGTCAGACTCTGCATTACAAATGTATATAAATATCATATTACATACTGTATTATATATCATAGATGAAGACATCAAACGATACGTATACACAATAGATACGCAGATAAAATAAAAATTAAAAAAGGTATTTAATTATGAAAGTAGTAAATGGGTGGATAATTAGTGTCACGTGAAATAGAGAAGTGGAGATGTTTGAGAAGTAAAAGAGATTCGTTAAGACTTTTGAAAAGTGAGAGCGACAGAGCAACTTAGCGAGAAGAGTTCCCAACACTTTTTCTTTCCTTCATGCTCATTTACAGCTCAACTTTTCTTTTGATATTGTTTAATAGTTTCAAAAGACATTTTAAGGTAATTAATTAGATTATGCATCTTATATGATATATCTATAGCATTAGCATATGCCGGATCTACGATGATTAGTTATAAGAAATGCATACGTTTTAACTTTTAAGGACATACTAATTACGATTTAAACTTCAGCTTCACGAATATATCATACCCCCACGTTTGATTCAAATAAAGGATACATATGTTAATTTTATGGATTTTTAACTTAAAAGTAATTAACAATTATATGGGTTACCTCAGATTTCTTACGTAGTATTGTAGATATTTTATAACATTTAATGTGGAATTTTAATATAATACATCCTTAATTAGGAATAATGGGTTTTCCTATCCATTTCGAACTGATTCTAATTTTAAGACAGACAAAAACCTATATGGACATATCAACGAGTTTGACTATGATATGTTAGGTTTTGAGCTTTTTGATTTAAAATCAATTGGCAATAAATCAATTGGTTTTTGATATACTATATCCTTTTAAAAATGAATTGGCATTGAATAAATTAAACATGATCACTAAACTGTTTTCGGTGATAAATTTTTTATAATATATAAGATCCTCGCATATGGGTTTTCTTTAAGACATCCAGTTTCATTTTTTTAATGGTGATTAGAAACCATATAATCATATAATTTTCATTTCTAAGATTAACCTAATTAATAGTACTATTTATCCTATTAAAATAGTAAGGGAGTTCTCAAAATATCAACATTTTTTCTTTCCAAAATAGGAAGGCTTTTAAAATTAGCTGTCGAGAGTCTAACAAAAGTTTATGATTTTTTCTTAAACCAAATTGTGGTTTTGTGTGTTATAAACTTATAAATTGTGGTATTTGATCATGAATTGTAGCCAAATGGTTTATATATAGTAATGTTATTATTGTGTTATATATCGTTCGGTTCTAAATTAGTATAAAATATGCATGTTGTTAATTAAAAAGAAAAAGAAAAATAAGGTTTGTATTTGATACTTAATATTCTATTTGCAATATTAAAATACATAAAATATTGAAGCATTGACAAATACTAACTCACATGACCCACTTTCTAATTCGTGGTCGAACAGTATAAGTTAAGATTAAGTTATTAATGTTTGACAAAAAAAAAAAAAGATTAAGTTATTAACGTTCTTTTCTACGTTAAACATTACCTGTACGTAACTTATAACTCGTAGTTATAATATTATGGTAGATATGAAATAATAAATTTAAGAAAAAGGTGAAAGAAATAAATTTGATTGGGACTTTGAAGATACGGAGCCAAAGGGATTTGATTCGAGATCTTCACTATGTCTGCCTAAAAATGGTTACCGTGTGCGGCAACAAGTTTCACGACACTCTTCACATATTTGGCAAAATAATTTCGACCCTTTGAAATAGTCGAAAAGACGAGAATTACGTAAATGGTTTGTTGTTCGTTCTTTAATTTGATGCTAAAATGGGATTTGCCTTTGAATGTATGTAGATTTTTTCAGAGTTTTCAGATTTTAAAGCCAAAAACTACCAATATTGAGTGACAAAAAAAAATCTATTTGATGACATTCCTTTGAGATGTTATGAAATCTATTTTTCTAGTAGTTGCTTCAAAGTATATATATATATCTTTTAGGGCATCTCCAACACCTCCATTTTCATCTCTAAACTTTATTTTGGAGTAAAATTCTCTCCAACCCATCTTCATTTCCACCTCCAAAACAGATATTTTCATTTTTTTTTCATATTTGGAGATCTTCATTTCTTGCCTCCATTTTAGAGGTGAATTTTTTTTTTTGTAAATCAGTCCTTTAAATTTTATACTTAAATAAAATTATTTGTTATTATTTCATACTTAACCCAAATTACAAATACTTGATTATTGATAAATTATAAATAAATGTATAAGGTATAATTTTACATGTATAATGATACACAATTATAAATATTTAGATTATTTTTAAATTATAAATACATATGATAGTATAAGTTATAAATACAGATATATGATAGTTTTTATTTATTTCATTAATGTTATGTAATGTAATATTATTTTGTAATATATTTTACATTAAAATAATATTGTGATTTATTACTTATTAGTTAACTTAAATAAATATGTGTAATTTGTAACTTTAGAAAATATAGAAATATAATAAAAATTAACAATTAAAAAAATATATATATATATTTAGAATATTCCTTTTTAAAGTAAAAAATGTAGTTATCGATTAGAGATAAACCTATCTCCAAAATAGAGTTATTCTCTTTTAAAGCAAAATATAGAGTTTTCGATTAGAAATGGTCTTATACATCGTAGACATATCAATTCATTTTTATTTTATTTTTTCTAATCCATTTAACGAATTTGTTGGAGTAAAACGAAATATATATCATCATAGACTCTCATTTTTTTTGTTTACCTCTTAAGAATCGTAGAATTAGAATATGGTGAATCAGTAGATTCAAAGGAACTACTGGAAATAATCAGTGTCTCAAACAAATCTTTAAACATATTTATCCAAAAAAATAAAATAATCGATAAACAGAAATAAATCAATAAATTTGTTCGTCTTCTTAAATGAGATGAATGTTACCATAAAAGCATTTTTAATACAAAAATAAAGCTGAAAATAACGTATTGATTATTTAAACACATAAAGTGGCGCTTTAGTTTTTTTGGGAAAACTAATCCACCATTGCCAGTTTATAATGTTTGACCAAAACATTTAGTCTAATAATCTTTGTTAGTTTCGTCTTGTGTAACAACAAAAATTTCATCCGTTTTTTGCATATTGACAGCAATTTTTTTTTTGGGTTAGTATAAAACTAATGAAAAATTTATATGTATGTGAAAACTTCTGCTGCATATATATATACTAGTTATATCTATGAATGTGAAAACTATATAAGATTCTCTGAAGCTTTGATCTTGTTACTTGTTAGGATCATCAATCATCGTGAAGGGGGCCTTTGTGTTTTTTCTGTTTTATGGTTATCATTCATAAGAAAACATAAACACTAATAGTGTTTTGTTCTTTTTGCTTTTCCTTTTTCATAGTCGACGTGAATGGAGGGTTTGGATTATACCCAATTGATCATATATTTAAAGTTTGGGACCAAAGCTGCCTAAAACCTAAGTCTCCATCGACATCACATTTTGGCCAATCATTCTACGAAATTTTCGAAAGTCTTTAAAAGCTAATATTAAACGTAGTGTATTGAATAAATAATAATGTGGACTTTATGATGCCTTTGTGTTGGGATACACATCACATTTTTCTGTCTAAATATTTAGTTTTATATTCCGCCAACAAATAAATCTATTTGCATAGGTGTTTGGTGTGGTATGCTGTGTGGTCAAAAGTCAAAAATTATTTGAGTTTAGTACAAGTGATGCTAGGAGTACATTATAGATGCGGTATTTAAGAACAATTTTAGCCAAAAAGTAAGATTATGTTACTTGAATGAGATAAATCAATTTTAGCCAAAAAGTAAGATTAGTAAGAAAAATCTTACACCATTGTCAAGTTTTTACAGTCTATGATCAAAAATTCTTGTAATTACAATTATAATTAATTAGAAAAGCAAAACCAGTTGATAAAGATAGATGGTATATAAAAATTTCAAAGAATAATCTTTACAACTAATTTTACATTTTAATACACTTCCTTATAATCTCGGTTCTTGAAGCATTTATCTGTTTCGATATGTTAAAGAAAAAAATCCGCTAACTTTTGTTTGGTAACGAAACCGCTAATTTTTTTTTCATACTAAAAATCGAAATCTTCAAACTAATAGTAAAACATATATATTTTGCGACAAAAACAACATGCCATAAGGTTTGTACTTTGTCCGAAGCTCTATAAAAAATTAGTATTCGTTTAGCATTATTGGCAAAACTTTTAGATGAAACCACTGATGCGTTCTTCTACGAAAGCGATAATCAGTTTTGTTTTGGTAAATTAATATCGATTGAATTTGCATAAGAATGTTTTTGTCGCAACATAGACAAACAATTCCAAAATTCACGTGCCTTGGGCTCGTCTTTATCCTAACCACATTTCTATTGGTCTCCTAATATCCCATTGATTAGTGGCTCTCATTTTAATCTATTTTTTATGAAAATATTTCTATATGTTTTTCATACAGTGTCAATTTTGGATACTAATGAAACGATCTCTCGTTCAACAAAATTTCATTTGGCTGCAAGTGTGGAGATTTTTGAAGTTTGTTTCAGCTATAGCCTATGATAGAAAAATCAAAATTTAACGATACAAAGTTTGTGACAAAAAAAAAAATAACGATACAAAGTAACAAAGCCCAAATAAAAGTGGTAGTAGACTAGTAGTTCATATTTGATGAGAAGTTGTTGTCAAATAGAAGCAAAAATATCGACTCCCTTCAAACATGAAACTATTTAACTATTCTTGTTTAACCAATTGAAAAAGTGTCATATTTTACGTTTATTAAAAAGATCTGATGAGTATTCTACTGACATATACATTGACCTGAAAGGGTTAATCAGATGGTAACAACTCAGATTATCCCTGATAAGAAGGAAAAGAAAGTTACAAAACCTAAATCCATATAGAATAAGCTATTTTGTTAGATGGGCTTCTTTATATTATGGCACCTTATTCGTCTACCTTCGATATCTTTATGTGTGTACTCTAAATTTTGAAAATGATATCAAATAAATCATTTGTTCATAAGAATAAAATAATTTGGACCCTTCTTTATGGGCTCTTATTCTTCTTATTGTATTTTTATAATCACGAGAATGAATTGGGCCAAAATTGAACTAGCAACAAAATTACACAATACGAGTACACGACAATACTCGATGAAATATACCAAGACAAAGCTCATTCATATACGTGTTTAACTATTGGAAGAGTGATGAGAGTAAATGTGTTAAACATACGAAAACACGTAGATGATACACGTGCTTATAATACAGTATTAGAAATGACCTTTTTTCTCAACTAACATACATGCAAATCTAAATCAAATATTTGTTTTACATAAATCTGAATCAAATATTCAGAAAATATATTCAAAGATCGCCATGAAGTTTCTAAATCCATCTTATTCCTGAAATATATAAAAATAAGTCAAATATACTGTTCGCATCTCATTTATATGATCATATCAAATCACTAACCCATTAAGCTCCGAGACTTTTAAATATTAACCCTAGAAAATGCGTCATTAATACTCACATAATGCTTAATTGCTTCATGTTCCGGATAATCCCCTAATAAAATGAGCACGTGGCAATGGCATATAAATAACATTTGTAGATGGATAATATAAAATCTCACACTCGTGGGATATTTTCAAACCACATCCACGCCTTATTCCTCCTCTCCTCTCGTTTATTATCCACCAAAATAAAAACACAATCACTCAAAAATCCATAGTAACGACATATCAATTATTATTTTCTTTAAGCCCACGCCAAAAAACAAAATTACATAAAAAAAAAAAATTCAAATAAGGAATAATAAAACTCACTTTTTATTTTGTTTTAAAAACTTTCAACTGTAATGGCGCTTCCACACGTAGTCTCATCATCACCTTCATCAACTTCGTTATCTCCTTCCTTCAAATCCAAACCACCGTTTAAATCTCCACCACCACCGACCGTCACTTTACGGCGATGTAAACTCCACTCCTTCCGATGTTCATCATCTTCAAACTCCGATGACATCGTCGAGCTTCCTCTCTTCCCACTCCCACTAGTTCTCTTCCCCGGAGCAATCCTCCCTCTTCAGATCTTCGAGTTCCGTTACCGTATCATGATGCACACTCTCCTCCAATCCGATCTCCGATTCGGCGTCGTTTACTCCGACTCCATCTCCGGCTCAGCCGCTGAAGTCGGATGCGTCGGCGAAGTCGTTAAACACGAGCGTCTCGTCGACGATCGGTTCTTTTTAATCTGCAAAGGCCAAGAACGGTTTCGTGTCACGAATCTCGTCCGTACGAAACCTTACCTCGTCGGAGAAGTGACGTGGCTTGAAGATCGTCCTTCAGGGGAAGAGAATCTTGATTCTTTGGCTAATGAAGTTGAGGTTCTGATGAAAGAAGTGATTCGGTTGTCTAATAGGTTGAATGGGAAAGCTGAGAAAGAAGTTCAAGATTTGAGGAGGAATCAGTTTCCGACGCCGTTTTCGTTTTTCGTCGGGAGTACTTTTGAAGGAGCTCCGAGAGAGCAGCAAGCTTTGTTGGAGCTTGAAGATACGGCGGCGAGGTTAAAGAGAGAAAGGGAGACGTTGAGGAATACACTTAATTATTTGACTGCTGCTTCTGCTGTTAAAGATGTGTTTCCTTCGTCGTCTTAATTAATTAGTGTTATAATAACGTATTTGGTACACAGAGTACATAGAAATTATGAAATCATATTTGCTTTTGCTATATTTTCGTGTTGTCTGAATATACGGAATTTTTATGAAGAAACTGCAAAATTTATAAAGTGTAATGGTTGTAAATTATGTTGTGCTTTTTGAGCTAGCATTCACAGTGTAAGCCTATAGTAGTTTATACAAACTTGATATATCTCAACAATTCTGCATAGACTGAGTTTTTATAAGTAGAAAGAATAATGTTCAATGAGTCAGGGAGTGTCAAGAGACTCAACACTGCCACAATTCATTGTAGACGTCCAGTGTAGAATAAAAGTGGAAACTTACCAAATGGGTAATAAAATGCCTTGGCTATGGATTGCCTCAGTGTTTCTGTCGAGCCATTAGGCGCTTGAGTGGAGTCAGTTTGATCGTCTGGTTCTGTCATGAATATCCAACTTAATGTCTATGCCACTGAGTGCTGTGTGATCATGAGAATAGAGCCTCGTCGACGATTCACATGCAAGAGAAACATGTTAGCTAGTAATTTTAAGATGATTTTAAGTCAATCTTTTTGCACCGTCAAAGTCAACCCTTAAAAGTCCAAATCCATGAGTTCACATCGATCTTCGCAGGCAACATCAACAAAATCAAATTCAATCTATGGATTGTTATCTCTCCCATCTTCACCATTGCCATAGCCACTTTTTTCCTCTAGCTTCGGAGGCAGGGGCGGACCCATGATTTTTTTTTATGGGGTCAACACATAATTAAAATAATAGGTTTTTTCAATTTGAATCACATAATAAATTAAAAAACATTTTAGTTAGTGGATTTAATATGAAATGGGGTAAAGAAACTTATTTTTTGGTGGGTTCAATATGAAATGGACTAAAGAACTTTTTTTGTGTGGGTTCAATAAAAAATGAGATAAAAAAACTTAATTTTTTGTGGGTTCTAGATAATAAAATCAACTAAAAATCAATAAATTTACACTATAGAAATAAAAATAAAAATTAATGGGGTGTCAGCTAACCTCATATCAACACATGTGGGTCTGCCTTTGTTCGAAAGTGACATGTCAGCTTTATAATCAAGCTGTTCACTCACATCCAATAAAATAATGATTTATTTATTAAATAAAAATAGAATTTGAATAAAGAAATGAACTGAAAAGTAAAAAATATGTATAACAAGAAAGTAGTAAAAATTTGTGTATATTGATTGCAAGTAAAATATGATCGATCCCCTTACAAGATTATAAGAATCAATATTTATACATAAATTAAAGAATAAATATTAAAAATAACGATAAATTGACTCCATAATTCTCCTTTAATCCATCGGTTTTTATATAATCTTCAATGTTGTAACTCCTTAATATTTTGAATAAATCCTTTTTCAGCATGCATCCATGCATCACTTCCGGGATATTTTTGTCTTCGACTACTTTTTCCTCCATGAGATTTCGCTGCTATCCGGACCATAGTTTATCGTAATCTGGTGAGAATGGATTTTTGGTACGAATCCGGTATCAATACAAGCCAAAGTCACTTTCTCCTTTCTCTTTTGCAACATCCATATCATTTTCATCCCCAATGGCAACAGAAAAGTCAGCTTCGCAGATGTTATAGGATATGATTGCTTATCTTCTCATCTCTTTTCGCCACCGTCGAGTTTGATGGCTTTCTATAGGAGCCTACCTTCTCAACTCGAAACTACATTTTGAACTTTTCTTCTATCTCAATAGTTATGAAGTTTTTATGAGTTGTTTACTTAACCCATTAGAAATACTTTCCTTCCACTTCCCAGGAATGGGGAATTCCTAAAATGTGAAAGTTGAATACTTCTATCCACCTAAAATATAGAACTTAGCGAAATTATAGTTGCTTTTCCATAGATAAAACTAAATAAAATTGAATGACAAAGTCATTTCATCTGTATCTGGTCTCTTTACTTCTAAGAATGTGTCAGACATGCGTCTTCAATTAACAAAATCCCAACAAAATTAATAATCATAAGAAAATTGAAATACTCAATTAGTATTTAAAAAAGAAAAAAACAATTGCACAAGTAGGGAAAACCTTAACTCTGTCAAAAGTCAACCCCAAAACCATTGCTTGGCTATAAAGACAAACACCAGTTTCCTTATAAGATTCCCCAAAAACATAATCAACGAACAAGTCATCTGATATCAGTCGCTTCCAAATTCCCATAACACAGATATATAATTTGGTATAATCAACCAATGCAGTCCAATCCACAAGGTAAGTAGATATACTTCTGTCTTGATCAAATATGTATATTTTTTTTGTTTTGTTTTAAGTAGAAACTTGATCAAATATGTTGTCATAATCATAACATTGTTTCTTATTTGCAGAACAAAGAACGCTCAATCTCGAGCAACACCAAACCACACCGATCAGCCAAACCAATAACTCAAACCGGAGACTCATCAAGAAATGGCTTACCATACTCATCTGCATAATCTTGGCCGTAACAGGTCAATGCATCGCTAGACTTCTCGAGAACTATTACTTCTTCCACAGAAACAAGAGCCACCACTACGGCGTCTGGACTCAATCCCTCCTCCAATTCATCGGATTCCCCATCCTTCTCTTCCCTTTCCTCCTCTTCACCCTCCTCTCTTTCAAAGAAAAAAAACAACTTCTCATTACCACCGATGCAATCACCCTTAAAAAGTTAGCCCTAAATTACCCTATTATTGCCACATGCATGTTTTTACAAGCTTATTTATCTAACTCATGTAAACACCGTATACCCTTTTCAATTTTCACTTTCCTCTACACGATACAACTATTTTTACCGCATTTATCTCTGGCATGTCCAGCAAAATCAAAACCAATGTATGGTCTCTCGCCTTCGCTGCCTTCGCCGGCATTTTCACTCTCAGAACTTTCTCCCCTGCGTCACCAAGCTACGACGGAAATCAAAAAATCTCTGGTATGTATGGAACTCTAGCCGCCGCCATCTTTTTCTCGATAAGCCTCAGCCTTATCATGAGAATATTCGAGAATCTGATCACCTTTTGCAACGCATCAACAAGCAGAAAACAACCCAGTTTCATCGTCGTTCTCGAGTTGCTCATCTTCTCTTCTCTCTTGACCACCGTGATTTTAGTCGTGGCTGTTTTAATCTCAGGGGAGCATCATAAGCTGAAGAGAGATATGACTTCGTTCTCGATGGGGGAAATTGCCTACGTGAAGACTATGGTAGGGCAAGTTGTTGCGTGGCAGGCTTACTGGGTCGGGATCATGGGGCTTATGTTCGCTGTCTAGGCTGTGTTCTCGAACGTGATTAGCGTTTGTACGTGGTCGGTCGTGTCGCTTCTAGTTGTTTTTCAGTACAGGGACCATTACGAAGTGGCTGGTCGTGTCTGCACTGGTATTGCCTTAGGCATGGCTGCTCTCAGCGTCGTGTCTTATCTCTATACGATTCACAAGGACAATAGTGAAGGCAACGGCGCCACTAGATGTTGGAACTCGTTTTGTGAAAAAGTGACTTTAGCCATTTTCCGGAATGACCGATTTTAGGCACGATAAAATTGTTGCCGCAAGCATTACATAATTATTTTTAAAGATTAAAAACTATTTTTGTTTGAATGGAAAATTAATATTTAAAGTGAGAAGCTTAATAAAAATTACAAAAATTTTACTAGTTATCAAATATTTGACTTTAAAAATTAGAGGAGTAATCCAACTTTATTGGATCTGGATTTAAATACTAATGTGATCTGAGAAATGGATTTACAATTCATATTTATTTTAAATTCCCCAAATTCATTTGATTTAAAATTGTTAAGTAAATAAATAAATATCTTTATTTGAATTGTTTATTTGTAACAATACAAATCTGTCGACATTTAAGATAATTATAGGCTGATTTGTAATTGACTTTGTCAATGAGAATCAATAATAAATTATCAATTATGGTCGTAACCTCCTCACTTTAATTTCAAACATTGCTGCAATTTGTATATTAAAAAGACAAAGTCATGGGCTGAACATTCTGATCGGACACACACAACAAAATCCTTCATTTTTGCTTTTAGTTTTGAGTATGAGAGTACACATATCAATTTTTCGTTCCTAAGTTTTTATTTTTTGGTGTTAGAAAAAAGAAGATATCTGTAATTGTATTTTGGAAGTTTTATCATTACAAAACCGTCACACTACAAAGCATTTACAGATTTAAGAAAAGATATTCATTTCGTCTCTATAATTTTTTTTCATCTTTAGAATTTGGTATTGTATTTTTTGATTCATATTCTTAATTTATCTTTTACAATTATCAATTGCTTTGTTGTAATAATTAAGGGTCCTACACTAAATAATTAAATCTTGGAATTTGAAGTTTCTAGGAGATAAACAAAGTTTTTTCATTTTAATTGTTTTTAGGTAGGGGATGTTTGCAATATCCCAAAAAACATCACTCCATCTATTACTTTGAAGTTTAAATTCTTTTTAATCATTTGTCTGGTGTAATAACATTATTTACTTTAAAACCGAAAACTACACTTTTCACAACTTTCTATTGTAATCTATAAATACTACATTCTTTTGGGTTCTAACATTCAAAATGGTTGACACAACATATTAGAGGAACAAGATGTATATCTTGCGGATCAAGTAATATGGATCGGTAGAGTCTCTTATGAAGCGAAGCCCGTGAAACCCAAAACAGAGTATTCTCTAGTTCTCTATATTACTTCTTGTACAAATATTTACCTTATATGTTAGATAATTTTTAGGAAGATTTACATTATTTGGTGTTATCATTAAGTTAATGTTAACACTATATATATGTGTCTTATTGTCTGTATTGAAGGAACCAACTCAATAATATTATGTTCTCTAAAATTATCATGGTATCAGAGCATTCGATCCAAACTTAAGTCGTGTTAAAATTCCGCGTTAATTACCTTGTGGTCATGATGACCATGGGATCAGAAGCTGTTGACGAAAGTGACGATGATGAAGATGAAGATGACGTGAGGTTTTTGTTCAGGTTTTAAAATTCAATTAAGTTTTCTAAATTGGTTTGGGTTCTTGTCTTTGTATGGGGGCTTCTGACACCATATTAAGACCCTAGTCAGTTTATGCTCAATTGTAGTCTAGGTCCATAATTTTCAACCTAGCTCTGGTACCAATTCGAGCCTGTCAAAGTGGTTGAGTCTCAGCTGAGCACAGTTCCCACCAAGGTTTGATCCATATTGGTACCAAGTTTGGCAGAGTTAACTACTCTTGCTTTAATCCGAGCATGTGAAGCTCGTGGATGCTTATCATCGCCAGAGCAATATCTCTGTGGCGCTTCTTCTTCCCGATGTGGGAAAGTAATCATTCCCAGTTGATCTGGAGTCATTTCCCAGTCTTTAATCTGGAGTCATCTTCCCAGTGTATATGGAGTCTCTTTCTCCCGAGACGAAATGACCAACATGTTTAGTCCTCTCTCATGAAAGACATAATTTGTCGAAATGTGGATAACAGCCTTGTTATCACAGAGAATATCAATAGGCTTGTCTTGCTTGATACCCAAAGACTCCATCAATGCCTTTAGCCATTGTAACTCGGCATATGTATCGGCCATAGAGGTATTCTGCCTCAGCAGAAGAACGTGAAACAATCTTTTGCTTTTTTGTTTTCCATGAAACTAGAAAATCACTATTGAAGACCATATAGCCGGTTAAGGAACTTAATAGAGCATAAAAAAAGTTACGGGCTTTGATACTATGTTAAGTTATATGGGTTTCTGACTGAAAATTAATTGGCAATGAGTAAATTGACCCATATCTACTTATATACTAGCGTTAATCCCTTCATATAATCGATGTGGAATATTAACACAACACAATTTTATTGCAAACATATATCATACAATATATATATCGATCAAAACTTAGATTTCCGGTGTAAAGGAAAATCATAGACTTTTTTTAATTTTGTATGAATGTAAAATTTATTCATCAAAAAAATCATGGTTACATATATATTAGGGAAATTCTCATAAATAATATTAAATGAAGTTTTTGTTCCACAAATAATACTCTTTTTTTTGGATAAAAATAACAGTTTTACTAAACATTATTTTCCTTATATAGTACAAAATAACCTAACTTCATATTTTTAGGGTTTAGGATTTAGGGTTTAAAGTTTAAAACCATATACTCTAAGCCCTAAACCCTAAATTATACCTTTCACCTTAAATAAATTATATTTTAAATTGTATATTACTTAACCCAAACAAAAAATTTAAAATTTTATTTTTTATAAATGTTGTTTTTGTCCAAAAAAGGAAAGTGTTATTTGTGAAACAAAAATTTCATTTAATGCTATGTGAGAGAATTTCTCTATATATTATATGCATCTTTGAATAAAGATGTTTTTGAGAAATGAAAAAAAATGTAGAGTATTTAAAAAAACACAGGGAGTTATGGCTTCAAGCCCTCGCTCCAAATCATAGACTCTTAACATGGTATAATATGGTGCCAGACGTCTAGTGAGTTCTCAAGATTCAAAGGAGGCCGTGGTCATGGGTGAAATGGCTATTTCACGTGATCGTGGTTATGGCGGGGTTGATGGTGGCTATGGATATGGTGGACGTGGCCATGTGAGAGTCAAAAGACTCGGAATCTTGGGACTAAAGAAGTTAATTTGGTGTTTGTATGTTATTTATATTGAATTTCAAACTTGCGTTATGAAATGTTTATGTTTATATATAGAGCTTCTTTCTTCTTTAGTCGTTTCCAAAAAAACGTCCACAGTGTATTTATTTATAGTCAAGTTGGGGGACATAGTGTAGTCCAACTCTTTTTCGCTGTCTTCAACATATTGTGTTGTCGTAATTTTAACAAAACATCGAATTCAAATCCACCATTGAAAAATCCTAGTTGAACAAGAAAATTCATACTAATTCTACCACACAAAAAAAAAAAATCATTAATGCTAGTAAACAATTTTGCTTTTTGTCAAGAGTAAATTAAAACAATCTCATTTTTTTTGTACACAAGATTTCAAAGTAAAGTAAGAAAAAAAAAGATTCAAAATTAAATTATCCTGTCTAGAAAAGAAAAGTTATAGAAAGGATATAAATGATACTAGTTTTGCAATTACATTGATTTTGCGAATTACTAGTTTTTCCACAATAACATATGTGAAACTGAACTACGTCAAATAAACATATTATTTATTTGTTGACAAAAAAAATGATAGATAAAAATGGAACCGAAGCGTTGTAGACTTGTAGTTATCGGTTAAAAGGCCGCCTTTTCACGTGTGTGTATCGACCACAAATGTTTTCAAAAACAGAGAAGTGAAGATTCATTGAACTTTGTTTTGTCTTCTCTCGAGGAACCAACGTCTGGCCCCGCACGTTTAGTATCGTACTATCGTGTACACATAGCCGCCTCATGACTGACTCTTACACAGTTACATACATACTTGTATGTTGCCTTATTATTCCACGTGGCAATTAAAACTTAGCACTGGATTCCATCAAAAATTTCAGTAAAAAACGAAATAAATAATGTTAGTCTTCATGGATGACCAACAAATAATAATATTTCCTTGGCTTTTAAAATTTTGGGTCGCTAATTCCGACACTTAAACCACAAATATTTCATTTTAGCTGTTTTTCTGGGTTTTGATATACGTTACAGCCATAATTTGATATTGGAGTTGAATGCATTCACACGTATACACACGATGATGCATTAATTCAATATATATCTTTTTTCTTTATTTTTCCCCAATCGCAGATGACCTTATCCATATCTCTCTTTTCTTAAACTTGTCTCCCTCTCTCGTCTGGTTTCACGATCATTGTTGCCAAAAAGAGAAGGGCCTCTCGAGACAAGTGTTAGTATTAGAAACACAACACCAGCTTCCTTCTCTCGACACGACCTTCCGTCATGTCTGCGCCAGCTATATCTTCTCCATGCCACGTTTCATCACTCTCTTCCTCTATATATACACACTTACCCATTTCCTCATGTCTTTGCCTTATCACTCCCACCAAAAAATCGTCACATAAACATTACTTTTTTGAGCTGTCAACATCCGTACGTTATATGTCATCAATAGAGTCAAAGGTAATGATGGTTGGTGCTAAGAAACAACGAACCGTTCAAGCTAGTTCGAGGAAAGGCTGTATGAGAGGAAAAGGTGGACCTGAGAACTCTTCTTGCACCTACAAAGGCGTTAGACAACGCACTTGGGGTAAATGGGTCGCTGAGATCCGTGAGCCTAACCGAGGAGCTCGTCTTTGGCTTGGTACCTTCGACACCGCCCGCGAAGCTGCCTTGGCTTATGACTCCGCAGCTCGTAAGCTCTATGGGGCTGAGGCTCACCTTAACCTCCCTGAGCCCGTAAGAAGCTACCCTGAAACGGCAACACCAAGCAGCAACACCGGTGGAAAAAGCAGTGACTCCGAGTCGGCGTGTTCATCATCCAACGAGATGTCATCATGCAGAAGAGTGACAGAGGAGATATCATGGGAACATATAAACGTGGATTTGCCGGTGATGGATGATTCTTCTATATGGGAAGAAGCTACAATGTCGTTAGGGTTTCCATGGGTTCGTGAAGGAGATGATAATATTTCTCGGTTTGATTCATGTATTGATCCCGGTGGCTATTCTAATTGGGATTCCTTTCATTCTCCACTTTGAGGTTTCACTAAACTATATCTTAATTATTAAGACTTTATCATATACACAATATATAGAATATAATATATATATATGTAAATAGACATCATCAGCTCCATGTTATTATATATAAACACATGTATTTGTGGTTTGTCTGAAGTGTAAAGGCAGATTCTTACCACATCAAAGAACATTACAAAAAAAAAAGGAGACAGTTGTTTGTCTCAAAGTTAAAAATGTGTCATGGGGAAAACTATGTGTGTGCAATGTATCTGTGTGATGAAAACGGGATGTTACGTTGTGTGTAACGGTCAACGATAAGACTACATATGTCTTCGTTTTCTATGGGCTTTTCAGTCCTCTACTATTGTCTCTTGTTTGTTGTGTTCTCACTTCTTTTTTTTTTCTTATTGTTCCCTCGTTTTTGTGCTAATGCTCGCGTGTCTTAATAGACTATCTACAGTAAATGGCAAGGTCATCGCATTATAAAACCGGCCGGCCCGGCCCAGCCCGTTTATGATCTCCCCATAACAATATTTTCGGGGCATATCTAGTACTAACTACTTGCCTGCATATGATTTTAAACTAATGGTTGATTCCAACACCAAATATTGAATCCACGGAATCGACTACTTTTTTATGCCAGATATCAAAAAAGAAAGATAATACTTCTGCAATATGTTTTCTATATGATGAATAAGAAGATATTTTAAGATTTAGTTCTTTTTTGTACATTCGATGAAGATTCAACTTTTAAGCTTTTGGATATTTGAATAAGAAACAAATGCTAACATCCAACTTGTTTTTTTTAATAGATTTTAATCAGTTTTTTGAAAATATCTTTTTATTCCAACTCAGTTTGATATATCCGAATTGAATACCCCGAGAGTGATAGTGAATAGAAATCATAAATGCAAACTATAACATTCTATTGATGATCATAAAGGAAAGGAAAAAAAAAAACCTCACAAGAAATGTAAAAAAAAATGGCACTAATATATCAGCCAGATATTATATATAGAGAAGTCCCACTCCAAAGCTCCCACATAGTCTTCTTCAGCACCATCATCATCTTCATCCTCATGAACAATGATACCTCATCCACCTTTTTTGTTTTGTTTTCCTTTCTCAAAAACCTTTCTTAGGTAATTAATATTTTTTTTTTAAAACTAAAAAAGAGAAAAAGCAGACACAAAAGTCATAAAACACAACGGCACACCATTGTTCCCTTTTTAATTGGGTAATGGCATTTGTAATTATTAGCTGGAGAAAAGAAGTGTCGAATTAGTCAAACGTTGTCCGTTGACTGATGAAGTAGTGGAGCTGTGATGGACGACTTGATGGAGCCGCGAGAAACAGGTGCACGTTCGATACCATGCTCCGCGGAGGATTGGATCGCTGCCTTTTCGAGAGCTGCAAATTTCCTCTCTTCGCTCTTGCCGTACAATACGAAGTAAAGTCCCGCTATGATCAGGACCGCTCCAATGATCCTGCCATTTAAAGTTGGCCCAAACACAGTTTTTGAATTTATTTAGGTTTAGCTCCTTGGAATAAATTTCAATTTACATAAACTACCATATTATTTTGTTTAATAATATTAACATACCCGCCCAAGTAAAACTCTTCCCCTAAAGCAAGAGAAGCCATAATCGCAACGACAAGAGTCTGAACAGGTTGGTAAACAGCCACGAACACTGGACCCCCTCTGTCAATACACCAAATCTGAACCGCAAACGCGATTCCAGACGCAACGATTCCCTGAAAATTAAACCAACATTAGAACTAAATTGATAAATTTTAAACAATAGGGCCAAAAAGCGAAGTAGACAAAGAAATGAAATGGTTAAAAAAATACTAACGGCGTAGAGGATGGTAAAAAGCTCCCAACCGGAGTGAAAAATCCAAGCCTGAGAGTCTCTTTCACAGAACGCAGCGATGATCAAGAACTGAATGATTCCGAAGAAGCAAGTGTAAGAAGTAACGGAGAGCCTCGCCGGATATGATTTAAGAACCGGAGCTTGAAAAACGAGCCAGCCTGACCACGAGAGACAGTGACCAATTAGGTAGATGCAGCCAAGAGTCCAGTTTTTAGGCGCGGCGTCTCCTAACGGTGCTAAGACAGCGGAGGCGGCGGAGTTAGTTGTAAGGAGGTGAGTGTGGAGGTGGCTAGTCGGAGTGTAGATGGTGGGGCCCTTGTAGAGAGTAATGACTGAAGCTCCGGCGACACAAAGAGCTGTTCCCAAGACTTTGGAGATACCATCTCTTCTGTTTATTCTAACTTTCTCAATCCTGTATAGTTTTTTTCACATTAAAACAGTGTATATATTACTACTATGTTCACATTAGTTTGTGATTATATTTGAAAGTGTATTCAATGTTTGTCTACGTATTATATTTATCCATTTCTTTAACGTTGACAAGTCAAAATGAAAATTATTAAAGTGGTTCCTCGTGTAACCTAGCTGTCCATAAGTTTTTTTAAATTATATATTTTCTTGGATCAAATTTATTAAGGAGAATAAAAAAAGAAGAGATGGAATCGATGCCTGAGAAGAGCAGCCATGAGAAAGGTAATGGCGGGAACTGAGTTTTGCATGGAAGATGCAAATGTTGGTGAAGTGTTGTCTAGTCCCAATAAGTAAAAACCTTGGTTTGCTGTTATTCTGTTATGCAATAATTTAATAAAAAAACAATTAATTAACCAACTCTATTATTCAAAAAAATTGAAAGTGAAGAATATTAAGTACCCGATGAGTGCTAAAAAGAAGAACTGAATGAGAAAGTTGAGAGTAATCGCTGGTCTCTCCTTCCTAATTAAGAATGGTAATTAAAATACTGTTAATTAACTGAAAAATCAAATATTAGGGTTTTATATAAAGAAGAAGTGGTTACTTTTCAAGGAAGTAAGCGAAGGGAAGAAGAAGAAGCAAGGCGATGATGTTACGATAAACAGGGAAGACAAGTTTGCTGATTCCCATGTTTAGAGCAGCTCGAGAGACAACGTGGAATCCGGCGTAACCGAATTGCAACGTCAGCATCGCTATGTGAAGCTGAAGCTTCTCCGGTACTCCCCATAAGGCTCTCCGGTTATCGTTGTTATCCGCCATTTGGAAATGATCGGAACTAAAAACAATCGAACGATAGAGAAGGATATGATCAGTGTGTGTTGTTTGATTGAGGAAAGGAGTGAAGTTGTGGAGATATAAATATAGGTAGATAGCTATCTCATTCCTCGACTTTGCTTGTGGGGAACCACCACACTTGAGAGATTTCTATCTATTATAAACTTAATTATGATTATGTGAAATATTGAAAAATATGGATTTAGGTACATTAATGATTCTTTGTTGTTTCCGATCATTTCATGTACATACCAAATTTGTTACTTTGGTATCTACTCGCATTTTTGAAGGCACTCATTCACTCGTTTTGATATTGAATTGGGAAATTAAAATTTCACTTTATAGTTTAGATATTATTATTATTATTCTGCCATTGGTTTATATGAAAGGAGTATGATCAGGTAGGTTATGTTGGTTAGAGGTGTCTCAAGATGAAAATTATGTTATCTAAAATCAATTTTCGAAGACGTTGCCAACATTTTCGATAAGCAATTTTTTAATAAAAACTTATCATCGCTAATGAAAATATGATTCATCAAAGTGCAAATATCGTTTCAATGGTATAATCTTCTGAAAAATTATCCACTTTCTAATTGGACTGTTTTGAAATTCATTTTCGATTTCTTTTTTTCCTTTCTTCATTGATCAAGTCTAATTTTTAAGCTGACTTTTTAGTCACAACCAACTCATTTGAGATATGTTCTATTTAATATTTAGTTGATTTTTTAATGATAATAAACAGTATTATTTAATCTTTTAGTTTTTTTCCAAATTCAGTTTGTGTTGTTTAGTTTGTTTATTAGTTAACATTTTTTTATGTTTAACGTTATCATAACTTGATGATATATTGTTAGTGAATGCATCTTCGTATATCTGTCTAAAACAACCAAATTCTTATTATACATCAAATCGAATGACCCATTTGCCATTCCTGGATATAGATTATGAAAAATTGAGCCAAAATTAAATCCTTTAAATGTTATAATTAACAAATAAACAAAACATTCTGATTGATTATAATCAAAGGAAAATGACCATGAAGCTGTTAAATATAAATTTGTTAAACAAAGGGCCCGCAAATTTAACTGTGTGTACTACTATTGTTTTTAGAAATCAAAGAAGAGTGCTTAAAAATTGTATAAAGGGCAAAGGCTGTCTCCCACATTCTTTTATTTTTCAGCCTGTTTTAGCTGACATGACAACCCTCACGCCACTACTCATGAACGCAACCATCATTACGGTTCTTAATTTTTGTTTGATATCTAAAATCATTTTAATCTGAAACATAAAAGGTAAAAATTAAAGAGAAAAAGCACATATATATTTATCATTATTTACTTCTGTATTCCTCAATTTGCACTCACTATCTTAGACATTATAATGGTTTTAGTTTGTCCTTTCATTTGATATTTATTAAGAAGCATGACATTGCTACTAATTATTACTCGAACAGTAGTCGCCAGGAGAATAACAATCTTATAGTATTAGTTAGTACTACTCAATTTCGTTTAATTTTTCTTTTCGAAATATATTTCTTGAAATTTTATTATTTTATTTTATGCTACATAATTAATTTTGTAGGGACGAGCCCCACGCGCACTGCCGAACCGTGAGACCCACAGTACCTCTTATTTCGCAGGCACACCCACACGATCAGTATTCGTGTACACGCTTACATCAATATTATTATCTGTATTTGTCCTCAATTATTTTGGTTCTATTTTCCTCTGCTCAAATCAATATATGTGTGTAATTGACTAACTGTATTACTTTAATTTTAATTTTAATTCTGATACTCATATATATATTTGTAATTTTGTATCCTTGTAGAATAGAATCATCGAAAATTTTATGGTTGCTTGTATGCTTTCATTTTTATTTTTCTTTTTGTTTTCTTTTTTTGGAAAGATCGACAATATATATTTAGTAAATTTTGCTCAGAAACATGTGCATATCCACGTGAAAACAACCAAATATCTGTTTTTTTTTTGCTTCCACGTACGTATAAAAGTATAGAGTTATAAATGTTCTTCTCACAAACCTGCTTTAGGTTAACTACATGCAAACTATTTTTAATATTTGCAAAGTCTATTTTATTTTCCGTAAGTATATTTTATTTGTATGAATCATAAAAACATATATAAAGTTCAAGAAACTTAAATGAAACTATTTATATTTTCATGTAACAGTGCGATATTATTTTACAAATCTATCTAATTGGATATCTTAAAATACCATTTAAACCTTGTTTTACAAGAATGTTTTCGGATGTCACGAAAGAATATATCCTTTACTCTAACTAAGAACATTACAGCTTTGAGTGAATATCTTTTAAATTTCTTAAGACTATTATCAAAAATATTAAATACGTACAAACTATTTGTAGTCGCAGCTACAAACATTATTTTTTGAAAATTTTTCTTAACGCAGCTACAAACATTATTAATAAATAAATATAGCACGGTCCATCCTTGTTAAAATATTTGCGGCGCACCTAAAATAAATTCTTAAAAGAGACATTCTAAATGATACCATTTTTTAGTATTATAACATATTAAACACAACATTCATAAAGACATAAAATCTCATCAATTTTTTTGTAGGAAAGATTATTACAAAAAAGTTGTAAATTTTTCTGAAAACATTTGTTTGCGTTGAGTTTTGGTAGTACTCTTTTTATTTATTAATTTTCGATTTTTAACTTAAGAAAGGAGTATATATGTGACGAAACTGGCCGTGCAAGTGGCACACCGCACACGTATGCTCAACCGTACCCATAATGCCATTTGTGGAGAAGATCCCTTCATCAACTATACTGCATTTCACAAATCCAAGTTATACATTCGTGTAAATATATCATTATAACAATAACAATACATACGTACGTAAAAAAAAAATACATACGTATTGCTATGAATGATAGCACAATATATACATTATCGGTTCGAATCAATAAACTATAGGAAACGATAAGCACTTTTGAAATTGGGAATGTTCTTTTCAGACAGTGCTATTTAATTCAATATAAGAGATATATAATAGAATGCAATGTGAATGGTATGGAAACATACCAAATCCAGCACCGCGAATTAGTTTTTTAGTTATATAAACATGATGTATATGGCGTATGATAGGATCGATAATTTAGCTTCATGATTTATATATTTTTAGGCCGTTTTATATCATTCTCAAATGATGTTACGTTGTTAATAAATATTAAATACTTTCAAAGATCACTCGTGAACATATCTTTTTATGTAAAGATCACTAAACATAATTTATTTAGCATAAAAGAGGGCGTATTATTAATGGTAAAGAGTTTAAAGACTAAAGAATCACTATTAGTTAGCCCAATTTCCGGGATTAGTGCTTATAAAAGTGTGTACTTAGAATACAAATAATGGAATTGATTAGCATTTTTCGTCTTTGTGACAGAAGATAAACCTTTTTTTAGTATAAAAAGAAAAAAAACAAAACCATTTCAAGGTTGCAAAAGAAAAAATAAGCCCTTTTACTCTCTATAAAGTTTGGTCTAAGTGTCTCTCTCTCAGCGGGTAAAGGGTAAAGAAACGGGTCGGGTAAGGACCCAGCAAGAAAGTAACGGATCGGGTAAGGACCCAGCAAGACAGTAACGGTGACGAGCAGACGAAGAAGAAGAGGGAGACCAATCTTAGTTGGGATATTTAATTGCTTTGTCTCCTTTTTCCTCACTTTATTTCATTTCTTTATCATCTTTGCTCGCCCACGAGCGAATCTTCTTGTCTCTGATCTATCTCTCTCTTTTTCTCAGTTCCCTTTTGAATTTTTATAACAAATATTACTTAGCTTTTAACCTAATTTGTAGATAAATTAAGAATGTAATATTTGAGAAGATTAATGCATAGTTTTGGAATCTTAATGTGAACAAAGTTATAAACTCGATTCTCATTCTCTAACTAATAACCTATTACGCTAAATGATGTCACTTATTTACGACAATACTTGTGATAAGTCATAATCGATCAACAAAGATAAAGCGTACCGAACCAAAGACTGATCGATTGTCTGAAGAACGTAGACACTGTTCTGCAAAACTGGAACACATTTAATGACTGTATATAATACCTCCATAACTGTACTGGTACACATGCAATTCAATGGTGTCTAATTTTATGATATAGATAGACTTATGATTATAAAGTATTTCATCCGATGCTTTGATTGATATTTGTTAGAGTGTCCTTAGATTCGTTTGTGAATTGTGATGATAAGTGGATGTCACTAAGGAGACACTTTGACGTGCGACAACACTATAAGGACGAGACAAGTATGACCCTTGAACATATTAATATAAGACTAGTGCCACTTTACCCACTAACGTAATTTCAATGCGTTTATTAATTAATAGAAACAGTTTCTCTTGTTTCTTATCAAATTCAAGAAATTTTAATCTGACGATTTATGGGCTATGGGCATCAAATATCAATCTTCCGGAAAAGCTAACTAACTAGCAACTCTTAAGCGTTTACCCGTTATAACGCAAATTTTTAAAAGAAATTTTTTCAAATATCACTAGTTGAAATTTTTATTGCATAAATAGCACTTCATTTTTATTTTGGACAAAAAATAGTATTTTTATAAAATACAAAATTTTAAATATTTTGTTTGGGTTAAATATTGTATAATTTATGATATAATTTGTTTGGAGTGGTATGATTTAGGGTTTCAGGTTTAGAGTTTAGGGTTTTTAAACCCTATCTCTAAATCCTAAACCCTAAAAATATGAGGATAAAAGATTTTGTGTTATAAAAGAAAAATATTTTTAAGTAAAAATACTATTTTTGTTTAAAATGAAATTGAAATCATATTTATAAAACAAAAAGTTCATTTAGTGCTATTTTTAGAAATTATCCAATTTCTAATGACAAAATTTAAGAAAGTACCTTACAGAAGGAGCCAGATTCATTAATGAGTTTAGTCTCAAGTGTAAAGCTAATGTACCGTTATGTTTTAGATAAATTAGGAAAATAATCTCTTTCAATTTTTATTTTTTTTGTCAACTACATATAATTGATTAAAATGGTTCAAAAATTCAAACTTTGATCTACATAAATAGTACAGATAAAGCCTAACTCTTTCAAAATTTTAATTTGCTCAAAGAAAACAATTAAATTTTGTTCCTTTAGTAACTAGCATCTTCCATTTCTCTGGAACACTTTTACTCATAATAAAAAATATATTTTTTCTTTCAGTTTCAGCTAAAAATATTTTTGTTTTCTCTTCCCCTTAAATGCAGATGTTGGGTTTATGGTAGAAGAAGGTTTTCCATCGATTGGGAGGGGTTAATTAAGATGGCAGTTAGGATTTCACATTTTTGGATTTCGGTTTAGGTTTCACTTTCATTACTTAAAAATGGTTACAATATAATATAAACAACAATTTTATATAGTCTTTAAAAATTGTGTGAAAGTTCCCAGAACTTGTGAAGTTTCAGAAAAATTGTAAAAAAATTCAAAAAAAAAAGTTTCCAAATTGTTTCGAATGTCCGATAACTTCAACCATGAAAATGTGATAAACGTACAATGTTCACCCTTATGTTTAACGCTCATTGACAATGTTAGCACAAATAAATATATGTAAACAGGACAAAATAAGTTTTCAAAAAGAATATTCAGATAATAACTTTACAAAAAAAAAAGTACAAAAATAACAAAATTTTGTTTATTACTTCCGATATAATATATTTGCGTTTTGGGACCTGTTGTGTTGTAAATTCACATGATCTGGCGAAAGTAAAGCATTGTCTCACATGAATATAGGTCATAAAACTTCTAGTCATTTTTTGTTTGGGTTACTAAATTTATTCAAAAAATAGAAATTATAAGCTTTTTTTCCTGATCGGCAATTAGATATTTCTGCAACTATTTTGTTGGTTGGCTTTTTGCATGCGAGGTCTTCTCTATGTCCAAACATATACTGACTTTTTATTTTTTGTTTTTGTTTTTATTCATCTCGATTGCTTTTGTTTGGCATGCATGCAAAAATAATAATTATGGGTAATCTTCAACCCAATCCACTATATTTGAAATGAAATTTGGTGGGATATCTTAATTTAGAGATAGTCCGACATGATTAAACTACTGATATAATTGTTATAATTTAATTTCTCTTAGTCTTCTATAACACCATATTTCCATCAGAATATAACATTTTCCACCCTAAACATGATCATTTTATCTGTTCCTTTTATCAAGTCACGCTTTTGTGCTACATCAGTTATTTCTTTCTTTTAATGTATTTTCGTTTATCGCTAACATCGCCTACATTGAGTGTTTTTTTTGGTAAATCGCACCTTAGTTTAAGTTCATATAAGTTTTAAATCATGTACATTTAAAAAAAAAAAATTCTTATATTGTTCTAATAGATTGTGCCAATAAAGCATTTGCAGAATTTTTATTTGCGTAAAAAGATTTACAGCTATATATTTTTAATACCTTACTCCGCTTGTTTTCCTCCTTCACGTCTGTGACTTGGTAAAAAAAAAACAAACAATAAGATCACTTACATCTTTTCAACATTTGCAATCACAGGCTCCATCGAAAAAAAAAAGGAAAGAAAAAGATTTTGCTAACAGTTAAAAAGTACCAATGACAATTCCTTAATTATTCCATCCTCTTTTTTTTGCATGTTTTTTTCACTGTTTTCGTCCTATATATATAAGTCTATGATAATTAGCGGCCTATAAATATATATCCGATCACATTGAAAAGTTGTACAAATGATTTTTTTTTTTTTGTAAAAGTAATGAATTTGTATTTTTTTTAACTAATTTTTGGATCATATTTTATTTTGACTTGCTTAGAGGATAAGTAAAAAAACAAAACAAAAAAATGTAGAAACATAAGTGTGGATGGATCAAGTTTGATAGTAAGGTTAGCATCAAGTAATTAGGTTTCCCTTAAGCATCTATATAATTCTGAGATTGAGTAAAGAACTGAACACAGAATTGTAGCTCTTAATCCTAGACAGAGATCATCGTGCTTGTGCCACCACCCGCAATTTTCTCTTCTTTACGTTTATAGAAAAGTATGTGACATGCTTTTAGTCAAGTGATTAACAAGATATATGTGCTACCTTCACCGTTGGAGTTTGACTCCAACATATTGCGTTACTCTATACAATATGAATTAGGCAATAGGTCGGATCTTATCGACCTAAATGATCTAAGAAAAAAGCAAAGTATATAACTTATTCATTGAATACGTGTCAGAATCTAAAATGTTAAAATTGATTCAAAACATATGTGATCAAGAAAATTGAAAATAAGCATAACGCTAGGAGCTTAGAAGGAGAAGTCAAGATGTAAACAAGATTAGTATGTCTGCCACAAATAAAAGGCAGGAAGTACATAACCATATATATTGTTGTCTCTTCAACTAATGTTAATCATCTCATTCATTCTACGGCTCAAAATGTAACAACTTGGAATCTTCAGTCACAGAGATAAGAATAATCTTAAGTCGTTTTCAAATGTTCAGTCACGCTTATGTTCAAGCAGTGGAAGACACATTGACGTCTCAGTCTCACTTTGTGTTCGTTACATGTTATAATCCAACCAAACCGCCACATGATTTTGTAACATTGTTAAAAATATCAAATCATAAAACGAACAGTCATTTTTATTTTTGTCTGTTTGGTTTTAACAACAATACAAAAATAAATAGGTCCACTTAATAAAATAAAAAAACCCCTTTGTTTTCTCTAGCAAAATCATTTTTTCCCCACAAATTAAATGACTCAAGGGTTTATAATGAGTAGTAGTAACATGTATATAGTGTTACACAAAGGGTTTTGATTTTCACTTGCCACCTGCATCATCTTCAGCAGCTTTTTTGTATTCAGGTTTAAGCTCGTAAGTCCCTTGGTTCGGTCCTCTCTTATTGTACACACAAAGCTCGTTAAGTATTTCTTTCAAGAACTGAGCTGGTTGATCCGTCTCTAGTACAAGTTGCTTCAATGTCCAATTAGGTTGTCCTTCGAATAGCTTAAACATTATAGCCTCAAGCTCACCACGATCTCTTCTTGTCCTTTTCACTTCTGTTTGCTTGACAGGTGGAGGTTTCCTCTTCTCCTACTCATTCAAACACATAATAAATTTTTTTTTTTAAACATACGATTTTAAATTTCAGAACATTTTCCACAACATTTACCTTTGAATTGCTGGAAACTAAACCAATCGTTCCAGGCATAGGATTCATATTTCCATTATCGATAACCTTTTCGTGCAATTCAAGGAAAGAAAAAAGTTATTTTACATAATTTAGCTTAACACTTAAAAGGAGATTAAAATAAAATTTACCTGAATCTGTCGATTTTTAACCATGGATCTGCAAGTTCTCTCCCTACAAAGCCTAGCGTATTCTTCAATGTCTTCACCATGTGGTTTCATATCGAATTTGTTTTCAATCTTTCCTTCAATAGATGGCACTTTTTCTATCAGATTGTTTACAAAAAAAAAACGTATCAAAGAGATGATCAAAATCAGACAAGTAAAAAAAGTAAAATTGAAAATAGTGAAGATTATTACCAAGATCAACACAGGAAAAGACTTCCATTGGTACAACGTCTTTAAACATGTTCAGAGCGTAACACTTTGGCATGTTCCCATACTCAGCACCAGCCATCTCCATTTTGAACTGATTTCATTATACCAAATACAATCAAAATATGCAAACTTTGAATATCAAAAACAAAAGGGTAGTCAAATGAGATTAAAAATTCAATCTTTATGGACAAAACAGACCAAAATCATCGAAATACGAAGGCCAAACATCAAAGTCAAGAATATTAAACCACTCAATTTCACGAAAAAGGGGTCAATTTAAATAAACCAATCAAATCTAGGGTTTCATCTCAAAATTCAATTAACTTGAGAATTAAGATGAATAAAATTACCTCCGGTGAAGCATCAGCCCGTAGAAGATCAAGGTTGAGACAAACCTTGGCCAAGTGATCAGAATTCGAAGTATAAGAAGACGAAGGAGCATGCTTCTCCCAAGCTTTGGCGACAACTACAGGACACTTCATTAACCAAACCGATAGATCGGTTTTTGCCATATCGAGGTCATGACTGTCGTCCATAGTTAAATACAATACTCTTCTCTTCTCCAATTCAATCTTGTTTTCTTCTTCTTCTTGCAGTTACTTCTCTTTGAGCTTTGATCTGAACTCTGTTTCGGATTTGTGTTTTTTGTTTCTTGTTGTTTTGACTTTAACCCTAAATCTTCTCTTTACTTTGAAGCGGCGGTTAAAACGGGAAGACCCGACCCGTTACTAAGTACCTGGGCCGATTTGGGTTACTTGAATAATTTAGCTAGGCCCATAATAATATCTTGTGTTATAAAGCCCAGTTTATTAATGGCCCGTTTATTAATTGCATAAACATATATATTTCCGGGAGTTATGGTTTTGTAATATTTTATTGGCACACTTGAATTAAGTCATGTTTAGAATATTATAACAATTGTGTTTAGATTCTGTACCCTAGAAAAATATAAACCAATGTTCGTATGAATTGTATGATTAATGTACATACTGCATATATAAACATATGCGCAACGTATGCATGGATATTGTATTAGATAGATGTATATATACATTTTGATATGGTTTTTGGAGTTTGAACCACTATAATTGTGCCGATAAAAAGGCACCGAGATTGTTGACAAAAAAGAGAAACCGAGGTTAGAAATGGATGCTGATGAGGACAACGACAATTAAGTAATTATCGGAAAGAACTTAACTAAATCCATGAGAAACCCTAACCACTTGTTTAATTCATTCAGTTGCTTCATGTTTAAAGGGGGGACCAATCTCTCATTTGAGTATTGTATCCTATTAATAAAGTTACAATTGTATATAGGTTTACGGGCGTAGAATTTAGATTGTATGTTTTGTTGAATGTACATAGTTTTACTTGTGACTTAATTAAAAATGAAAGTTCTGATTAGTGAATATTAGCTGTGTTACAATAAGTGGGGAAGAACATAAGTTTGTTTGAGAGACACTGTTCTTTATCCATTCACAAATTTGCTATGGTCACTATTTGATATCCATAGACAAGTTGGAAGATTTTTATGAATTTTTTTGGTAAAAAGGTATATTAAGGTAAAGAAAGAAAGTGTCATATCAATCATAATCGAGTTAGGTATAAGTATAACAGATGCTGAGGAAGCATTTCAAAATCTTTGTTCGGAACTAGTCTTTCACTTTGACCATAGACTTTACAATTTTACAATTATGTGTCGAGTCTTGGACACTTCATGCTTCTTGACCCATTTTTAATTCCCCTTTTCAACATAATTAATTAACAACTTACTCCCTAACTATCATTTCAAACTTAACCTAACGTATTTTAATGGAAATTAATGACAATGCCTAACATTTGACCTGTGAGGATAGGTAATTACGTACTCCCGTTTAAAACAGCATACACGTCATCAGTGCGTAATAACTGAAGGAAAAAAAATACAAAACTGATCCAACAATATTGGTTACAATAAATGATGGCTAGAGAAGAAGTATTTCCAAAAGGAAAACCATATATAGGCTAATCCTATGAAGCTGTAGGGCTTTTGCGAAACAATAAGTTAGACAGATGAAGTAAAATATCAGAGGAGATGATCGTGATTTTTGGATCAACTACATTTATTGGAAATTAATAGTTAATAATTTTGATCGAGGGAGACTGAAAGAAGAATATCACATGTTGTGAGTCAGACACACTCTACAGTTTTTGAGAAACTTCCATCTTTCTCCTCTGTCATTTTTACTTCTCCTAAATCAAGCAATCTATAACAGTATACTAGCTAATCATTATTATTGTTAATATCAGTTTCACACAGAAAACAAATTATTATATCATTTCACAAGAATAACGAAATTCATTTTTTGTTTCGTAGTATAAATATGTCTCTATATCAGTGATTTGTGGATGTATGCATATATAGCACGACTATAAACTGTTTGAAAAAAAACAATTATTAAATGGAGATTAGCTACAGACAAATTATATAGTCACATCCATGCAAGTAATAATCAAGTAGCTATAAATATCTTAGTTCTGCAGGGAAGCCGTTTGTTACAAATGGCCTGAATTACAATCCGTTTACATTCATCTACGCCAACATTTCACATGTAACGTGTATTTACTCATAATTTGATGTTCTCCAAATAGTTAAACTTAAAAGTCCTACTATTGTAGATAGTGTTGAATCAATGACACGATACTCTCTAAAGGGTCATTTTAATTTTATATATATATAAATAATTTTGGTTTATTCAACTAGGAGACTCAAACTAGATAAAGTTGTAAATAAACCAGATTAAAGTTAATGCATGAATATGATTCAAAGCCGCCTATGACCTTTTATTTTTTTCACTATATATATTTTTTCCATTTTTCCCGAGATGTTGGTTGTATTTTTCAAGCGAGAATTAAATTTACATATCTTACTCTGGAGAAATTCAACTGGGCCGGTAATCTAAAAGTTGTTCAAAGTTTTCTTATATAAATATGTTTTAAAAAAAAAAATTTGATCAATGGAACACGAAACCTAGTTAAGACATGTTTAGATCCGGCAAGCAAACGGATAAACAGGCAAAAAAGCAGCTTCGAGCTCAACACCAACCAGAAAGCTAATTCAATATCAGACCCACAAAATATCAGATCCAAAATTATTTTTATCAATTTTTTAAAAAATAAAGGATTTTTGATTTGACCGTTAAAAGGCACTATTACTCCTATATGCCAAAGAAAAAAGGGAAGGGCTAGAAATATCATAAAACTCCAACTAAATCACATTTAAATTGAATCACAATGAACATAAAAAAGAGTTATAGAAGTATAGACAACTTAAAGAGAAACTAAGCTAAACAATAGAAATAAAATATCAAACTTTGAAACTATAACATTAATTTAACTTTCATTGATCTTTTTTTTTTTTAAAAGTACGTACGATGCATGTTAATCACCGGTAAGTAACAATCTAGCTAAGGATGTTTTATCAAATTGCACGAAATATTAGAAAGATAAAGACGACAACAAAGACAACAATAAACAAAGCCTCTCATTATTTATAACGTTTTTAAAGATCAATAACAAATAACTGAGTCTGAATCTCAAGACCTCGGAGGTGTGAAGAATGGCGTACCGGCAATGAAGGAGTTGAGTTGAGCAGGGTAAAGCGAAGAAGGATCAAGAATTAATCCGTTATTATTGTTATTACCGGCGACAGTCTTCGTGGCGGTCTCCTCCACATTGGTGGTGGTTGCAGTGGAAGCAAGAAGGCTAAGGTGATGATGATGATCTTGATCTGGTCCTTGGTCATAGAGAATGCCTTTGAAGACATGTCCTCCAATGTTCACAGCCGTTTGATAAGCATATTCTTGATCATCTTCATCTTCTTCTAATGAGCTTACTCGAACGCACCGGAAAACCGCCGGTGAGTTCACTTCCGGTGGTAAGTGTTGACTCACTTCCAACCCTAAATTTCATTAACGATCATATAAAGATTACAGTATATAAATAGAACCTAATATTCTTTTTTTGGCCTAACATGTTCTTGATATTAAATCCAATGGAAAAACAAAATATTAATTTATAATAATTATTGCATTGTGTTGTATACATGAAATCGAACTTTGTTTTAACCCTTTTATTTATGTCGTCAGGTTTACTAAGAAACAGTAAATCAAAGCAGCAATATCCGGCGACATCCTCATTCACACGCAAATGATGTTGTACTTCTCCACAAACATTCATAATTAAAAAATTTGACACTTTTTCATGAAAATTCAATCAATCTTGAAAATATAATTCTAGTATCATCACTTCTAAAACACACACACACATACCAAGATCGAATTTTACCTGAATTAGAATTAGCATTCACCACACGGTTATTAGCAAGAACCGATCCACCACCACCACTATGGTCTTTATCATCATTATTATCACCACCACCACTATGGTCTTCTCGAAGGCGTTTGGCGTTTTGCGTTTCACGGCTAGAGTTTGATTGATGCTGCAAGGAAGCGAGTTGGGCTAGACGCTCACGACGTTTAGCAGCAGGAACCCAAGTGCTTTTAACGTGAGTGTGACAATGATAGCCACGGCTTTTACAACAAGTTCTACATCTCATATGAGGACAATCTTTCTTAGCTTGATTCCCACAATCTTGACAATTCATACCTCCTTGTCTCGTCACCGTGAACCCTCCCGGTTCATGATCGGAGACTACGTTGAAGTATAAACTCCGGCTCCGGTTATTGTTGTTACTGCTGCTTCCGCTTGGAACCATTCCAAAGGAGTATAAGTTTGTAGGAGCTGAGGCATGTTGTTGTTGTTGTTGGTGTTGTTGATGTTCTTGTTGTTGTTGGAAGTATTGTGGAGGCCAAATCTCGAAACCCTTGTTGGTGTTATAGATCTCGTCTTTGTAAAGATAAAGATAATTGCTCTTGTCTTGTTGATGATGATGATGATGATGATCCTTGTCTACTTGATGATGATCTTGCTTGTTGTTGTTGTTGTCTCTTCCTCCTAGATAAAAGAACCCTGCCATTTATTTCCCCAGTAATAATCCACATCAAACACACTCCAAAAAAACCAAGGAAAATAGTAAATCTTGATCTTTGCTTGGAGAGATTGAGAGTAATTTGATGAGGAAGATTAAGAAACCATATGGAATTTAGTCTCTCTTAATCGTTTAAGACAACTCAATTTTGATCTTTGAAAGTGGAAGTTGATGTGTCTTCTCTATGGATTAAGAGAGAAAGAGAGAGAGATATAGAAAAGGTTTTTAAGACATAGAGAGTCCCATGAAGATCTTTTGCTTTGGGCACTTCACTACAGTTATCTTCCAGTTTGAGTGAATGCCCATCACATAAATATATCACTCACTATATTGTTTGAAATATATAAAAAAAAGGAACATGGCCAAATAGATTATAGGTGACATTATTTTTAGTAATTTTCTTAGAGTAATCATTCCATTAACATCTTTATGTATGCGAACTATTCTCTCTACATTTTTTTCATGCGGTATTCTCATAATTTATTATTACAAATTTTAAACGTTGAAAATTAGATGACGTCGTTTTTCTTCTTCGATATATAGATTAAAATCATATATAAGTTTTTTTTGTAACGCAAAATTATATATCTAGTCAGTGGCTTTTGAATCCAATGTATGAAGCGTATTTAATATATACCTTATACTAATATTCGTATCGAATTTTAAATAATTAAATAATGACTCGTCTTCGTTTTAGTAGATTTTGAAGATGTTATGATGTTTAGTTAAAAGAGAAATCTTTGCCAAAATTGTTTCATTTAAACTAAGCAAGAAAAAATCACTTGCACTTTTAAGTTCATACTGTTAATTTTTATCAATGGTGATTAGAGTGCCACGTGTTAGAACAGGGAGTTTTTCTCCACTCGTCCCTCCCCCGTAAAACCCTCCCCACCGTTTGTTTATCTTTCTTTCCATTCCATTTGGTTTATTATTTGTGATGAAATTATATGAAAACATTAAAGGAAAGTATAAGAAAAGAAAAAGGAGGAAGTAAAACAAAAAAAAAGGAAGTCTAACGTCACATTACTTTGACATTTTATCGTCACGGGCAGTCTCATCGTGAGGTTTACCGCTTAATCACGGCGATTAGACCTTCATTGACATAACTTTTTCACTGAAGCCTACGTGCGGGAATTTCTCTGTAATTTATGATTTTATTCGTCTAAGCGTGGATTAAACTGTTTATATGAACACTATAAATTCGATTAGGAATTAAATAATACGGCCAAAATAGAGAATGCAAAATAAATTTTATTTTATTTTTACTGGAAATTTTACTTTTCAATTATATGTGATCCATTTTTCATAATTTTAAAATATAAATAATGCTAACTTTCTAATAAATTAACCATTTGTGGTTTTTTGGTGAATGCTACAAAATAATATGCGGATCAAACCTTAAAATATATATAAACTCAAAATTGGAAATATCTTATATTAATTTCTAATACATTTTTCTTAGCATTATAACTATTACAAGTATCAGAATAAATTTTTGCATAATTAATAACTTGAATACTTCTCATAATAAGTTATCATAAAATACTTATATAGTTGCAATATATTTATATATTATGTGAAAGTATGTTACTGGATCATGCAGATTTATAACATAAATTTTAGTACAATTAGAGAGATTTTTAGGTAAAAAATTAACACTTTTTAGATTATGTAGCTTATAATATTTAAAACAAAATTTTGCTACGTTTAACCTATGGTTTCTTGAAGAGGCTAAAATACTCAAAATAAATCTAGATAGTTTAGTATATAGTACATTAGTGTTTTCTTATGTATTATTATCATCCGATCCAAAATCATAATTGCATAATTTTAAAAACTTATATTGTATAATGCAAATTCTATTTTCTTTTTCTTTTTAACTATACGTGTGTTTCAATAGTTAAACCTCTCGCCGCTGCAATAGGTGAACAGAAACGTGGTTTCAAGAAACTGAACTATAAGAAAAATATGTGCTGTGTTTTAAAGGATTTTTGCTGGACACCAATCCCTAGTCTAAGGTTTAGGTCACGAGTCATTATTATTAGTCGATGAATGGATGTGATCGTCTTCTATATCTTAACCCGAACTATTACATGAATGTTATGTCTTTTTTTCTGTATGTATAATTCGTGGCTCAGATTCAAATCGAAGTAGAAAACTTATAATTCACGTTAATATTTTCTAAATTTTGGAAAACATATAAGTAAAATGTAATATTGGATATCCGATTTTTTATGTTGTTTTGTTAAATTATAGCAATGTATTCACTAAAATAATCATAGTAAACATCAGGTTTTGTGAAAACATAGCAATGTATTCAATAAAATATATATAAGTAAAAGGTAAAATGGATATCAGGGTTATTTAATTTTGCTCTCTTTTTACAAATTAAAATATAACAATGTATTCCTCTCTCTCTCTTTTTTTTTTTTTTTGCAATGTATTCAATATTTCAATAATATATTTATACACGTTAACATGAAAATTAACTGAGTAAAACCATTAGTGGTTTTATCTTAAACTAGCTACCATTGTTTATTACCTCTTAAATATTAATTGGTTATACATATTCTATGATCACGTGGAACCGCGTGAATTAGCGGCGCAATTTGCATTTGATAATGATTATTAAGCGCATATGGTATTTAGTTAAATGCTTTAAAAGTTTGTCTCTTTGATAGTTCACTTTTTAATATATAAATACAAATATAAGTTCATTTAATCATCCTAAATGTATGTGTGTGTATATGATGATGTATATGGTCTATCCTTATTCAAGTTTGAAAATATTAAATATGTTTGAAATGGAACCAACATGCACTTAAACTCTTGAGAACAGTCGAGCTAGTTCGCTTTACATCAATCGAGCACATTCAAAACTAAATAACTTTTTCGTACTTTTGATTTTTCGACCATGTGATTTCAATTTGAATTAAACGTCGGATTTTTTTATTTTTTTTGGCGACATTCCCGTATAAGGATCACTAAATAAAAACTAAATTAATACCTAGCGAAATTTCAAATATTTGGCATCTAATTAATTTCTTCCAAACCTCAACGGCCATTATAAGGCTTGTATTGGCTATTAAATACTTATGCCGGAGTTTGTTTTTCCTATGTAGACGAACCTCATTTTCGAAAGAGTGCCTCGTCGAAAGATCACGAGTTTGGATCCAACATTCTGAAAATATAGATCCACTCAGAAAAGGATAAATCGTGTCCGAACCGTTGAGATGCTGTATTTTATAAACAACAATAGTAGTCAACTAGTAATGTTTGTTAGATATACATATAAAGATACTTTATATGTTCTTAAAACAATTGATCTTATATCAAAGTATTTATAGTTAAGTACGTATCATTAATATTTTCTCCTAGAATTTCGAGTTATTGAAGAATTTTCATGCATATTAAATTATCCAAGCATAATAGGAGGTCACGAGAGTGAGATTTGACTTCTCAATTCTCATAGCTAGATTTGATCAAATCTTCCGTGGCGACGCCGCGACGGGTCAATAAATACACAACCAATTTCGTAAAAGATAAAGTCTCACCTAGATATATACTAATCCTTGAAGTGAAATATGCAAGCTGTCAGAATTTTGGGTATTATTTTTTTGTAAAAGGATTTGCATGTGTTTTAATTTGCTTTTGTAATGGTGAGCAAATACTTGGTTTTTTATAAAACGGAACAATTGGCTTGAAATCTTGGCTGGAAAATATTTGTTGTGACTTAAAAACATGAAGCCATCCCATATTTATTGGATTTAGAAAAGGATGGCTGTTAATACATACAGTATATATTTATTGGAAGAATGTTTTTTTTTTGGGGTAAGAAATGGAGAAAATTTAAAGCTTATCAGTACAAGAGTGGAAATGATTAATGATTATTGAATAAAATATGATTTTAAAGACTTTAGTTTTGTATTAAAGGATTTGGGGCCTTTAAATAATTTTACATACACATATCAATGATATCATCGACCATTCATTCTTATAGTTTGGATTGCTCCATAAATTAATTATGGTTTATCAAAAACAAAAATGCATATCCGAAAACAATTAAGTAAAATATAACTTTAGTTTGTTTATCAAAAACAAAATGCATATAAATATCCGAAAACAATAAGTAAAATATAACTAAATAAAAGTAAGGCCCATCTATATTTTTTAAATCAGTATAGAAGTGCGTTCCTGATAAGAAAGAAAGAAAAAAGGCCCATCCCACACCTGAATTTTGTCTAGAAAAAAGAGTATTTTCTGAAATGCATATAATACGACTTAATTGATTAACTTACTAAACACAATTATATATGTGTGCGTATATAACTATATAGAAATGTCGATCGTACGTCCTAGTTATCACAAACAAAACAAGAACGAAAAGAAAAAATATTGTTTTGATCGTATTTAGGGGCCCGAGACATGAGTCTTATGTATTTTATAATTTATTGTTGACTAATCACTATTTTGTCTTTAATTGTAAATGTAGTTAATACTTAAATACTTTTATAATTTAATAGAGCTCCTAACTTTCATGACTCGGGATCTTCAGGATTCAACTAGTTACCTAATGTGTCCCTTTGTTTATTTTCCTTTACTTTATTTTTCCTTTGGGCCAACATAGTATTTTGTTTTTACATTTGACGGGGTTAGTGGCTAGCATTAGTTTATTTTTGGCGGGTGATATTTCATTAAGGGACGGATATATCATGGACTGAATGAAGTTAAGACCTTTTTTTAATATAGTTTGTAAACAATATTCTTTTAGTTAAAGTTAATAGATACATTATAAACCATAATATATACAGTTTCTCTCAAATCAAGTTAAAGGGCTAGAAAAACGCATAACTATTGGAGGTAATTTGATAACTCGCTATATGCATACTGTATATAGCTATGTAGAATGTTAAATAGTTAATGTCCCAAAAAAAACATAATAAACGATTGTTCATCGACTATTTATACCCAAGAATATGTATAGAAGCTGATAACTCATTCACGTTTGATCTATAGATGCATGCTTTAAAATTATTTCATTATATTCTTTCAAGTAAATCGCCAACAACAAACATGCCATATGTAGTCATGCGTAAGCAACGAGGTTATGCGACATGTTCAAATGATTAACATTGTCACCCAACATTCATCTTTCTTTCTAAAAACACCACAAAATTTATCATTCTTTATTTTTAGTCATATCGAAATGTATCTATTTCTGATTTATGGGGAAAACGTGTTTTTTTTTTTTTTGGAGAGAGTTAAGCTTGAATCCACCGTAAAACCAATACATGTTTAACTAATATCCGCATTTATTTAGCCGTAATTCCTAGTAACGAAAATAGTAATGTTTAATCTCAGATTGTGATGTAGGAATGATTATCAGAGGTGATCTAAGATGTGTCCGAGGTGAATTCTAAGATGTTATAATTAATATTTTAAAATTTTACGATTTTGTCACCTCCGACAAGTCAGTAGAGAGTGAAGAAGGAGCATAGGTTATATCATAGGAAACATTCAAGAATAAGGATTAGCTCCAATAGTCCAATTATTATTATGTTGTTGTCTTTCACTCTCGAGCCTTGTGCACACCTTTCTTCTCGCTGCATCTATCTCTGTCTCTCTTTATAAGCTAGTCAATCATTCTTCTCGCTAACAGTATTTTCCCGACAATCTTCTCAATGATTATTTCTATTATCTATACGCTGGGTTTAGTAGTTTGTTAAGTAATTAGTAAATAGATTAGACTTTGAATATAAAATCAGACTTACAAAATCAAGGGGGATGTAAACCAAGACGATTTGTATTTCTTAATAAAAATGTCTGAAATATTCGGAATTTAGCTTATAAACCTCAGAAGTCAAAACAAATCAGATGGCTGTATGCAAATTTAATCAAACATTAGATGAGATGTCTATTTTGACATTTAATACAAATATATGTCTCTACTTATATAGTTTGACTGTTTCTAATAAAAAAAAATAGCAATACCTCACAAAATAATGTCGTCTCTTAAATAAGATGCTGAAAATCAACGTGAGTGATAATGTCGGTACTTTTTACTGGAAGCACATCTCTAATAATAAACAGAGATTACTATTAGAAGCAAATAATAAAATTTCTCAATTATGCCTTTGTGACCATCATTTTTGCTTAAAGCTAAGTTATAATTATGCTCTTTCCGCTACAAACGGGTTTTTGTCTTGTTGAAAATAAAAGGAATGAAGTGACCCAAAGCGTCTTCCTAAAGCTAAGATATTCGATTGACTGCGTTGAGAACAAACTTTATTCAAGATAATATATACTCAAATTATACGAAATACACGCGATCAATACTTTCGAGTAAAAAATACTTTGAGTATACTAATTTCTGGTTTTTACTTTTTACAATGCCCCCCTAGCTACTATTACTATCAGTCTAACATATTACATATTGAAACTAGCGTCATTCACCCACTTCACACGATTTTCCCCATCGTATCCAATTTATAAAACAATTAAAAAAAAGAAAAAAAATAACAATATAAGGGTGATGTGATTGTAAGTGTGGCGGAAATACATGACAAGTTAAGTATAATAAGCAAGTCTAATTCTGAAACCCTAGGCGACGAACACTGCATGCCAATAGTAGAAACAGTACGTACGATCACGAGAATCAAACTTATACGTACTTTACTTCTTAGGATCCCTCCAATTCTAGGCACTAGCCTCTTGCCACGTGGTCCCCCTCCATTAGCTTTATGGGCCTCTTAAAGCCCGTGGGGTCCGTCTTCACATCCATGCACATGCTTCACATTAAGCTCTAGCTATATAAGTGTATATAATATAAATATAAATACTAATGTTCAATACGCATTTAAGTAATATACAAACGTATAATATAATAGGGCTATATATATGCCTTTTAAGGAGACGACCAGGCCGAAGAAAAGACAGCGTTGTGGTCTCCACGAAGGTTACAAAATACCCATTGTCATGTGACCACCACCATTCTTCAAAGTCTTGTTTGTGTACATATTATATAGATCACATGTATAGTACGCTTATTTTTCAAGAATTTAGATAGTTTTTTTTTTCTTCTTTTTTCTTCTTTTTTCTTGTAAGACTACTAACGATTCCTTAGAACTATATTATAGTCTCAGAAATAAGCTAGTTGGCATATTTGATCTATATGCATGGATGGCTTACCTCTCGCAGTCTCACGGCCCAATTTTGGGCGTTAGTCTTTGGGCCATTACATCCTAATTGATTCTTTCAGTTGACTTCCAACGGGCCTAACTTTAAAGCCCATTATTAACGTGTCTGTGCGTTACTTAATTTAATTATATATAATGATTGACATTTAATATTTTAAAACAAACGCAAAACAAATAATTTCCATAAGAATTAGAAACAAATCTAAACTAAACAGTAAATAGTAGAAATATGAGAAGACTAAGAGTTTTAATTGGCTAAAAAAACGCTAATTCTAGAGAAAAAAGATTATGTGGCTGATTCTGTGGTAAATATTTCCTTTCTTAAAAATATAATCGAAATACAATAGAAGCTTCTTTTGTTTCTTCTTCTCAAAGAAAAAAAAAAGCTTTTGATTTGCGTCTGGTGATGGCCTCTCAATGGTTACCTGAAGACGATTTTCTTCTTAGAAAATCCATCGAGGTTTAGTTTTTTCACAAAAACCCTAATTTCAATTCCTTGTTTTCTTTCATAAATCTCCCAATTTCGATTTTTCTACTTTTTGTTTTTTCGTCTTTTCGTCTTTTCTGCACCAGTTCATGTCACTGAATCTCGTACTGGAACCCTAAATAATTTCAATGTTATCTCTTAAGATAATCGACGATACTTGATTCCCAAGTCATCCCACTCTTCCTTGGTTATGAGTTTCTTGATTACTAATTCACGAATTTTCCATAACCTATGATTGAAATTTTAGATATTCCAATCCAAGATTTGCAAATTTTCTAATGATTTATTGAGTTTTAATTCTTTGTATATATTAGGATGGAGCATGTATAGAGACGCTAGCTAAAGGAGCAGTGAGATTCTCTAGAAAATTCACACTATCAGAACTAACAGAACGATGGCATTGTCTTCTCTACAACCCCAACGTCACATCTCTATCTTCATCAGTAGGGTTCGAGCTCCAATACTCATCTCAGTTTCTTCCACAAGGTAACTATCAATCAACACCAGTCAGAACTCAATACTACGCCTCGCGCAAGAGGATGCGTTTGGAGCAGCCTCTTAATACCATTGATGAACTTCTTAACGAAGAAGAAGGAACTGCGTTTGGAGAATACGATGATGATTTTGGGTTCATGGTTGAAGACATTGATAGGTTTCACGAAACTTATCAAGAAGATGAGTTTTGTCAGACCACTAGGGTTGGTAATGGTAATGATCATGATGGTGATGATGATGGAATTGTTGATCTGTTGTTAAACATCAACGATGAACTGATTCAAGATGGTAATAATGTTGAAGACATGACAACGTTGGACCATGATTTGCTTCAAGAAGTCCTTCAAGAACCTATGTTTCAACAACCTACACTACCACAGTCAAATCAAGAAGAGACGTGGATTGGTCAAGAGTCTTTTCATGACTTGCCAAGCAAGGAAAATGAACATCGTCGTAGGGCTATGTTATTGTCTGAACTGGATCCACATCGAGAAATCATTAACGGTGTTATCAATTGTACTATAAACCTAGAGTTCGATGAGATTCCAGATAATAGTCACATCATCTTGCAAACGCCTAATCCCAAAGGTCGAAACTCGAGTAATAATAATCCTTCATCATCATCAGTGAGGAAGCATATGAAACCACCTCTGCCTCCAACAAGAGGAGCATCACAACAAGCCAAAGGAAATAACATTGTCCCAATACAAGCAAGTTGTTCTTCTTCTTCTGCTGCATTCAAAGATAGCTTTACTGAGAAAGTGACAGCTTCTATTGCTGAAACAACAACTTCACCACCACAACTATCTCCAGAGATTGAAATCTGTCTACAGACATTGAGTGAAGAGATGGAACTAATCGACTCATTGCCACAAGAAGAAGACAATGACAATGGAATTGAGAGTGATGAAGATTTGCCTTCTTATTCAGATGTTGAAGCTATGGTATTATTATATAAACTCTTACAAATCAGTGAAAAGTATTGTTGTATTTTCTTGTTTAACTGTTTCTTGTTTTTGAACGTACCAATCAGATTCTTGACATGGAACTTGAACCGATTGGTCAAGACCGGTTCGAGTTTGAAGGTAAGTTTAACCAGTCTCTCAAAATTGTAACTTTGCTTATTGTTTGTCTCTAATGATTGTGTGTTTGTAATAGCTTCAAGATATCGAAACGAAGATATGGTGCGAAAGATAATGAGGTTAGAACAGAGTTCTGAGTCTTACATGAACCGTGACATGGCATCTCGTGGAGCTTTTGCTCTTCTATATGGAAGCTCTAAGCATTACATCAACAAACCAGAGGTTCTTGAAATCTACTTAAGATGGTTAATTATTAGAGTTATTTTAATTTGTATTTAGTTAAGTTTTTTAAACGTTTTCAGGTGTTACTTGGGAGAGCGACAGGAGAATATCCAGTGGATATCGACTTAGGAAGTTCAGGGTCTGAAACTAGATTCTCTCGACGACAGGTGATATAAAAAATTGACGTTATTATTCATCATGTTAACATCGAATGATTTTTTTTGTTTAATACAGTTTGATTAAAGAGTTTTATTGGATTTCAATGAAACTACATAGGCTCTAATAAGGTTGAAGCAAGATGGCTGTTTTGAAATCAAGAATCTTGGCAAGTTTTCGATATGGGTGAACGATGAAGAAATTGATCATGGAGAAGTTGTTACTCTCAAGAACAGTTGCTTAATTCAGGTTAATTACTTTTTACTTTTATTTTTCACTTTTGTTTCAACGTTAGGATCAAGAAATCGAAACTAATCAAATTCTTTCCATGTCTTTTTTTGTTTGGTAGATACGAGAGAAGTCGTTCATATTCGAGATGAATGAGAAAGCAGTGAAAAGATATTTAAAGGTATAAAACTGTATTATATTAAGGCGTAGTGGACTTTATTATTTATGGTATAATAGCTGTATGTTAATCGAAACTTAACACGTGAGTTTCACGATTGATATCCAATCAAAAATCATATGGGTGATTTAAAAGTTGGTTTCTTTTTCATTGCTTTTTTCTCAATTATACATCGCGAAATAGTCAAGATACAGTTAAATAAAAAGGAGAGAAAAGAAAGATCCGAATAAATTCGGAGAATTGATGCAAAGAATGGGCAGTGAATGGATTTGAAAGATGGGTGATTGATTGGCCAACTTTTTGTTTTGTTTTTGAGGTAATATACAAAACGTCTCTGATTTAGATATTTTTGTACTACTAGTCTCAAGTAGTCTCATGACTATGTAAAGATATTATCGAAAAAGCATATATATGTAAAATAAGAGGTATTATCGAAAATATTTTTTAAATGATATTGATGTGAATGGTCATTTGTGCCATTACCACTTAAGACTATTAATTTTTTATTTTAATTTATAGTTAAGTTATTATATTAAAGTTTATTCTAGTTTTTAAGCTATAAATTTGTTAGTTTAGTTTACATATAATGAACTCACAAATGTACAACCATATTTATGTTGTAATACAAACTAGAGTAGTGTTTTCATCAAAATATTATTTTATTTTAAATTCAGCTCTATTTTCATCTGCTAAAAGAAGAAAGGATGAAGCAAATTTCAGCCTTTTTTCTGCAAAAGTTGAAAAGATGGATAATTATTAATTAATATTTACAAACTAAATGTTTACTCTACAAGTTCTCATCACTAGACTTCATTTTGTTTTTCTTTTAAACTCTACTGATTAGTCTACCTTTTTTCAATTGGAATGTGAAATTCTAAATTTTTACCAGTTAAGCTATACAAAATTTCGGAAATCTCAATATATGATATAGATTACACCATTATTCATAATTAATGTTACGGATCAGATTGTTTACGCGTGTCATAAATATTATTTTTGTAAAAAAACGACCCAAAAATTATGAACGTCATTTGTGACTGTGATGGACACTTTCCTCCCATCACACTACTTTGCGTAAGCCCTTACGTAAATTTCGTATTTTTGTTCCCATTAACATTTCTTTTTGAGAATTTCATTAACATATTATTAATAAACATAATTTGAGTAATATGACAGCCATGGTACAAGTTATACAACTGCATTCCCGTCTACTTTAATTATTTTTATTCTTAGAAATTTTTGGTTTATCATAATTTAATTTAAAAGGTTTCTGTTTTCGATTCATCCTTTTAAAAGTATGCCAAATAATGTGGGTGGTGTATTCATAAACGTTAAATTAATGAAAACTCCCACAGTGGTCCAAAATGAAACCAATAAATTCGCATAATACAAAAATTATTAAATCGCTGTTAAGAGAGTCTAGAGGTTTCGGACTTTCGGTCTTGTCCTTCCCACCATCTCCACAGATCCATCTAATTCCCTTATTTTATTCTACCAATTTATAAATACTTTAATACAATAATACCAATGGGTTAGTTACAGATTTCTAATATCCTGAATTATTTTCAAGAGAGAATCATTAATCTTTCTTGTTTGTTTGTTAAAGGAGATAAATCATTATTGATCATACAATAAAATTAAAAATCTAGTTGAAGTTTGAAGTTTAAGTACTGAGTGGAGCTTCGAACAACGTACGAGAGACACGATGGACCAAACTAGCCACGTACTCTGTCCATCCCTACTTCTACCTTGTTTGGACTACCTTCAAAGTCTTATCTGTTGAAATTAGTTTCAATGTTTAAACAACCAATGAATGAATATTTGACATCATGAAATATATAATTTCAGCAAGTTCTTATGGTCTATTAATACCATTCAGATTCAGCCATCCAAAAATAGTATAAAACAAAATACAAATTTATTTTGACCCAATATTTAAATGTTTTCGGCCATGATTATCCACTTCACCACTTGCTAAATATAGTACATGAGACTATGATAGTGGGGCCCCATTTGTTCCCTAGCTAGCAGCTCACTTCACAAAGTTGCAACTAAACTATAATAATTAAAGTAATCTTACGTTAATTAGGGGTTCTTCACATGGAAACTGTCACAAAATTTTCACACTGCTGCTACCCTGCATCTTGATTCAAAAATATCTGTAAACTCATGTGTATCATAAAAGGCACTCTAATTTCCTGATTGGCACAAACTTGTTAGCTATATTATAAAAACTTCGTTAATTTTATAGATAAAAACATTTTACAACGCTATAACAACGGAATACAAAAGATCATTTTGAACATGATTTTGGGTTACAAGTGATTAGTAACTAAACAAAAACTGAGATTGATAAGAAGGGTAGTCGCAGTGAAGGGTTGAACACGTAAAGGTTTTCTATGTGGACTAGATATAAAAAAATAACAAGCTAGAGGGCATTCGTGGATTCTTAAAAGTTATTATTACTTCATATTTATAAGATACCTATAATACTTTCCACCCAAAATTATATTATTGTGATACTCTTGGCAGGCTTCTATATGGGTTAAAAGTTTCTTTAAGAATACGCCTTTAGTTAATTGGCGAATCTTTTATTCTTTAGTATACTGCTTTTTCAGGATTATCATTTAGTAATTTACAAGATACTGTTCTACTAGATTTCCCACTAGATTTCACTCCTGAAATTGTAATCTATGGCTGTTACTTGATATAGTGGTTCTAGATATTTAAACGTAACTTATCCTTTATACAAACCAATTCAGGGTAACCGATGAGATTTTTTTTTTCTGGTTCAATAAGTTTTTAGAAACAATAGGGGAAAAACAAATTATGCAAATTAAGGTGATCTAAGTTGTCAAAAAAAAAAAGGCTTCGGTAAAAAAAATGGTTGTCAAAAAAAGGAAACCACTGAGACATAGTTGATGTGTTTAACTCTTTATGCAAGGAAAAAGACCCCATCAGTCAACTTGGTTCGATACTCGCGCTTGAGTCTTGACACCGTCCACTTCGAATGCACAAATGCTTCAATTGCTTTCACCATAACCTGCTAAACAAAGATAAATATCTCCTGTAAACAGATAGCAAGAATCACAAGATGATATATCATATATATATGCTGGAATTATAACTATGTTTAATCTTTCTCCTCTATGTAGATTTAGTGTATGACTGCATGAACATTAATGTATGCAATTTGAATAAACAAGAGATTCATAAACAAAAAAAGACAAAAAAAAAACAAGAAAAACCAATTCGCAATTTCTCCATGTGTACTGGTGTTGAATCTGCAATTTCATGTATATTATTAGGGTTCAGTTTATTGGAAAACAAAAACTCTTCTATATTAATGACGTTAATATATAAAGTATAAACTTATCATATAATCCTATGCACATGCAAGAAACAGAAAGATATATATATATATATATATATATTATTGAACATGTCAGGGACTTCATACATGTGGTATATGAATTAATCTATTTACTGATAATTAGTCTAGAGTTTTAACTTTTAAAATTATAAAACTTAACATGATACTCACACTTTATAGATACGCCAACGTAAACTTTATATATTACTCTTTGTTTCTTTATGTAAATATATTTTGACTCCATTTCTCTTATATATTTTTAGCATTATCCGTGTTCCTAATATATTACTTAAGTTATCATCTAATAAATATATATGAAATTAGAAAAATCAATGCAGTTTTAAGACTTGTTGAGATGTTTCACATTTATTTAGCTAAATGAGTCAATCTAAAAGTAAAATTTCTAAAGAGTTAATGTTTGGATGCATTGTAAGTCAAATGGTGAACAATGGTTTAGGAGTCAGTTTATTTTCACTATGCCAACATAGTCTCATGTACTATAGATAGACAATTATAATTCGTTAAAGGAGGATTAGACATATATTTGATTCAGAAGGTTGCTTTGTTACAATAAAAGTTATACTCTGTGTTGAATGTACAACATATACACTACCATTATAATATGTTACATCATATTTTGTAAATATGCTAGCTACCATTAGTTTATTTCGATACATACAATTAGGGTTACAGTAAGTAGTAACTACCAAACTATCATGGCCACTACTACTACTACCTCAGTCAAACTCTCATTATCTCGCTGTGTACTATTAAAATAAGTAACGGACGAAATGAAACTAAAATAAAGAATCTTAAAAAGTAATAATTAGTTTTTTTTTCTTTCCCTTTTCAAGGTTACTTCATTGACATCTCACATCTCATATAAAAACAAAGAACTATTTTTACATGAGGAAAAAAAAAAGAGTGATATGATTGAGCTAAAAAAAAACGTGTTGATATTACAAAAGAACCCTCTCACAAAACTCAATATTCTCTCTTTCTCTTTTTACAAACTCCATAAAATCTCACATCTTCTCTTCTATCCTTTTCAACTACTCTCCCTTTCTCTTACTCTTTACTCAAATCCATCGATGAAGATCAGATGCGACGTATGCGACAAAGAAGAAGCTACGGTGTTTTGCACCGCCGACGAAGCATCTCTCTGCGGCGGCTGTGACCACGGCGTTCACCACGCTAACAAACTCGCCTCTAAACATCTCCGTTTCTCTCTCCTTTATCCTTCTTCTTCCGACAACTCAACTCCTCTCTGTGACATCTGTCAGGTCTCTTTTTTTTTTTTCTCTTCTTCAGACATGAGTTCTTGTCTTAATTCTTGAATCAAGATCTGAAAGGTTTCCTTTCTTTGTGTTTTTGACTTTTATAGGATAAAAAAGCTTTGTTGTTTTGTCAACAAGATAGAGCTATTTTGTGCAAAGATTGTGATTCATCGATCCACGCAGCCAACGAACACACCAAGAAACACAATAGGTTTCTTCTTACGGGAGTTAAGCTCTCTCCTACATCATCTGTTTACAAACCTACTTCAGAATCTTCTTCTTCTTCAAGCAGTCAAGATTTCTCTGTTCCTCGATCATCATCAATCTCTAAGAAACCTCTCGCAGCTCCTCAGAGCAACAACAACAACAACTCCAAGATTAAACATACAGATTCTGTGATGAATCAGTGGGGATCCACAAGTACGATTTCAGAGTATTTGATCGATACTTTACCTGGTTGGCACGTTGAGGACTTTCTTGATTCATCTCTTCCTCCTTTTGGTTTCTCCAAGGTTTGTTCTCTAAAATCAATAAAGATCCAAAGTTTTTGTTTTAGTCAATATTTGATCAAGAAAGATTGAAAACGTAGTTTTATCTCATATCATTTTTTCAGATCTAATTGAGATATATATATTTAAAAAAAGTAAAAAAAAACTTTTCTGTAGATGTGGATAGATAGATCTTTTTACCATTTTGGATATTTGTATAAAATTCTGATTTTATTTTGTTTATTTTGTTTTGGGTTTCCTTTTGTGGTGTGTTATCATATTTTTGTGTGATTTTTGCAGAGTGGTGATGATGATGGAGTGTTACCATATATGGAAGCAGAAGATGACAGCACTAAGAGAAACAATACAGTGTCACTTCCATCTAAGAATTTGGGGATTTGGGTCCCTCAGATTCCACAAACTCTTCCTTGTTCATACCCAAATCAATACTTTTCTCAAGAAAACAACAACAACAATATTCAGTTTGGGATGATGTACAACAACAAAGAAACATTGCCAGAAGTAGAGTCTTATGCTCCAATACAAAACATGAAACAACAACAACAAGGACACAACAACAAGAGATGGTATGATGATGGTGGCTTCACTGTCCCACAGATCACTACTACTAATAATACTTTTACTAATCCTTCTACTCTTCTTTCTAGTAATAAAAAGATTAGATCTTTCTGGTAATTTTATTTTCTCCTTCACTTGGGTTTTTGTTTGTTTGTTTGTTTGTATGTTTGTTGGTTTCTCTTTTTTTGTTCCCTCGATTTCTCTCAACTTTGATCTTTGATAGAATTTAGGCTCTCTATATTTTTTGTTGTTCTGTCTTTTTGTAAATTTTGAGTGTGATTGAGGTTGCTGTTTTTGAATCTTTGTAATAATTCCATATATATATTCTCATTTCGTTTATGGAAATGTTCTTTCTTATCCTCTATTGCAAGTGTTCGTTCATGTTACCAAAAGAAAACCCATGACTTTGTTTAATGAGTGATGGAGTAAGACGACTTCTTTTATGGTGGAAGCAAGATTTCATATGTATAAAGAAATTAGTTGTTTTCCATTATCGGTTTGCATTATTTTTTTCCTTTTGGCAAGTCAAAATATATAAAGTAAGTTCCAAATTCGATGAATGAAGAAACCTTGTGGGAGTGTAATATAGTATGAGATGAGGACAGTCTTTTTCATCTTATGCCTTCTAGTCCCCATAACCCATATGGGGAAAGGATTGTGCTTGGATTTGGTTGGTATTTATTTATTATATTTTAGGGAAATCAAGATAAGAAAAGAGCATATAATGGAGACAAATTCACAATATAACGTGCCCATCACCATCGGCATATTTTTGTTTCTGATTGAATATGCCTATGGAGCTCTGATGACTCAGGACACCTCATCATGGTTGCCATAACACTTTAACTTAAGTACCGACACGTCGTTTACTCGTTTTAATTAGCAAACACGATGGTCAAAGAGAGGGTTGAAATTATTTAGATGGTAAAAACATTAAAGAAAGAAAAAAGGAAAGAGTCATCTTCATTGTGTTAAACGGGCTATAACTAAGTAAAAAGGCCCCAATCATTAAAACCCATGTTGGATTGCAAAATATCAACCATCCAAAAAAATTGACTTTTTTTTTCCGACCAAGAACCTTTTCTATTTGCATCGAGTGTTTTAGTCATTTAGTGCTGCCATAATCTTAGAAACTTTGCATTATAATTACGCAGCAAAAAATTGTGCTTAAAAAGATTAATGGTTAAAGTCGAATGCTCCCGAGAAAGATTTCGTTCTAACTTTTCGAAGACTTATTTTTTCAACCACACATTCCAACTTTTCGAACGTTTGTTTCTTCCATAGTTTTCGAAAGAAGGTTACGTATTTGGATATTTTCTTCCAAAACTTTTACAATGTCATATATACACTCATTAATCTGTTTTTGATCCAATAATCAGGATAAATTGAGATAATGTTTAGAAAAGAATGAGAATCAGAATATCGTTAAAAATAACCAAGAGAAGATAGTCCATTAATTAGTCTTTTTTATCAAAAGATGTTCATTATAGAAAACAAAAATAATAAACTTTTACAATGTAGATTCAATGGCAAAAGAAAAAATCTCGTAAGGCATTATTTAATGAACTAAAAGTTCATTATAGAACGCAAAAAGAAATGAAAAAAAAAAAACACTAGATGAATCAAGATCATGGAAAAGAAAATTCATCACTCAAGAAGCCCCAAAATATTTGTAAAAAGACAAAAAAAAAAGAAAAGAAAAAGCACTATATGAATCAAGATCCCGGAAAAGAAAATTCATCACTCAAGAATCCCCAAAATACTTGTGAAAAAAAAAAAAATCAAACAAACCAAAGAAAATATAATGTATTATGGTTGGATATATATATATATCTAGCGACGGCAATGGGGTTTGCAGAGAAAGAGACAATCATAAAAACAAAAGCCTCCACAATGTTGAGGACATTCCAATATCTTTCCTCTACATTTTCCTTTTCCTTTACACTCTGCGTATTCTCTTTTCACAAACTCTCCTCTTCCTTCTCTTCCTTTACCTCTCCCTCCGCCTCCACAACCCCATTTGTACCATCCTCCACCACCACCTCCTCCTCCCCATCCCCATCCTCCTCCCCCACCACCACCACCTCTTCCTCCTCCTCCACCTCCTCCTCCTCCGCCTCCTCCTCCTCCTCCTCCACCACCACCCCATCCCCATCTATAGCTTCCACTTCCTCCACTATAACTTCTTTTTGTGTCCTTGACAACTACTTCCGTGGTTGTGTTGTTGTGGTTCTTGACCGTGTCTTGATCAGTGGAACTAACATGCCCACTCTCTAGTTTGTTAGTTTGCAAGAACAGTACGAGGAGGAAAATAACCACCAATGACGAACTTGTCTTCATTTTCTTGATTCTACACAAAGTTTGTTAGTAGCGCTAGACTTGTTTTTATTTGTTTTGATATGATAGCTTCTTCGTTTTGGTCCGCTCTTTATAGTGCATTTGTTTTTTGTCCCCTTATATAAATTGAAAATTCTTCTTGACAGTTAAGTTTGGTCCCTACCAACAAAAAATATGTGGCCTAATAATTAAGAAGAGTAGACGATATATCATAACAATTATCTTTTGTCAACATATTATGTGTTTTTTTAAGAACGCATATTGGCCTAATTAATTAGCATGATTTTTACCACTCAAAAGGTTTTCTTATAAAGACGAGATATCTCATATTTCTAATTTATTTATTTTCCTTGTATCATAAGGTTGGAGTTTCATAGGATTAGGTTACTAATCTGTATAGTTAAGCCAACATTTTTAATTGTTGCAACCCATGTATAGGGAGCTTTATATATAGATTAGTATAAATCTTGTTGTAGTAAGAAAAAAGAAGAGAGCTACCTTAGGTAACACTACTGGTGGTAGTAGCCACCAATCAACACTGCAAGTCTTCTACTTCAATGAACATCTTTTTATTCTTCAAAATTTACAAAAGTAAACTTAAGCAATGATGCCGCTAACAGTATATGATTATATAAAAACAACGAATCGAAGAGTGTAAAACAATTCATTTCCATTTACAAATTATAATACTCAATTGTCTTGTCTCTACTACCCATTAATAATTTTTTTTTTACACTGCCTACATCTATAATTTAGTATAATTGGATACAACACAAAGTCTGTCACATGCCAGATAAAACAAAAGACAAACAACAAAAACCTCACATGCAATTTTTGTAAGAAAATTACAGTTAAAACATTTTTTGCAAGTTGGTATAAATGGAGTATTTGGTACGGTTGTTTATACATTCCTTTTACGTTATCCAATTACTTGAAGTTGGAGAATCAACTAGACCAGTGGACCACCTCTTTCTACCACTAAAAGTTCCATTGTATAAAAATATTTTCGGATAATTTTATCATTTTCGATTTCTGTACTAAGTTTATTTCGAGATCGGCTAGATATATGAAGTTTGACTACGAAACTGGCTTGCTTACAAAATACGTTTACTTGCATTAGTGCATAGACAATATTATCATCCATAAACTTAAAGACTTCACGTCTTTAAATTACTCAAGATTGGAGAAAAACGAAACAGTTTTCTAATAATATTGAATTCTGAAACTCAGAAGTCTGCATCACACACTAATTTGTTCAATATTTCATACAATACAGCCAACGTCTCAAATTTCCCAAAAACAAACCAACCTTGATTCACTCCAATAGACAAAAAAAAAACATGAGAAAACAAAGTAGCAACTAAAACAAGAGCGCAGAGGCTAAAGGTGAAGAAGAATGGAACTTTGATCGGTAGATTTTACAACCTCAGTACCGGCGGAATCCACGGTCAGCGACGACTCGAGCAGAAGGGCACTCGTAAGCCATGTGTCCTCTACCACCACAATTGTGACATATTATGATAGAGCCAACGTCTCTGTCTCTACCCATGTCTCTTCCCATTCTGCTCAGACCATCTCTTTGCATACCACCAACGCCTCCTCGAGCCCTGTTTCCTCTGTCAGAGTAACTGCTGTCTCCTTTTGGACATAGTCTAGCTACATGGCCTGAGATGCTGCAGATGTTGCAAACAGGTTCATTCCTGCAATCACGAGCTAAGTGACCTGTCATTCTGCAGTTCTTGCAGGCCTTGTCGTTTGTGCAGTCTGCAGCGAGATGCCCCGGTTTGAAGCAGTTGTTACAGAGCCTCGAGTCTCCTGAACGAGAATCCGGGTTAGGGCAGTCTCTCGCCTTATGTCCAGATTTGCCACACGAGTGGCAGATTCCTTCGTTTGAACAGTTCGAGGCTACGTGACCCGGCTCTCTACAGTTCCAACACCGTGATTCCGCTGTGCATTCCGCTGCAATGTGCCTGCATAGAGAAGTTTATATAAGAAACATAACTGAAACGCAGATAAACAGAGGTAATTTCAGTAAGTATATACCCTGGAAGGCCACAGTTGTTACAGACGGAAACATTAGGGCAGTCTCTAGCAAAGTGACCAGGTCGCCTACAGTTGTTGCAGAGATTTCCTTGGCTGAACAAATCCATCCAACAAGATCAAGAGAGTGTTGATCAATTATGTCACCACATAAGACAAACAGTGGAAGTAAAACCAACCTAACACTATCAATACACACTACAAATAACCCTAATCCTACCCTAATCACACCATCTTGATAAAGAGTAGTAGAGAGAACAAAGGCTTGGTCATAATCGAATTAGACAAAGAGTTAGCATATCTACGTTGGCTTATAAGCATAGGATTGTGGCTGAAACGGTTTTACTAGCTTAGTGAATAAAAAGGGTCAAGACCTGAAAGAACGACGTGGCTCCCTTCTACTATAAGGAGCATCACGGTAAGTAATTCGTTCAGATCTCATCCTCCTGTCTCTTGGACTCCGACTCCGACTACGAATGCGATCACGACTTCGACTTCTGCTTCTGCTCATTGAACTCATTCCAAACCCAAAATCGACAACTTTAACATCAAACACCTGCCACAACATTCAACCACACACCAACATTACCTTCCTTCACACACACTTCCCATACATCAATTCTCTTCAATGCCTTCCCCCAAACAAATCTAATTTATCTACAAACCCCAACTTAACAGATCTGATCATCCGAGTACACATACTCCGCAACACCAAATGTTTTTGCATCATCGTCCCAAACTTACTGAAACTTTCGCAGCCTCATAAACTCATTGGGTTTCACAAATTTCAAATCGATTTGTGATATAGTCAAACAAAGTTTAACCTAACCGCACAATCATCTATAATCTAACAGATCTAACAAATCGTTAACCTAACCACAGATTATGAATCAACAACCCAAACTAGAACAACATGAAAATCGAATCTCAGGAAACTCCATAGCGATAAACAAAAAAAATAGATGGGATGATAAAAGAACGAGAACGGAGAAGACGAACCTGAGCTCAGAAATCTAGCCGAGAAATATCCTTTGTCTGACGAGCAATCCAGAAATCTATCTATTTATATCAACTGATGTTTGGGCTGGGCTTTCATATATGGGCCGAACTATTACTTTATTTGGGACCTGAGATGGGCTTAAATAATCCAGTCTTCTTGTTGGGTCTGCGGAAGGTAAAAAAAACTCCGTTGCCGGGACTCGAGAGGAGTATCCTAACCAGGTAGACTACAACGGATTTGTGTTAATTTCTTAAAAATCTTTATTAATGTAGTAATTTTATAACTGTTGGTTCTACTTATACCCAAAAGATCCTTGTGTGTTTGTGTAGGTAGGAAACAAAAACCATATGCTCCTCTCACTCTCCGAATAAAGTCCAAAAAAGATTCGACATATCAATATCGTGTGGTTTTCATATATAAATGAAGTTTAAAAAATGTGAATTCATATGATGTAATTTACCTACTTTCACAATAAAAGTGCATCTATTGTAGAATGGGGCGGTTGAATAATATAGGAGAATTCGAGTGTGGTTGTTGTTATTGTATTAGTTAGGCAGAAACTTGTTTCTTGTGTTAAATTACTTTAAATTCAGAATCGTACGTTTTATTTATTTTCAAAATAAATTTCTTTCTTGGAACAACATTTCGAACAGATAATTTCGTTTTTTTTATTATTCTCCGTCGTATTTTGTAACAAGAAAAAAAAGAAACATCAAAAATAGTACATTGGCGGAAATTTTGATTTAATGGTAGTTGTGTCTTGTAAATTCGCTTGAAAATAAACATGATGGTCCTTTATGTATTCTGTCTAACACCAACTACTCCGTTGCCGAGGGGACCCATCAAAATTAGTATCGTTTCTACAAAATTGAAAGCAAAACAATAAGTTTTTTCATGTGACCAATCTCGTTGATGGAACATGTGAGTTTGGTTTCGTTCTAATAAAAGATTCGCAGTTCGTTAGGAACCTTGTTCCGTCATCTCCCCATTTCAATACATATTTAGATTTAAAACAACACATTACACTTATATGTATATCATCTTTTATAGTTACATTTTCGTGAGCAAAACATACAAAATGGTGATCATATCACACCCATTATATACGCGACGCTTAAACATTTTCTATACCATACAGTATACATATAAAACATTGTCTATGCATATTTAGAACACAAAACAAATGTATATTGTTGAAGTTAAGAACTAGGTATCAGTTGGTTTCTTTTATTTTATTTATACGTCATTTTTCAAAGATATGAATTTTTCATGATCGTTAAAAAGAAGCTATAAAAGGACAAGCAGTGAAATGGATTGGACGAATAAGACGAAATACACACAAATTAAATCCAAGAAAAAAATACGGCTTGCATGTGCATTTGTTTGATTAATTGCAGATATTAAATTCGAGAAGCCGTAACAGGTTCGAGTACTGTCATTGTACGAACGAGACACCTTTAAGTCCATTATCACCTCGTTTATAAAAAATTTATAGTACCATTTAAATGTCCTTATTTAAGAATCATCCACACGCTGCCGTTTTGGTCACTGTTCATCAATCAGGCTCGTTGTTTATTATACAAGCATCAAATCCGTCACGGCTTAAAACTGTTTTGTCTTTGTCTTTCATTCTCTCTTGGTAATTTTATTTTATTTATACTTGTGTTCCGAGAAAATAAACAGTTTTGTTTTCTTAATACATTGTTTTTGTAATAAATGTATACAAGCAAACAAAAATTATAACGATTAAATAAATTCTTTATACATTGTTTTTCGGATTTTAGCAACATGTTTCTGTTACACAGTTTCAAAATCTTGACGGACTCTTTTTGTTTTGTTTTGGTGCTATCATTCATTGATGCAGAGAAGACTAATAAAACCATGTGACTGTATATAATAGCGTAGGACGAAAACGATGCAAGTTTGCTAATTTAATTGTGGGTAGGGAGAGGAGGCTACTCCTGCAACTTGGAGCTATTTAATTATCAAAAAGTTTTAAAGTTAAATCATTTAACTTACAGTTGCACGCATTGTTGGCTAAAATGATCTTTTCAGTTTAAAATTTTATATATAAACTTAAGCTTTAAACGAAGAAACTGCCAACATTTTTTTCTAAAGGAACTAGTATGGTATGGAAATAGTTAGTAAAAAAATGGAAACATAACTCTTATTTAGAAGTTAACAAAAATAGTTAGTCTAATATTTATAAATATTTGATTTGAAAACATATGTATGTCAGCATTCAGCTTAGCAATATCCGTATACATAGCTTGACTTAAGATGAATAAAGTGTACGTAGGGTTACTAGGCTATTAAGTTATGTGCAAAGATCTCCATAAATTAATGGATAATTGTAAAATTGAAAGTGGTGTAGATCTTGAAATTCAAAGAAGGTTAGAAAATAAAATAAAAATGCTATAAAAAAAAAGGTATAGGTAAATTAATTATCGAAGATGGAAGCGTAGGGTGTAATTAGGAAAGCATGTGAGTCAGTTGAAACAGTTGAAGGGTCCACGTTTGGTTACTACAATTTTCTTGGTTTTGGTTTGTGGTCCGAAACATCGACCCCTTCCCTCTGCTTCTTTGTTTTTTTGTTTTCCTATTAATTTTTTGACGCATTTCAATATAGTGAGTATAAAGATTCACTGTATATGGTTTTCCAAGTGGCCAGAAGTTCGGTTATACGTGACTACGTGTTACGTAAAGACTTCAGACTTCAGAGTTTTATTTTAGTGACTAATATATTACTCACTAGTGGGTAGTGGCTCATTGGGTACAACGACGTTCCTTTTATCCTTGTGAAGTTTCAGCTTTGATGTCTTTTTTTATATTCTTCTAGATTCACGGGTTCAATAACCAAGATCGTATCGTGGTACACTTCTGTACTTTTATTTTTCTCATTGGATATCGAAAAGTATGATATATTTAGACGTTAGAAAAAATGAGAAATAGCAAAAAAAAAAACAATGGAAAAAGCGGTAGGGTTATGGAACTAGTAACTTGCATGATGTCTCTGACCCAACGAAATTATGGACACAAAATCTATATATTGGTAATCAGAACATAATGAAAAATACCGTAATGCCAAATTATAATGGTATTATGGATGAACAATATGGTCTCTTATGGGTGATTATTGATAAATTAGATAGATGCTGTATAGTCTGTAATCTGTATCTATTATATTTATAACTTACTGTTTGACAACGTGCATGAAGAAACACGTTGAGTGTTTTGTAGTACTTTGTTAAAAAGTATGTGCGTGTTGTTAAATAATTCAACGATAACTTGGATAAAGCCCAACGCTCAATGTAAAAAATAAATAAAAACTGAGACATGTAAATGGGAGAATGTGTCAAAGTAACCATAAAGTGGAGACAACAAAAGATAAAATACGAATTTAAAGAACTGTATACAACATATTCGAATGAAACCCTAATCAACCTCGAAGGATGATATTAACATCCTAATTCCTAATTATACAAGTACTTAACAAATTCGGCGAGCATGCATGAACCAATAAAAACAAATTCCATATTCATATATTTCCAACCACAAAAAGGGAAAGTATATATCAGACCGTCCATCTAACAAATTCCACACATAGTCGCAATTTGGACCCTACATCTTCAAGTGCTTGGAAAATATATTTAATAAGACCCAATTAAAATGGATATTAATCTAAATTACGCCTCGATTTGGTTATTCTTTTTCGTTTTGTAGAAGAAAAATTAATTCAACAGATTCTATATTTGAGCCAAACCAGCTGACCCAAGTGGTCGCTTTCGAGTTTCTACATTCTATCAATTCTGCAAACAAATTTAATATTTGTATCATCTAAATGCACAACAAATAGTCACCCGCGTATCAAATACGCAAATTCATATTCAAGACAACAAACACATCATAATCTCCTCAACGCCTCGATATCATCCCTCTATCTCTCTCTTTCTATACATACAAATATATAACGCATGATGTGGTGTGCAGAAATTTCGAATTATTGTATTAAACTGTTACATTTTCAAAGTTTCCGTATATTCATTTTTTTCTAAAAAGGAAAACAGATTTTTCCACTCGCTCGAGTCCTCAATAAATACCCACAACCATAAGTCCATGAGTTCTCCCCTCACTCTAATTCACACTCACCCTTCATTGTGAAAAATAACCAAAAATAAAAAGGTTCTTGTTACTCAAAACACAACACAGACCAGTTTTTAAAGAATGGCGATGAAAAAAGCAAACAAGCTAACGCAAACGGCGATGATCAAGCAAATCTTGAAGAGATGCTCAAGCTTGGGGAAGAAACAGAGTAATGTATACAGTCATGAAGACCTAAATGGACATCCTCTTGACGTGCCTAAAGGTCATTTCGTCGTCTACGTTGGAGATAATCGGGTTAGGTACGTTGTGCCCATTTCGTTGTTGACCCGACCCGAGTTTCAGCTTCTTCTTCAACAAGCAGAAGAAGAGTTTGGTTTCGACCATGACATGGGTCTCACTATCCCTTGTGAAGAAGTTGTTTTCCAATCTCTCACTTCCATGCTCCGATGAACATATCCTTTAGTTTTGTTTTTTTTTTTTATGGTTAGGTCGAGAGGAGAAACAGAAGAGGCTGTTGAGCAAATGCTTCTCTGTTTTAGCAAAACTAATTTTTATTTTATTTTAATGTTTTGGCTAATATGGGTTTAGTATTGTATTAGAGTGAGACTAACCCAAATGAGAATGATTACTATTTTTAGGTTCTTTCTCTTCTTTAGATTAACTCTCATGGTGGTGTGATTGTTGAATGTGTACCCTGTGAGACAGTTTGAATATTTGATGAAATGAGACTATATTATTAATTAGTTTAAATATTTCTTGTGTGTTGTGATTTTTATTGAATTTGAGTCTCACTGACCCAAGTCAAATTTTTCAGCGGAGAGTTGTGATTCCCAAAAAAATTGCTACTAAAAGCTGCTATGTTTTTCGACTTAATAATGTTAATAATGTAAATATTGGTTTATAAAGTCTCATCTCAAACTAAAAGAAAATAAAAAACTTATTGTTTTGAGATAGTTTAGACAAAAAAATAATGAAAGCATGTAACCCTAGTCCTTGAGTACAGAGAAATAAGACACGTTCGTTACTTTCTAGAGTTTTGTCGCTCTATTACTTTCAGGAGTATTTTTTTCTCATCTTATAATTTTTGTAAGAACTTCGAGTGTGTCTTTTTCTAAATCGGCAGTTTTTTAGCCGTTAAAACTGTTGAAATGACCAAAGAAAATAAAAATCTGGATGGAATGTTAGTTGCAGAATCGTTACTGCATAGAAATATAAAAGCTTCTGGTATGTTGAGATTCGTAAAAGGGGTGAACTAATTATGAGATTAAATTAAAAGGTAAAAAAGTTAATAATATTTTTTCATTAATTGAAATATTAAACACTCTTTTTTATACCCCTTTAGACCATAAGTTAGGTTGGACGAAATTCGTAACTGCTATAGTAATATTTTTATATTACGGTTTTCTGATAGACAGATGCATTTCACTATTTCAGGGATTATTAATTTTCATAACACCTATATTTATGGACAAACACAAAATTAAAAGCTATTTACCCATCCATAAAGCTAACCCTAGATGTTGATGTTCAACCGCTTAATTAATTATTGCAATATTGCATTTAGTTTGGTTTCTTTATAAAACCACACACACATTTTTAACAAATCGTGAGAAAATATAGTAATTAAAGCATATAATGTTTTGCTTGATTTTTGCATCCCTCTCTGCACTTAGAAATAACAATAAAAATAAATAAAATTGGTTCTTGAAAATGTAAAATAAAATTCGGAGATGTCAAACTCAAAGTCAGAGAAAGATAAGCACATGCCAGTGGGACCTACAGCTTAATAAATCTCGTATAGTTGAACCCTACGAGATTCTGAGTGTTAATAATCCTCTAGAACACAAGAGTGGTAGGTGATGGACCCACTTCAATTATTTGGACGGCTGAGATATAACTCATTAACTTGAATGAATCATGGGCTTCGAGATCACGATAAGATTCACCGTATCGTGTAATTGCACTCCTGAATTTGAGTTTACTTAAATACCCCCTTACCGTACGGTACTTAACGGACGGATGATAAAAGCAATTAATATAATTTTGTATCAAAACTAAATTAATTTGACCATGGAGAACTAATCATACCTTTGAATGTAGTTTGAATAAATTTTTATATTGGATTTATTATTATGACTCGATATTAACTCCATAGAAATTCATTGTAAAAATTAATATTTAGACAAAGCCAACTTTTTACTCTCTCTTTTTTTGTTGATTTGTAAGAAAAAAAATAAATATATATATAAAAATATATTTAGATATGAGATGAAGAAGTATTATCCACCAAGAATTGAGGTAGACCTATTGCTAAGAGTTACGGAAGAAGAAAGGTATAGAGATATTAGATAATGCATACGACATTGACATATCAGTTAGAGTACTTCGATGAGTTCGATGATATCAAGCTCAGCTACACATGGAGACGTCATTTTGCTTCGTTTGAATTGTTTCCGTATTTTTCTTTTGAACCAATTAGGTCCATTTATATATCTCCCCGTACATAGTAATTTTTTTGTTTGATAAAAGGTTTAGTACGGACTAATGTTGAGGAAGATGATGCTCTTTTTTTCCTTAGACACTGTCTTTGTGAAAGTAAAAAGGCTAAAGAGAAAGAGATATGGTAATGCCTAATATTATTATTTTCTAAACGAAATAATAATTTAAATGCGTGAGAATGGGTCGGTGAAGAGATCACAATCCACCAAGTCCGAAAGTGCTACATTCCCACTAATTAGCATATCAATATCACACACAATTTTTAAAGGAAAACAAAAAACGAGATTTTATCACATTTATTTGCCTTTTGCATCATTACGACTTAGACGAGTCATATTTTGGAATTCTTTCTAATTTAGTTGGTTTGATACAACATTAATTACAGCCAGTTGATTACAACCACATCTGCCGTAAGCTTGATTTACGGATGGCCGGAGGGGCCTATTTAAGCGCCACGATCAATAATCTCGGTAAAGAAAATGGTAACCGGGTCTCGACTGAACCATGTTTTGTTGGCTCGTATAAGTCGTAATTATTAGTTAAGCCCGAGTCGATGGGTCTTTGCTTTTGGGCCCTAACATTCCATGGCCTACAAAAGTTTACCAAAGTCAACGAAAAACTAGTGAGAGGTAGTGTTTTTTTTTTTCGTTAGGGGTTCTCAGTTAAAAGCGAAAGAATTTAATAAAAGGATATCTCTTAAATACAACAAAAAAAACACGTCGGTTTGAGAAAATCAACAGTGAACAAGAGGCAAGAACCTAACTTATCGAAAATAAGTGATCATTGAAGTTATTTTAAGAGTGACCCATGATATTGGTGCAAGCTTGAAGCTTCGAAGGACTCCGATATGACCGAGACTAAGAAGCTATACTTAAGTCTCTTTTTAGGGTTACTAGAAGATTACCTAACGTTGATACATATTGTATCGATAAATTTAAAACATTTGGAGAATGAGAAACATTTTTAATGTTTTTGAGTATTAATATAAAGTTGGAAGAACTTATTTGGAAGTAGTAATTAGAGAGCTTTTGCAGATGGGATGATATACTTCTTTTCACAAAATTATATTTACCAATTTTAATCTCGAATCATGAAAGATTAGAGGTCAAAAGTCTTGAACTTCCTAGGAATCTACAGTTTCAGCTTAAAAAAAAGAATGTGATATAGTTTTTATTTATTTATATATCGAATGCCTGCAAAGGACAGTTTCTATAAAATCAATTGAACAAACTAATCACCTTTAGGCTTTGATGAGTGACACAACGTAACGTTCCTTTTTTAGCAGATTAATCAATATATTTCTCTCGTTACAATGTCTTTTTCTACTCCATTTGATTTTCTTTTAATACCATATTTATGTTCTTGTTTCTCTGTTTGCTTACCATGTGACCCGTGGCATGTGATGAAAAATTATTGGCAATGGGTATGAAATATAATTCCTGGAGTGATGATTAGCCATGCACGAGTGGGTGGGGTAATAAAATGACGAGCGTCAAATAGTAATCAAACAAGCCTTCCCATTGGGCCTCTCTTCGCTGTCATTTCAAAAGAATCTATTATTCTCTCTTTCGTTCCACGACTCTCATCATTTTAATTCTAAATAATTGTTGTACCAAAAGGACATTATTTATTTTCTTGTTAATGATCTCCTTCCTGCCTACAACTTTCTTTACCCCGACATTATTCTTTTAAGTTTTAACCATTTGGAGACTTCCTTCTCGAATTATATTTCATTTTAACCCAATATCAGAAATATTCATAATCCTATATTGAGTAGATTCGCTTTCCCTCGTAACTATCATTTTTGTTTTGCAAATGTACCTTCCACCGACAATATTTTTTGTCAAAATATAATCTAAAAACCATCCCAATATAAACATTTATTTGACATTAATTTTCTATAGTATACTATTATTGACGGAAGCTTAAACTCCTCATTTAGAATGACAGAAGTTGATGGAATAGAAAAATTTGTAGGGTTTTGTTTCAAAGGGTTGAACAACATCGATTTATTCATTAACAAAAAAAAGAAAAAAAACATCGATTTATTGACATATAATATGTATAGTTTTCTTTTGTGCCAAAACGAGGAGTTTAAGCTTCTGTACAGTCAATACAATCAAGTTATTATCGAAGGTTATATTGCAAAAAATTTAGTGAGTTTAAAGAGTTTATATTTTCCTGTTTCCCTTAGTATTTTCAAACAACTCATGTGGTAGTCTGGTAGAGATCCACATGGCGTAGTTTATCTTCTCATAGATTCAAGCTGCATACTATTTATAGAATAATATACGTAAGTATAGGTACATTGGTCTTTAGTGTATTCTTATTTCGTGAAGATGTGGGGTGTAGTATGAAGTACAAAACATGTTCTCGATGTCCTATGTTTGTGGATGCATGTAATTATGTAAGAGATAAAATGATCATTTTCAAAAGTAATAACCCTTGTAAAAGAACAGAGGCAAAAGACTAATAATATTCTTTCTGTTTCAAATTATAAGAATTTTTAAGTAAAAGCACACTTACTTAAAAAATTACTTTTTCTCAACCAAAATCATCATTAATCATTTTTATCACATCAAAAGCAACATAAATAATTATTTTAAAGATTTTTTATTATATTAAATTAAAATTTATTAGAAAAGTGCATAAATATTTGAATAACTTATAATAAAATAGAACAAGTAAATTTGGTTAAAAATACTTATAATTTAGAACATAAGGAGTATCAGACTTGTATTTGAAAAAAAAATACTAACATTGTACATTAGATATTGAATGCACAATTGCACATAGATCAAATAATCTATTAGATATAAGACCCATATCGAGGTAAACTCAAAACTGGTTATTAGAATATCACTTATTAGTAAAACAATCAGACATTTTAAAATAGTTCTTATAAACATAGAAATACATTTTTTTTGTATATTATAAACATAGAAACTTTAACAGGTTGTTGTTTTCTTATAAACCTACCTACCCAAATTTGTTTCGATGTAAGCTAGTGGGTGAGAGAATGAATTATGCCAGAACCTACGCTATGTAATTAGCAAAAATCTAGGCTGATTATAAATCTTGATAACGGTGAAATAAATATAACATTTATATGTAGGTATTATGTACCGTAGATCGTACTTTTCACTGTTCGAAGAACATGATGACAGAAAAAGCTTAGTTGAGAGTTGAAAACAGAGCAAAGTGGCTATTACTATTTAGTCTTTTCTTTCACATGACCTGGTCGGATTTGTTTCCTTTTTTCTAATCACTACAGTCCAATTTCAAATAACTTTCGCCGAAGTTAAAAGAAGTAGTGAATAAATTAAACAAAGGAAAGTAAATATAGTTGAGAAAGTTAAAAAGAAAAAAAAATTACTAGAAACTAAATTTATTCTATAAAGGTTCGTTGTTAAAACATAAACTATACAGACTATACATTGTAAATTACTAATCGTGTGAATCTTAAATGTAAAACGGAGATCACATTTTTACATTGATGTAGTAAAATTTAACTAGTTTCAAATACACGTTAAAAAACTTAATACTTTGTCACTAAAAATTTATGATATAGTTATAATCATTTTTGTAAAGGCAACCACATTGGTAATTCCAAAAAATCTCTAAAAAAATATGAAATAATAAATATTGATTAAATAATATATGTTTTTAGAAAAAAGTGAAAACATTATATAATAGCTTTTTATTTAAGAGATTTATCCATGGGGTTTTCATTTTTTTTTTTAAAATTCATATTATTTAATTAATATTTATTATTTTATACTTTTTGAAAATTCATGTGACAGACTACTTCTCTAATAAGTTTCATCTCTTTTAAAATTAAGATATTCATACTGATTGGTAATGATCAAGTGCTCGTGAATATACATTGAATTTTCTACAACAGTAATGATCTCTACAAATTTCACACTAGTTAATGGAAACTGCAGAATTTACAACCAATTTAAATCACATTTTGCTCATGATTAATAAATATTTTACTCTATACATTCTTGAACTCGAGTTCAGACCCAGGACGACTCGGTAGAATGACTCACCACCTTTCACGGCCATCTCCGTTATATCCGCCACCGCGTCAGTAAACTCGCCGCCTCACCAATAAATAAATAGAAAAAAAAAAAGGAATCCGAGTCAATGACGATCACTTCAAAATTGGCTTCGGTACATTTTTGGTTTCGCGTAAAACCGGGTCGGAACCGGTTATCTCACTCTTTTAATTGGTCTATTTACTCTATACGACGCCGTCAAGTGAACTCACCAAACGGCTTTTTCAGTGACGCCGTGAAGCAACGGCCGAGACTGAATCCATAAATCAAGCTTACTTCTGATCCCCACGTGGCAATTCTTCTGGAAATCATCTGGACAAGTGAACCGTCTTGACCGGGTCGAATCAGACCTAGAAATAAACCGAATCGATTCCTCGAAAACCGATTCTTCACAAGGGAAAACCAACGGACCTTGGTTCGCGAAACCGAACTCTTCCTCTGCTTGTACCAAAAGATTCCTTAAGATTGGATGGTTCAGATACGTCGCGCGCACCACAAATCTCCTGCAACTGCTCCCAACATAAACCGCCACGTGTCCTGACGGCACATCCGGCGGTACACAACTGCTGAAAGAAGAAGACATCCTTGCTTGATCTCGCCACCGTCGAAGCATCTGTCTCAGCCTCACAATGTGACGGATCTTACTGCATTTTTCAAGACCTCCGGCCATTTTTTTTTCCGGCTATTAACTTAATCTGATTAAACGAGGAAAAACAGAGAAAAATGTCAGAGGGATTTTGAGTTTTTGAGAGGGAGGGACGAAGTTTATATAGTAATGAGAATATTTTAATGCCACTGGTTTTTAAGATATTTACGAAATTACCTCTTTTCTATGATGAAATAAGATTGGTGTGATTGGTAGATTAATTATTATTAAGGAAATTTAATTTTAATCATTTTGTACGAAGAAAGATAAGATACGAATCATATGATACTTAAGAGGAGCGTCAAAGAAAATTTAGTATGTTTTTTTCTTCTTAATACATTGGATGGTGGAGAAGGTTTGATACAACAGATGACAAGATTAGACATGTGAATATTATTAATTAGTGGTAGATTATGGTTCATGTATTATAAATCAAAGGTTTTGATGATTATGGTAATGAATTTATCGATCGTGGAAAGAAATTTAAAACTGTCATTGCATAAAAAGGATTTGATTACTTGAATTAAAGAAGTTTCACTTTTGAAAATAAAAAGAAAGAAAGAGATGGTAGGGAAATAAGAGCATGCATGTGCTAGTGTTGGATAAGACGACTGGTCTTCGGGACAAGACTTCAAACATCACCTTGGAATTTGATTAGGAACATACTTAGTGGTAGTTTCTCTCTTTATGTTTATGTTTTTGTTTGGTTATAGTCAAAGTGTTCATATGTTAAAAGCAATTAACCTGACGAGAATCCATGTATATACGATTCAAGCACACCATTGAAAAAACACACACACCATTGAACTATTATATTTCAGTTATTGTGAGTCAAATCTCGGTAATAGATGAGATGAAAATTGACAAATCAAGCTAAGTAGCTAACAAGGATTTAGAACATGGCTCATATCTTAGACACTAGGGTTAATTACGGCATGAATTTAGTTGCAACTAACGCGTTAACAGAACAAAACCGAACAGCTTAGAGTATAATGCTTTTGGATTAAAAAAAAGAAAGATTAAAGTGCTTTTTTAACATCAATTATATATAGAAAGATATATACTTCAAGTCAGTTCGTGCTCGAACAAACATGTAGTACTAGAGCCATTAGCCACAGCGGCCGCTTGAGGGTCAAAACTTTTATATGTATAATAAACGTAAAAATACATTTCATAATCTATTAATATTAAACTTTGTCTTTTTCTTATAAATTAGTTTCGGCGCACGGAAGTGGGAGAATTTATGTTGAATAACAAATAAATAAAACCCACCACATGGGTAGCTGGGGAAAGGTAAGAAAATGTACTTAAACAAAGTAATTTTAAAAATGTATAATTCGATTAAGTACTACAGAAACATTAGAAAACTATTTAAAGGTCATCTCACCAGACGCAGTTAAGATTAACTGAAGATGCTTTTTGTTTAAGGAGAAAATAATGTAATCGTATACGGCGTACCACACCAAACACACATATTTCTGTAGTTTACAAATGTGTCCATGCCCCCATGTGCGGGAATGTCCCATCTCCAGTTATTTTTCATTTTATATTAGAACAAAATTGTAAATTTAATTACGAAATTTGCTACTTTAATTTTATCTCTATAACATACACTTTCATGTAATCAAAATTATAAAATGCTTAAAAATCATTTATGCATTGTAAGTTTGTAACCGTCGGTGTTATCTGATGTACTCATTTCTTCAAATCCTTTAAATTCCAGATTATGTCATACAAATAAATTTGCGGAGTTTATCTCTGATAAATCTTATGGAGTATAATATTATCATTGAGTTGTGTAATTATGTTTGATATAATTGGAAAACAAAAATAAATAAACATGAATACGTAAATGATTCTAAGTCTTTTATTTCTTATCATAAAAACATTTCGAGATATTTTTGGTGGTTGAACAACAAAAAATCGGTTTAAATTTTACAGATATATCGAAAAATGTTATTTTCTGAATAAACGAAAATTAACGATCCACAATGATCAATTTCGTAAAATACATACCTATCCCTCAAATTATCTTTCATAACCTTCAATATAATTAAAACTATACTGTCGTCGAGCACAGAAAGACAAAAAATATAAAATATTGTTAACTTTTTGTATCTTCACTTCGCACCCTCGTTGTATTTGCAATAAGTTAACAAATTTATCACTGTAAGGAATATAAAATCGTTGATCAATAATACACTACACACTTCGAGTTCCTATCAGTCCTACATATCACATTTTCCGCATGTGGCATGATAAATCTTGCGATATATTCACTTATATTTAGTCGAATATTCATATATATATATATATGTATATATCATATTGGAATAAAAATTTGAAAGAGATGATTGAAGCCTTGTTTTAAATCATTAACATTAATAAATTCGAATTAATAAAGGTGGGTCCAAAGTACATATTGTTGAAGCTATGATGCATCCCCCCCATGCGACGATACGTTCTCACCCCACTTGTTGGGTTTTAAGGATATTCTCATTTAATTTTATCTCCCTAAGCAAATCTCTCTCATTATTGCTTGGTTATTATGAATCCAGCTAAATTACAATATACCATAATATAAGATTACAAGAGAGTCGATCGTATGCTATGAATCGGCATTGGATTGTCTCTTTCTGCCTCCTTGCACCAAATTGCATGGTACCAAATTGCATTAACATGCACGCACAATTTGAGGAAATAAATATATAGTATGGGATCAAACAATATGTTAAATCTCCTAATTTGTTTTACCTGGACACAAATCTCATCAAATAACATCTTTGAGTAATGTCATTTGTTGAAGCAACAATATCCATATATAGATCTTTAATTAGTCATATATCAGCAGAAAATTCGATTGTTTATATATATGTTATTAAAAAAATATTTTCTATTTTTAAAAACTTCTGTACATCACTATATTTTTTTATAAATGAATGTTGTTCTAGTTAATATATACATATATGTATATATAATCTGTTTTTAAAATATATAAATAGAAATATGTCTAATATTTTAGTTAATTTTACGCATTAGGCAATAGCCAATAAGAGTGATTAGCCACAAGAGAAGTCCCGAAAGGATGATGAACCTGATCAAAGTTTCGTTCCCTCAAATTTTCTTAAAATTAAAATTGTCATCCTCCACTCATTTTTTATAGAGAAAACATGTATTTATAAATATCATACACAAAAACATATAAGTTCAGTTAATAATTTGATAGCATACTTTATAAAAGCCTATTCGGAATTAAGTTTTTAACTTTTTTAATATTTGCATCATAGATTTAACTTTTTATCTTAATGTCGCGTTAATTAAATTTTAGTTTAATCATTGCTTTACGTTAAGTGTGAATAAGAGTGAAGACATAAAAATGCACATGCAATGTGTAGTTAATAAAGCATCAAGACATGCTAATCAGGGATTCAGGATTATGCTTTGGATTTATTTAGTCAAACGTCTTTCGGCATCCTAACACCTTATCAGATGTCGCCACATCTCTATCCCCCCTCATATTTTCTTTATTATTAAATACAGACTAATATAGTTATAATTTATATTCCGAGTAATGTCTTGTTTTTGTTCATAGCTCCAGCTAGTCCTGGAAAAAAGTAACTGGATCCGAATATCTGATCCAAATCAATCTATAAAAATCTAAATCGAATTCGATCTAAATTTTAGAAATACTCGAAAAGTATCTCAAATCCTAAACCCAAAAAACGGAACTCGAACCTGAACAAAACCAAAAATCAAATAAATACCCGAAATACCCGAATATATATATATATATATATATTAATTATATTTATATTTAATATAGTTTAATTATCTAAAATAAAAATTATAAACCTAGATATATAAATTATTTTAACACTAAAATAGTCAAAATATCTAAAATAACTATATTATTTATAAATTTTAAATCATATTTGTAAATTTTTATTTAATTTTAACTAAATTTTATTTTTTTTATTTTATTTTTTTATTTTCTTTAATATTTCAGGTACCCGAACTCGAACCAAACTCAATCCGTAAAATAAAAATACCCAAAAAATATTTCAAATCCTAAATCCAAAAATTCGAAAGACCCGATCCAAATTTGAAAAGGTACCCGAATGCTCATGGCTAGCTCTAGCAATACAAATTGGTATAGTCAGTATACAAACTCATTAATAGATCAATGAGTCGGGCTAAATTATTTTTAAATCTACTTGATTATTTCATCTATGTGTATATATAGAATCTTTTCAGTTTTAAGTACTGTAAATATATATGTACTAAAATAAACTTGTCTGCGATGATCTATTAATAATGCATGTGAAAGCTGAAATATTTTATACCCGTGGACAACACCATACTCAAAAGCCAAATTTGGTCAAATTTCAAATTTCATTACAGTTTATACTTTATAGTTTTTCCCAACTAACTATGGTCGACAAAATATATGTTTAGTTGAGTTAGATTTTTGATAATCGTAAGGAGAAATTTAGTACGTCTCCCTTTTTTTATTAGCTAGCAACTAACATTTAATTTTAAGTTTTTGGGAGAAATTTAGTACAAATTTTCATAAGCTTATCACTTATGATTCCTCATTCATTCGAGTATGGCCTATAGACATGTATAACAGAGAATTCTCTTATATAAAACTAATGGATTTTATAAAAGCAATATGACAAAAGTTTCAAGAGAAAAACCTGCTTATAGTGAGAGAGTCTCTGCAATGCTGCATAAATAAGGTTCTGTTAAACCTCTTATAATGGTATTTTCATTTGCATCATGAACAATATCCAGAGACGTCTGATTAAAAGAAAGCATATATTTGATCGTCTCATTGTATATTTCAAGCATTGAGACCTACAATTTAAGTAAATATTAAAAATCCAAAGACAGAACACAATGAAACCAAACAACAGATTGAAATGTTTACCTGCATCTTGTACTTTCAGCCTTGTACACTAAGTGATTCAATCGCTTGGAATATCTGTTTCAGTAACCGAGTGATCAATCCTTCCTATTCTAGTGGCTCAGGGCTGCCCATCATGGTGTAAGTCTTTCTTGAACCTGTCTGCCCGTATGCAAAGATACAAACCTGTATCCACACAAGATTAAGATAGAGGCATAGAAAGCATATCCAGAATGCATAAAGAAATGAAGAACACTTATTCATTCACACACTTATTCATTCACTCTGAACAAGCTGAGAGATTTCAGATGTCGCCACATCTCTATCTCCCCTCATATTTTCTGTATTATTAAATACAAATCATATACAGACTAATATAGTTATAAACTTATAATTTATATTCCGAGTAACTGTTCATAGCTCCAGCAGTACAAATTGGTACAATCAATATACAAACTCATTAATAGATCAATGAGTCGTGCTAAGTTTTTTTAGATTTACGTGATTATTTCATCTATATATATATATATATATATTAGTAACTTTTCAGTTTTGAGTACTGGAAATATATATATATATATATATGTACTAAAAAACATGTATGCGATGATCTATAATGATGCATGTGAAAGCTGAAATATTTTATATCCATAGACAACACCATACTCTAAAGCCAAATTTGGTCAAATTTCAAATTTCATTAGAGAGTTGATTGTTTTTCACAACTAACTATGGTCGGGAATATATATATATATGATTTAGTTGAGTTAGATTTTTAATAATCGTAAGGAGAAATTTAGTACCTCTCCCTTTCTCATTAGCAACTAACACTAAAAAAAGTCTTATATGGTTGGGAGAAACATATATGGGTTAATTAGCACTTACCACAAATTTTCATAAGCTTATCACTGATTGATCTATTAATCCATATATAGACGTCTATATACTGTTTCTGTAAAATTGTTCACGTCTATATTTAGCCATTTAAAATCATTCAACATCACGTAATACTATTTCCAAACATATTTTCAGACACAAAAACTGTATTCCAGCAACGTAAATATGCTTCAAGTACGACAATATTGTCTTTTAGCAAATTTTCATATTTTAAAATGTTCACAATATACTATTTTAAAAAAACCACTTGTTTTCTATGTAAAATCATTGTTCTTTTTCTTTATTGTTAATTGCTAGTTTGATTTTTCTAATATCTAAACTCTAAATGATGAAATTTAATCTTAATTAATTTTCGTCTTAAATCTTAACATTTATAAATAGTTTTATTTTTTATAAACGTTTTATAACTGAGATGCATTTTTACATAATTGAGAGATACATTTTTCAGCCACCATATGAACAAACTCTTTTTTCTTTGTTAATAACTCCTCTCTCCTCTCTTTCTTGCTGCTTAGAATCGGTAGAGAAAAGGAGAAACTTAAGGTATACAAATTTTAAATAAAAGAAAATATATTATTTAAATGAGATTATCAAGAAGTAGTATTTTAGCAAACTAAATTATTAAAATAGTCATCCACACAAATTCCTCTAAAACTACGTACTATGCAAAAACAACTGGAAATGGTTTTGAATCTGTGGGTGCTAAATGATTGTGACGCAGATGTATTAATTAAATTATAGCATAATTATTTATTTAATTTCACATACTGTATATAAAAATTTATGCAACACTAGATTTGGTTACCTCATGCGTTGTTGTACAATGAAAACAAAAGAGGCAAAAAGCTATAAGATAATTTATAGTATAACAAATGAAATTAAAAGAGAAAAGCAAAGGACACAGCCTTGCATTGCAATTATGCGATGAGAATTTATCATATAAAATTGGTTTTGGTAGAAATGATTTGTTATGGAGCGAATGAATAAGTAGGCAGTGACGTATGTGATTTTCGAATAAATTAGTCCTAATTTGGGATTCAAATATTGAAAATTTTGTAGTACGTGTTACAACATTATATAACGAAAATGAACTTTGATTACTGATTAGTTAAAGACACTATTATTAACATCTAACATTATTTGGGAAATGATTAATCCTGGCATTGAGCCTACAAGTACATCAATATTAATATTAAGGACATCTCCAATGTAACTCTATATTTCTCTTTAAATTTTATCATAGAGTGATTTTGCTTTAATTTAGTTCTATATTTTATTTAAAATAGAATAACTTTATTTGTTTTTCTATATATAGAATAACTTTGTTTTCTCTTCTATATTCTATATTTCAATTACTATAAAATTGATTAACTCTAAAATAGAGTAAAATATTAGAGAGAATGACTACTCTATTTTAGAGAAACTCTATTTTAAAATAAAAAATAGAAAAATACATTAAAAATATTCTAAGCCGGTCCATATATAAACCAGCTCACCAAAAATTTGTCTCTGAAAAAAGAATAATTTGGACGCTTTTGTTTAAATGATATTTTCTTGTTTGTTAATGATTAAGTATCTCATTATTATCCCTTAATAAACTTAAATCCTTCTTTTTCCGTTTATATTATAGCGTAACATGTCACATCACTCACAACTTTTATTTAGAACTCTAGGTGAAATTTTGTATGTATTTAATATTTCAACTCAGGTAATTCAAACAAGGATTGTAGTGCTTAGTTGTTTATGTTCAAAGTTCAAACTAATAAGAATTCAAAATAATATATGTGAATTTGCACCTTGTAAATATTGCACTTAAGTTTGATGGACAAAGAGAAGAATGAGCTAGTCGAGCTAAGTAAGGAGGGCCTGTAACCCGAATAGCTAGGGACAATAACATGGTGGGACATTGGTTCGGGTCCACGGGCGGATCTTGTGTTGGCACGTTTATGAGCTGTCCAGTTCAGAAAAAAGAAGAAGGAAAACAAAAAAATCTGAGCTTCTATTCTTAAAAAAAAATCGGTTAAACGAAGCATGTTGGATAATATGTGAAACTGTGACATTCAATTTTATTTAGATGATATTAGGTGATACATGTGTATAAATTTTGTATTGAATTGGTAACAAATTAGAGAATAGACTCGGTGCTTTTGTTAGGGTTAGTTATATGACAATACGAAGATAGTGAATTCGAAAGTAGATGAGTGCCCATAAAAAGCCATGCATTTAGTCATCTTTCAAGCTTCCTATCATCAACTGCAAAATTGCTAGAATTGTTTGGATATGGACTAATCTATATTTATTTGTATTGTTATATGATTTGGGGGTCTAAGATTTATAGAATCGTCGCTGTGAATGCAATTTGTCAGCATGTATATATCTCCTATATGATTGGGACTGTGGAATTCATTGTCACCACCAATGTATCACATGATCAATCACAAGTAGTAGTAGTTGAACAATATTCTATATTCACAGAATCACAATAACCTTCATTGTCAAATGCATCTATCATAATTGTAATACTATATTGATAGAAAAATATTAATATCATATAAGGTATGGACTGGTTGTGAGTTTTTGAACCACTTGATGTGATATAAACAGCAGTAACTAATCATTGGATTATAATATCTGCATTTGCATAGAATAGTGATAATTCAAAATTGTTAAGAAATAATGTTAGTAGTATGAAACATCTAATATGGGTCAAAAAAAAAAAACATCGGATGGAGATGTTAAAACGAAAAACAAAGAAGCCGCCCTCCCCCTTTTATTAGATATAAATTATAAAACCCAATGGCCAAAAGATCAAACGAAAACTAAAATTATGCAGTATTTGATTTTTAGATCTTTTAGAGATTTTTTAAAATATTATTTCAATTTTTTTGATGTTTTTTCAAGTTTATATGTAAAAAAATTGCGACCATTAAAATTATGCACTATTTTTTATATCATATGGTAAATTGTTTATATTATGTGATGGCATGTACACGTTGCAGTACACGTTGGTATGGAGTTCGCCAATCATTGTGTTTAATTTAAATAATGAGATCGGTAGTGATTGAACATTAACTCTTGGAGCAGTTAGGCACATGAATAACTGCAAGTAGAATAGGGTGTATAACTTGGAATCAAAAGTAAAAATCAAGAAATGGTAGAGAACCGTTTATTTTGGTCATTAGAAAAATTGGTTATGGGATCGTACGTAGAAAATATGATTGGTTACGGGATTGCAGAATGATTCTTTATTGAGCATAGTCACTATTTTGTAGACTATCCAATGCCCAAGGTCCATTCGATCTTGTTGTGCTTGCTACGTACAATCTAGAGATTTTCCAACTTTGCAGCAAACTCTAATCATTCATCATAGGTTTAGATGGACAATTCGACTTAACTAAACCAAAATGAAACTATAGACATGTCAATGATCTGGTCGTAGTCACTATCAAGAATCTTTCCTGAGAAGTAGGAGATATAGTTACATCAGATATCAAATACGCGAATCATATTAAAGAAAAAGAACTCTTAACCAAATATTCCATCTACATACATTTTTAAAATATCTATCAATCTCATGATCATCAAGATCATATAAGATCGTAAGGGCCAGTCCTTAATCTATTTTATATATGAAATCAAATCAAATACGCCTGCGTCACAATCAAAGACCGTAAAAATACAGATAGAGAGAACACGAGGGAAAACTATTTTCTAGAACCAATTTTTGCTAAACTGGTATGATGAAGTATGTAGACCGGTCCGGTCTGGAGTTAAGACTTATCTATCCATTAAATTCGCCTTACAAAAAGTCAAGTGGACTAATCTTTTTGTGGTAAAGAAATAAGAACCCATCACGAAAACGACATCGTAAATCTTCATCAACTCGTCTAATAAAGCCCACGAGAAGCCCAATAAATATTTTTACAAAAACGACATCGTATCAAAACTATAATTGAGTCATTTGCTGAAACGTGTCTCTTGGCTCTGACAGTATCTCGAACTCTGTAAGAGAAGAAATTAACAAAGAATCATTTAGAGATTAGGTATTTTTCTCAATCGAATCAGCCATGGAAGGAGAAGAAGATAGAATCTGCAACTAAGAACCCTAAAAAGACTAATCCTCGATGAATCCGTCTCCGATGTAAGTCATACTTTTTCTAATCTCGATTTCTCCATAATCTTTGATCATCTTATGATTTCTTCTCCATAAACGTGCGGAGTTTTTATCTTGTGGCTTTTGGCGATAATGGGCTTCTGGCCTTATTTCAAATGGACTATAATTAACCGACTAAACTTGTTCACTATAAATACAGCAGTTTGTTTCTACGTTTCTTCTCATAAGTTAAACAACACACACACAAAACCTTTTTCCTTTTTGCGATTTCTTTCTCTGATTAAGCGTCTTTGAATTCTTGAAGCAATGGCTCGTACGAAGCAAACCGCAAGGAAATCTCACGGAGGAAAAGCTCCGAGGAAACAGCTCGCCACCAAAGTATGTTTCTTTACCTTTTTATTTTTTTTTACTTGTTTGAGAATTTTAGGTTTTTTAAGATTTGGTTTGTGAATTCTGATTTTTGTTTAATTTTTCATAACATAGATAGCGAGAAAATCTGCTCCGACCACCGGAGGAGTCAAGAAGCCTCACCGTTACCGTCCTGGAACCGTCGCACTTCGGTAAATTTTCATGATTTCTTTCTTTTTTTCTTTTGAGTTCACGTCTTCAATTCTTTGATAATCAATTATTTTGTTTTGATGGAAACAGTGAGATTCGTAAATACCAGAAGAGCACTGATTTGTTGATTCGTAAGCTTCCTTTCCAACGTCTTGTTCGTGAAATCGCTCAAGATTTTAAGGTAATTTTTTTTCTCTTTCAATTCAATGATTCTGAAACTGATGAATGAGTATGTATGATGATTGAATCTAATTTCATAAACTTGAATACGTAGACGGATCTGAGATTCCAGAGCCATGCAGTGTTAGCTCTTCAAGAAGCTGCTGAAGCATATTTGGTGGGTTTGTTTGAAGATACAAATCTCTGTGCCATTCATGCCAAGAGGGTTACTATAATGCCCAAAGATGTTCAGTTGGCAAGACGCATCCGTGGAGAACGTGCTTAGAACCCTAATTATTAGGGTTTCAATTTGTTTTTATTAGTTGCATTTTTTTTTTCTTTTCTTTGGTTTTCTATTAATCTCTTTTGAGAGATTGGATTGGTTATTTGGATTATGATACGGTTATTACTATTATTTCTATAATAAGATTGAATTGAAGGTTTTATCATTGTTCTTGGATGTGTTTCTCAATTGTGAAAGATTTATCAATTTTCAGTCAACTCTCGGATCGGATTAACAATAAGAATGTATTGTTCTCTCTTTTTGAGCTAAACAAACTTTATGGGCCTTAGGTCCATTACTTAACTCAATATTCTCTCTTTCTCTTCTTTTCCTGCAAATTTCAAACTTCAATCTCCTCCCATGGCAACGTGCATGACAAAAGTAGAACCGGGAAATTCCAAAACGGCAATTATCGGTTCTATTGCATGAATAATTTATGTTGACCCGGTTTATCTGTTAACCGGTATAATCCACACTCAAAAATCAAGATTCTTGAAGAAGCCAAAAACCCGACGATGAGCAATATAAAAAATTGATAGAAAAAAAAAACTATAATATCATTCATGGTATGGAATATGGACCTATATGGATGTGAGTTTTTTTTAACCACTTGATAAAACAGTAACTAATCATTGGATTAGAACATCTGTATTCGCATAGAATGTTGAACATTCAAAATTGTTGAGAAATAGTAACTTTTATTTTTGGTCAATAAAAATTTGATTAATCTGGATCTTAGAAAATATGATTGGTTACGAGATTGCAGACAACTGGATACTAGAATCAGCCCACATAAATTAATCTGGGCTCAAATATAGGCAATACTCATTTAACTTTTAAGATATGATTTTCCATTTCTTTTAAGATATGATCCCTTTTCCTAGTGACAAGTTTTAAGGAGAGGCCCATGTAGCTTATACCGACTTATCTAATCTCCTAATATTAACCGACTCAACACAACAACGAACAACACCCTTCACTATAAATTCATTAATCTTGTGTTTTACTTTTCTCCATATCAAACAACAAAACATTCTTACTTTTTGCGATTCATCTCTTCTATTCAGTTTTTTCTTTCTTTTCATTCCCTCAACTCTCAGATTCTAAGAAGAAGTTATGGCTCGTACTAAGCAAACCGCTAGGAAATCAGTCGGACCAAATGTTCCAAAGAAGCTTCTCGCAAGCAAGGTATGTTTCTTAGTTTTGAATTTTGTACCAAAAATTTGAAGATTTAGGGTTTCAAATTAGGGTTTGTTATGATTCATTGTGTAATGTGTAACAAAGGCTGCGAGGAAATCTGCGCCCACCGTTGCCGGAGGTGTCAAGAAGCCTCACCGTTACCGTCCCGGTACCGTTGCTCTTCGGTATAATTTCACAACTTCTCATTCTCAATTCATAATCAATGTTCGAAATATTCCTCCGTCTTCATTTGTTTTGCTTTAATCTCTTGATGAAACAGTGAAATTCGTAAATACCAAAAGGGCACTGAGTTGTTGATTCGTAAACTTCCCTTTCAACGTCTTGTTCGTGAAATTGCTCAAGATTTTAAGGTATGATCTCATCTTCAATTCATACTTCTTCTTACGACACTCAAAACCCTAACTATGTTAGCTTTGACTCTAATTTCATAAATTTGATATGTAGACGGATCTGAGATTCCAGAGTCATGCAGTGTTAGCTTTTCAAGAAGCTGCTGAATCATATTTGGTGCGTTTATTTGAAGACACAAATCTCTGTGCCATTCACGCCAAGAGGGTTACAATAATGCCCAAAGATGTTCAATTGGCAACAAGAATTCGTGGAGAACGTGCTTAAATCGATGATCATCAGTCATTACTATTATCTTATTAGAGTTGTGTTCGTGTTTTGTTGTTGCTCTTTGAGAGATGATGGATTGGTTATTGGAATATGACATCGTTATTTCTCTAATTTCTCTGTTATCGTTGTTCTTGGATGTCTATCTCAATAAGAAATATTATCAATCCACTATTTATGATAATAAGAAACGCAGATGAAGGAGATGCTGAATAATATTTCTTATTTCATTCTCTCTTAGTTTCTGCAATTTTACAAGCGGGTGACGTTTTAGGCAAGTTTTGAATTACAAAAAACGTTGAACGTTCAAAACGAGGTTGTAGAGATTGTTGATGGGCTTCACTATCTGTTTTTTCTTCTCATAACTTTTAGTGGGCTTAGTTATATCTTGGCCCAATTTATTTTCGTTTTCTGAAACCTTGTCGTTTTGATCCTTTCTTGAGACAGAAGCAATATTTGATGAAGTCTCTATCTGAATGAAGAAGACGTGCAGGACAGTAATATTCTAAGTTGGATCATATTATGTAGTTTTGTTTTATGCTTTTGGAATCTGCCGTTTCTCTTATTGTGTGTGTGGTCTTTCACACATCTTTCCTTTTTGGGATTTTCCAATTAAATTTGAAAATCCTTTACTTTTCTCTTTATTATTCCCACAACAAAAAAATCCTTAAGGAATAAGTTTAGCATAATTTCCTTACCCACGTCCTCGTAATTCCATTTGTTTTAGCGTAATAAACAAATTAGAGATTTCGTATCCTTTTTAAAAACTTTCACATAGAAATAAAAGTATCTAACATGAGATGTCAAAAAAAGGAAACGTATCTAGCATTAAAATTTTACCAACTCATAGAAATAGCAAAAATTATATTGCTTCCTTTTTTAAAAATAAAAAACTCATACATGAAATGATGACTTATCACTTTCACTGTAAACGAACCCAAACACCTACACTCGGTACATCTTGGTTCACAACGAAAACTATATAATAACCGGGTGGAGCAAGATTCGGAGAATTTGGTGTCCTAACCCTAACCTCATAAATACTGCTAAACCCAAACCTCGAAGAAAAAACATGATCAAGAACCAACATCCTTTGATTCATCGAGAAGGAATGTGTATTAAACGAAGGATAAACCATCGTCACTTTAACCGGACTTTTCACTCTTCCGGTTACAAGAAACCTAAGCCTCAAGACTCGACCGTAATTAATCGTTGCCTGTGGTCTAGGATCAACAATCATCGGACGAATACTCGAGTACTGAGGATCCAAATAAGACGGCGAAAACGCTTCCAAACTAAGCTCCGTCGGGAAAAGCACGTTGGTGAAATTATAAAACGCATGTGGATTGCTTCCTCCGACAAGAACTCTCCCATCACGAAGTAAAACAGCTGTCGAATGGTACATTCTAGGAATCTCGTTTGCGTTCTGTTCTTCGAATCTTGAACCGACCGGTTTATCAGGATGGTAAAGAACAGGGTTTAAAATCGGTTCACGACCTAGCTCCCAACCAGCTGAACCTGAAGAACCACCGTTAATTAACAGAACATGTCCGTCAGGTAAAAGCAACATGTCTCCCATAACTGAAGCTCTCGGCATTTTCTCAACGACCCATTGAGGATTCGCTTCGTTGATGTTTATCCTCGCACACGTGTCAAGCGCTTTCACAAAGGTATTATTATTTAAAGCGAGGCCGTACGAACCTTTCGGTGCACCTCCACACACTAGAACCTCTAACACAACGTTGGCAGATTCAAGATTCTTGATCGGGAGTAAAACAGCTGATCCTGTGCTTGGGTAAGATCTTGGCTCGCCTCCAGGGATCTCTGGATATTTTCTCACAACCATGTTTTTGGAATAGTCGAGCAATATGGCTTTGTTGTTAGCGAAGATGAATAAGTTACCGTCGTTGTTGAGGAAAACGTAAGGGTAGAGATTGTTTTCGTCTTCATCGGTTGTTTCGAGTAAAAAAGGTAAAGAGTAGAGATTTGGAGCGTTTGTTTTAGGGAAAAACTCGAAGTTGAATTGGCCTCTACCTCCGATTATGATCTGACGACCGTCGGGGAGAACATGGTTCGTAGCGTACCATCTTCTTGCGTTGAGACCGTTATCGACTTCTGTCCAATCACAAGACTGGAAAATGTTGTTGTTGGTGTCGCAAGGAGAGAATATTCTAACTCTTCGTTCTCCGTCTTTGTCTCCTCCGGTTTGGATAAGAGTTCCGTCGGGTGTGACTCCACCGGAGGAACACCAAGTGTTGGTATGGACGGTTAAAGGACGGATACTGTTGGAAACGACGTCGTATTCGATTGAGTGTGCGGTGCAGTCTCGTTTTGAAACGATGTCGTTTGGGCTATCGCGGCAGGCTTGGTTAGGGAGAGAGATGTTTGAAGGACCGAAGTTGGTTCTGTCGAACATTATGACACGGTCGTTGTGGAGGAGCTGAGAGTGCATTGCTGAGATTCCGACGTTTTTTAGTAGAAGCTGCCATGTTCCTCCGCCGGCGGCTGCCACGTGGCAGGATAGGAGGAGGAAAAGAGCGAAGTGACGGAGGATTTGGGTTGTTGTGGCTTGTGTAGCCATTATTTGCTTTGGTTGGATTTTTTTTTTTTTAATTGTTATTTATATTTGATTTTCTAGTTCATGACCATGAGTTCTACTTTATATAAGCTTTGGAAGAAAAATGTGAATTGTTAAATGCACATACGTTACTAAAGTTATGATGATTAGAAAAATTTATTCCTATATTATTAAGCCAAATTTCCTGTTTTTGTACTTAATGTCTTTTATTTTGAAGGAGAAACTTATGGTAATTTTGTTTGCTGCCAAAAACAAATAATTGGGAATTTTATTTTAAATTACCTAATATGGACAAGAGTAAAACCTGAAATCTTGCCACGTTTATTTTCTCTGTATTTTAATATTTCTCTATTTCTCAAAACTTGAAAGCTATTTAGTGAAAATTGACTATTGACAACTTGCATAGAATTTCCACCTGTATTCTAATCCGAAATAGTCTAATTGTAATTAATAAAAAAAGGGTTAGGCAAATGTGAGTTCAAACTAACTAACGGTAAAATAGACAGAATGTGTGATTCAAATAAATAAGTATAAAAGGAAAACTATTTTTTCAAATAAAATAGAAAATATATCAGAATAATCTATAGTTTGTTTTTAACATAGTTCATTATAACTGTTTAATTATTTACCTTTCATTATTTGAAAACAAAATCTTTTAAAAAAATTTAGAGATGTAAATGTAAAATTGGAATAGTTGGGTGGGCACGACAGGGTTATACCCAACGTTATAAAAAAGGTTTCTTCTCTCATTTAAATTTCATGCAACATTTGTATAACAATGAAGCCATATAAAGATTCTTCCACATCAAATATAACAATTACAAAAATAATATTTTAAACTATTTTGATGATTGTATAAATATTCACATAGCATCAATCATAGTTTGTCCACCCAATTAATTTAAATTCTTAATGTATACATAGACTTTGCACATGTAGTTAATAGTTGAGACCGTCAGAACCTTATTACTACAGTGAGCTGATCAAGTAAAACAATTACGTCAATAATTCTAAATTTTTTTCGGTTGGTCAATTCCATTTTGGATCCAATTAACTAGAGTTATCAAGACGTGGTGTAACATACTGAATTGCCGTCGAAGGAACATTTTATATTATTTGTTATAACTTATAACATTTGTAATTTGTTCGTGCGATGATGCTATGTCAACATAAAACATTCCGATTATGCTATGTATAATATAATTATAAGCAAGTCGCTGTTCTTTGTCCCATGTGTAATTTCTTTTGATAATTGCGTTTTAACTCCATCGTCACTTACAAAAAAATCATATAGTATCTATATATAGTTCTGACTTCTATATACAAAATACCTAACGTGTATGACAAACAAATGCGTGTGGCATGTTTAAAAATGCTTTGTCAACTATAAATCCGTGTTTAAAAATAAATTTGATATGGAAAGACGATATTTATTCTGCCTCGTTGGGACAACTATCCTTCCAGATAAATATTCAAACACAGCAAAGAAAGGTTTTATACTGACCAAGAGTTCAAGATCGCCAAAATCATGTATCTCAGATTCTCAGATTAAATCAAAGTTTTCGTTGATATAAAATATTGATTTTTAGTTCATTTGACCATAACTCTAAAACCATTTACAAAAGATTGTTTGAAATATGTATTTTTCATATTACAAAATACAAACTGTAAAGATATCAAGAATCTCCCCATTAACAGTTAACAATTCACAGCTTTATTTTTATGAGCATTTGGAATCACCTTTTATGTTCAACGATTGGTTGGTTCTTTAGTTATTTTCAATCAATAAGTTAATATTATTTAGTTTAATATATTTTTCTGTTTTTTCAAAAGAATACATGTTCAATGTTCCCTAAAAATGACTATCTTTGATTTAAGATTTGGCAGATGAAGAGATGACAAATTTTTATTCTAGTTTTTGCCCGAGGGAATGAGAAAATTGCAATGAAAATACTATAATCGAACTGAACGGAACCAATCAAACTGAGAATTCAAAACCAACTGAATCAAAATGAAAAAAAATATGATCATAAATTAATAACTAATTACAGTTACGTTATGCACTATTTTATTTCTGTCGGAATTTGACATATATAATAATTACAGTATATATTTTTCTTGTGATACAGTTTTTGAACTCATCCGAAATCGATATGTCTTTGGGCTTCGACATGATTCGGCCCAACATTACATCTGGTGGTCAGGCTTGAGTGAACCGACGACTAGAAACTAAACCAAGATGAATCCCAAACCAGAGTAACAAGGAAACCAATTCGAAGAAAAAAGCCAAAACGCTGCGTTTTTTATAATGCAATAGTTGTATTGTTGCTATTTTGTCTCTTTATGACTAGTATATCCTTGTAATGTTAGTGTAAAGAAAAAAACAAAATATTGACTTGCCTGGCTTTTTGGTCACTACAGGGAAAAAGTAAAGAAAGCTGTGAATAATGACATACGGTTTTCGGCTACGTGGGATTAACTCGCGTTGGTGCGAGTAGGATTTGTTTTCTCTCTCGAGCTCTCTCTTTTGCATCAAATCAAATCGAATTCCTGTGAGAGCATTGGTACTTCCTCCACCAATCTACTTCTACAATCTCTTACCTATACAATAAGGGCAGACCAAACGTATTACCACATGAAGATCGAATATTAGAAACATTGTCTCAATTCTAAGCCTGGATTGTTGTCTCCACCCATTTCAAGATTCCACCAAACTAATGCTAGCTAGAAGTTTTCATGAACTTTATCTAATCAAAGCAAGGAACTTGGGTTTAGCAAAGTCACTTGAACATAGATGTATCATCACCTAAGAGCATCACAATGCAAGACAAAGCCTTATGTGAGAGTTTCAGCAAGATTATCACAATGCATCAACATCACAATTTGGTCATATGCCATCACATGATGATACAACTAAAAGACTTAAACTGCATACAGAAGACAAAACAAATCAACTATGTTCCGAATGGAAAAAAAGGAACAAATTAGAAGAAACAGCTGGACAAAAGGTGGGGGTGGTCAGAGGATGAGAAAGAGACCTGGTTCAGGATGAAAATATCTACACTTTGTCAGAGGAACCTTAGCATTGCATATGTCACAAAGCAGCCTTAAACCATCTTCATAACAGCAGAAGTTGGTCCTGTGATTCAGTATTTTTTAAGCAAAGTACAAAGGATGAAGACATTATAGTTTGCAAAACTTTACTGATGGTAATGATATCTCTAATATTAACAAGAATTGTACCCACATAACTAACTACATATCATACATCTCATAGAAAGAAGAGTATGAGGAAATTCGTAAGGGCTTAGCTTGCGCAAGCTGTATGTATTGAGATCACATATCTCTCGACCTTTACAGATATACCAAAACAGAAGAATGCTGCTATCAGTAGCTACTGCTACTACTACATAAGTGGTTCAGCAAAGTTGCTTAGTAAATCATAGTCTGAAGTAAGACAAGAAGAGATTTTGTTTTTGCTATAACAAACAAACGCGAACTAGAATGCAATTATCATAATTAGTTTCAGTTTCAGTTAGACAGGAGAAGTCACTAACCTGATTAAGCAGAGTCTCAGCAGTTAGCTTGCGATCACTCACCAAGCATCAGTCTTCTTCCTCGTACATCTTAAATAACTAGATTACAGAACCATAGTAAACACATTAAAGTCTGTTTGAGCTTGCAAAAGCGCTTTGTTGTATCCAAACCACAGAAATGCAAGGAACAGCCAATAACCAGAATAACTATATTGTTCCAAATCACAAGAAAACTCTTATGTAACCCAATACTCTCTTAATCTACTGCTGATTCACAAGTCACAACAACAAAAGACAAGATTTTCTCAATTATAACCCCAATACGGTAAATGGGTAACTAAAAGACATTATTAAAGCATGGATCTTGAGTTGAGCTCACTGACACTTATCAGATTGCCCTAACCCTAAATCAAGGAAATTAGTATAACCCGACAACAAAAGAACAAAACTTTGCTCGGAATTTCGGATCTTTAGTACTTACGATTTTCTCAAAAACAAGATTATACCTAGCTTTCTCATTAAATTGCTTCAGCAAACGGGCACTTTTCTGCAATTTACCAAAACTTTAGGGTTTGTTTGCCAATTAACCAATTGTTTAGGCGTTTTGTTTAAAGACATTTTTCCCCCAATTTAAAAGGCATTTCTCGTTTAACCGTTTTCTTTCTTGAATTGCTCCAGTCTTCTTTCTTGATTTCCTCCAGCTTCTCATCTCCAGTCTTCTTTCTTTATTTCTTCTAGCTTCCACTTGAGAACGATTCATCATGATCATGATGGAGTTGCCTTCCGAATTGCTAGAAGAAATACTCTTTAGATTACCAACACAGACGATCGAGACATGTGTGAGGGTGTCTCCAGCTTGTGCGGCCTTAGTGAGAAGATCTTCTTTCCACCGTGAGTATTATCTCCGTCTCATGCGCTACTAGTAAAAAGATTGAATTCCAATTGGATCTTCAGTTCAGTCTCTGTTCTAGCCGAAGAGCCTCGTCCATTGTTTCTCTCCTCCACCAATCTTCATTATAAGAATGATGAATTCCTGAGCTATGCCTGCGGATTGCTATGTTATGGGTTTGGGTCAAGCCCAATTCTTTCCAACCCTTCGAATGGAATAATTCTGATCCTCCCTGATGCTTTTACTCGCGAGACAGATAAAGTTAGAAGCTTTCTTGGTTATTCCTACGAAACTGGGTTCAAAGTTGTTGCTGTAGCCAAAGATTCTTGTAAAGTTTTGTCATTGGATCCAATGATTTGGAGAAGTTTGAATTCCAGTCCTCATCTCAAACCAGAAAGATCTTCCATTTGCATTCACGGAACCATATACTATGCAGTATTCTTGAAACCATCCATCATTTGCTTGATCAGCTTCAATCTTCAAACAGACTCTTTCTATCTTAACAAGATCCCACAGAGTCCAAAACTTGGGATGTTCTTTTTAGAGAAACTTTTGAATGTGAATGGCAACGTAGGAGTATCATTTTCAGCAGGATGTGACAAACACATGATAAGGGTTTTTGGAGGATGGAGAGGAGGATCTGTGGTCAGAGAGACTTTTGGAAGCTCCTGATTCAATCCTTATTGACATTGAAAAGTCTTCTCAATTGGCTTTTGAAGGATTCACCAAATACGGTGACACTGTTTTTTCTCAACAAATGGCGTCAACAAAGGTTGTGTACTACTGGGATGGAGGAAGCAATTTCAGGAAAAACATCTTTCCAGGTTTCAGTTCTACCAAAATCATCTTGGATCATCTAAACACCACAATCTTTGGTTAAAGATTTTTGCATAGACCTTAGCTTTGTAAAATGATTCCTAGCATTGAGATTCTTAGTATATCTCTAACGTTTGATCGGAAGTTTTAGTTGTTTGTGGCTAATGTGAGAGTTTCAGCAAGATTTACTTCTTGATAAGAAACAAATGTAGTACGTATCAGGTGCTTAGATATCTCCAGCTTTAGGTTCTTCCTCTGATCTCGAGGATTCGTTTGGTCTCACTGTTGGGGAAGTTGGGAAGATGATAATAATGTGGTGCAACATCTAGTAGCCATTCACCACGAATATATGTAACAGTCCGAATAAAATTCCGACTAGTGAGAACATACTCATTGTAGATAACCCACTCAAGTTTGTGATCCATGCAACAAGATGGATGTAAGTGAACCACTTGATCATCTTTGGCGGTCAAGTAGCGACCAGTGCGGTCTAGATGAGCCACTTGCATGAAATAACCAGTAAGCAAGGCCTTTCTTATGTTAACGTAGTAGTTGGGGTTGTTAAAATCAGAGCTACATATCTTGAGATTAAACTTGGACATTATCCTCATCAACTGCTTTCTAACATTGTCCCCAGACTTCATTGCTCTATGGTTGATAAAGTTGTCGTAGCACCACTTGCTGTCTTCATTGTTTTGTTTATAAGCATGGTACACATTCAACAAAGTGAGGTGATCTCCATCAATGTGTCCGAACCTAGCTTTGGCTTCATCTGCTTCTTTTTGAGCCTCTCCTTTAGGCCGGATAAAGCAATTTGGTACTGATAGCATCGCCGAAACCGATAAGATCTCGTTTGAACAGTTGAATTCAGGACTGACTATGAGCATCTTTGCCATCTGTGGATCCAAAGGAAACTCACTCATCATCTGACCTGCCTTTGTCAAGTTACCTTCATCATCCAATGCTCCCAAATAAACCAAATCGTTCAAGGCTCGCGCAAGCGTCTGAGGAGCAGGAAGATCCATAAAGTCGAAACAAACCAAGTTATCTACACCAAGTTTTGTCAAGGTCAGAACAGTATTTGCAAGGTTTGATCTCAATATCTCAGGATACGCCTGCGGTTGCAAATCCTGGTTGAAACTCTTCTCCGTGTAAAGCCTGAAACATTTTCCAGGCTGTGTTCTACCAGCACGACCTGCTCTCTGGTGAGCACTTGCTTGTGATATTGGGGACACAAGCAATGACTCGACACGGTTACTAGGGTTGTAGATTTTCTGCTTAGCGAAACCAGAGTCAACCACATAAACAATCCCATCTATGGTTAAAGAAGTCTCAGAGACGTTGGTGGATACAACAATCTTTCTCCTATTCTCTGGACAAGGCTCAAATATCTTCTGCTGCATTGACGTTGGAAGAGAAGAATACAGTGGCACAACGTTGACTTGATCCCCAAGCTTGCTAACTATTTTGCGGCAAGCATCTTCAATCTCTTCCTCACCAGTTAAGAAAACAAGAAAATCACCAGGTGGCTCAAACATGTGAATCTGGACAACTGTTCTAATAGCAGCTTCAAGATAGTCCCTCTCAGGTTCTTGAGTATACAAGGTCTCTACTGGATGGAGCCTACCGGGAACTTTCATAAGAGGTGCACCGCTAAAATACTCGACAAACTTTTTAGCTTCTAAGGTTGCACTCATTATAACTAGTTTAAGGTCTGGTCTGTTTCTCAAGACACGTTTCAAAAGACCAAACAGCAAATCTGTGGCTAAGGTTCTTTCATGGGCCTCATCAAGAACAATCACTTTGTATCTCTGTAGAAGCGGATCCGTCATTGCTTCTCTCAAAAGCATTCCATCCGTTAAGTACTTGAGCACCGTTCGGGAGCTACTGCAGTCCTCGAAACGTACAGTGTAACCAACTTCTTCACCAATAGAAACATCCATCTCTTCAGCAACACGACTTGCCACAGACATAGCTGCAACTCTACGAGGCTGCGTGCACCCGACCAACCACTTTCTAGTCTTCTTTTCATCAGCTTCCACGTTCACGGCTTCCAAAACAAACTGTGGGATCTGCGTGGTTTTACCACTACCGGTCTCACCCACTAGTATCACCGTCTGATTGCTCCTCAACGTTTGGAGAAACTCATCTTTCTGGAACCAAACTGGTAGGCTCCTCCGTTTCTCCAGAATTTCATGATACCTCTGACTATAAACCTTCCCGCTCCATTTATAATCTTTTCGTAATCCTTATCCTAACAGCATCACAATTATCCTTCTCGTTGAAAAAGTTAATATTTCTTTTCATAAAAGGAAACAGTGGCAAAAAAAAGGAAACTGCTGCCAGGGTGGTTTATTTGTTTATTTATTAACTAGAAAAATTGTAACTGAATCAACTTCTCATACCATCTGAACCAACTAATTAAACCTATACCGAAGTAAACCAAATCCATGAACATTGCATCTTTTACATTATTCAAACTGTTTGATTACAAAAGAAATTGATTGATTCAGTTGTTTAGAAATTGGTAGATGAGAATACTTCCAATAGAGGTTTTCAGAAAAATTCTTAAGATTTTTATTAATAAAAAAATAAAAAGTGTACGTGAGAAAGAGATCGAAGGGTTCTTAAAATTCTTGTTTAAAAACCTATAGTTTCTTGATTAAAAACTCATATGGGGACATGTCTCTTATATATATATATAGGTTCTATTTTTTTGTTTAAACTAAAATTTAATTATATTACTAAGTTCTGTTAAAATAATTATTTTCTTTTTGTTTAAAAAACTCTTAAAAATTTTAATCATTAGAGATGGTCTGACATGTAGATTAAAAACTGCATCGAATCTCGTAAGGAGAATAGAAAACATGTTTAGTAGTATGATGCAACAATCTTGGAAGCTGATATTTATTTATTCACTTATTCAAAACTCTGTTTTTAATTTTAATCTTATTATGTTCCTACTACAACCAAAATTGTTTGTGAGAATGATTTTGATTCTCATCTTTGCGGAGGCACTTGCATTGTATGGTCTTATTGTTGGTATCATCCTCTCATCTTGAGCTTGTCAGTCTAGAGTCTAGTTTAAGATTTTATTATCATCATCTTTCGTTTGAGAAGTTTTATGTAATGTTTGACTTCTCTTTTGGGTTCTTTTTTTGGGCCTTTGAAGATTATTATTCGATACAAATGCATCAATTTAGTAAAAAACTATCACAACAAAGATTTGCAGATACAGTATTTGTGCGTTTCTAATAAATACTAATCAGCCTTGTTAATTTGTTAATAAATATCATTTTTCCTAGGTGTAAGATTTGTAAAATCTGATACTTGAATATATATATATATATATATATATATATATATATTCCCATGAATGAAGTAATCAATTTTGTTTTAAATAAACCAACACAATATTGAAGGAATTACCGTTTTCACTGTGAATATTTTTGTTACCATTCACTTCAAACATATAGACAGTAGGTTCAAAAAAGTAACCAAACACAAAAACAGTCAAAATTGTAATGACATGTTATAAAGACAACAACAAAAAGAGTTATGACACATTTAATAATGCGATTAGTCTTTCTTGTCCACACAACTAACCATCCATTAAACTCTCTCACACAAATTTGCATTCCTCTTTGCATTTACTCTTGTTTTCATCACTCCCCTTCTTCACGACTACCATTCTTGTTTTTAATTATTTCTCATCTTCATAAACAATGTATGTATTGATTTAAATGTTTGTCTCTATGGCCTATGCTTGGTTTAATAATTATATAAAGGTTTGTAAAAAGAATCCAACAAATAGAGACGGAGTTCTCCATTCAATTACCCCAACTACAAACAAAGATCGTAATAATTAAAATAAATGAAAGATAAGTTAATGAATGAGCAACAACAATCCAAACTAATAGTTCATGTAGTTTTTAAATACCTAAACAAATTGTGTATTTTAATGAAAACCAATAATAGTTGGTGTCTTTTCTTGGAATTTTCTCTTGATTTAAACATTAATTTGAATGACATTAAATCCAGATTATATTTAATCACTAATTAAAAAAAAATTCTAATGAGTTATAATATTTAGGAAAAATAATCTTCACAAATAAAACTGTCTCCTTAATTAATGTTTCACACGAATATATCTTATATGAGCTTCTCAATCACTCTTTCTATTTTATTTTTCCAACATTAATGGTGTTAATATTTTAATTTTGAATATTAATGTTAATTTAACATTTAGTTTTTTTTTTTTTTACTATGTAGAAACGGGTTCGAGATAATATTTCTTTTCATAAAAAGAAATCGTGGCAAAAAAAGATATTACGGCTTTTTTTGTTTATTTGTTTCTTTATTAACTATAAAAATTGTAATTGAATAACTTCTCATACCATCTTAACCAACCAATTTAACCAAGTCCATGAACATTGCTTCTTTTAACATAATTCAAAATGTTTGATTACAAAAAAAAATCGATTCATTTAGTTGTTTAGAAATTAGTAGATGGCATGTTGGTTAAGAACTGCACTGAATCTCTTAAGGATAATAAAATAAATGCTTAGTAGTATGATTTAACAGTTTTGGAAACCGATATTTATTTATTCACTTATTCAAAATTCTGTTTTGTTAATCTTATTATGTTCCCACTACAACCAAAACTGTTTGTGGGAATGATTCTGATTCTCATCTTTGCGGAAGCACCTGCATTGTATGGTCTTATTGTTGGTATCATCCTCTCATCTTGAACTGGTTAGTCTAGAGCCTAGTGAAAAAACAAGAGCAAATATTTTATTATCATTATCTTTTGTTTGAGAAGTTTTATATAATGTTTGGTTTCTCCTTTGGGTTCCTTTTTTTGGGCTTTTGGAGTTTATTTATTATTGAATACAAATGCATCAATTTAGTAAAAGACTATCACAACAAAGATTTAAGTAAACCAACATGAAGGAATTACCAGTTTCACTGTAAATATTTTTGTTACCATCCACAGATCCACTTCAAACCAGATTTAAAATGATGGATTGGTGGGTAAAATAAAGTCAGTGGGTTCAAGAAAGTAACCAAACACAAGCATAGTCAAAATTGTCATGACATGTTATAAAGACAGCAGCAAAGAGAGTTATGACACATTGAATAATGCTATGAGTCTTTCTTGTCCACACAACAAAACATCCATTAAACTCTCTCACACAAATTTGCATTTCTCTTTGCATTTACTCTTGTTTTCTCCACTCCCTTCTCCATTCTTGTTTTTTTTTGTTTCCTTCATGAACAATGTATGTTTTGATTTAAATGTTTGTCTCTATGGCCTATGTTTGATTTAATACTAATAAGGAATCCAAAGAATAGAATGCGGAGTTCTGCATTCAAATACTCCCAACCACAAACAGAGATCATAATAATTAAAATCAATAATGAAAAGAGAAGTTAATAAGCAATAAGAATCCAAAAGAGCTAGTACACTGATTAAACAGTGTAAATCTGACGTGGCTCTGGATTTCAGACAACAGGTTCTGCTTAAATTAGCTTTTTCGTCGTCTGACGGCTTAACTTCACTTCTCCCCAAAACATAAAAATCCAAGAAACGATCAACGGCTACTTTCATCTCCCTATGGGGATTAACACGTGTCGTCAACCCACTTGTCCAACGTTACTTGGCGGGAAACAAACAGAAAGAGCAAAACGTGGACTGTGGAGGACCCCACATACCTACTCTTAATCCCACTGACTAAATCGCGGAAGTGTGTCTGAAGATACAAAAACGTCGCCGTAGGATGAAGTTCAACATCAACATTCAACACTATTTTTAGTCTTCTTGACTACTACTAATAAGTAATAACATGTTGGACCCGCTTGATAGAATAAAGAGAAATTAATGTATAGTTTCCAAGAATATGATTTTTACTGAACGAGAATTCCGGAAAAAAAATCATAAGAACTGATTGATATCACTCTCATTACGCCGTGGAAAAGTCATAAGATTTTGATATTGTCGTACCCGTGACAAGATATACGACGCAATAAAAGTCATGGACCAATGTCAACATTAAAAGATAAATTCGATTTATCCACAAAAGAAAATAAAATAAAAATGATAAAAGCATTTTTTCAAGAAGCGGCGATGACGGCCGGAGAAGTAGGTGAAGTAGGATCGGCGGACAAGGAAATCGCCGGCCCAACTCTACACCCTTCAAGCATAAACACAACATCAGACATAGATGGCCGATCAACTACGTCACCTCCGGTACACAACAAACCAACTTTAATCCCCAATAAAAACTCTTCCCACTCCGAACTTTCCGGGTCAAGCTCCAACAAACCCGGTTCAAGTAACTCAACGACTTGACCTTTTTGTAACTGTCTCTTAACCCATTTCACTATATCTTCATCTTCAGTAAACATAACCGCTTTTTTCCCCGTTAAGATCTCTAACAACACGATCCCGAAGCTGTACACGTCACTCTCTTTACTCGCTTGTCCCATTAAAGCAGCTTCAGGTGCAATGTAGCCTAAAGACCCAACCGGAGTAGACGAAGTTGACGGTTCTTCAGCTGGAGTCAACGCAGTCAATCTATCTAACCCGAATTCCGACAAATGCGGTTCGAAATCCGCGTCGAAGAGCACGTTTTGCGGTTTCAAATCGCCGTGAACGATTGATAAAGAATGTAAAAAAGAGAGTCCTCTAGCGATTCCAAGAGCAATGAGATGACGCATTGGCCAATTCAAAACGTGTCCGTCTTGATGAGACGCTTCTTGCAAAAGCGTTGAGAGGTTTCCGTTAGGCATGTAGTCGTAAACCAAAAGTCTTAAATCCGGCGGTCCGCAGTAATAACCTCTCAAGACTGTTATATTCTTGTGCTTCACTCTACCTAAAGCCTCTGCTTGGTTACGAAACGTTGCGTCGGTTATCGAAGCACCGTCCATAAGTCTACGAACCGATAAAACCATCCCATCTTTAAACGTTGCTTTGAAAACCAAACCGTACCTTCCTCTGCTCAATACGTTTTCTTCATCGAATTGTCTTGTGGCTTCTAAAGTTTCAGATAATGTGATCTTGTTGTTGAACATAACTAGTTTAGGTCCACCACCATTGTTGTCTTCTCCTTTTGTCCCACCAGAACTCGCTCGAGAAGTACGTGATGGTGTTCCTTTCTTGTCCCAAGTCAATCCCAATCTTATTTTGTTTCGCCATTTCCATAGACTGAAAACATAACCGCAACAACAGAGTAACAACAACAATGATCCAGCGGCTGCTAGTGTCACTAGTAAGATTAGCTTTCTTCTTCTCCTTCTTCGAACGTAAGGACATTCTAAACCGAGCGGTTTACCGCATAATCCCGGGTTATTGATGAAGGCGGACGGGTTAGTGAAACGTGCAGCTAGAGCTTGTGGAATCTCTCCTTTTAAGTTGTTTCTTGATACGTTGAAGTAGTTTAAGGAATAAAGCTGAGAGAGACTTGATGGTATAGTAGAATTCAATCGGTTAGATGAAAGATCCAACCCGGTTAGATTCGTCAATCTTGATAAAGATTCCGGTACTGGACCGGATAGAGAATTCGAATTAAGCAAGAGAGATTCTAGAGAAGAATCCTTAGAAATTTCATCCGGAATATTCCCTGTTAAACTGTTGTGGCTCAAATCAAGCTTCTTCAAACGAGACAATTTCGAAACGTAAACTGGAATGTGACCATTTAACCGGTTTGAACCAAGCTCAAGAGCCTCAAGACTGGAGCAATTCCCAATCTCCGGTGGAATTGAACCGGAGATTCGATTGTGAGACATGGAAAGAACTTGTAATGACTTGAGAAATCCGTAGTTGGACGGAATTTTTCCGGAAAATGAGTTGGAACTGAGATTTAAGTATTGTAGACTAACCAAACTGCTGAAACCTTCCGGTACGACGTCGTTGAGAGAGTTGTTTCCGAGAGCAACCACTTGAAGATCCGGTAAGCCAAATAGTTCAACTGGTATTTGACCGGAGAGTCTCTGTTTACTTAAATCCAAAACCCGAAGCTTCATTAATCCACCCACGCTAACCGGAATCCGACCCGTTAACCCGCATCCACTTAAGTTTAAAACGCTTAAGCTCTTTAAATCACCCACATTGACCGGAATTTCACCGGAAAATCTGTTGAAGCTGAGATTAAGGATGCTAAGATTCGCTAGCTTCGTTATCTCCAACGGTATAGTTCCGGTGAGATGATTTTCGTTGAGGTTCAACGACTCGAGTCCGTATAAACTGAGAAGCTCCGATGGAATTTGACCCGAGAACCCGTTTCTTCCAAGAGATATTGTTTTCAAGCTCCGTAACTGACTTAGAAAACCCGGAATCCGACCCGAGAATTTGTTTCCTTCGAAATCAACGACTCGCAACGATCTGCAATTTCCGATACTCGTCGGAATTTCTCCAACCAACGAATTATTCGCTGCTCTCAGCTCCTGAAGCGCCACGAGGCTCCCGACTTTAACCGGAAATTGACCGGAGAAACCGTTGCCAGATATATCCAAAACCAATAATGAGGTCAAATCAGTCAACCACGCGGGAAAATCACCATTAATGCGATTCTCGTGAATGTCGAGAATCTCTAAATTAGGGTTCACGCAAGCTGCATTTGACGGCTTAGCTATTCCCGTGAAGTTATTAACTCCTAATTGAATGATTCGCATGGAGGAATTGTAACCGGAATAGCCACAGATAAGACTCGCCGGTACTGTACCGGTTAGTGAATTATCCGATAACGAAATCACCTGGAGAGTTGGAATCTTCCCGAAAGTCGCCGGAATTAAACCGGTGAGGGAGTTTCCGGCTGCGCTGAAGTGTGTAAGCGATGAACAGTTGGCTAATGCCGATGGAATTGTGCCTTGTAACTGATTAGAGTCAAGCCATAGATACTCTAGGTTTTGTAATTGCCCAAATATCGCCGGGATCTCGCCGGAGAAACGGTTGTACGAGAGGTTGATGAGCTGAAGAGAAGAATCGGTTGAGAAATTCGCCGGTATCTCACCGGAAAACGCATTGGAAGACAAATCGACGTAACGGAGACTCTTTGAGACTGTGACGTCAGATATATTCCCCGTGAATGAGTTATGAGCAACGTTGAGGACTTGGAGATTCCGAAGATTCAGTATCTCCGGTGGAAATCCGCCGGAGAATGAGTTGTAGTGGAGATAAATCGCTCTGAGGAAGACACAACGAGAAAGAGAAGACGGAACGGCGCCTTTTATTTCGTTGGTGTGAAGACTGAGTTTACGGAGCTGAGTCAACTCACCGAGTCGAGGACTGAGGTGACCGGTGAGGCGGAGACGTGGAAGACGAAGCTCGCGGACACGGCCGGAGAAGCAAAGAACGCCGTGCCAGTCGCATGGAGCTGTTGGAGATGATGGATCCCATGATTCGAGAGCTCCAAGTGGGTCGTGGAGAGATAGTTTGAAAGATGTGAGTGCTTGAATCTCTGATAAAACGGCGGCGGTTTGATGGAATCTAGAGATGAAGATGGTTAAGTGAAGGAAGAAAATGACCGTTGCGGCCATTAGAAAGGAGAAAGGAAAAGAGTTGCAGAGTGGAATAAGTTGTGTTCGTCTATAATATAAGAGAGGAGCGTATGGAGGGAGACTGCTACGACATCGTTTTTTGGGTTCCACTATGTTGAAACTCTTGGGATGCTGTGAATTTTTCGTTGTTCCCCAAAAAACAAAATTATATTTAAGACAGTACATGTTTCTAAAAAATAAAATAAATATTTGTGTACCACTCTAGTAGATTTGTTAAAATCTGGGTTACTAATTAAGGTCTTAATTTTGTAGAGTTAAACCCAACTTTAGAATACAAGACTGGGCAAATTTCCTGGGCACGAGATATCTTTTACTACATTCGTAGAGTCTATAATGAGCTAAAAACAATATAAAGCATGCATTGGTGAGCATCGCAAATGTCCTCATAAGAATTATGAGAAAATATCTTACATGCATATAGTTTTGTGTATGTAATTATACATGTGCGTGTATGACAACAATCTGCATTATGTTCGTAGCTGCCAGTGTTGTGACAAATGTTACGTACGACCATCTCTGCCATCTCTCAAGGCCGGGTAAATCACAAGCTACCAATTCTCACCAAGGCTGAATATTTATTTGTAGTATTTCATAATTGATTTGATTCTGAATATTTATCTTGATGTTTTTAAAATTTAAAATTTCTTTCATAACCGGTTTGGCAGATGGGTCCGATGGTTAGGTTCTTGGCTCATCCATGGTTTCTACTTTCTACAAATCCAAAGGGGGAATTTGTAAATTTCTTCACAAAATTGTTCTGTACTTTTAGCTTTAGTAGAAAACTACTTCTATTCCATCAATCACACTGAGACTGAGACATATAGATAATGCTAGACAAATGCAACAGAAAAAAAGAAGACGATAATGACAAATAGAATTAGAAAATTTTATTACAAAGACTTAATATATCACTAATTAGACAAAGAAAATTTTAAAGAAACGATCTTTTAATCCAAGAATCATAATTTCTGCCGGAATAGATGGACCACAACCACAAGACATAAAAGCCGAAAGAGACTAGTTTAATCAAGTACACTCAGTACGTGTGTTCTTCTTTTCTTTTAGTCAGTTAAATATCAGTATAAAAAATAATTATTTGCAAGTTAGAACAGCATTCCGTTGTAGTCTAGCTGGTTAGGATACTCGGCTCTCACCCGAGAGACCCGGGTTCGAGTCCCGGCAACGGAGGTTTTTTTATTTGCTGTCATAATTAAGCTATTGGGCTTCAGCGAATATAAAAGCCTAAAACAACATTTCGTTTTATCCTAAAGCCCAAGTAGTTTTTGACTCTTTCCAATTTTGCTTTTGCTCAAAAAAAAAGGAAAGAAACCAATTAATAAGCTCTTCTAACCTTACCCGCCGTCGGCCAACGCCGTTGGTTTTGATTACTCTCTCTCTGCTTAGGTCACTGAGTTTTTGTTTCCTGGAGATTCTCTATTCCTCCTTACGCCGGAGATTTAATAGATCCGGTGAAGAATGGGAGTACCGGCGTTTTACCGATGGTTAGCGGAGAAGTATCCGCTAATAGTGGCGGATGTTGTCGAAGAAGAGCCTGTAGAAATAGAAGGCATAAAGATTCCGGTTGATACTAGTAAACCTAATCCCAACAATCTCGAATACGATAATCTCTATCTCGATATGAACGGGATTATCCATCCTTGCTTCCACCCTGAAGATAGGGTACGTTCACTGTTTGTGACATTAGGGATTTCAAAAATCGTATAAATTGAATCCTTTTGTTATCTCTCTGTGAGTGCTTCAATTATTCAATGTTTTTTTTTCTTCAATTGCAGCCATCTCCTACCACCTTTGAAGAAGTGTTTCAGTGTATGTTTGATTATATCGATAGGCTTTTCGTGATGGTGAGGCCAAGGAAGTTACTCTACATGGCTATTGGTAAGTGTTTAAAAGATCAACCAATATGAGATTTTTAGAAGAGTGTGTTCTTTAAAGGTTAATACTTTTGTGTATGTTTTTAATTTGGGTATTTTAGATGGTGTTGCTCCAAGAGCTAAAATGAATCAACAGCGATCTAGACGGTTTAGATCTGCTAAAGATGCATCGGATGCTGTATGTTCTTTTTTACCCCATACTGGCATGGGGTTTCTACTGTGTGTAGTTTCCTCGGCCAGACAGATTTCATATTTTTTTTAATAACTTTTATCTAGATATCATTCTGTAGTTTGTTGATGTTTTTTTGAGTCTCATACCTCACTGTGTCAATCCTTTTTCCAATGGAAATCTGTTGACATTGTTAATTTTACAGGCGGCTGAAGAAGAACGGCTGCGTGAAGAGTTTGAGAGGGAGGGTAGAAAGCTCCCTCCTAAAGTAGACTCTCAAGTGTTTGATTCTAACGTTATCACACCTGGAACAGAATTCATGGGTGTTCTCTCTATAGCGTTGCAGTACTATGTACACATGAGACTTAATTATGATGCTGGTTGGAAAAATATCAAGGTAGTTATGATGTTTATAGTTGTTGCTTATTCTATTAGTATTGGATTAAGTTTGGAACTAATTTTGCTCGTAATTGTTGTATTGAAAAGGTTATCCTTTCAGACGCAAATGTTCCAGGTGAAGGGGAGCATAAAATCATGTCCTACATTCGTCTTCAAAGGAATATTCCTGGCTTTGACCCAAATACTAGGCATTGCTTGTATGGATTGGTACGATTCTTTGTTTTCTAATTTGGTATTGCACGAAAAGCTATACCGAGGTTTTATTTGGATGTTTATTTTCTTCGCCTACACTTTCTTGTGTGTTATTAACTGGCGAGGCTCATTTTGACCTGCTTTCATTGACAGGACGCTGACCTGATCATGTTGGGGTTGGCGACACATGAAGTTCATTTTTCAATTCTCCGAGAGGTTTTTGATTCTCTCTTCTGACTGTTTTTTATAATTTATTCTGAGTTTTAAAGGATTTTCTAAATCCCGTAATTTCATCCCATGCTTTAGGTGGTTTTCACTCCTGGACAGCAAGACAAATGCTTCTTGTGTGGTCAAATGGGCCATATGGCTGCAAATTGTGAAGGAAAAGCAAAGAAGAGATCCGGAGAATTTGATGAGAAAGGCGAAGAAAAAGATTTTGTCAAAAAGCCATATCAGGTTGGAATTCATAACCAAGTTCATAACACACGATCAATAGGTTCTTGAGATACAGTGGTTAAGTGTAATATTATTGTCGAGTCTCATGTCTTTGTTTCTTTTTGCCAGTTCCTCCATATCTGGATTCTTAGAGAATACTTGGAGTTTGAAATGAGGATTCCCAACCCACCATTTGAGATTGACCTGGAGCGCATTGTTGATGATTTTATCTTCATATGTTTCTTTGTGGGCAACGATTTCCTACCACATATGCCAACATTGGAGATTCGAGAGGTTTGTGCTGCATGGATCAAGAACATGTTATATCTTTCATTGTGTTATAAATTATTATGTGATGCAATATTGTTGTATTTCTTCGTTTCTACAGGGTGCTATCAACTTGCTTATGGCTGTTTACAAGAAGGAATTTCGGTCACTTGACGGCTATTTAACTGATGGGTGCAAGGTTCTGCTTGTTCTCTTTTGATATTGGACTAGTTAGCAGATTTACTCAAATCTGAATTCTTGTGACATGGTTTTTACTTCATCTTTTTCCTTTTATCCTCTCCAGCCAAATTTAAAGAGGGTGGAACAGTTTATTCAGGCTGTTGGATCATACGAAGATCAAATATTTCAGAAAAGAACCAAATTAAATCAGGTACATCAACTTTCTAGAAAACATACTTCTTTTTAGCCTTGTAGTGAGGCACATTACCTGAGTGGCAGTTCTGATTTATGTGGCAGTATTAAATTTTGAGTAATAGAACTTGCAGAGATAATTAATACTTCCATAGTCTTGTAAATTTAATCTGATTGAGTTTTCATGGAAACTGTATAATAATCTTGATGTTTCTTATTACTCTTGGTTTATATCAGAGACAAGCCGAAAGAATAAAGCGAGATAAAGCTCAAACAAAAAGAATGGATGATGCTGCTCCGACAGTTCAACCAGATCTTGTTCCAGTTGCAAGATTTAGTGGTTCTAGACTTGCTTCAGCTCCTACACCTTCACCATTTCAGTCTAATGATGGAAGGTCTGCTCCACCTCATAAAGTGCGACGTGCATCTTCAGGATCCAGTGTTGGTGCTGCTATTGTTGACGTCGAGAACAGTCTTGAATCTGATGTATGCATTCTTGTCGCTGGAGAGACTTTTTATTTGATTTAACTCTGTCACCGTGGAGTTGAGACTAAATGACCTATAAAAGTGAACAATCATTTGATCTTGCTTGCTTATTTCAGGAACATGAGAACAAAGAAGAATTAAAGACAAAGCTGAAGGAGTTAATCCGTGAGAAATCTGATGCGTTCAACTCGGATAATCAAGAAGAGGATAAGGTTCTTACTAGTGAATTATGATTAGATTTATAGAATAATCTTTGGGTCTCCCGTTGTTTCTGAAAGTGGTTTCTATTTACATAGGTGAAGCTAGGAGAACCTGGGTGGAGAGAAAGATATTATGAAGAGAAGTTCTCAGTAGTAACCCCTGAAGAAATGGAAAGAGTGCGGAAGGATGTTGTAAGTTTGAGAATGATATATATATATTTCAAGTTTTTGGTGCTCTCACTCCTGGAGAGAGTTTTCTAATTTGTGAAACATTCATTTGTGCAGGTTTTGAAGTACACAGAAGGCCTTTGTTGGGTCATGCATTACTACATGGAAGGTGTTTGCTCCTGGCAGTGGTGAGTTTCCTACACTTAATTTCTTTTGCCTTAAATAGTTATTTTCTATCTAGGATTTTGTATTTACTCTTGGTTTGATAGAGTTTACTTTTTTATATCTATTTCTTTGTATTAGACCCTAAACTTGCTGTTTAGATTCTTAGTTCTTCACCAATTGTGGTTCTAGAGGTTTTAGCTGTCACCTCTGATACATTTGTACTTTGATGTTACAGGTTTTATCCTTACCATTATGCACCATTTGCTTCTGATCTGAGGGATTTGGGAGAGCTGGATATTAAGTTTGAATTAGGAACTCCTTTCAAGCCTTTCAATCAACTTCTTGGGGTGTTCCCGGCTGCTAGGTAACTTTGGGCATCAATACTTTTCTTTAATTTTCCTACATTGTTGTAGCCTCTCTAGTATATTGATAATCATTACTTCATTTGGTCAGTTCGCATGCACTTCCAGAGCGCTACAGGACCTTGATGACGGATCCCCACTCTCCTATCATTGATTTTTACCCAACTGGTAGTGTTCCTTTCCTAGTAAAGGTTCCATCTTTTTCTAGTGATAATTGTTGTAACAAATTATTTATCTAAATCGCTTTCTATTGCTTCTTTTAGATTTTGAAGTCGACATGAATGGAAAGCGTTATTCCTGGCAGGTATAGTCACTCTGTCTTTTCTGATCGCTTCCTTATGTATTGGAAACACAATCACTATATTTTGAACGTTTTTCACATTTTTTCACTAAAGGGTATTGCTAAGCTGCCTTTCATTGATGAAAGACGCCTACTAGAAGCTGTTTCCGAAGTGGAATTTACATTGACGGTATGCTTCATTTCTTATGGTTTCCTTCAGATTAAGATGTGTGCTTCCAGAAAGATGGATTTGTAAGTGTTCCTTCTTCAATCTGCAGGATGAAGAGAAGCGTAGAAACAGCAGGATGTGTGATATGCTTTTCATAGCAACGTCTCATCGCCTTGCTGAACTCATATTTTCTCTTGACAACCACTGTCGGCAATTAAGTGCCAGGGAGAGAGTAGACGTTAAGGTTAAAATCAGACCTGAGCTCAGGTTTGTTCAAAAACTCTTTTTTCTTTTTAATCTTTTATGACTTCTCAGTTAGACATATCAGTAAAAGCCAACTATATACCAACGCTGTTTCCTGATGTTCTTGCAGTGATGGTATGAACGGCTACTTGACTCCATGTTCAGGGGAGACTCACCCGCCTATATTCAGGTCCCCAATGGAGGGTATGGAGGACATCTTGACCAACCAAGTCATGTAAGATCACGAATCTAGTTTTCCAAAAATGTTCAACAGCTTAAATTGAGAAACATTTAAAACTGATTGTTTTCTTCGTTGCTCCTCAGATGTTGTATATACAGACTTCCTGATGCACATGAACACATAACCAGACCGCCTCCTGGTGTCATCTTCCCTAAGAAGGTAAATAAATGACACTTATTTTTACTGTGAATGTCATCTCTATGGACTTTAATACATGTGTGGTTTAGTTAGTCATTGCTCAAGTCTTGATAGCTTAATTGGTTGTTTTCTCTCTTGTCGTTCAGATTGTGGACATAGGAGACTTGAAACCCCCACCTGCTCTGTGGCATGAGGAAAGGAGACCGAATCATCATCACCATAATAACAATAATAACTATAATAACCATAACAACCATAACCACCATAACAACCAAGGAAGGTAATAGAATCATCGATTTAAGTACCAAAAAAAATATAGAAGGCTTTGTATCTACTTTGGTATTGTTGAATATCAAAATTGTTATTTACTTTATCTCCTCAATTCTTTAGGCAAAACCCACCTGGAAGTGTATCTGGGAGGCATCTGGGAGACGCAGCACATCGTCTTGTCTCCAACAGCTTACAGATGGGAACAGACAGACATGGATATCAGACACCAACAGATGGACATGCTGGTTACGGTTACAATCCTCAGCAGTATGTTCCACCAGTTCCTTACCAACATGGTGGCTACATGGCTCCACCTGGCGTTCAAGGCTACACTCAGCCACCTCCTTACCAAAGTCGAGGTGGGTACCAACCTCGTGGACCCACTGGGAGATTCCCATCAGAGCCTTACCAGAGCCAATCACGGGGAGGTGGTCACCACAATGATAATAGAGGAGGAGGATATTCTGGTAATTATCAGAATCAACATCAACAACAACAATACGGTGGGTCCGAGCATAATAACAACCCACGAGGGTATGGTGGTCAGCAACATCGTCAGCAAGGTGGTGATCGTGACCGTAGAGGAGGAAGAGGAGGAGGAAGTCATCATAATAATGAAGGCGGGAATTCTTTTTCCGCTTTGCGTCCTAGACATCGACATTAAGCTCAATGGTGCGTCCTACTACTCCTGACTTTGCCCTAACCGTACCAATCATCAGGTGTAGTTGAATAACGTTTCATTACGTTTGTTGTATCATTAGAATTGGGGTAGCTCTTGTTCTTGGCTTTATGGGGAAACTATAGGTTACATTAGTTTTGTTTTTTCATACTCTCACATTTTTATCCAGTTATATACATACAGATGTCTGTATTGTACCTTGTTTTTAAAAGATTGTTTTATTTGATTAAACCTTTTTAACAATTCCCCAGTTTTACATCAAGTTAGAAGCATCTATTTGTTCACTTAACAGCTTACTATGTTATAACATTTGATTTTGGTTTGGATTAAAGATAAAACACCCAGTCAGATACAAAATGGAAGTGAACAATAATACGATATTAGTTTAATGATAAAACGAGAGCTAATAATATGAAAGGATTCGATACAACAAAATTTCAAAATCATTGCAAGCCTCTACTACTGTTCTGTATGTTTTCTTCAACTTGCGTAAATTTCTATTTCCTTAGGCGATTTTCCTCCGTTTATGATCCCTGGAAAATAAAACAGGTTTCTTATTAAAAGATATGAATGGTGAATGAGTTAATTAAAGGGAGTGTACAGAACTAAACTAACATATCCATATGCGAAGCTTCTTCAGAGTGCTTTTCCAACCACTTAACGCATCCTGTGTTTTCTGGAAGTAGAGATCCAGCTATATGCATTACCTCTTCATCAAAACTGCACAATAAATTTGTTTCAACTATCCAGAATTCAAATCAAAGCTTTGATTTGGCAAACCAGTAGAAAAGAGAGGATAAAAGTTTACCTTTGGACTTGAAGGCGTAACATGGTTCCAACCTTAAGTGCATGACGTTTATTTGATCTGCTCACAAAACAACCTTCACCATCTCTCTGAAATAGAACAAAGATTATAAGTCAGTCTTGTAACAAATTGGATCAAAAGGTTATATAAAGTACATTCAAGAACTATTTACATACCACTTTGTACTTGAATTCTTCACGGATATCAATGTCTGTTATAACTGCAGCAGAAAAACCAAGAACAATACAATGGATTGACTCTAGAGAAACCTTCACAATTTTCCCTTCTGCATAAACATAAAAGAAATTAACCAAACTACTATTGCTTCAACACACATTAGATCACTAGCTAGAAACTATGCAGCAATAGTAACAAACCCAAAATATCCACACACACAAAAAAAAGGTTTAAAAAGAGATCTAACCAACAAAACTATTAGGCTTAGGATCAAAAAGGAGTAGTCTTGTGTTAACTCTAACGCCAAAGTAAGGATGAAGTCCAGCAAGGATCTTAGCTTGTTTGCTTTTCACAGTAGCGTCATAAGCTAATAGCACTCCATCAAAGGTTTCATTATACCTTCAGAAACAAAGATCAATACACAAAACTATAAGAAAAACAGAAGCATCAAGAGCTTAAAGTAACGTAATTTATGAATCAATTTAGCAAACAACAGTGAGCTCTTGTAAATAGCTAATAGGAAACTACTACAAAGTTAAGAAAAAGTGAAAAAGGAGAGAAATTTTGGAACGAACTGGAAAAGAAGAGCACTGAGCTCGCGACAAATGGCTTGAAAGACGTTTCTGCTCTTTGAAGGATGAATGTAAATCATCAATTCCGCGTCTGAGAGCTTTAACCCTTCCATTGAAGATCCAATTCAATTCCTGTTCATTCAATGCTTTAGTTCTCACAATTTATAATCACAAGAAGAAGACTTTTTAGGGTTTCCAAACTAAAGTTAGAATTTGAAGCTCCGGATTTTAAATAGAGAAGAAAAAAAACAGAACTTGAAGTCTCAAGCAGAGGAAATCATAGAAAAGAATCTTACCTGAAAGAGACGAAACTGATAACCGGTTACTTAAACCGGAGATTTGTGATTCTGAGCTAAGCTAAGCTGAACAGAGAAGAAACGATAAACTGAAGAAGAAGAAGAAGAAGCTGCGTTCGTCGTCTAATGAAACTCTAGGTTTAATTTCACGCGACGACGAAGGGTTTATGTTCTAAACCCAAAAACCAAACCGGTTCGTTGATTTTACCCGAATTTACTGGTTCTTGTTTGGTTTTTAAAACCTAACCGGACCGTTTCATATGTGTACCTTTTGAAATATTGTTTTGTTGCATCAATTAGTCTATGTTGTGTTATTGAGTATTTGATTAGTCTTTTTCTTCAACAAATTTGGATTCTCTCATAGAACTAACTGTTTTCATTTAACACATATCAAGCAATACACAACACACCGTGAATTAACACACACACAAATAAAATAAAAAAATACACATAAAAATGAAGCAATCAGATTTCAATAACCAAAAAAAAGGCTCACTTCAATGACTGTAAAGCAGAAGAGGTAGTAACAAGACTAGCCAATAAACCAACGAGTAGTGCATTGTTATAAGTGGTTGGTTCGTTCTGCATTGGGTTCTCTCGTGAGTCAGTGAACGTCTCGTTCATGAAAGGCCCACCTACTAGTGCTCCATACGCTATGTTTGGGTTTGCTTCTGTTGAGTTAAACCATTTGAATCCATCTAAGCACCCAGTGGTTGCATCAGCTGGTATCGAAGCTCCTCTATGATGCACAAATTGTGGGTATTTGTCTCCGTAACCAACCACAAAGCTCGTTCCTAGCGGATTCTTCCCCAACATGTAATCAGCCTGCAAGAAGAAGAAACTCTATTAAGTCTTCTTCTTTGAGTTGTGTTTATGTATAGATTTTGTTGTTGTTGTTACCTGCGATTTGGCGAAATCTCTGAGATCTGTTGCTTTAAAGATTTTCCCATTGCAAGATATTTTGTGTAGACGAGAAGAGAGCATGTAATCGCTGAAAAGCGAAGCTAAGAACGCTGCAGAGACGGATTGTTGCATTGAGTTCCATTCACTAACCCATATAAGACCACCTATTGAACAAAAAGATTCAAACTTTATATCAAAGAGGCTTTTTAAGTTGAATGCAACAGTAAAAGTGAAAATTTACCATTTGTTCTACTTTTTGTAGCTGTTGGAGAATTTGGTAAGACCCCACACATGACAGCTTTGGCTGTGTCTCTGTAACTTCCAAGTCCCTTGCTTCCTGATAAATCCTTTTTAAAGAAAAGTAATCTTGATAACAATACCTACAATAATGATCAAAGAAACCATAAATGTTATCATCCCAAAAAACCAGAAATGCTTTCTTCTTATTATTATTCCAAATCTAACCTGTGTTCCTGCAAGCTTATTATCCCAACTAAACCAAGTTGGATTACCAAAACTAGCAAATTCTTTTCCATGACTAGACACATAGTCAAGATAAGTTTTATCCTCCGTTGCGTGATACAACCAGCTAGCTGCCCATAGCAACTCATCACCATAACCAGTAGAATTGTAAAAACCTTGAACCTCAGGTATATTAACACTGTAAGACCCTCTTTTAGACTCAGCAAAATCAAACAACTGCTTCGCATGCTTCAAAAGCGTGGCGGAATACGAAGGGTCACTATCTTTAAACACTAAAGAAGCTGAAGCCATAGCTGCAGCAGTCTCAGCAGCAACTTCAGTCCCTGGAGTCTCTTCATCAATTTTCAAAAGTGGCCTCTTCTCTTTCATACTCTCTGGTCTTTCCCAACATTTATGATCTACTTTCGGATCTCCAACCTAAATACACACATCAAACACACACAATCATCATCATCACAATACTAAACACAAAAGTGAGAATCTTTCTTCACCATGAGAGTCACAAACCTGAATGTAAAGAACATTATCAGAAGGATGAGCTTTGATGAAGTAATCAGTGGTCCATTTAAGTGAATCTTTAGCAGGATTCAATTGATTCACTACAGCCATTTGATCACCATACTCAAGAATCGACCATGATAAAACTGTAGCAGTGAAAGCCATTGGGAAACCAAACTTGATATGATCACCAGCATCGTATAATCCTTTTGATAGATCAAGACTCGCTTCACTTCCATCTTTAAGACCTGAATCTCCTCTCCATGATATTTTATTATTCGCCAATTTACCAGCTACAATACAAAAACAAACATTATTAGAAACTTTTCAAATCTGTAACTGAAATAAAAACTCGAATTAGGAATGATTACATTTCTGGATATCGAAGAACTGTAAAGCGAGTTTGAGAGCATCGGCGTATTTCTTATCGATGGCGCCGGGAGGTCCGGGAACGGGAATGTTATCGTTACCGTCATCGGATTTCTTCGTTCTTAATTTGACTGTGTAAACAATGGCGACGATTACAGCAGCTAATACAATAATCGCGATGAACCAACCGCACCAACCTCCTCTAGACTTCGATTTCTCATTCATTTTATTTTTAAGTAAAGAGAAAGCAAACAAAGAACACAAGAGCGTTGAGATTTAGATCGGAGAAGAGAAAATTAGCTTCGCCGGATCTAAGATTCCAAGTAGAGAGATTTGAAAAATTGTTGATGAAGGTGGAGTGTGACACTACTTCAAAAATCTCTCTAGTAAAATGTCGGTGGAGTATCAACCGGGATTTTCAGATCTAATTTTTTTTTTCTTCCTTTTTTTTTGTATTATTATAGATATTGTGAAATTACTGTAATGCCCATTTCTGCTGAGTCCAAACTCTAGTCAGTGTCAACATCGCTGGTGGCTCTATATAATTAATTACTTGTCGAATCATATTAAACTTCATAAAAATTACTCTAATATGAAGAAATCATTTGATTGAATATAAAATTAAATTAGTTGCTCAAACGTCATATTGAGGAAAATCAACTTATTATATATTGACAGATGTGTTTCTGAAGTCTGAACAGTGTTAATCTGAATATTTGTTTAATACTGGGTGGTGTGACAAGTGACAACAAATTTTAGAAAGTGAGCTGAATTTGGGTTTTATTGGGCCTGGGCTTTACTTTGCATTCGATTTCGGCCCGTTTACTATATCCAAAAAGATGAATCTTTTTGTGAAGAACCGCGCCAACTCTGCAGAATCCCTAAATCTGAATTTCGTTATCAATCCCTAGAGATTTTGGTTTCTCATTTTTTTCTGTCTTGTCGGGATCCATGGAGGATTGATGGTGATCTAATTTCATCTCCGGAGTATTTTCTAGGTTAGTCTTATTAACAAACTACTCTAAAATTCCAGACTTTTGCGTTCTTCTCTTCTGAATCTCCCCTGGGTTTAATTTAATGCTCACTCATGAAACGATTTTTGTGTTAATGTTTTTGGGTTTTTCAAATTTTGATTATTTGCTTTAGATTTTGAGCTGAAATCTCCGGATGATGAGTTAATGCTTTAGATTTTTGTGTTAATGCTTTTGGGTTTAATTGTGATCACGCATATGAAACTGTTGTAAAAGTAAAACTGTGAGAAATTTTTAAAGATCAGTGTAACGTGTAGGTGTTATGTCATTTTAATCAGTTTCAGGTGTAAAGTCTATGTCTTGTGCCACATTATGTAACAAGTTTGGTGGATATGTATTATAATGTATGGCTGATTTCTTATTATAGTGATCACAGATACTTATGGATGTTGAAGCTAATAAACAACCAAAGCAAGAGCGATCGAGAAAGAGATGGACTCCGTCTCATGACAAGGTTTTAGCTGACTTGGTGGTTAAACAGATTCAATCAGGCAAAAGGCAGAACAATGTTTTCGATAGAAAAGCATGGGATAACATACGCAATGAGTTTAACAAGCAAACAGAGCTTAACTTCAACAATACTCAATTGAGAAAACATCTTGATGTTCTTAGACAACGCTATAACACGCTCAAATCCTCTCGTGTTCAAAACGAATTAGTTATCGAAGATACAAGTGTTATCTTAGGGTTTGACTTGTGGGAAGATTTTGGTGTAAGTCTAGTTTTTTTTCCATCTTTAGATTGAAGCATTGTTTTATTTGGTTTTGATTTGGCTTCACTCATGATCTCACAGGTTCAGCCTAGGAGTGAACCGGTTAAAGTTAAGGACTGCCCGATTTACGAGCAGCTTTGTACTATATTTGCTGATGATTCCGCTGATGGTAGATATGCTGAGTCAAGTCACTTTGAGGGATTAGATAAATCCAAGTCAAATCAATCCTCAGGTTTGTTGACAACTCCTACTGATGGAACCATAACGTCAGAGAATATATCAACACCAAATGTAGCGCAAGCGAAGAGAAAAAGGAAGAGAGAACCGGATTCACAAACCTCTTTGGGAACGAGCCAGATTAGTCCAGCAGCACTGGAAAAAATGGGAGGTGTTTTATCAGACATGGTGACATCTCTGAGGTCAAGGATGGCTGATTCCAAAACGCAAGAAGACAGATTTAGTATTACAAACTGCATCAATGCTCTTGACGAGATTGAGAATTTGGATGAAGGCATCTACTTTGCAGCTTTAGACCTTTTTGAGAACCCTGCTAGTAGAGAAACGTTCCTGTCTCTTAAAGATAACAAGTTACGGTTAACATGGTTGCAAGGTAAGTGCAGGTACATCGAGGTTGACTTGAAGCTATATGTAGCTAACTCATTGTTGTCACAAGTAAACCAATAGAATTTGGTCTTTTTGTAGAAATGTTTTTGTTGCTGATGATAAGTAGTTAGTATCAGCTTTTAAGATGAAGATTCAAGTTGTTCAGTCATGATACTTCATTACAACAGAAGAAACATGTTGAATTTCTTTGTCTGTTACAGTATCCATGTCATGATTTCTCACATGTTTGGTGAACAATACAGTATTGTACAATGAAGAAATGTGAGAAGGGAGGAGAAAGAGAGACTCTTTGATATGTTCTCTAGTGCAAGATATTTAGTCATCGTCCTTGAACTCCCTGGCCAGAAGAGAAGAGCTGTGTTAGTAATTCTACAATGTGTAAAAGCAATGTGGCTCTGATTGACAATTATCATGTATACCTTCGATCAAGGTATCGAGGTTGAACACCAGAGCCTTGACAAGTAGTGCAGGTTAAGGAACCAGCACCGTCACAGTTGATGCAGTTTGAGACTTCTTTCTCTCCTCCACCAAGCTCTACGGTCACGTTACCACTTCCCACACACAATCTGCATTTCTCTGCTCAACCAACAAACCATAGTGTTCATAAATACAGCTTCTAAAAGAGTTAGCTCTTATACAGTTCCAGTCAAAGTAAGATGGAGAGAATCAATTCACGTACGAGCTCCGGTCCCATTGCACGGAAAACAAGGTTGAGTATTTTCTCGTTTAGCCTATGAAGGTGAAAGAACAATACAGTGTTAAACTTCATTTCACACCAACGTAATCACTCAAGCATAACCAAAACTATAAATTTCATGAATTTTCAAATTCCAACAATAAGAATCGATTTAACAAGAATGTGAAGACTCACGGCATTGTCGATTTGAGTCTCGTAGAACACAGGGATTCCGATTCCTAATGCGACGCTTGCTACGCCAACAGATATTGCCACTACCTAATGTATCACCAAAAAACAGAATCCATAAACAATTTAAACTAACCACTGAGAAAAAAATCGATCTAGCCAAAGAATCAGGATCAAACCGTGTTCGGATCAAGTTCAGCTTTGATTCGGGGATAAGTTGTTGCCGGAGACCGGAGATTCCTCGCCGAGAAAGTAGACGGAGTGAAATTGATGGGACGGTGAATGAACGGTGATTGAAGACGAGGCGGAGATGGAGCTGAAACTGGCATTTCGATTTCGATACTTCTCCTTGTGAAGCTTTGCAAAAAATCGCTTAAGCGCGCGAAGATGAGAGGAAGAAGAAGAGCCAGTGGTTTTTTTGGAGATGGTTCTGGGTTTTAGGTTACTCTCAGCCATTAGATTATTCATTTACTACGGCTGTGATTACTTCACGTGGATTTATTAGATTTTAAGAAAAGGGATTTATTGCCTTATCCACTAAAAGGTATTTAAACCGTAATCGGACGAGAGGTAATAATGTGCGAAAAGATACGGTACACCCGCATAAAACTAGAAAGATCATAACCGTCAAATAATGATCCAACGGCTAATAACATCCAAAAGTCGTTAGTCGTGATTTAGACTATTTAAAGCAGAGGAGGGGGCACTGTATCAACAAGTTACAACTTCCAAGTAGAGAACAAAATATATTTTGAAAAAAGGATTCGCAAGTCACTATCGATACGAAATCCAATACCGTTGCTTCCCCTTTCTCCATCGTCGTTTCTCATTTCCCTCTCTTTTTCTCTGTTCCCGTCGCTATCGCCGAGGAGAATCGTAACCGTCGCCGTCGATTTCGTCAGATTCTCCGGTAAATCGTTCCAGATTTCGAAATCATTCGTATGTTTATTGTTCAATCTTTTAAAGTAATTGCTTCTCCAGATTCTTCGTCTTATGATTGATCGCTATTATCAGTGAAATCGAATTGGAATTGTTCATCAATCGTTGATATCTCTGCGTAAATGTGACTTTCTCGTCTCATGCTTGCTTATAGTTGATTGTTTTGTATTTGTCTCGTTTTATTCTTACGATTCATATCGACGATTTCGTGATGACTCGCAAAAAGCTTTCTCAAACATTCCAATTTGAAAAGTGACTTCTCGTGATTCACTAGTTGAGAGAAGATAGAATTTCAAACGTCACGAGTATCATTAATATCTGATTGCAACTATATAATTTCAACCACATAGTTGGATTGCCTTTAATTGAAATCTTAGGGAATGGTTATAGATACAGATTTATTCACGAGTTGAATGTGAAATTGTGTATGAGCTATTATACATTTCAACTTCATTAATCAATAATATGAACTTGTGATTGAGCAGGTGATCACAATGATTGGATCGTATCTTACAAGACTGCTTATGTATGTATATGCTACTTAATGACTTTGATTACTTCTTTTTGGGTTTCCTAAGCACAGTTTTTCAAATTCAAGCTAATGAATCTCTTTCAAATTGTTAACAGAATGGTGTTTGGATACGCATATCCTGCTTATGAATGCTTCAAAACAGTCGAACTAAACAAGCCTGAGATTCAACAGCTTCAGTTTTGGTGCCAGTATTGGTATATGATATAAGCTTCTTCTCATGTATTCTTTTCTTGATATATCTACCTTGAAAAGTTTCTAAATCTTTGCTTTCTTTCAGGATTCTGGTAGCTGCTTTGACCATCTTCGAACGAGTTGGTGATTCTCTTGTTCCGTGGTAAGTTGTTAATGGTTTTAGCTACTTAGAAAGATAGTATTCTTATTTTCATTGTTTTTGAAGGTTACCAATGTATAGTGAGGCAAAGTTGGCATTCTTCATTTATCTTTGGTTACCAAAGACCAAAGTAAGTAAAAGCCTTTTTTCAAATACTTTGATTCCACTGGCCTTCTCTATAATTCAGTTTCCTCTGTGTATACCGTTTTCAGGGAACTACATACGTTTACGATTCTTTCTTCAAGCCATACATTGCAAAGCATGAGAATGAAATTGACCGGAACTTGATGGAGTTTAAGAGTAGAGCTGGAGATATGGCAATGATATATCTCCAAAAAGCAATCAACCATGGACAAACAAGATTCTTTGAGGTCTTGCAGTATATTACTGAACAATCAACACCAAACATTCAGTCCAAGGTATTAATTAATATCTTCACCTCTATAACACATTCAGTTTCTAAGCTTTCTCTGACTCATATATAAACTATATATCATGATGTCGAACAACAGGTAAAGAAAGTGACAGCAACATCTGAACTTGATGATCCTAGTCTTACGGTGACAGAGAACAAAGCCCACACTAAGTGAGGTAGAAAACGCCAAAGGCTGACTTACGTGTGCTAGAAGGAAAACCACACTGTTACAAATTCTTCTTCTTTTTTTAGTCTTACTTAAACTGAAATAAATAGTATATGGGCTAAAGTAGTGGCAGTTCTCATATGTTCAAATTCAATGTAAATTGCTTCGGAAAAAACCAAAAAACTTCACTGAAATTGGTTTGGTGTTACTAGAAACTGGCTAAATATGGGCCTAAGCCCAATTCGGGGTTGTCTATACGGATGCTTGGTCAAAACTCAAAATAAATTCTACTTGATCTTACTACATTTGTTAGTTACGCTAAAAGAAGATTAAAAAAAGAAAATATTCTGCAAAGTAATTTCATAAAATGAAAGGGACTAAACGTATAATCAATAATACAGTATCATAGGACCACAGCACACGGTTTATAAGTCGTGAAATATCATCATTGTGTGGAGAAACATAAATATTTACAAAATTTCTGGAGATATCTAAATATTGCGTGGCACTTGTATAGTTGTATGGACAAGTAACCAAAAAAATAAGCCGATGATACACGCACTAATAATATGTCGAGAGACGACAAATAATTGAAAGAAGGAAATAACCGAATTAATGATAGATAAATCCACTATAAAAAATTAGGGACCATTTTATGAATGAAAGTTGTTGTATATCAATATCTAGTTATCTACTCAATCAATTACACATTTATTGAAACGAAGCTGCTTGTATGATCCAGTGTGAAACTACAGAGTGTCAGCAAGAACTTCTTATCTTTTCACCATTTTGTTTGATTCTCTAAGAACTAACCTGATGTGAATTCCAAATTTGGACTCTACTTCTAACTAAATAAAGCAGCCAAACAAATATTACAATTTTAGGTAGTAAAAACCAAAACCGAGCTCGTTCTCTCCTATCTACTTATTTCTACAAGTTATTTGATTATAGAATGAGTGTGTGGAAAGAAATACATTGTAGTTGTTACAAGTTTTTTTTAGTATTATGTACAAACAATATCACAATGTATTTCACACTTTCGTCACAGACTCACAGTTCTTTTCAGCACATATGGATTATATGCTTTTACAGTATTATAATAAGTTGGCATTTTAAATGATGGTTATTTTACAGTGAAATACTTTCGAAGGTGATGCAAAACAGTAAATACTGAGTACCAACTATTTAGCTATAAGTTTTCAAAAAGGTTTGTAAAAAATATACATGAAGGGAACATTAACCTTTGTTTAGTACTACTTTAACTCTAACGAATAAAAATATCAAAGATCTAAAAGAATGTTTCATTTGAATTTTATTTTAAGTTAGAAAAAAAAGAGTTTAAATCCTTTTTAGAATGTTTACTAAATAGTTCTTTGATTTTCTTATTGAGATGAATGATATGTTCAAAAAAATTTGGGTGGGAGATGTAATTCAGCTAATAACACTGTCAGTAACGCGAGGGATCAGATGCGGGACACAATTATATTGTCTTTATTTTCTTCATATTTTAAACCGTTTTGCCAAACCTTTAATATCCAAAGTCACACGTGCATTTTTCATAAGATCGTGAACAACATTTTGTATATAGAGATATCTTCTTTTGTTTGTCACAGAAATATCTAAAACATTCATGAAAATATATATTCATATTCAAAATATTGTGTACAATACAGTCAATACGAAGTTCTCTCTCTCTGTCGGTGTTTCAGAAATCTTGTACCGTTCGTGGCTCTATATTTAATGCATATGAAAAGAACTTAAAACTATACAAATTGGGAATTGGAAGGGTTCTCTTTACTGCAATACAAGATGGGTAATACCAATATAAAAACTTATACTACCAATTTTGAAAGTTATAAGTAGTGAAATTTTATTAATGACAAACCAATCTCAAACAGCCACGTGCTCGTTAGGGAGTCTTTAACATGCAGCAGTATTTTCAATTTTCTGTCAGTCCGAATAAATTCCATTGTCACCGGACTAAACATTTATTTAAAGGTTATGTGTACGTAAACAGTAACTTTACTTTTCGTTTTTGAAATTCAAACTCGTTTAACAAACAAACATATTCTCAAGATCTCGCGCTCCTTCTTAGTCTCAACGAAATCTAAGGAATGCAAATTATATATTAACGAAATTACTTTATAATAATCTATGATGATTTTATAACAATTGATTAGAGTGAAAACAAAAGAGAGGGACAAATGTGGAACACGACAAGTGAGAATGCCAAAGCGACTGCGTGATAAAATCCAAGTTTTGCGGCGAATGTGAAGGTCTTATATTTTTACATCCGGTCCATGCCTCCATGGTCAACCTTAAACCGTAATTTTATTTTTATTGCTACAATTTCACCTGATTATGATTAAAATACTTTATATTATTGATGATGATGAATGATTGATACAATTACTCAAACTATGTATTCTGTTTAAACGTAATACCACAAGGTCCACAACCTAGAAAAATACGAAAGCTGGGTTATCATATTATAACAGTTCTTCCCATGATGCAGACATTGTGTTACGGAATTCTCAATTTTCACCATTAACTATTCTGTACACATTTGTATGATAATCAGTATATTAATAAATGAATCCACCCCCATACTTTTTTACACTAATTTCAAGTGTAACTCCACTATTTACTGTAGTGAGACTAGTTTATGACACCATAACTAACTTACTTTGATAAAGTAGTCTATCAGTCTAACCCAAAATGAAGTTCTTACTAATGTGAATATAAATATAAATACTGTATATAAATCTAAAATACTTTACATAAATATTAAATTTTATACTAATAAATTATAGATTTAAAAAATAAATTAAAGGCATTGAAAATTTCAACTCGAGACAAATAGAACATTTGGAATCCGTAATCACAGTTCCAAATACGAAGTTTCCAAAAACCTTGTCTGGTGTTTAACGTTTAATCTTGTTTTGTTAAAACAATTAATAGTTTTGACCATACATCCAAAACATTATTTTAGAGTGATTTATTATTTATTTTATTGTTTCTTGCTTAGTTGCTTGCGTTCATATGGAATCTCCAAACTTTTCTGATAAGCATTAAATCTCCAAAATTTTGATAGCGAAACTTGCACTTATATCTTTTATTTTTATTTTTCTTGTAGCGTCTATTAATAAAGAGATTTCATTTAGAGACTGAACTATATACATTAACACGAAAAATTAATATCAAAGAGTCGAGATGCTTGCGTGGCATTTGTTTGCATTTCTACCAATGGAAGCTTCAGTGACGTTGACAAAGTCAGGTCAAACTGTAGTGGAAGGTTATCTGTGAAGCAGTTAAAGCATATATACAAGCCAATCAAGCTCGTAACAAAAAAAGTTAATTTCACTATCTTCTAACTAATTTCTTATCATCAAAAAGTAATTTACTATTTAAAATTCAGACTAAATACTGTTTTTTCTTTTGAGGAAAATATATACTACTACAAATTAACTGCACCACAACTAACAAAGCAAGCAACCAGATGCTCAAATTAATTGGCAAGATTTTTTTCTCTGACAAAACAAGATATCTGAATATAGCTAATAGTATATACTAGTACACTATTTTTCAATTAAAAATTATTCAAAAACCGAATGACAAATATATTAATGAAGGGTAAGAAAGTAAAACAGGAAAATAAAGAATTAAAGAAAGAAAAAATAGAGCCCACCACTTTAGTTTCCCTCCTTATTTACCCATCTTGATCCATCTTCGATTTCAACACCTAAAAAAAAAGCTTATAATTAAAGAACCATAAAGAAGAACAAAAAAAAACAAAGCCTAAAAGAAACTCTCACATTCTCAAGAGTTTTCTTCTTTCAATGGCTTTACTAACTTTCTTGCCGGAAAACTCACAGCCTCAAAAACACAATCCTCCACCGCCTAATAAACGCAAGAAACGCGATAATCCCACCGACCAAACGCAGCCACACAAACACAAACCGCAGAAACCAAAGAGAGCAGTACCTCAGAAGCAGCCATCTTCATGGGACCAAATCAAGAACTTATTAACTTGCAAGCAAATCGAAGGGTCAAGAGTCCACGATCCTTCCAAGAACTCTCAATCTGGTCCGTCCATGAATCACTTATCTCCTTCCAAACTCGGCTCTTCGTGCAGTTCTATTTGTAGCTTTAGAGACGTGGCTCACGGCAACACTCGTGTGGTTCATAGAGCTGACCACTCCCCCGACGTAGCTAACTCGGCTGCTAATGACTCGGAGACTCGCCTTCTGACTCGGAAACCTGGTCAACACGGCTCATCTTCATCTTCCCGGTCTCTTACATCTGGCTCAACGAGATCTAACGCCAGTGGGAGTTACACGTCATCTTCAACGACGTCGTTTAGAGCCATGCAGTTCCGTAAACTCTCCGGATGTTACGAATGTCACATGATCGTTGACCCTAGCCGGTAATGACTACAAATTTGTTTTATTAGGATTAAAAAATGAACTATAAAAATTAATGATGAGATTATCCAATTAGTTGTAATTTATACTCCGTTTTTAATTTATTTTAGGTATCCGATTTCGCCTAGGGTTTGTGCTTGTTCCCAATGCGGAGAAGTTTTCCCAAAGCTTGAAAGCTTAGAGCTTCATCAAGCGGTTCGCCACGCAGGTCAGTTTTTTTGTGTGGTTAAAATTGGGTTAATTGACTTTAATTATCACTTAGCTCGAATTATATTATTACCTTTAGCTACAATATTTTTTTAGGTGTTTGTAGTCACATTTTTAAAGCTAACCCTAGAACTAAGACGACCTTTTTTTTTTATCTAGTGCAGTTCTGTAAATGCAAATTGCTTGCTAAAGTAATGATTATGTTTTGTATCCCTGGAAATTTGTTAAAATCTCAGTCCATAATTTGATTTTGTGAAATATGATTATAACCTATACACTTGTTTATTACTATTAATTGAATAACTAGCACTTGGATTTGTCGATAGATCGAATTTTACCATAATGTTAAGCAATAATTAACGAACATGCTTTCATTTTTGTAGCTAAGACATGTGTTTCATTAAATGTAATCAAGATCTCAATGTTATTGTCGGTGCTAATAATATCGATCAAATTAATTAGGATGATTTGGCCTTATGTTACAGATTGTGTCTTGAACAGAAATGAAATTTGCATATTCATTGATGATATCGCATTTTGAGAGAAAAATACAAAAGAGAATAGGAATATACATGGAGCACACAATATATTCTATAGTGTCCATATCTGTCATTTTGCGTGGAAACACTTCCACGCGATGCTGATGGGACCATTTCGTACTATGAGGAAAAAAAAACAGTTGTCAGTTCTTAACTAAATTCAATGTCCCTTTGATATTATTACGTGTCATTTTTCTATTCGACAGTATCAGAATTACAACACCCACCTGACAAAACCGAATTAAAACTAAATGTTCCAAAACTCAGATTTTTTTTTTTCTTTGACTTTTGTATTTTGCCCTGATTGCAGTTTCGGAGTTAGGTCCGGAAGATTCGGGTCGAAACATAGTGGAGATCATATTCAAGTCAAGCTGGCTTAAAAAAGACAGTCCAATCTGTCAAATCGAACGGATATTAAAAGTCCACAACACTCAACGCACGATCCAACGGTTCGAGGATTGCCGAGACGCAGTGAAGGCGCGTGCACTTCAAACCACAAGAAAAGATGCTCGTTGTGCCGCCGACGGCAACGAGCTTCTCCGTTTCCAGTGCACCACTCTCACTTGCTCTCTCGGCTCCCGTGGCTCATCTTCTCTCTGCTCTAACCTCCCTGGTTGTGGCGTATGCACCGTGATTCGCCACGGATTCCAAGGAAAATCATCCGGCGGAGGAGCCATCGTAAGCAGCGGCGGTGGTGTGAGGACGACGGCGAGCAGCGGAAGAGCTGATGATTTGCTGAAGTGTAGCGATGACGCTAGGAGAGTGATGCTTGTGTGCCGTGTGATCGCTGGGAAAGTTAAGCGCGTTGATTTACCGGCGGTGGATGCTCCGGCTACGGAGAAGAAGTCTCCGGTGGAGGATAATACGGTAGTTGGAGTTTCTTCGAGTGGTGGTGTGTTTGACTCGGTGGCGGTCAACGCCGGAGTTTATTCGAATCTGGAGGAGCTTGTGGTTTATAACCCGAGAGCTATATTACCTTGCTTCGTGGTTATTTACAAAGTTTTAGAATCTTGAATTTGTAATTTTAACTGCAGAAATAATGTTTATTTTCTAGAACTTTTAACGTTTCCATATTATAGGGATATTAGGGTTAATCATCTTATCATCATATCGAAATTTAACCTGCATCATAATTCATAAATCTCATATTATTACTGACTATCAAGTGTAATTTTTAGGAGTCAAGCAATTTGGTCACGGTTACATAGTTTTATTATGGAAATCATGATTAGCTTAAGAATTCATGAGTTGAGTGAGTACAATAATTATGATTATGATGAAGTTTTATTTTTTTCTATATGCTTTTTGACCGACTAATGTAAAATTTAATTAACTACAGTAACTTTGATAGCTGTGTTCACACTGGTGGGGGTATCAAATAGTGTGGGAGTGGCAGAGTGATATAATTGCTACCACATGCGTTTTCAGTAAATTGTTTTATTTCCCCGAGTTCTTTTCGCATTTTATTTTCTAGAGAAAGCTGATTTTGATTTTGTAAAAGTTGTATAGTTTTATTTTTGAGCTATCTGATGTTGTAAGAAAAGAAAAAAGAATGGTAGTAATTTAATATATTATTCAGATAAGTTCAAAATGAACCCATAAAATAAATAAAGGAGCGTTTGCACGCTGAGAGGGCGCACCATTGGAACTTTCCTCATTGTCAGAAGTTGCTACATTGTTTATTTCTGTATTACTAAATTTGTTATTCTTGAAGTTGCAAATGAAATCAGAGATTTAGAATCAAACCAGTTTAATACTATTATTCGAGTTTGCAACAGATAATATGTAGAGAACAGGTTCAGTTTCAGAAGTTATAAAAAGATGGATTTAAAGTTGATCCAACTGTAGCGACTAGCGAGCAATATTAAAAAAAAAATAAACCTTAGAAAACACTTTCAAAAATGGATATACGTACAGCTATGTCAAAAGCACCTTTAAAAACATTGTTTTGCTTGAGTATATAAAATGCTTGTGTTTTAAAAAAGAAAGTAATAATTAAACAAAAATTTAGCTCACAAAAATAAAAATAAAGATTCTGCTGCCGGGATCGAACCCGGAATTTTTCTCAGAATCAGAGATTTTAGCCTGTGTTCTACAGCGGATCTAGTTATTTTGATATTGCACCAGTTTGCTTTTATTTCTTACCTCTTAACTCAGATGGGCTTTCCTGACTTGTAAAACTCTAGCCCATGAACTATCTTAGAAAACCTTTGGGCCAAAGGTGTTAGACATCTTCTGGAATTCATAGTTTCATACTCAATTGAATTATTAGACCCACTACTTTTGTTGTTCCTTCAAAAAAAATAAACCAGATAAACTATTATATATTTAGTCATTTATTTACAAAACGATGGATCAATGGTAAACTAATAAGAAGTCGCATCATCTGATTATGTATATTTTAAATACTCCTATATAATAATTAATATGTTATTTGATTTAAAGTTAATTTGCATGCTATGTGTTAAAACTTTAGACTAAACGCAAAAAAAACCAACTTATTTATGACTTTACCACAAAGTTTTTTCTGTTTTCTTTTTGCGGATAAGTCTCCCTCATATGTGATTTATCAAATCCAATCTTATAAAATTCTCCGATACGTTAAAAACTCCGATATAATGAAAGTTCATGAAACTAATAAATTATTGAGTTATTTAGTAGTTATCCAGGTAGTTTAGTTTTAACTTTTAGGGAGAATTAAAGTGCAAGACATAATCATAACCATCATAAAACCTTAATTTATAAAAAGAATACTAATCCATTAATCATTTCACCAAAAGCCTCTAATTCTTCTATGTTCTCTTCATGTCGCCTTCCCTCTTAATATGTTTCTTCATTACCTGCCTTTTTACATGTACCTTTTTTGTTTAAATCAAACTCTTGTTTTGTTCTACGAATAATGTTTTTGAAGTTAAATGTTAATTTGCTTACTGGTCCCAAAATATATTGTGCCCTAATACTAGGTCAAAGTGTAAATGCAGGACCACAGTAATCTTATTTTCTGAATGTAATCACTAATTACAGCTTTAATTATGCATTAATTATATGGCAAATCAATTTAGGATTACTCTAGTATAGTATGTACCTTGATATTAGCTTAATTGCTTGCTTGATTTTGTCTTTTTTCTTTATTTTCATTGAGAGCTTTAAATCTTAAAAAAAACTTCAACTTAGCTACATTGTCTTGAAATGTTTCAGATGTTATAGTTTGATATAAATTCCACCATTTTATTTATGATATTTCACAATGCTGTCACACTTACACACAAATATTTGAATAAGATAATTAAATTTGTGTTCGAAAATATAAGTTACATAATCCTTCCGGCCGGTTCTAATGCATACCGTGCTCAATTAAAAAAAAACAGAAAAACCAAGATCCATAACTTGTTGATTTTTGTTTGGAACTATGACTGGTCGGCACCATAGGTCAATTTTTATTCTTATAATTTGTCCTGAAACTCTTAGTAATACAAAAAATTAATGGAAACAATTAAAATGGATTATGAGGTTAAGATAGTTAAAATGGACCCTACATATGTTCATAGGATAAACACAACTCAAGAAATTCTTTGGTGGTTTAATCATTGAAACACACTCTTCTTCCTGATATTCCTCCTTGATGAATCATTACAAATTTACTTGAAGAATTTATTTAAAGAAAACTGAATGATTATTTATTAATTAATGAAATCATTTTGATAAATCAACAAGCTCCTTCATCGTGAGATCATTTTGATAAGGATCATATCATCATGAAGGCGCTCTTCCACAAATTACGCAAGATACTCATGAGACTCATCGATCTCACACTCCCAGCTTCCTCCTCCGGCCGGAAGAAGAACCACATCGGCTCCCGAGATGGAGAGAGGTTTGAGCCACCGAAGATTTCGTGTAGTAGTTCGTACTATTCGTCTCATGTACACTACAGTGAAGCTATCGCAGATTGCATAGAGTTCTTGAACAAGTCTTCTGCTATGTCTTGTGATGATCATGAAGCTCTTCATGTAGACGATCACCATCATGACTTCTTTTACGTTTAGTCTACATCTAAAAACTCTCATATATGTGTGTGTGTTTTTTTTTTTTTGCTTCAATATTTGATTCGATCGAGGCTTTGCTTTTTATTTTATTTGAGTTATTGTGATTTTGAAACACTTTATATTATGGTCATTTATAAACTATCCACAAGTTTATACGACATTTTTCTAGTTTTCTCTAGAATTTCATTATTTTCAAACTACCTTAGTTAAAAAATAAATTGATTCAACGAGTTCTTGGTTGTGAATCTTGCGATGAAGAGTTCATTTCAGAAATCTTCACATATATTTGCAAAATATAAGAGACTGGAAATAAAAATATTTTCAAGAAACATTTACATACAACATTATTATCAAAACCAAATTTAAAACACACACACACAAGCAAAGATAAGAAATTATGGAAACCAAACTATTTCATTTCAAAATCTTCTTCTTAGAAAAAATCCCTCCAATAAACAAAGGGATCAAACTCTTTTTCTTCTTCTTTGTCGTCTTCTTGTCCTTCTTTTTCATCGAAGGGTGTCTCTCAAGAAACCTCTCCACCACCGAATCATTATTACTAGTAGGGTTTGCAAATTTCACGTATCTCTTTTCGCTCATCGATCTCAAGCTCGGACTCCTGCTCGGTTCATCATTAACACGAGGAACCAACACTTCGAACTTAGTTTTAAAGACAGTCTCATCGATCTTTGTTTCGGGTTCATCAGGATCTACTCTCAGCTTCTGGAGTTCTTGTTTTGTTCGTTCGAGTTCTTCCTTGAGAGAAGACAAAGACTTTCTCATTTGTTTGCTTTCTTCTTTTGCCCTTTTGAGATTATGTTTTGTCTCTTCAAGCTCTGATAGATCATCATCCCATTTCTCCTCTTGCATCTGTTTCTTCACTAATGTTATTACCATAATCTCGAAATCAAAATATAATGATATAGAAACTCAACTTTAAAGAGAGAACTAGGTACTTGCCACTTTGAGATGGTTGGAATAGACTTGACTTGCTAAGACTCTTTCACCGAACAAAGCAACGGCTTCTTTGACGGTTTTAAACGGTGCTCTTGTGTCGATCTCTGCTCTATTCGTCGTCTCCATCATATGGCTAGTGCTTAGCTCTTTGTGGCGAAGTGAAGAGATACATAAGCTTCCTTATAGCTTTCTGACTTTAGAATTGAGTGAGAGACGACGCAAAGCATATTAGTTTCTTCATCTCCACTTCGTCACAATACTTTCTGTTTTATTTGTTATGGTTTTCTTTATTTATAAGAAAATAGTATACAATACTACGTAATAAGTTTCATTTAAAAAAAATGATATTGTATTCACAAACCAGTAAATAAAACTAAACCATTCCTGTTAATTCAGTGTATGAATTAAAAATACAATACTTTTATATGCAAGACTTGTATTAACAATGTGTAAAGTAAAACGCCGGTCTTCACTTAATTTTGGACTATACTACTCTGTTTTTTTTAATTTAATGTAATTAATATATTGCCTCGTTAGAAATATTCTGTAACATTGTCTAAAACAATTTTAAAAATCTTTCAGATTTTACTAAAAAGTTTGATTCAAACACTTCTGTCTTTCATATTAAAAAAAGACTCCTTCAGAGTATAGCTTCTTACTAAAGTTAAGATACCCTTTTTCCCAATAAATTTAGTGATTATTTTTCTGAAAGAACTAAAGTTTTTTTGTACATGTAAGTGTAAAGACAAAAGAAGAAAACATTTTTAGTACTTAATACTTAATAGAGGATTGAGCAACTCGCTTGCTTAGCAAGAAACTTAATGCTGCTTTCATAATATACTTGGAAGAGATTAAAAAAAAAAAAAAAACCCTAGCAATATTTTTGTCGAGTCTCACTTCAGAAAACAAAACAGTGTCGTAGAAAAAAATTGCCTCTTTAAAAACTCATGATCATTTACATTAAATAACATTAAATGTTTTTTTTTTTCATTCAATCATCTCTGAAGTTTCTCTCAACCATCTTTAGAATCCATAGAACTAAATAACTAATATAAACCAAGCAGATTCAAGACTGCTCATTGCATAGCAATTGCAATGGTGTTCTTGTATCTTCATAGATAAGTGGAAAACGATGTTCTTGTCTATTCATCACCATCCGTGAAGGATTGTTATTATGATGATGACTCATTGACATTGCTGCAGCTGCAGCCATGAGACGATGATGTTGCTGTTGAGACACATTATTGATGTACCTTGTAGAGGAAGCAACATGTAGAGGGTTTTGAACACTAGTCAAGTTCAAAGAGAGGTTTGGTTTACTGTATTGGTTCGATAACGGCACAGTGTTTCCACTTGCTGGTGGTCTATACTGAGCAGCCCATAGCCTTTTTTGAAGCTGTTGTTGCTGCTGCTGGTTCGCATTGTAAGCGGTTTGGAATCGACTTGGTAGGTAAGGAGAAAGCTACAAGATGAAAAAAATGGTCTTTGTGTTATTATTATTATATGTAACTAAAAACAAGCATTAATCTTAGCTTAGTAAAGAGACAAACCTGATGGCTATTGTAAGTTGGAGGGATATGATGATACTGTGGGAATGAGTTTGGAAGAGTGAAATGAGATTGTGCTGCTCCAGAAGATGATAGAGTTAGGAAATCGTAGCTCTGTAGTTAAAAACAGAGAAGAGGTTAGAGTCATGAGAGGAAAAGAATCAAAGCTGTGATGTGTATTATTATTATTACCTGTTTCTGTGAAGTGTGTGGACCATAAAGCTGAGACATGTCTTCTTGGATGGGTTTTGTGTTGTATGTTCTGTGTATATCGAGCATATGTGGGTTTTGGTACATCTTGGGTTGAGAAACCATTGTGGTTGTCACTGGATCAGGGAGTCTTGTTTCTGACACTTGTGAAGGTCTTTGTTCGTTTAGGTTAAGTGTGGTGGGACTCGTCTTATTGGTTTGTAATAGTTGAATGAGACGGGAGATGTAAATGTGAGAAGCACATTTCTTTAACTTTCTTGGTTGGACTCTGAATGGTTCACTCAAGATTGAAGGAGTCTTGGAAGTTGAAGTAGCTTGACCCATCCAAGGTGGAAGCTTTGTAGAAGATGATGACCTGATTGAAAGAAAGAAAGATCCGTGTTAGAGAAGAAACCAAGCCATAGCACAAACCTAACAGAATACACATAACATAAGTAGCTTGAGCAACAATTAAACATAATTTAAAGATTAAGAGTTACTTGGAAAGAACTTGAGCTCCTGAATGAACTGTTGAAGATAGGCCAGGCCATAGCACAAGACCTATTTAGAATAACACATAAGTAAGTTTTTGGACAGTATGTGATATACAAAGTTTGTTGGTAGATTTTATTTATTTACCGTTGCTCTTATAGTCCATATCACTTGTTACAACCTTTGTTTCAATGACTCTTGCCTATGAATTTAAATGGAATTATTGGTTATATGAACCTAAACCAAGATAGTAAGATTTAGATGGAAACAGCGAGCTTACAGGTGTATCAGTCACATTCACTGAGCTGTTTTGGTTCAATCTACCAATGAAATCAACCATTCTGTAAAATTAGACAGCAAAAAAAACACCAATCTGAGTTAACCAACAAAATCAAAAGATAAAGTAATAGACCGGAAATTCACTACAAACCCGGTTGAGCTGAGTTGGTTATCATCAATCAGCTTAGATTTGGCAGAAGAAAGAACTGAAACCTCAGGTTCAAACGATTCAGTTTTTGTAGAGTCAACAAAGATTGAGTCAACTTTGGTAGTTTCTTTCTTCTCATCACAAGTCTTGTTAACAATAGAGTCAGTCTCAGTGAACATTTCAGCTAAACCATATAACGTCTCTGCAACTTCTTTCTCATCTTTCGAAATCATCATTGACTCAGCAACAATACTAGCTTTTGCTTCCTAACCACAAATAAATAAATAAATGCTTAAGTAAAGTGTTACATTCTCACAAAAACATTTCAAGTCATTAATCAAACCAAACCATTTCTTGATTCTCCTTCTTTAAAGATTCAATTCCGGTTTTGGACCGGTTAAGTCTCTTTGAGACAGAGGACAGCTTAGTAGCAGATTCAAGATTCCTCTTCTTCATGGCTGCAATTGAAAGTGTACAAAAGGAGAAGCTAAAGTGAAAAAGTTAGACAAAAAAAGGGAAGTGCAAGTTTCGAATTCGAGTTGAGATAAAGACAAGCTTTAAAGTTTAAAGAAAAGAAAGAGCATAAAATAATATGAAGATTGAATCACTTTTAAATTTTATAACAAGGAGATAAAAATATAAAAGACAAAGTATAGCAGAATCTTGCGTCTACAAAAAGAAAGTGAGATAAAAAAACTAAAAAAGCAAAAGAGTTTGCTTGAAAAATAATCCAAAATCTATTCACAGATTCAAAGCCAAAACAAATACCATAATCTTCTCAACTACTTAGAAACTGAGTTTCACTGACACACTCACAGATCACTCCATATGGTAAGAAAACCTCAAAAATCATAAATTTACAAAAAAAAAAAAACAAAAACATTCAGTTTTAATTTTTTTTTTTAAAAAAACAGGTTTCTATAAGTGTCACGAACAACGCACCTGAACGAAGCTTCCGTGGTACAGAGGCATGATCCACACCATTGGTGTCTTTCAAATTCTGAATATATGAATGAGAAAAAAAAAAGAAAATTAAATGTGGAAAAAGAGAGTAAAAGTGGTAAGAGGAAAATAAGGAACTGGTTGAGAGTAATTAGTGTCGTATTGATGAAGAACTTACCTTTTTTGGAAACTTAGATTTCTTCTTAGAAACCTCGTTTTCTAAATCTGATGGATGAGAAGAAAACTCATAGTCCATCATCATCATTTCTTGTTTCAATTTACCATCAGCTAAACGAAGTTTCTTCAACACTCCTTTCTTTGATTTTGTAAAAAATCCAGATCCTAAAATCAATGAGTGAAATACAAAAAAAAAAAGTGAGATATAAGAAGAAGAAGAAACAGAGCAAAACGACAATAAAAAGAATTGTTTTTTTGTTTGTTTCTGAAACTAAAAATCAAAACTTTTTTTACCAGATGATTGTTTATTAGATCCTCCACGTTTCACATCTCGACGACCCATTTCCATTTTTTTCTTCTTCTTCTTTAAAAAGAGCTAAAGAACAAAGACTCAGAGAAAGAACCAAAAAAAAAAAAAACTCATTTCTTCTTCCACATCTCTGAAGAAAAAGAAAATACGGATTTTTTCACAGACTTTGGTTATAGAAAAAAAGAGAGGAAAGTATAAAGATGTTAAAGAAGATGAAAAAAAGAGAGAAAAGTTATAAAATCGTTTCTCGTGTCTCGAAGAATCAGGTTCTTCGTGAAAATATAAGAGAAGCGACGGAAAAAAGAAAAAGACTTAAAGAAAGAAGATAAAAAATAAAGATCTTTTATTTTATTTTTTAATATTAATGTTTGTACATTCAACCCGTGAATAAAAAAAAAACCCGGCTTGTAAAAAATAATAATGTAGCTCGTTGAATTTTTTGAAGAAAAGAAGAAAGTATTTAATTTGCATTTAGTAAGGAAAAAACTTCATTAATGGATTCACTGTTCTACAATCTAATCAAAAACATTTATATGTAACTGACATAAGAAGAAGAAGAAGAAAAAAAAAAAACGTATACAGAGTTCAAAATTAATCGGAAAAAAAAAACCAGAATTATGAGATTTAAACAGAAACAAATGTAAGAGAAATGAGATTAAAACCTTATGTTTGTGTTTGTTCTTGTCTTTGTATTATTATTATCTCAAAGCTTCTCCATATTCCGAAAAGACGGATAATCCGAAGCTGTCGCTTCACTCGATCGCTTTTATAAATGTCACACACAAATTGACAAAACGCTTATTCACACTCTCTTTCTCGTTTTATCTTCCTCAGTTATTGAACGGTCTATATTAAAGGAGTTATTATAGCCGTCCGATTTTATTCACTGTTGTGCCACGTAACTCATGAAACAGATTTATGTGTCACACGTCAGCAGCAAGACGCTGAAAAAATGTACTGCTACATGGTTTTCCTATGATTATTTATTTGAATCCGTACGAGTGAGTGAATGAACCTCATTTTGTATTTTTTTTTTTAATGTGTAACGAAATTTAATTACATATGCAAAGATAAAACATTTTACACCTTTAAAAGTCACTAAAATTGATCTAACCAGTGTTTGAAATTTTGTTAATATTAATTGGATGACCATGAATCAGTGACTAAAGTACTACTAAAGTACCAAACGGCTAAACCAATTAAATGGTTTGTTGGACACCAGATTTTGTAGATATTCAAATTTAATTTGACTAAATATGCGTCGGTTTTTAACGCATCATCTACTTCAGCGATATTCAATTTTATTAATGAATTTTATGTACTTTTACATAAACAAAATGTACCATAAATTATGATATCTTCGTAAACCGGGTCCCCACCTTAACTCAAACGTCTGGCTGTCTTCCATAACTAAGAGAGAATGTCACGGCGTTTTTTTTTTTGTATCTCATCTTTTAATATCTTGTCCAATAAGAAAACGCCATGGCTTTCTAAAATGTCAGTCCAAATGCCCAAACTAGAGTTTATTAGACATTAAAGAGAGAGCATTAGTGATGATTCAAATCGACGGCTATGATTAGTTCTTTATAAGTTTTTATTAATCATTTCGCCACGTCATCACACTGAAATCGACAAGTCAGGTGATGTCTGCCAACTGTCTACTGTGTCTACCAAAGAATTTCATTTTCTTCACTTTTTTTTTTTAGATTTCTTTTAAGTCAAACTTTGATCAAAGTATACTCTCTCCTGCCTATTTTGATTTATCATTTCACTTGGACAGTTCACTAACTTGACAAGGCGTTGAAACATTATAATATCCTACATGAAACAATGTCATTATAATTTATGGAAGATCTCAAACTAATTACCAGCATTTCTTATTTATGTTCGTTTGATAAAACAATAGGTTTTTAAAAGTCTTATAGAGCGAGTCGCGGCTATAAACTTGGTAAATTTCATTTGGTGCAAGTCCCATAATTACGAGTCGAGTTAAGGCCTACTCTTTTGATAACTGAGGCCCATATAACGAAAAACGAACAATGTCCAAAGCACAAGAGTAGGCGGTAGGCCTCCTTGGTTGCAAATAATTACATATATAAATAAATAATATTAAAATTCCAAAAATAATCGAAAGCCTCCGTAGCATAGTGGTATTGCGTTCGCTTCGTAAGCGAAAGGCCGTGAGTTCGATCCTCGCCGGGGGCTATTCGATGTAATTTAATTTTTTGTTACTAAAATTAGTATTGACGATAGTCACGACCTATTTCAAGTGTCATTCGCTTGCCTGATTTACGGGAGCTTTTTTTTTTATTTTTCGATTCCTATATGCTAGTCATCTTGATTCTTGACGAACCTATACGCTATTCAAATATGTGATATATTCTGCATTTTTAATTTATGTGGATTCCGTGGACCAATTTTTTGAGTATGGTGTATATATGGCTGTCAAATAAACATCGATGTTAACAAAAATCTTATACCAGAATTCGATATGAAATGATTAAAAACAAAAATTCCATCTATGTTCTCGGTCTCCACAAATTAAGTTAATCACTGAATTACAATTAGTTTAGTTGACTCTCTCGTGTTAGCAAAAAAATGTCTACTAAATTCATGAAACATCACGCAAGCAGGAATTATTTACACATGGTCATGATATAATAATGATATAACTACTTAAAAATGTGGATAAGGTCCTTCGAAATTTCTAAACATCAATACTCATGTCAATCCAATATTGGTTAATCATCTTGTATCTACATATATCAAAATTACATTGTATAGCAGTTTCTCTATATGAATCACTCACAGTTTCACAAGTAACACAATTTTACTAGAAAATGAAATAATAATACAATGAGATTAATACATGCACGAATCGATATAAAAATAAGGGGAAAAAACAAAAGTCAAAACCAGAGAACTTACAAAACATAGACCAATTAATAATACAGTACACACACACAACGACAACGTACGGTTCTCATTTTATTATTCGATCCAAATATATATGCCAACAAATACTATAAAACGGCATCGTATCAATCATCCGCAGTAATCAAGAGTTTTCTTTTTACTTAAGGGCACTTGCGGCGACCACCGTGGGTGGTGAGACTAGCGTAGCACTCGCACTTGTCATAGTTTCCATAAGTGCCAGGTGGCACGCAGCTGCACCTAGCACAACAAGTCCCGCACGCTCTGTGACATAGCCTCGGCCTCCTTGAGAGCCTGCACCGTGCTTGACATGCACTTCCACAATCTATAAACAAAAACATTTATATATTATTTGATTTCTTACTAACTAAACGTTAGTTTTAATATAAATCCTAGCTACATGTATATGTATAAGCTTGTATAATTACCGATTGTCTTGGCGTAACCATTTTTTTTCTTTGTGTTTTCCTGCAGGAATATTCGGAAAAAAAATAAATACATGTGTAATATATTAGGAAAAAAAATGTTTATTTGTGATGAGGAAAAAAAACGTACCACATCGGCATGGACGAGTTGGAGAAGAAGAAGAGATATGAGAAGAGAAGCAATAAGGGCTTTTGAAATAGCCATTAGAGAGAATGTAAAGTGAGAGCTATATAGCTCAATTCAAGCTTATGAAAAGATAATGTGTGTTTAGTTTTTTTTTAAGTTGTTGTGTCTAAATGAGAAATCGGAGGCTTCTATTTATAGCCCTCCTCTCGATGGACAGCCGACCCCATTTTTCGGTCTAGACTATTCTTTTATTTTATTCATTTCTTATTAATAGTTTCAGGGAAAATTTTTATTGCTTTAAGAATTCGATATGATATGATAGCATGTAATTTATAATATTAGTTGATGATCACGGAATAAAAATTTAAACATAGTTTTTTTTAGTTAATTGTAGTTATATTTTCTAATAGTTGTATATTTTAATATACAGTGTAATAGATGGAAAATAATGGTTAATTGCATATTGTTTAGGTGTACATATAAAAATTCTTTTACTTTTTTCGAAATGGGTCGGTTTGGTGCGTATAAAAGTTGGCGTACGCGGAGAAGAGAATATTATGGTGTGGGGAAATAAGGTTGTATTATTAGTGGTCTCTTGTTTAAATTTGATCAATGGATTCGGTAAAATGGTATAACCTTTTCTACTCTATTTATTTTATAATAATGTTTCTTACAAATGAAAACTAAAAGCTAATGAATAAAACTGTCTAGACTTATATATGATGTACGTAAACCTAAATTCTATTATTGGTATCGTTTGGGTTAGGTAAGTTTTGGTTCTACCAAAAAATCCTTGATCCAGTGATGCATATAATAGTTTATTTGAACGATTGACCTTTGACTTCTATAGTGAGCATTTTTTTAGTGAATATATATCATGAACTAATATATCTTGACGTATACAATGACTATCGTTCCCGTTTTGAAGTGTGTACGCTCTTTCTACGATGTATGTGATCTGTGAAAAAAACTACAAAAAAACAAAATCTATTTGGTAAGCATCAGTGGGTTTAATCGAATTTGTTTTTGGTAAAATTATAGTAACAAACAGATTTGTTAAGAACACCACAAATTTTTAAAAGTCCAAAAAGTGTTTTGGGTAAGTGGGATGATGTGAATGCTCAATTTAAAGTTTTCTATGGTGTTGATCTCCGTTGTTTTTGGAATCCATCAAAATAATATATATGAGGAAACTAAGAAAAATTAGAAAAGGAAAAGAAAATGGGAGGACATAAATTGTAAGTAGTTAATTAATTAGTGACGAAAAAAAGGAGTTAGAAGAGTTGATGAAGTTGATGAAGTTGAGACAACAAGGATGAGGAGATGTAGACGTGACTGGTCATTTTGAGTATACTTCATTCACAGCTTGCACTTGATCTTCTTATGATGTTTATGACCCACTCTTCGTCTTTTTATATTTTTCGTTTTATTTTAAATCGATTTCTAGATCAATCCTTATGTTTTGTTTAACTATATACTACAGTATTTTTCTTATGGTCCACTCTTTGTTCTTGTTTTTTCTGTAATAACCAAAAAGATTACAAACTTTTTAGCCCATACAAACAATCCCTTTTGGACTGAAAACCATCTCAAATCTAGCAAATGACTACTAGACTTCGAATATTCTCGATGAAGTTTAGACGAAAAACTCTATAAATCCACAAAAAAATGTCTTAATACATCATTTGAGACTGTTACATTGGTGCATTTAAAGACTAGGTTTTAAAAAGGAATATAGTCCCAAAATCTTTATATATAAATGATGGGACCCAAAAAAAATGCCACATTGAAAACAAAGCAAGGATAACTCTGTCTATTATTGTTAGTAGCTGGAAAAATACCAAACAGCAAAAAAGAGTTCGTTCAATCTGCATTTCAAATCATGGCGTCGACCAAAATCATCTAAAATGATGTATTATTTATCTCTCCAAAAATAAAATAAAAACGTTAAAATATGAATATCAATTGAAATTATAAATGATTGAGAAATATGTAAACAAATTTACAAAATTATAAATTGAATTTAACAAAAGTAAAAAAGTTTCGAAAGAGAGAGGTCATGGATCGTCTTTCATCAGTGTTTGGCTTTTTCACCAACCTTATCGACTTCAATCCAGCTCATCCGCACGCACACAAGACACATTCCACACGAAGTCTATACCATACTCTTTTAACTGACAAATGACAAAAATAAATAAATAATTAGGAACATAGTTCTTTATGCATGAAAATGTCACTTCAATTATCATGGCTGGCACATAATTCATATCATACTTAACATGTTTTATTTACGCATGAAAATGTCACTTCAATTATCATGGCTGGCACATATAATATCATACTTATCGTCTCTTCATTGAACTCTACGTTTAGTCAAATCAATATTTGTACCCGATTTACATTATGTTTTTCTATTACGTAACGGTACCGTAGAAATAGACTATATATTAATCACTTGATTAAAAACACTCTTTAATTTACAGTATCTTACACCGTCTCCAATGATATTCTATTTTTCGAAAAATTTCTCTATTTTCAAAATAAAATCATTTCCAATAATATTTTATATATTGCTTTAAAAATAAAGAAATAAATAGTAATTCTTTATATTTGAAGAAATACTATTCATTCCTCTATTTTTTTAAAAATACTTTTTTATTTATAATATGATTCTTTAATTTTATATATTTATTTATTTTATAATTAATAAAATTATGTGTTTATTTATGTACTTATATACAACTATATTATTAAATTTGGTTATTTAATTACTATAACATGCAATAAAAACTTATACTAAACTAGAAATACAAGTTACATGAAGATGATAAATTAAAAAAACTCATAAATAAAAAAATAAATGGATCAAATTTATAAAGTTAAAAAATAAAAGATTTTAATTTAAGTTAAATAAAAAAATAAAACTATTATATATATTAAATATTATTTTTAAAATAAAAATAGAGACAAGCATTGTAATAAATACCTTTTCTATTTACAAAAATTTTTATTTTTAAAGAAAAAAATAAAGTAAACCATTGAAAATGGTCATAATACATTAATTATTTTTATTTTTTATCAGTAATAACATTATTTTTTGGAGGCACCGCCGCTAAAATCCATGTTATGGATTGTTATGAATTTTTAACTAGAAAATGGAATTAGTTTTTTCTTATGCTTAAAATGTGTTTCACCCGTTTCAAAATATATGATCTTTTAGAAGTTTTTTTTGTTTCAATTTATTTGTCTTTTCACATTTTTATGCAAATTTTTTTATTATGTTTAAATTTTATGATCACAATCCATTTTATCATTTGTTATCATATACACATTGAGAGGTAGGAGAGTATTAGAAAGGATTGAAGATTAGATAGAGAAGTGAGTTCTTAAGACAGCTGTGAAGTGTTGTTATCCACTTAACAGCTGTTATGTAGCTAATTGCCAACCTGTGATCTCTTTCACCTTTCTTTTGTTGCCATCCCAATACATTTATATTTTTAATAGATGCTAGGGTTTTATTGATATTATACTGTTGAGTGCAATTATGCTTCATAAATCATAATGCGATATATTTTTCCGAATTGGAGATTGAAGTTTAGTGATTTGCGATATAGTATTGCTGTTTTATCATAATATTTAGAACTTAAATTTGATAGTATGCATATGTGATGGTACTTAGTATATATATAGACTTAGATCAAATGATGGTGTAGATGGTTTAACTGAATGAATAATTAGGTATACGATTATGAACAAGTTGAAAAGAGTTTATTTACATTTTATCCAAAAAAAAAACCAAAAAAAAACTGAAAAGAGTTAAGAAACTCATATTTAAACAAGAATTTGGCCTTTTTTTGTTGCTCATATGTATATATGTTTAGGTGATAATGATTACAGAGTCCAGTTGTATCCGCCGCCAAAAGAGAATCGAATATAAAAACCAAATTTGGATAAGCTCAGACCTGAGAACTCAAGCCAACAATGGCAACAATCATCATCGCTCTAAAACAAAAACCAATCATTATCGTTCTCGAGTCTAAAACAACTAATGTGATTCGTTTGAAGAAAAAGAAAAAAAGTCGTGACAGTTACTTGGCAAAAAAGGTTTAATTAATTTACGAGTGAATAAAGTAAGCAATATTTACCATAGTTCTTTGATCAGTGGCATGTATGGTTTAAAAACTGGTCTATTCCCGAACTTTCTTTATAAAACAAATATACAATGTTTTTTACCAACATGGAAATTTGGATAAAGGTCACATTTATGACCGTATCATAAGATCAATCAAGTTTCTTCTTGCAATGTTAAGAAAAGAAGAAGAAAAAAAACGGATGTAGGGTTTGTAGTTGCCCATACAAGACCAAAACACTTCCATCTTGGGATGTCATAAACGATAGATAATTAAGCAAAATGCATATAGACTAGGACTTGTTTATTAATAAAACTAATTCAAAAGTAATAAAAATCCAAATCATAGATATAGAAATTTGAATGACTTGGAAGATGGAAGTCACTGCTTGGATGAGTGTCAACAACAGTAGAAGACACGCCTGAAAAGGGAGCAATTCTTCTTTGAATAATGGGCATTCACTTTATCTGCTATAGCCTATAGCAGAATAGCAAGAATAGGTATTCACGGATGTGCCGAGACATCTTCGCCACAGAAGATAGTTTCCCATTACAATTCATTATGATACCTTGCAGAACAAACCACCATTCAATACACCGAGTAGCTAACTCTAATGAGAGTCTCGTATTCTTTTATCATGTTTTGTAAAGTATCAAGCTGCATATTCACAAACTGTGAAGCTTTGTTGTGAATTCTGTAAGGTAAGTCTTCTTAATTAGCTATGTATTGAGATTGTTGAAGGATATTGAGCTAGACATGTCTTTGAGAGATTTAGATTTTAGATAATGGTTCAATGGTCCAATGAGAACTAGGTGTGGGGTGTATGCATCGGGCTTCACATCACGGAGCACACTCGGTACTCTGTATATGCAGAGTCGATCTAGATTTGGTGAAACCCGCCACATCCCTGGATAGCTTCCGCTTAGTTCCTCTAAATCCATAACCCTAGATTGAAAGACTCGAAACTTGAAACACACGGATAAACCCTAATTTTTTCCAAGGATGGGAGTTTCGTATATAATAAACAAAAATATAAAAAATTGAGAGACTAATAAATACGTCAAAATCTCTAATCAATTTCCCTTTTCTTTACAGTCTAACAAAAAAAAAACATAAAGTGAATGAAAATTAAAATAAATAAAAAACGATTGGAGAAGACTGCAAAAAAAAACAGCTTTAAAGCACACAAACGTATCTTCTTCTTCTCTATATGCTTCACCAAATTTTACACAACACCTGATGGTAGACGAAGAACGAGCTGACCACCCATTAAACTGCTCAACAACAACCAAAAAACATAGAAAAAATCTTAGAATCAATGCCATTAGATAAAACCAAAAACATTTATGATTTTATACCTCTTGACATAGTAGTAGCAGAAATCAGCGAGAATGAAGGTTTGGATGATTTCAGAGAGGAGAACCATTATAGGCCAAAACCCATATCCTAAAGCAGTTAACAACCGCCCTCGAGTGTCCAAAACCTATACACCATTCATCAACACATTGTAATAATTATACACTACAATCACCTAAACAGAGCTATGGAAAGAACCAAAACAAGAACCTGAAGGACCCAATGTGCACAACTCAAGAACCTTGCAATCCCCAAAGCAAACACGTAATGTGCTGTGAATGGCTCCACGATCTAAAGACAAGACAAATGTGTTTGTTACTTAAAACTAGGTAACTTGGTTTCAAGATTTTGAAAGTACCTTAGTGTTTTGCATGACTCTAAGTTGAGGAAGGACTGAAACAGCTTCAAGGTAAACACAGAACGCCCAAGATATCTTATTGATTATATGATGATGTGTTGATGGATGAATTAGGATAGACAAAACAGCACATGGTATCACCTGAAAACATTTACAAAAAAAGATTTGTATTTTGGTGATCTACTAATATGGAAACTAATGGTAATAATTAAAGATTGCTTATACTTACAACGTAGTAGATAGCAAAATTGTCTTTGTCTTCCATGTAACTAGCTTTAAGCTTAAAACGGATCATATAGATAACCCAAAGAGTAGTGACCAGTGTAGCCGAATCAAGCAACGTGTGTATATCAAATTCCATTACAAAACTACAATACAATCTCACCGCTAAAAACAGAGCCGTTAGCTCTTGTGTCTTCAGAGACAATCCTGTCAAATTAAAACACCAATCAAGATTGCAACTTTATTAACGGATTCAAATCTCAAATCCACGATTCAATAGCATCAGACAAATCCTATTTCAAACGGATCGGGGAAATTGATCAAAGGCTAAACCTAGAAATCAAGAAATTTTCTCGAAAATTTCTTAAGAATTTCGATTTTTTACCAGCACAAGTCTTCTCCTTTGTGAGTTTATAGATGAGAACGGAGATTCCAAGGGCGTGAACAGCTTCAGCAGCGACGAAGAGATTGTCGTGGTCATGAACAATCATTCTTAACAAAACGAGAGCAGTCATGGCGGAGATAACACCGAGAAAAGCTTTCACCTTTGGTGGTTGCCGACGAACCCATGTCGTCACGGCGTGGATCGGTCTCTGCGCTGCCTTCATCTTCTTCGATTCGTTTTCTTCTTTTCAATTTTCTTACCGAAAATAGAAACAGTAAAGTCGAAAACTTTAGGAACTTGTAAAAAAAACCAGATCTGTCTCTTTTTATGTCCGAATTGATTTTTGTTTTGGACAATCAGATGATTATTATTACACTATGTGTGGGTGGAGTGGGAACTGGAAATGGCGGAAATGGGTAACGCATAGCTAAAAAATTACTCTCTTTTTTTGTTTCTCAATAAAAAAAGTCGAAAAGTTTAACACTTTACGACGGTGACACGTGGAAGGTTAAGTTTTGTTTAGGTGGAAATTAGATTTGTGGTAAGCCAACGACTCTGCGACTCGTCTCTTTGTATCCATATAAAAACTAGAGGTCAGTGGTAATTAATGTAATTTCATTTTAGAATATTCGTAATGAATTGTTAAATGAAATTATTTGATTTTCTACAAGTACAGTATCGTGGATTTAATGTGTCGAAAAGTATGTATCAATATATCTTGCTTTGTTTTTAGGCTATTTCATGATTCCATACAATGATCTAATTTAAAAGAAAAAAGGTTTAAAGTCAGGAATATTTGTCCTATATTTTGTTTTCAAGACAAAAATGTAAACTTTAATTAATCTCACAATTACAAAGTAGAAACAATTCAAAGAGACAAAAGACCATCAGTATAATGACAAAGCTGTAACTCTTGGCATGATAATTCACCAAAGTCCTCTACTTCATTCTTGTTTGTGTAATAAATTTGTATCTGACTCGGAAACAGAACTTGGAAGGTCACACAATCAGATTGTATATCATGAATCTTGATAGGAAACGATGGATAGTAACGCGTGAACGTTTCTTTGAGTCCTTTACGGTGCGTTTTAATCCAAACAGAAGCATTATTGGAGCCACTCATCATCTTCCAAATCTCCATGTTTGGTGCAAGAGAATTGTAGTCAACTACCCAAAGATTCCCTCTGATTCCACATAAGCTAAAATCGTGATTAGGGTTAGCTTCAAAACATGGTGGTGGAGGCTAAAGAAGAGAGAACTTCTCTTGTTCTAGAGAAAAAGATACGATCTTTGGGATATTTTTTGTTGTCCAATAAAGGAATCCATCAGCGTGAACTGGAGGGAATGATTGTAGAAGGTAAGGACATTGTTTTTCTTGTGGTTTCCATTGCGAGATCTCTAGATGGTGATTGTAGTTTCTTGATGTGATTGTGAGAGTGAGTATCTCGAATTTGCAGGTTGGATGATAAGGAAGGAAGAATCTGATGATTTTGTATTGTAATGTTGAGGAAACGAAGCCAAAGGAGATGTCACTAGGGGAAGAAGGAGGATAAGATGATGATTGTGGTATTTCTAGGATTTTTTGGTTAATAGGGTTAAAGAGAAGATGTTCCTTGTCGGACACGAAACATAGGAATTGATGGTTAGAAGAGAAGACTCTGACTCTTTCTCCGAGGAAGCGTTTTGTGATAGGTTTTAGTGGTTGTTCACTGTCGTGATAAGGTAATTTGGAGTGGTCTATCAGAAAAGCTTTTCGAGCGTTGAGAACGGCTAGAGAAGTTTCGTTGGGTTTGGTAAAGAGGAAGAGTTTTAGCTCTACGGTTAGAGATCCGTCGAAACTAGTGAAGGCGGTTAGGATTGAGGAGGCGTTTAGGGCATGGTTGTGGTGGAGACGGAGGAGATAAGGGTCGGAGATTAAGGAGTTGAATTGCTTTGAAACTAATCGGAGGTTTGATAATGTTTTGCCCGGAAGAAGAGAAAGGATTTTGTGAAGAATTTCTGGAGGCAGAGATGAAGAAAACATATTTCCAAGTAAACGGAGAAACAATATGAATGTGTGAATATAATATGTAAATATGTAAATGAGTGTTCCCCAAGGATTCAGGTTAGGAAGCTAATAAGAGTAAGAGTCAAGTATTCCTATTTACTCTCATTTATTCTTAAATTTTAGATTTGATAGAATCTTTAAAAGAAGTTACAAAATTGAAAATACAAAGTAACATAAATTTTACAGGCAAAAAGTTTCCATATTTATAAATTTATGATATAAACATCTCATGTCGTAACAACTGTTATTTTTATCAATTGAAGGTAATTTAAAATGTATTTTTGTTCAGTAATTTAAAATGTACTTTTGTTCAGTAATTAAAATTTTATTATTCATTATAATATTTCACAATTTTAAAAAATATTTTATGAATTTAGTTAGTATTAGTAAAATAATAAAATATGTTGAATTATATTATTTGATAAAATATATTATTGCTTGCTTCCTATTGGAGTTTGAATATAAGCCCATTAGCGAGGCCCATAAAGTGTATAAGCTTTTAAAACGCACAAGATCGAGATTCTGAATACCAACGGTTTTCTGAATCTCTCTTTCTCTCTAATCGTCATGATCGAAATCGAGAATTCTCCTCTGCTTCAAATTTGATCAATAGTGAGATTTGGGTTTTATTCAAGATGATCACTCGAAAGCGTTTCAGAGATTCTTCAGAAAAAGAGAATTGGGATACAATATTCAAGAACTTGGTTCAGATCATTTGGAAAAAAGATGACCAACTTGAATCTCTCTTTAAACGCTGGAAGGTTCTCGAAGATGGAATCAACAAGCAACACGAAACATGGGTCTCTGATGTTTACAATTACAAACTTCAACTCTCTCTGGTAAACAAAAAAAAAACCCCTCAAAGTTTCCTTTTTTTTTTTTATAGATATCCCAATTTCTAGGAATTTAGGTTAAAAATCGAATTCTTTTTTTTGCCCTCTTTGATTATTCAGATGGAAAAAGTAAACGAAACGTTGGAAATGATGTGTTTGTTTGAGATCGCTAAATTCAATTTGTTGCTTGGATTAAAGGAAAGAGATTTCGTTTCATTGCAAAGATAAATCAGGTAAGTTGGTTTTTGATATTTTTGGGAAGTTTAATTTAAAGTTTGATCCATTACAGTTTTTGTATTATTTAAATTTTCAGAACACCTTCAAAAAGAGTTGGATGACTTCAAAGCTTGGTTTGATATCTACACTATGGATACAAATGTATGTGAAAGTTTCTAACTTTATTATAAGTTTTAGTCTTATCTACTTGTAGGAGATTGTAAAGATTGGTTTGGTTTTTGTTAGGGAAATTGTGACTCTGGCGATGAAGATTGTAAATCATTACAAGACAAAATCAGAAACCAGAAGCTTGATTTTGAGAAGCTTGCTTTTGGTAAGAGTTCTGAGTTTACTACTCTTTTACAAGAAACCGGGTTTGCGTGGAGTCAATTCAAAGGAATCGAAAGTGGATTCACTTATAAGTTAATCAGGAAAGACAAGGAGATTGAGCAGCTTCATTTATCTAATCATGAGAAAGATATGATCATTTCAAGATTAATGGCTAAAATTGAAGATAAAGCTAGTAACAAGGACAATGAAATTGCAAGACACTTAGATGAGGTAAAACAGCAATTAAGGAGGTCTCCTAGGCTCAACGGATGTTAACTCGTAACAATAACAACTATGTGGACTGAGTTGAAGTATTTGATACTTCTTATGTTCTTAATTAATCATATTTCTAGCATTTTCACACATATTAAGAAAACACATTAAAAACTGATTATAAATGCATTGTTTTGTGTTATTAAAAAATTTCGACAACTCTAAACCAATAGTATTTTGTTATTTTTTTTTAATTTTACAATCAATCATTAATGATTAATAAAAATTACATAGAAAACCTAAAAATTGTATCTTTTTGAAACATTTATTTTCTTAGAAATATGATCAATTAGGATCAGAGAGAGTATTAATTTGCAATATTATATACTTACTTAAGATCATACACTACTCAAGATTAATGTATTAGTGACTAATTTTTTCTTCTTCTTTTTTGCAGTGACGTTTCTTCTACACATAGAGCATTTAGTTTGACGAGATATTGCATTCTTTATGCGCAATTGTTGCAGAAAATATGAGCATACTTTGTTTTTCTTTTTGGAGTGTAAATATTAAGATTTATATTTTTTCTGATTTTTATGACATTTTTGAGATTAAAGGTTAAACTTCAGTATGGCTAGTACTTAAAAAAAAAGAAAAAAAAACTCAGCATTGACCAAAAAATGCTCTCTACCGCTCGAACCACATAGCAACCGTTTTCCACTGAATATGGAAACTGGTTTACTGCTCTTCTATGAGCCACCACGACACTGTCTCTTGACCAGTCAACAATTATCCCTAGAGTAGATTACGACGACGTTGATTGTATTGATCATGTTCTTATGGAAATAATCCAGTTACTCCAAGAACAACATATTTCGGGTAGCTTCACTTTGGAAGTCGTAGTGGGGAAGTACACTGAAGACCGTATTCCTGATTTTAGAAAGGTACAACTTGAGAAAAGGGGAGTACGTTTCACTTCAATGAACTCAGGTGCTTTCTTCCGCTCCCATTTTTATATGATCAAACTATTTTTGGCTTATTTAATAGCTGATCTTAGTTGACAGTTGATTATCCATTCACTGTTTTTATATGACTCTGGAGTGGTTGACGAGGAATTAAAAAACGTATAAAGAAATGGTTGAAGTAATGTAATGAAGGTCTTCTTCTTCTCATCGCGTCTGATAGTGGCTATAGAGACTTGTGCCACCTTTTGTGTACTCGTGAGACCATAAAAATAATGTTTATATACAGTCATAAACACTTGGGAGAAAATATTAATACATATCCAATTGACGGTTGATTCATCTGGGAAACTATTCTTAATCGTTATGGAGCTAAGGAACTTTCAAATTTGGGAAGAATTGACGGTTGCCATGTGGTTCGAGCGGTAGAGAGCATTTATTGGTCAAGGGACAGTGTCGTGATGGCTCATAGAAGAGCGGTGAACCAGTTTCCATATTCTGTTTTAACTTTTAACCCCAAAAAAAAACTGACATTTGGGAAAGAAAAAAACAAGTATTCCGGAAATAATCATGACAAATAAAACCCAATTTTGGCAAATAGATGTAAAGAAAACTAAGGAAAAAAAAAAAAAAAAAAAGAGAAAAAGGCATGAATTTAACAGAAAAATGTATTGACACGTGTCATACAGCCAGACCATCAAACACAATGAGATATGAAAAATAAATAAATAATAAAACGAAACCAAATCTTTCTCCGAAGATTTATCTCATTAAGCCAATCGTTTCAAGACAAAGAGAGACTCCCAAAAGACATTCGTGTCGAATGACGAAGAAACTGAGTTTAACAATGGATGATCACCGTTCATTCCTTGACGGCGAAACCAATAGAGATTTCGTCGATAAAATCGACTACGAAATTTCTTCAATCTTATTGGAACTTTCGAATCCTGTCGTGTTCTCTTCTGATTCTCTTGTCCTCCCTAAATGGGGTCTCACTAAGAAGAGGTCCACTTCGGCTTTGCTTAATCCGCCGAATATTTCGCCGGAACCGGTGATTAAATCGCTGCCGAGTACAGAGGTCACTTCAAGTTCGTCGTGCTTAACCGGCGAGGCAAAGAAAACCAACAGTCCTCAAACCGTAAGTCTTAATTTTCTCTTTTTTTAATCAAAGGTTGTGAATAATTTTTAATTGTTTTTGGATAGTTGACTTGTTTGAGATTTTTTTTCTTTCTCTTTTTATGTTTCTGTGTCTTCTATATATGTGAATTAGTACTGAGTGATTGTTTATGGGTTGTTTAATACTATAATTACAGATTAGCAAAGGTTTTGAAGATTTTTTTTCTAGAAATCAAATGTTGAAGCCAAAAGCATCACCGGTTCTTGAGGTATTTATTTATTTATTTTATTCTTCTGTTTTCTATGAAAGTGAGAAATGTATATATTTTTGATATTTGTTTCCATTTCGATAAATATTTTGAGAAGAAGACACAGGTGGAGAGTCTTGAGACGAGTTTACTTAGGGCACATGTGGCGTTAGTAGCCCAAGAGCCCATTGATGATCAAATTCTGCGTCATCTACAACCGTTGACATGCGTTGATCGTAGGGCTAACACGAAGGATGTGGAAACGACGTCGTTGCTTCGACAGGCTAACTTGGGACGACGTGGCTTTGATCTTAACCTTCCAGCAGCTGAGGAAAGTAACCGAATCGCTGCCATGGTGGGTTTTCAAAGAGTGGCAACTAAAGTCAAAGCTGCTCAAGCTCGACAAAGAAGATTAGCTTTAATGCGATCTAAGAAGCTTTATAATAGATTCATCTCCTCATACCAATTCAACCAAGGATGAGTCATTTTTTAGTTACATAGCCAGAAATTAATGTAAGGATTTTGATACAAATATTCAACCACAAAATGCAAGTTTTCCAAAGGGACAAGGCACAAGTTGAATTTGCCATTAGTTTTAAGATTACTTTTTCAAATATGAAAGAAAGGCTAAAAGGAGACATACGTGGACAAATTATTATTACAAAGGCAATGAGAAAAAAACAACAAAAAACCAAATTGGCAAAATACAATAAAAACACAACAAAGACAAATGTGACTTCTTTAACAATACTAACAAACAAAACACATTCCTTTTTTTAGAAAAAATAAAAATCGCAGATGCAACTTGATATGTATATTTATAGTAGTTGACCCTCATTTTAATCTTTTAGTTTGTGTTCTTTTGACCAGAGATTCGAAAATCAAGATTCGTAAACTTCTTCATCTTCATCCTCATATTCACCTTCTTCATCAGCAGTAGCATCTTGGTATTGTTGATACTCAGCGACCAGATCATTCATGTTACTCTCAGCTTCAGTAAACTCCATCTCATCCATACCTTCTCCAGTATACCAATGCAAGAAAGCTTTACGCCTGAACATAGCCGTGAACTGTTCGCTAACTCTCCTGAACATTTCCTGAATCGAAGTCGAGTTTCCAACAAACGTAGAAGCCATTTTGATTCCCGTCGGCGGAATATCGCAGACGCTTGACTTGACGTTGTTTGGAATCCATTCAACAAAGTAGGAAGAGTTCTTGTTCTGTACGTTTAGGATCTGTTCGTCTACTTCTTTTGTGCTCATCTTTCCTCTGAACATAGCTGAAGCTGTTAGGTAACGTCCGTGACGTGGATCAGCTGCGCACATCATGTTCTTAGCGTCCCACATTTGCTGTGTCAGCTCGGGGACTGTGAGAGAGATGTACTGTTGAGAGCCACGGGAAGTGAGAGGCGCGAAACCCACCATGAAGAAATGAAGACGAGGGAATGGGATAAGGTTCACGGCGAGTTTCCTTAGGTCGGAGTTGAGTTGTCCAGGGAACCTTAAAGAGCAAGTCACACCACTCATTGTTGCAGAGATCAAGTGGTTCAAGTCTCCAACTGCAAAATGTAAATGATCTTAGAATTTAGGAACTGAGTAAGCATAGGTGATTAGACAGAAATGGTGGTTACTTACAGCTAGGAGTGCTGAGTTTGAGAGTGCGGAAACAGATATCGTAAAGAGCTTCGTTGTCAAGGACCATGCATTCATCAGCGTTCTCTACGAGCTGGTGGACTGAGAGAGTGGCGTTGTACGGCTCAACGACAGTGTCAGAGACTTTTGGAGATGGGAAAACAGAGAATGTGAGCATCATCCTGTCTGGGTATTCCTCACGGATCTTTGATATCAAGAGTGTTCCCATTCCTGAACCTGTACCTCCTCCGAGAGAGTGACATACTTGAAACCCTGTAATTATGAAAGAGACGCAAAAATATCAAGGACAAGTATGAAACAATGTTTACCTAAAGAGTTCCATTATCACACAAAATGATATGTTTAACCTCGAAAGTATCATCACAAAAGTATTCGCTAAAGTGCTTATTAAAAAATTAGATATGGTTAAGGATCACGTGAAAATTCAACAAAAAGTGGAACAAAAAACATTAAGGGGGGCACAAAATACACTAACGCCAAATTAGGACTTTGTCTTAAGATTCAATGACATAAACTTTTTTTTTTCCTATAAATATTTTGTTGACAAAATCTAATTGTGGGACTATCTATCAATAAGTGTAACAGCTCACAGTGTTAACAAATAATTAACAACATCTGATTCTATTAGTCGGTTTGAACAAATATGTATCAACTGGTGCACATAATCTCATGAACTGTACATAATTAGAATCATAATCATGAAATGAAGAATATCAAAACACAACGTTACTGATGAACTAGTGCAATGCGATTATGCTTAAGAACTTAATAAAAAAAAGTGAAATCGAAATCGAAACCATCGGTTACTAAATATGCGACTGCCATAAACAGTTCAGATATCTAAATGAACGATCCGATGAACTCGACGATCGAAACTAACTTTCATCACCAAAAGCAGAATCAGATTTATAATTTCGAATTTATCAGAAAATAAAATATATAAATACCTTGAAGGCAATCACAGTTCTCAGCTTCTTTACGAACAACGTCGAGAACAGCGTCGATGAGCTCAGCACCTTCAGTATAATGACCTTTCGCCCAATTATTTCCGGCGCCGGATTGGCCAAAGACGAAGTTATCAGGACGGAATATCTGACCATAAGGTCCGGATCTGATACTATCCATAGTACCAGGCTCGAGATCCATTAGCACGGCGCGAGGAACGTATCTTCCACCGGAAGCTTCGTTGTAATAAACGTTGATACGTTCGAGCTGAAGATCGGCGGAGTCACCGTTGTAACGGCCGGTAGGATCAACGCCGTGTTCATCGCAGATAACTTCCCAGAATTTTGAACCGATTTGGTTACCGCATTGACCGCCTTGAACGTGGAGGATTTCTCTCATGATGATTTTGAGATCTGGAAATCTGAGAGAAGATGGAGAAGAGACGAGAATAAGAAGAGGGAAAGAGAGAGAGAGAGGCGGGAGAGTAATTTGTTAGTAGTGACAAAATTGTGACAGCGTGGGAAGATGGAAGGTGGATCTTGCCAGCTATCTTAACCGTTTCCTCTTCCCCATTTCTCCTGGGTTTTTTATTCTGTGTTTTTCACTACACCCTACGCTCTCATTATTATTATTTCATTTTTTAAACAAAAACAAATCCAGACAATTTTACATTGTTAACAGAGTGAAATTATTGAAGATAAAACATTTTGAATAATATATCACATTCCTAACAGATTAATGATATACTTTTCTATTTGTTTGTAGAACAAAATGATTTTCTAGTTTTTTTAAAAGATGATAAATTGTAAATTTCAAAATGAAATGGTTAAAATCATTATGTTTACTAGATAACATATAGGTTCGTATTTTTTTATGAGAGAAATAATGTATTTAAAGATAATACAGTAATTATTGTTTTTTTAATTTGTGTGAAAACTCTTAAAAATCAGTTTTTAGGAACATATGAACTATAACAAATCTAATTCGTTTTATTTAAGAAAATTTGGAGTTATATAGCTATTTAAAAAATGTGTGATGAATAAGTTTTACTATTGTTGTTTATAAAGTTAATCACTATCACTATCATTCTTTTAGTTCTTTCCTTTCTTTTGGATTTTGTTAGATTTGTTTTTACTTCCAATATAAAAATTATGGTCTAAAATCCATTTTAGTTTTTAAAACGGATTAAAAACCAATGTAAAGACTCGTTTTCAGACCTTTATCAATATATGACGAATCTTCCACTATTAGAACTTCATCACGGTAGCCACAACTCCTTGAGTAACAAAATTTGCCAACCATAATAACAATGGAGACAGTAATATTTATGATGTATTACAAGATGAATGATAAATGAATACAATAACTTGCATTTAGTCTCTTCGTTGTTTAGTGACATAGCACATGTAGCAAGATGTAATATTGATCTGGAGATCTTGAATACATGTACCTAGTTCTATGTAAACGATAAAACACAATAATTGATATCGGTTGAATTATTATAGTATAAAAATATCATCCCACCGATTGTCTTTGGCTCTATTCAATATTGATTACAAAAAAAAAAAAAAAAAAATTATAGGTAGTCATATTAGAAAAATAATAATGCCATAGCACATGTAGCTAGATGTAGACTGTAGTAAGATCTCAGATTTCATCCATTATTTTTAATTTATGTCATGTTCGATCTACTGTTTATATATATGTATATATGTACGTCAAATTCAATAATTGAACTTGCAGAAATAATCCTTTATTTTTTCCTTTTCATATATTTGCTGCTCCCAACTATTATGAAAATGTTACTACAAGGAACATAAGAGGAAATGTGAGCACGTTAGCTGTTCATATGACAACATATATATGTTTTTATTGAAAATGAAAAAAACTATAGTTTCATTAATATTTTTGGGCGGATGTTGGTTTTCTTCAAGACATTTTATCAATTTCCTATATCTATTCAATAATATTTTGTTTTGTTTTTTTAAGTAAGAAATTTCTCAATCTAGATCCAGTCAAAACAAACCTGAGCCGGTTAAGTAAAATATAATATACTTGGGCCGATTTTGTAGATTAAAATTATGGGAGCCCATCTTAAAATTATTCCTTAAAATCTTTTTTTAACCTCTATTTATTAAAATTCGAGTTTTACAACACCCTTGATTTTGATTTATTTTAAATAGTTTAGCTATTAGAGAATTTGGCCGCAAGGTATGAAATTATCCGGGATTGGAAATTCATCTCTAATCGAAATTTTCGAAGGATCTTCTTGTCCATCACCTTTAACCCTCAAATAAAGCTCTTGACCAAGATACCATTGCTCTGCTTTTTGTGATCTCACATTCCACATTCCTTGATTATCCATAGCCATTAGTATTGCTGCCCATGAATATGGATAAACCTATACCCAAACAAAAAAAACAATTAAACTAATTTTTCTGGTTAATACCCTAATTACGAAATTAGAATTGAGTTTACCTGAACTGTTGACCGTGAAACAGCGTCTAATAAGTTATATCCAGTTGTCTTGCTTTCAGACCAAGCTCCAAATCCCATTCTAACATCAACGCAAAATAAGCTTAGGAACCTAATTAATTATGTCAATAAACATGGTTAATGATTATAAATTTTACCCGACGAAGAAGAAGTTGTAACCGTCGATGTGCCAGCTCTGTAATTCATCTTGAGGATTTTCGAACACGATGTGGACGAAATCTTTGTAACGAATATCAACCACTGAAGTGCCAAAACTCTGCGTTTTATTGGATGGATAAATCGGGAACATGTCGGGGATGATTGTGTCTTTTAACTGGAAATGATCGATTAGTTTTAACGGTGTTGCAGGGTAGACGAACGAAACACCGTTAATTGTGTAACGGAGTTTGTTCGACGATAGCATAACGTCGTTTTGAAGTACTAACGTTCTGGTTATGTTTACGGTTCCGTAGTGGTACGAACCTTGCGGGTTCGTTCTTGCCGCTCCAACGTCCAAGTCCCTTCTGTGTAGGTCACACATAATTACATTTTTTTGTTTAATAGATAAAGAGTATAAAACAAAATGATAGAAAAGAGTAAAACAAAAATGATAGAAAAGAGTAGTTTTCTTCATGTAAAAATAGATTTAAAAAAGAGAGGGTAATTTTTCTTCATATAAATTAGAGAAAAAAAATATAAATATATTGGAATTTTTTGTTGTTGACAATTTCTGTTTAAATTTTTTATTATTTTAAACAGAAAAATTTTGTTGACAATTTTTTATTGTTGACAACTTTCAGAAATATAAGGAAATTCATATATTTATGTGCAGATTGTTAAAGAAATTGGTGATAGTTATTTCCAAAAATGAAGTTAGTATTTACCTAATGGATTGGGCTTGTTGAACAGAGGATGTGTAATCCCACGGTCCAGGTGCGAGTGGAACTGGTCCGACCGGGTCAAGGGGAGAATTGGGATATCGAATTAAAGCTATACCGGACAGGTAAAAATTAGTGAACCGGGCTGAGGCGAATATGTAGTAGGAGCGGTAACTTCCAATCGGATCGGTTTTGGCAGTTACAAGAACGGAGTATGATTGGCCCACGTGGATATCAAGGCTTGAGTAAACATGTTGCTGAACATACGAACCTTCTGTCTCAACTAGAAGCATATCATGGTCCTGGATCCTGAAGTTTAAGCATGTTTTGAGGCCCACGTTTGATATTCTTAGTCTATATGTTTTACCTGAGATTTATGCACAACCCACCAAAACATATACACTTTGCTTGTAAAATTAGATTACTATAGACTATAGATCAAATATGACTATAGCTTAAAGAAAAAACAAGAAAAAACTCACCTGGTTCAAATGCAAAGAAGGCCTCTTCAGGCCCAAGCCCATTAAAAAGAATACCATCAGGAGTTGGCAAACTGAGACCATTGTCAAGTGAAGCTCTCATATACTTCACAAAACCATTTGCAAAACAACCAAACAAACATCTTTTAGAACAAAACTAACTAACACACATTCCGTAAAGAGGCAAGAGACATACGTTATGGTCGGCATAGAACCAATCTCCGATCAAGATGTCAAACTCGTCGTCAGGCTGAGGGAATGGAACCGGAACAAGTTCTGGACTGTAGACTCTAATGGCACCGTATCCTCCGGCAGCTTTTTGTAGTAGAAGCGTCGGGAAGTAAAAGTAACTTCCGATTTGATCCTTCACCTGAAAACGGTACGTCCAGTTTCTTCCCGGTAGTATGGGACAGTTTGTCCCACGAACTCCGTCTTGCCATGAGTTTCTCCGTAATTGTAATCCATTCCTTTCATTTATTCAAAACGTTTTGGTAACATTAAAACAAAATTAATGCTAAAATATAATAATTAAGTATGAAATATTTACCATGTCATGAGAAAAGGTTCGTTCAAATTGTTGAAAATGTTGACGACTATAATATCGCCTGATGTTGCATTAATGATCGGTCCAGGAAACATGTCGTTGATCACTATGGTCTGTTGATTAATCATATATATTATTTTCGTAAATAATCATGAGTTTTAATTTATTCGTAATTAACAAATAAAAACGTAAGTGAATCATCGTTGGAACCTGTTTGTTGCCTCCAAGAATGGAACGTTGAGAATAAGAGACGAGCCATTGATACGATACGATAGGTGCAAACGCATTGCACAGCTCCAAGATGACTAAAGAGGTCAGAACCAATATAGCGACGAGGATGTATCTCATCGCTTAAGAGTGCAAAGAGCGGGATAAGAAATTAATAAAAACTTTTAAAACTTTATCTAGTTAATTTGAAGATGCTTTTATCGAGCTTTTTGTTTAAAATATAATTAGAAGAAGTTTTAATATGCTTTTGCTGTGAACAAGAATTAAGTGTTAGAAGCAACACGTAGCTACATTTTTTTTTATGAATCAAACGATAACTATTATTACTCTGTTAGAGTTAAAGCTTTTCTTCGTGTGTGCTATGAATATTGAATATGATCGTCAGTTCATGCAAGCTATATTTTCAACCTAATCAGTAATCACCACGCTCTTTGCACATACACAAATTAATAATAAAAATTAAAATTAATCACATCACATGTTCCTAACCAAAAGGAAAATTAAAACGATCATATGACTTGTGTGTCTTAACTCTTACGTATGTTTGAAAATTTATGGGCAGCATATATGTTTCTGTTGGAACTCTGGGCTCATTCATTATACTAAACTTATAAAAGCCCATTAAATATATATATCATAAATGTAGTAGATATCTGCATAATATTGATTTATTGTTATGTGAAGACTATACAAAAAACGTGATGGAAGACGCTGGCTTACGATATATTGCAAAGTGGATGTGACCTGTCTGCATACAATACAAAATGGTCGCTGTTTATCCCACAAAATAAATAACTTACGGCAATTATTGAAAAATTATTTATCACTTTAGATCTTCTTTTATCTTTCACAGTTCACACAACAACAAAAACTAAAAGTAACAACATTTTCACTTTTCACAACAAAATATCTAACAGATAGTTTATACAGAAACGTACAGTACCTATATCGACGTATATAAGCAAAATGGTTTTCTTTTTTTGGAATATAAAGTAATAGATCAATCAAATGCTATGTCGGGCAAATCAAACTGTATAGCCAAGATATTATATGGATTCTCCAATATAATTTAAATGGCCCGCGACTATCATGAAAGACGTTGAAACGTCCACTAGCACCTAATTGTTCGGACAATGAAATGATAATTTTATAAATTATATGGTTTTGGACTTGAAGTTCGTCATCATTTTGTACTATACCCATAGCTGAAATCACATAGTAAACATCTATTGAAATTCCTATAAATCATAGTTAGAACTCTAAAAAGTAAAATTGTTATGGACGTCTACGTGGTTATAACTTATAAATCCTAATCGCGTAACTATACAGTAAAGGTAAAAGAATCTTGAAAAATATAAGAATTACTTTACGTTTTGTAGATATTTTTAAATTAAAAGTGAATGTCAAAAGGTATAGGTTGATATTTTCGTTGAAAAGCATCATCAATCAAAATCTGACAACAATTAGTGGTAATGTAACCAATTTTCAAACCATACCTTATCTTATAGCTCTAATTAGGAACCGATTAAAGAACGATATTAGCTCAAGTATTTTCTACTAGCAGCCTAGCAGGTGCTTGTTCTTATTCACAACGGTTAAAAAATTATAACCCAATTAGGTGCAACCACGTCAGCAGGCGTACCATAAGCTACCAACCAAGAGATACACCTGATTCTTACCAACAAGGGAAAAAAAGCCAACGGAATGTGCTTCTTCTATAAATTACCCATTCTCTTCTTCTTCTCTCTTTCGCTCTCAGAATCCTCTTTTGCTTCTTAGTGTCTGTTATTTAGTAAATAAAAAGAAGAAGAAGAAGACGAAGAAACAGAGCATTAAAATACTTAAATCTTCTTCTTCTAGATATCAATGGCTCTTCCAGTGCCATTGATCTTCCTTATCTTCTTCGTTTCTGGTATGAATCTTATTCAATAAACTTAACAATGAATAATACTATAACTCTGTTGATAATTTCTGATTTTTTTGTTTGTTTTTGTTTTGGGTTTGATAAATCAGGAGTTAGATCTACGAGCTTTATAATGGTGAACAAATGCGAATACACAGTTTGGCCGGGACTTTTATCAAACGCCGGAATCGCTCCACTTCCAACGACCGGATTCGTTCTCCAAAAAGGCGAAACGCGAACAATCAACGCACCTACCTCATGGGGAGGTAGATTCTGGGGAAGAACACTTTGCTCCACCGACGCCGACGGAAAATTCACCTGCGAAACCGGAGATTGCGGATCCGGCAAAATCGAATGCTCCGGATCCGGCGCACTTCCTCCAGCGACGCTCGCCGAATTCACACTCGACGGATCTGGTGGTCTCGATTTCTACGACGTCAGTCTCGTCGACGGTTACAACGTCCCGATGCTTGTGGCTCCACAAGGAGGCTCAGGTCAGAACTGTAGCACTACAGGATGCGTCGTCGATTTAAACGGCGCGTGTCCGTCGGAGCTGAAGGTGACGAGTGTCGACGGTGGGAAACAATCTATGGGATGTAAAAGCGCGTGTGAAGCTTTCCGTACGCCGGAGTATTGTTGTAGCGGCGCGTACGGTACACCTGACACGTGTAAACCGTCGTCGTACTCGTTGATGTTTAAAAACGCGTGTCCACGCGCTTACAGCTACGCTTACGATGATCAGAGTAGTACCTTCACATGCGCTAAATCTCCTAATTACGTTATCACCTTCTGCCCATCTCCTAACACCAGGTGAATATTCCATTTATACCCTTTTGTTTTTTATAACATGGCTTGATTTGGGAGGGTAGTTTCGTCAATCTTCTTCACTGTGGCACTGATTAAGCATGAATAGTTTGTTTATGATTAAGGTTAGGTGTGATAACAGCGACTTTTAATGAACCATTTAATAACTTTGGTGCTTACGTGTAATCGAAGTCACTTGCGTTCTTCGATTTTTTTTTTTTTGTGTTTGTCATTTTTCGATATAACTAGAAATAAGCTTTTTTTGCAAAAAGAAATGTGTGTTCATTACGATTTTATTTTGTTTTGTACGTCCAATTTTTATCCTTGGGTGTGAAGATCGATATATTGAGATGTGTATCCTTAACGGTCCACATCGACATTTTTTAATATTATCTCCAATCTCTAGGGGACGCGTGGCAGAAGCACTTGCACATTTACCTAACGGCTATGATTTTTTTTTCATGCAGTCAAAAATCGTCTCAAGATCAGAACCCAGAACCCAAGACGACGACGCCATCAGGGACGTCGGCAACTCCTGCCGGAGGAAGTACGTCGTGGTCGCCGGGAGATACGACGATGATATACGAAGGAGCTTTGGATCAGAGTAAAGGATCACCGTCCACGTGTCGTATTTCGTTATGTGGAATCACAGTTACACTTGCGCTGGCCTTTTGTCGGATGTGGCGGCTTTTTTGACCTAACACTTGTCTCCCGCGTTTAATACTTAAGCAAGACGATGTGGGCCCTCACTAAAAGCCTTATCTTCTCCCGGCCCATGTGACTTTTTACCTCATAACGACGTCGGATTGAGTCAGAGTTGAAAAAGGTATCATCATCACCTAGTCACCAAAAAAAACTCCTTACCTGGGTTGACAGAACTACCCTTCATGTGAGGATTCTTATTTTGGGTGTGGTACACGTGGGAAAGAAAGTGGGCTGCTGGTGGTGTTCAAAAAAGATGGGAATGTTAATTGTAAGGTCGGAATATTTCTTTGATTAATTAGGATTATAATATATATTGTGTCCACTATATAAAGTAATATTTTTAGTTTAAATCTATATAATGGAGAAAAGGGGAACATTTCATTTGTTTGTTATCTGATGCTTCGTTGGCTACTCGGATCATTGAAATGAATAATGCTATTTTCATTTCAAGTCTTGTCTCAACCGTTGTATTTAAAAATATATTTGACTTTAAGCCCATGAGAGCCATTCGAATTTCAGATATTCTCTATTAATAATTGAAAAAGTAATTATCAAAACATCAAGAGTATGATTTGTGGTAATTGGTAACCACTAGCTGAAAAACACACTAAATAAATAATATAAATTAAGTGTAAGTTGATGATGATGATGCCTAAGATGTATTAGTGGATTCTCACTGTATATGATTTGACAAAAATATCATAACGATAAAAGCCATCAGAAAATATGAAGAAAGACATTCCTCATATTAATTTTTAAAGGCCCATTATAAACCATTCCCAAGCCCAGTAGAAAAGAGAATTTATTATTGAGTACGAAATGTACGACGAATTGATCAAAATTGACCACAGCCATAGAGAAAGAGTCTCGTTTGAGAATGACGTGGGTGGATGTCAATTGTCAAAGAATCATAAATGTTAAGTGCGTGGCCAATCTCCCAAATCGCTCCTTTCAAAATTCCACCGTTTCGTTTTAACACGAGGGAGGGGTATTCAGGTCAATAAACACTTGCAAAAAGATCTCAACGAAGGGTATTTTAGTAATTCCAAAAATATCCTTCCCCGTGACAACGATTTCGTACGCCCCCAGTTTTTTTCAACATCCACCACAATTCTCTTTTCTATTTTTTTAAATCACTTTTTTTCTGTTAAAGCTTCCACCGTAAACGAGAAGCGGCGCAATTTCACGACGACGACGGAGAAGAAGAAGAAGAAAAAAACTTACATCTCTATGTGTCTCATGGCGTTATCCGATGCGGTTCTAGGAAATCTGGCGACGATCTACTTAGCGTTGATAATCGCGATTAAGGTGATTGGATTGGTCTCTGGGAAAAGCTTTAGCGCTGGATTCATCGTCGTTGTTTCGATTACATCTGTAGGTGTTTTGTTAGCGGTTACGCTCGCTTGGGACGTATCTCGTAGAGCTGCGGAGGCGGTTTCGAGGTATAATCGCGGTGGTGAAGAAGATCTAAGTCGCCGTCATCATCACGAAGGTGGTGGGAGTTGTAAAGGAGGAATTTGCTGGCACGGCGTTGCGGTTCGGTCGCCGGCTTCTCAGGTTCGATTTAGGCTTCCTCAACATATACCTTATGGAGCTTTCTGAGTATATATATATTAACTTGAAATTTTTTCTCTTTTTTTGACTTGGTAAATATATATATATATATCAGAAATTTTCATGTATAATAGATGATGAGGAATAATGTTTGTATTGGAATGTTGTAAAATATTATAGTGATGTTGTTATAGATGTTCTTTGTTTTTAATAAAATCGATTTTGAATGTTATTAGATTCGAATGTTGTAACTCAAGTCTTTCCGGTGAATCAAGATGGGTAGCTTTGAGAATTTTTGGTTGAAATTGGATATGTTTGTTACTATGTATATTAGACTTAGGAATTGGATTATATGTAGAAGCGATGAAGAAGATTGTTTTGTGAGTTGAAAGTGGAAAGGATCTCTCTTTGATTCTATGTTAGTCGCTCTGTTTCTCATCTTCTTCACACAGATTGAATGAAGTCTGCTGCTAATGAACATAGATAATGCAAGCCGCAATATCTTTGTTCTCAAAGGTATGTATTAAGATTAAACAATCTAGTTTAGAAACAAAGGAAGAATTTGTCAAGTTTAAAGCCATCATCAATAAGCATACTAAAGAGATAACATACTCGAGTAGATTTAGAATAGATAAAGAGGTAATATACAAATCATCACACATTAAATATACAAATTCAAAAGTATTTTAAAACCCATTCAAAAGACCCCAAAAAAATAATTATCACCACATTACGACATCTTATTTTTTCATTATCTTATTAATTAAGTCAGAATGCGATCAAGTTAGCCACAGACTTAGGAAGGTTAGTGAGCATGTGCACAACTTCCCTCATCGTAGGCCTTGACGTTGCTTCATCCTCCACACACATCATCGCTATCTTAAACACATGAACAACACTAGTCAACGGAAAACCAATTAACCTCGAGTCAACGATCGCAACAACAGTAGCAGCATCCGACGGCTGTGATATTTCAGCTTCCGTGTTCCTCACCCACCGAACTATATCAACTCCTTCACCAAATTCACCAACCGGTTTCTTCCCAGCTATTAACTCCAACAAAACCACTCCGAAACTATACACATCACTCTTCTCATCCACTTTTAATGTGTAAGCATACTCTATTCAAACAAAAATACAAACAGTGATTAGATCATATTTTACAACAGTTAAAATAATTAATAAGTAAACTAACTAACCTGGGGCGATGTAACCATAAGAGCCAGCTATAGAAGACATACACTCAGAAGCAGCACCATCCACTAAGAACTTAGCAAGCCCAAAATCAGCAACATGGGCTTCAAAATCAGAGTCCAGGAGAATGTTATTGGACTTAACATCTCTATGCAAGATCAACGGAGAACAGTCATGATGAAGATAACACAATCCTTTCGCTGCTTCCACGGCTACTCTATGTCTCGTCTCCCATTGAAGATGACCACCTTTAGATCCATGCAAAAGCTCTCCTAAGCTTCCGTTAGGCATGTACTCATATAGAAGCAAATTCGTATCCTTGTTGGCTACGTAACCGAGAAGTCTAACTATATGACGATGCCTGATCCTTCCCAAAGTTTGAATCTCCGCCGTGAATCCATGATCGCTCCTCCCGGTCCCACGGCCAACGAGTCGTTTGATCGCGACGTCTACGTTGTTTGGCATAGATCCGCGGTAGACGATCCCAGCTCCGCCTTTTCCGATTATGTTCTCTTCTTGAAGACATTCGAGGACGTCTTCGGATTTGAAATCAAGTCGTTGGAAAGCGGTTAGTTTCCAGGCGAGTGATTTCTGATGTTTCTTCTTGTTCATCTGACGAATCGCTACTCCGATTAGGATTAAAACGGCGATCGCTACGATAACTGTGATTATTATCCTTGATGGTGAGAATAACGCCGTGTGGTTGTGATCGGAGGTTTGTCCTGGCCGTGTTAGGCAGGAGACGTGGTGAGGTAGACATAGGTAAGTGTTTCCGGCGAAGGAAGTGTCGTTGAACACCATGAATTGACCTCCGAGTGGTACTCTTCCGGAGAGATCGTTGAAGGAGAGATCGAGAGTTGTTAAACTCGTCATGTTTCCGATTCCGGTAGGGATTGAACCGGTGAGTTGATTCCCGGAGAGATTCAGAGTTCCTAAGTTAATCACGTTGTGGATCTCTTTAGGGATTTCTCCTTCGATTCTGTTACGGCTTAGATCGACGGAGATTAAGGAAGTGCAGCGAGAGATTGAATCTGGAATTTCTCCGGTGATGTTGTTCGCACTTGTGTTGATCTTCGATAGATGCTTCAATTCGAAGATTTCTCTCGGAATATTCCCGCGAAATCGGTTCCTATCCAAGAACAGAGTCTGTAAACTCGGGAAATTACCGATCGCCGGTGGAATGTCGCCGGAAAACCAGTTGTTCGAGAGGTAAATCTGATCGAGAAGATCGCCAGACATCGTTGCCGGAAGTTCACCGGAGAAGAAATTATCGTTGAGTTCGATAATCGTAACTAACGGCAGATTGAAAATCCCCGCCGGAACAGTCCCGTTGAGAAGATTCTTAATGATTCTGATTTTGTTTAACGATTTACATTGACCTAACTTTTCAGGAATCGGACCAAAGAAGAAGTTATTAGAGAGGATCAACGTCTCCAATTTCTCACCTCTGCATAAATCCATAGGGATAAGTCCTGTGAAATGGTTACAAGATACATCGAGCAATTTTAGATTCCCGTTCCGTCCAAGATTCGCCGGTAACTGTAACGTGAAGTTGTTTTCCCAGACCTCGAACACTTGGAGCTTCGGAAATTCTCCGACGAAATCTGGGATTTGACCGTAGAGATTGTTTCTGAAGAGATTGATCAGAGTGATATTCCCGAGAGCGATGAAGGTTTGTGGAATCTCTCCGGTTAGCTTGTTGATTGATAAATCGAGAGATTTTAAGCTGACTAAACCGGAAAGCTCCGGTGGTAAATGTCCGGTTAAGTTGTTGATATGAAGGAACAGAGTATGTAAATGTTTCAGATTACTCAACGTCGTCGGAATCTCTCCGGTGAGAGTACAGCTCGCCATGTCGAGGACCTCGAGTTTCGTTAATTCACCGAACTCCGGTGGAACACCGCCGGTGTAGCTGTTGTAGTAGCCAATATACATTTCTCTTAAATTCTTAAGCCGAGATAAAAACGCCGGTGAATCACCGGAGAGACCAGCTCCGTTAAGTCCGAGATACTCCAAACTCTGGATATCTCCATAACTCTCTGGAATCTCTCCGGTGAAGAAATTCCCACCGAGAGAAAGATGTTTCAGCTTCTTCAGCTCCGGGATCTCCGACGGTAACGCACCGGTGAAATTGTTGTTATAAGCGTCAAGAACTTGAAGCTCAACCATAGCTTTTAAAATTTCTCCAGGGAAGGTTCCATTAAGGTTTCCATTGTTGGAAACATTCAAAACCTTGAGAAAAGTGAGACTCTTCATCTCTAATGGTAACTTACCGGAGAAATTATTCCCAGCTAAAGTAAGATTCACCAAACGATTCAACATCCCAATCTCCGGTGAAATAGTTCCAAACAAAGGAGTAAAGGAGACGTTGAGAGATACAACACGAGCATCGCCGTCACACGAAACGCCGGTGAAAGAACAGTGAGCCGCCAGAGAAGTGGAGTGTACCCAGTCGTGAAGACCGTCGCCTTTGGGACCAATCATGGAGGATTTGAGATTTAGGAGTGTGTCCATGTCAGTGTAAGCCAAGCATGGTGAGAACAGTATAAGTAAAATCAAGATAAGGTAAAGATGGAGAAACAAAAGATGAGTCTTCAAAAGTCTCATCGCCATAGTTTTTTTTTTGAAGCTGTCCTCTCAGAGAGAAAGAGAAACAGAGAATAATATGTTAGCGTGAGTGTTATGCGATAAGACGAGTACACAGACAGAGATATGAATGAAGAAGAAGAAGAGGAAGAGAATCGAAGTGATTCCTATATACCGCTTAGACTTTGGTAGAGAATAAATACTTTTATGTGACTTTACATAAATAGTGTTATTATATAAATAATGCGCCAAATATTCGAAAAACCTTAGTGTTATTCGAATTCTCTCATAATTTTGTAATGGTTAGTCTCTAATTAGATAGTTGTATCAATACAAATCATAAGAAGATAAAAAGATAAAACTTGACAAAAGTACAGTATCAAGTTTACAGAGAACATCTACATGTACGAACTAAGACTTGGGTCAAACTTATGTGTCAGTATTTCATTGGCTTGTTGATAACGAGAGATAAAATTGTACTTCAAATTTGGTCACTGTTAAAACTCCAAAATTCAAAATCCATGTGTAAATTAAAATTTCACTTAAAGAGTTAAAAGTTAAAAAGGCTATTTTACTGGACAGTTTTACACAGAGAGAGAGGTTTAGTAGCCGTCGCTACAAATAGACATGGGAAAACGAGAACGTCTTTGTTTTCTTCCTCAGTTAAATCTTCTGACACGATTAAGATCGGAAATTTTCTTTTTTGGCTTCATCAAAATAAATAAATAGATAAGATTCACGGCGTTTTAACTTAACGGAAGAAAAAAAACGGTAGCGTGAGCATGTGATGCATCTGCGTTAACAGCGTTTGATCTGACCGTTATAAACGATAGACTGAGACTAATGTTACGTTCCCTAGAGCTGTTTGTTTCTTTTCTTCTATCGCTGTCTTGTCAATTCGAGCAGTTACAATCCGACGGCGTTTTGTATAGTCACGTGATGAGAAGACAAAGAGAGTAAATGGGCTTATGAAGTAGGGCCCATTTTATACTGGCCCGTATATAAAGGTTGTCTGTGTCCTTTTCCAAAAGAGACAAATTTGCCCCCCTTCTGTTTTGGCTTAGATATCAAAGTCAATGCTCATTCTTGTATTTGTCTTCTGACTCTTCTTGCTTCTCTCTTTCATTCATTCATACACTCACCACTGACCTTAGAGACCTTCTGCTTCAAAGGTCCCCACTCTTTGTGTCATTTACCTTTGTTTTGCTCTGTTTCTCATTTTAGTTTACACTTCTTTTCCTCTTATTATTAAAACCCTTAAATGGTTTTTTTTTAAATCCACTAAAATTAGATATTCATACGATGAAAAGGACCATAAATTTAAGTCGCAGTAGATATTAAATATCGGCTTTAGTTTTTACCACAAATATCCTATCACTAGTCATGACTCGTTTAGTTTCATTTATAGAACAGTTAACGACATGCTAATATGCTTAAATTCTTGATTAATTTATCATAAAAACATGCATGATATATATTTAAAATCAGTAGCAATACAATTTAACAAGAACTATGGTGCTTGGCGAATATAATTTCATCCCGGTAGCAATTTTCTATTATGAATAAATATCAGGTGCTTTAGCAACAAAATGGAATTTTTATTTTAAAAGAAATTTATACACTTGGGGTTGACATGCACACACACACACTCACTCGAGGACGAATGTTAGATATATGTGGTGTAATGGGATAAAAAGGTAACGAATTTCTCATTTGAATAAATTTGTGTTATTTGTTATTCTCTTTTAGATTTGATCTTATGTTATACGTTAGATATAACATAAGAAAGTAAACGCTGAAAAGTATACATACCTAACATCAGATAAATATGCTTGTTAAAATATATAACATATATCTATGTAGGAGGCATAGTGTAACAAGACATTATGTGATTCGCTGAAAATGCCCAACGCCTCAATGAACTTTGCGAATAAAGGTTTTAGGTTCTCTTCTGAAGAAAAGGAGCTTTTTTAGTAATTGGGGAATTTCGTGTTTGTAGAAAGGAATCTCAAAACTTTGGTGTTTTCTTTTTTCCTGATATAATATAATATATATATAGGACCATAATGTAACAAAGAAACAGCATAGATGGGACATTTACCACGAAAGCTCATGTCATCTTTCTCATCAATAACTCACGGTGAATGAACTTTAGACTAATTTCTAGATGGACATTAATAAACTTAAAGATAAAATAGACGAAAAGGAAACTTCATAGTTACTATAAGGGAAAAATGCAAAAGCATGAACTTAAAAAAAAATGAACAAAAAAAGCATTAACTTTCAACATATTATTTAAATTATAAAATTTGGTTTAATTTTTAGATAAAATAGTGAAGTTTTGTTGATTGAGTCATTTTATACATGTTGTTAAGTTTCTGTTAATTCTCTTAACTGTTCGTTAATAATCTCCGCTAAACGTAAAACGACGTTGTTTTATAAAAAAAGATAAAAAAAATAAAAATTGAGTTTTGGAAGATTCAAACAGCTGATATGTAGAACAAATAACAGCGATGTAACCACTGAACCACGATAATATTTTGATATTATAACCACCATAACTTATATATATATTATAGCTAACTAAAACTAGTTAACTAAAACTAGTGAAGATTTTTTATTTTGGTAGTGATTTTATTTATATATATATATATATGACAAAACAATATGGATTAATTATAAATGTTAAATATACTCTCATATATACATAATTAATTAAAAATAATAAAAAGAAAAAAATGTAAATTATATATATACACAACTAATTAAAAATGACAAAACTAAAATATTTTACTATATATATATATATAAGTTCAGCATGAACTTTCAAAATGTCATTTAAATTATAAAATTTGGTTTGACTTTTAGATAAAAGTTTTTAAAAATTTAGTTTTGTCATTTTAGTTTAGTTGTGTATATATATAGTTATCATTTTTTAATTAATCTACATTTTTTGTTTTGTTATTTTAAACTAATTGTGTATATATATGTATACATATATATATGAGAATATATATTTAACATTTATAATTAATCTATATTGTTTTGTCATATATATATATATATATATAATCACCACCAAAATAAAAAAATCTTCACTAGTTTTAATTTAGTTACATAAATATATAAGTTATGGTGGTTATAATTTTAAATGTTATCATAACTCAGTGGTTGCATGGCTGTTATTTGTTTCACAGGTCAGTAGTTCAAATCCTTTTTTTGTTTTCTTTATGAAACGATGTTGTTTTTTGTTTAACAGAAATTACTAACGGAACCGTTAAGAGGGTTAACGGAAAACTTAACGACATGTTTAAAATGGTTCAGTCAATAAAACTTTACTATTTTATTTAAAAATCAAACCAAACTTTATAATTTAAATGATATTTTAAAAATTTATGTTTTTTTTTGTCCACTTTTTGAAAATTTATATTTTTTTTATATTTTTCTCGTTACTATAGTAGTAGAAGAAGCTTGATTCACTGGTTTGATTTTCACAAAAAATTTGGATTTAAAAATTAAACTTGCGACGGTACACAACTTTCATCATATGTTTATTTTTTCTATGTTTCTTGAAAGTTGAAAGTGACAATTATTTATTTTAAAACATAATAGTCTCAAATAATTTTAAAATCATAAGCAATTTGAGTGAAGAATAAATTTTAAAAGTGTAGAAAGTTAGCGATCGAATTCATATAAATAATAATAATAAATATAAAATCAAAAAGTTTGTATCAGAAAGTTTATGTAATACTGAATTACTTTTTAATACTCCCACTTGAACATTCTTCTAAAGTACATGTATACACTCTACTAGCTAATTTAATTTGGCACAAGAACAAGATTTTTAAGAGTCAGCATATTGCAAATTTAAATAAAATTTATTCAAGTACGTTATGAATGGCGAGGTGCGTTCAATGTGCTTGTGTTTACGCACTAACCATATTGTTTTCCTTACGGAAAAATCTTTTCAAAATTTTCACGAAGTAATAATTAAAAGAAACAAATAGAGAAAGTAATGATAATATAAGATATATAGGTCATAGTCTTGTCAATCAAGTTAATAAGAGAAACGACAAGGCTACAAAAGTAGTAGTAGAAGTTGAAGAAGAAGATGATGATAGTGAAGACAAAGTTGTGTCATAAGTGGGTTTTACACTATCTGCCTTGGAAACTGGGGAATTTTTGCCTAATAGCCTTTTTGGGCTTCTGCTTCAGTCACTACCAAATCATCTTTCTCTATTGGCAGCTTTAATCCCAAATCTATTCAACTCATGCAATGATTTTGGACGAAGAAACTTCTCAATCCCAAATGACCCTTAAATCACTTTTCACTTTTTTGTTCCATCGTACGTCTAAGATTTGCAAATTTTATACTTTATGAAGAGGCAAACACAACTAAACAAAATCAGCATATAAGTTTTTCCCCCCCCTCAAGTACTTGTAAAAGCAATACTTTTTTGTTCATCTAATATTTAAGTCGAAGTATTAGAAAATTTTGTAAGGGAAAAAAAATACAGTTTCAGAATCTTCGATGGCTTTGTAAAAAAGTAAGGGTTTTTAATTAATAAAATTTTGGCATTTTTGGCTTGAGACTAAACAGCTTTGACGGATAAAACTTAGCATCTTTGGCTCCCAGTCTCGGCGTTACCAAACCAGGCAACCAGTAGTTAGTTGGGCCTTGGACTATCTTGGCTATCAATATTTACTTATCCAACATTGAATCAGTGTGCCTAATACCAGTCCACTAATGACTAACCTGATGACCCAAACCTACCCGTTATATGGTCCCACGCGTTGGCCTAATCTTTATCAAAATTCTATATTTTGCGTTTACAGTTTATCTTGAAATCAATATCAAGACCGGTTTTGGCTTGTGTCAAGAGTGCCAGCCCATACGGCATATAACATTTGAACTCAAATATCTCAAATTCTAGGACCTAAATTAGTATATAAAATATATTTTAAATAAAATCTGAGAAGTAATATCATGTCTTTAAAATTAGGACTCTTCTATGAATATTGCACATGGGCATGGGCCAAACTTTAATGACCGGGCCAGTGTGCGAGTAGATGATATGCTTTTTATTTTTTATTTTACACCAGATGATTGAATTATATAGGAAAAAATCAGACTTATATAAGTTATAACCGATGATTCATCAAATTGCAAAAATATTTTTGAGAAAAATATAATATCTAGTTGCATAGAAGAAGAGCATATAGCCTGGTGACATCATTATATAGCATGGAAGTCTTAAATCTCAAGTGGAAACGTCAAGAATATAACGGACAGTGGGACACATGGCCTGCATCAATACCGCCAGATGCATTATGGTTCATTCTTTCATGTCCACATGTCCTTTTCAAACTCTGATTTGAAAACATTGAACCATATAATCATCTTGAGATTCTTGACCAAGTTAAATTAACCAGCCGCTTAGGTCATATTAAGATAGAGAGGCAGCTAGCTTATATATGTTGTTGAAAAAACAGGCCATCGACTATTCAGCATCGTATCTTATGTATTTACTTTGTGGAGTTGACACATGTATTGCACGATCACAAGCAAAAGACTGTGTCACTACCACCATTTCATTATAAATAGAGTTTGAACTTTGGTTTATTTCCTCACACTACACAATTATACATTGAAAACAAAGTAGTAAGAGTCATCATGGCTAGGTTTACTTCCATCATTATCTTTCTCTTGGCTGCTTTAATTCTCTTTGCTGCTTTTGGTGAGTAATGATCTTATCATATGTTTGGTTTTGACAAATAGTTTTAAATAAGTAATTTTGAGTTATATATATATGCAGAAGAACAAAAAGTGGTGGAAGCGCAAAAGTTGTGCGAGAAGCCAAGCAGGACATGGTCAGGAAATTGTTTAAACAATAGAGGATGCAAGGATAAGTGTACTCGACTTGAGGGAGCAAGACATGGATCTTGTAACATTGCCTTTCCAATTAACAAGTGTCTATGTTACTTCCCTTGCAAAATTTCTCCATAAGCTTAGCTAAGTTGTTACACAGTATCATCACCTAGCTAATTAATTTTTAGAAAAGAAAGAGTAAAATAAAGTGGTGGTGTATTGTATTCACTAGGAATTTTTGTTTTACAAAATGAACATAAGTATATACTATATGTTATCCAGCTCTGATGCATCATCATGGGCCTTAATTTGGGCCTTGAGCATACCGGTTATCTACATTCGATCCACTTACCCATTTGAAACATCAAATCAGCAGACCAATAATACTAACCCGATGATCCAGACCTGGCCCAGTATAAGGCTCCACGCGTGGATATACGAATGCGGTAGTAGAAACTAGAAATATAGTCAAGTCGGTCACAGGCTCGTCGTGTATTTTATTGTTTAGCTAGCTCATGTTCTTCAGATCACGATTTTTTTACAAACGAAAATTTATTGTGTAAATGTTAATTTTAATTATTTATTTTAATAACTGAGGGTCAATGAACCGTGTAATCCGTTGGCTAATTAACCATAACTGAAATTTACTGCGAATATGTAAATAAATATTACATTGTTTTAAAACCTTAACTTGCAATTCATTATTGGATTAAATAACTTAAAGAATATGTAGTTTGAGTAAAGAAGATTATAGACTGCTGAAATCATTAATTATAGTAACGGGATATTTTCTTGCGACTCAAGAAAATGGCCAATCATGCTATCCTGGAAAATATAATTTCCTCGTCCTACCAGACACTTCATGAAAAAAAAAAAACTATGACTTGAACAGATTTTATGTTTTGAGTTTTGAGTCTTTTGACCTCAAATTAACCAGCCGCCCATGTAAACGAAGTAGCACTAGCGCAAAGCCAAAGCAGCCGCTTAGATTACATTAGATATTGGATCAGACAGCCTTTCATATGCAAAGATAAGTGGTGGAGAAACAAGCCATCAACTATTGATTTGTCATCATCTTCTTATCTTTTACTATTAATTAGCTATTTAGCTACACATGCGATTTACTGTCTACTAGATAGTAGTTTATGTATGTGGAGTTGACACACGATAAAAAGTAAAAGACCAACTCTTTATCTTTTTCCCCATTCACTATAAATAGAGGTTGATCTTATGCTTATTTCTTCACACAAACATATACATACAACATACATTGAAAAACAAAATTATTAGTCATGGCTAAGTCTGCTTCCATCATCACCTTCCTCTTCGCTGCTCTTGTTCTCTTTGCTGCTTTTGGTGAGTAATTAAAAATGAGTTTAAAAGTGTAATTTCAAATTATTTGATCATTAACAATGAGACAAATATATATGCAGAAGCACCAACCAAGGTGGAAGCACAGAAGTTGTGCGAGAAGCCAAGTGGGACAATGCTAGAACGCTGTTTAAACAACAGTAATGCTTGCAAGGTTCAGTGCATTACCCTTGAGGGAGCACGTCATGGATCTTGCAGCAATTTCCCATCTTACAAGTGCATTTGCCACTTCCCATGTTAATTAACCGTCTCCAAACAATTTATGTGTTTTTGTGTGTATGTTTTCATAAAGTAAGTCTTATCCCTCTATATGAGTGAACTTATGACATGTATAATTAAGATGTATTTATGTTGGTTTATTATAATAATATAAATTTTACTAAGTACACGATGTTTCTTCTTGAACATATTTGTCTGCATGATGTGCATGGACTGAGAACTTGCGAATATAAGACCCGCACAACAATAAAAATGCATATAGCCTATATACAATAAATTCAATGTCTTAAATCCCAAAAGACATACTAAAAAACAAAGGTTTACGTATTCTACTTCCGGTTCGAATTTCAGCTGAACTCCGAATTTCCGGTTTGTCCATCCAAAGCCGACTAATCTTAATTATCAAGTCCCTTTCTCTCGTCCTCCTGCGCCGATGGTCCCGGATAGTTAGATAATTATAAGATAACTATCTACGCCTTCATGCCAATATTGCTCACTATGCATGTATACGTTGTTTTTTATCTGATTCTTCTGCTCTTATTGTATCCATACACAACAAATTAACATAGAATGTTATATTCTCCGTTCGATAATAATTTCAATGTTTTCACATTATTTTTGTTTTTGGTGTGTGGCTAAAATGTGAAATAAATACGAAAGCAACAGTTGTACACTGCCAGGTAGGCTAAAAGCTTTTAAAGACCGAACAAATAATTAAGAAAAACAAACTAATCGAAAATAGAATGTCGAACACATATTAGATTACTCATAAGAGAATCAAAGGGATATATAGATTCTTGAACCGAGTTTGGAAAAACTTCAGTTACAGTGTCAGTGTGCATAACCAAGTCACCAGTCGCCCAAGTGAACGATGTAGCACTTAGCTCAAAAGCCAAAGCAGCCGCCTGCTTAGGTTTCATTGGATACTGACAGAAAAGAGATATTTGATGGAGAAACCAGCCATCAGCCACAAATGGGCCCATGCCCATGTGAAATATCTAATAACCATAATTGAAAATGACGTAGATTTTAGGTTGTGCGATTTTCTTTTCTTTTCAAGTACTTTAAAAATATTGAATTAGCTTTATACCAATGAGTCATCATTATTTAATATTGAAATAAATTCAAGACATTATACTATCTAGTTTGGAAAAAGAAAAGAGTAGATTGGAGGGGAATTATATTGCAGACACATCACTATATACTATTGATGGTATTTTCTTGCGACTCAAGAAGTATATTCAAACTTCCTCTTCTACCTCTATACTCATCCAGCGAATTAACATGGAAAATCTCTGAAAATCATTACAACTTTTGTATTAAGTTCTTGGTCATTTATATTCTTGAGTCTTTAACAAGCCAAAATTAACTAGCCGCCCATGCAAACAATTTAACAATGTACGTAGCACTATCTCAAAGCCAAAGCAGCCGCTTAGATTACACACACAGAAACTTATGTGGTGGAGAAACCAGCCATCGGCCATGAATAGGCCCATGCCCATGTGGACGACATTCTTATCTTTATTTAAAAAAATTGTGGGGTAGCCCAGTGATTGTACGATGCACAAGCAGAAGACTAACTCAACATCATTTCATTATAAATAGAGGCTGATCTTAAGCTTATTTCTTCACACAACACATATATACATATACACATTGAAAGCAAGGTAGTAACTAATAATCATCATGGCTAAGTTTGCTTCCATCATCACCCTTATCTTCGCTGCTCTTGTTCTCTTTGCTGCTTTTGGTAAGTAATGATCTTATTCATATGCATGAAAAAATGAGTTTTAAATTTACCATTTATGATTGACAATCGAGACATATATATGTACAGAAACACCAACAATGGTGGAAGCACAGAGGTTGTGCGAGAAGCCAAGTGGGACATGGTCAGGAGTTTGTGGAAACAGTAATGCATGCAAGAATCAGTGCATTAACCTTGAGGGAGCACGTCATGGATCTTGCAACTATGTCTTCCCAGCTCACAAGTGTATCTGCTACGTTCCATGTTAATAATCTTCTACAAAAAGCTTCGGTTCTGTTTGAGTGTTGAGTGTGTATTTGTTTTCATAAAATAAGTCGTGTCACTCCATGTGAACTTATGACATGTATCATATATGTTTATGCTGGTTTCTTATAATAATATAAAACATATAATGTTATATTCTCCGTTGGACAATAATTTTCAATTTTTTATTTGTGTGTGTGGCTAAAATGTGAAAATATATACGAAAGCAACAATTGTACACTGCTAGGTAGGCTATAAATGTTTTTAAGACGTAAAAAATAATTAAAACAAAAACTAATCGAAATGGGACGTCGAACACATATTAGATTACTCATAAGAGAATCAAAGCAGGGATATATATATAAGAGATTCTTGAGCCTTCTCTGTTGAATGCGAGCGAGTTTGGAAAAACTTCAGTTACAGTATAATAGATACTGTTGCATCTAGTTTGGAAAAAGAAGATTATAGACTGATGAAATCGACCATATTATAGTATCCAGGTTATTTCTTGTGAATCAAGCAAATATCAATCATATTGAAGTCTTAATTTATTCTAACTACTAGATTAAGATCCGTCCAATCATATCCGTCCAATTAACGGGTTTTATAAATTTTATAAATAAATTAAATATGATGTTGAGTTAGTCTTCTGCTTGTGCATCGTACAATCACTGGGCTACCCCACAATTTTTTAAAATAAAGATAAGAATGTCGTCCACATGGGCATGGGCCTATTCATGGCCGATGGCTGGTTTCTCCACCACATAAGTTTCTGTGTGTGTAATCTAAGCGGCTGCTTTGGCTTTGAGATAGTGCTACGTACATTGTTAAATTGTTTACATGGGCGGCTGCTTAATTTTGGCTTGTTAAAGAATGAAGAAGATAAATTGACCAAGTCCTAGGTACAACAGTTGTGATGATTTTCAGAGCTTTTCAACGTTATAATTAGCTGCATGAGTATAGAGGTAGAAGAGGAAATTAGAATTTCAAGGACTGGTCATTAATTTGCTTGAGTCGCAAGAAAATACCCTCCATAGTAGTAGATACTGTCTATAGTGATGGATACTGTTCCAATTTAATACTCCCTTTGTTCTATTTTAATAGATGTTTAAGGTTTTTTCTTTAATTTTGTTCCATTTTATTAGATGTTTTGTATAAAGGTGAAGTTTTAATTGATTAAATAAATTTTAAATTAAAAAGTAAGTGATACTTTTGTAAAGAAAAGTAGATGTCTTAATTTATGAACTTTTAACCAAAACATCTAATATTATGGAACAGAGGGAGTAGATGTTTTGGAATTTTTTCCAAACTAGCACTTAATATATTTGCTTGATTCACAAGGAAATAACCTCGACACTATAATATGATCGATTTCACCAGTTTATAATCTTCTTTTTCCAAACTAGCTATAACTGAAGTGTTCAAACAAATGGACAGTTGTGTCAAGAATCATATACATTTGATTCTCATATGATTAATCAATCTAATATATATATATGTGTGTTTATCCTATTTCGATTAAAATTATTATTTGGGTCTTAACAAGCTTTTAGCTTAACTAGCTGTGTAACCATTGTTCCTTTCGTATATATTTTCACATTCTTGCAACAAACAAAAAAAGAACAGTGTCCAACGGAGAATACAACATTCTATGTC